>CM066031.1:1825605850-1826290717 GCA_033557465.1 Ichthyophis bannanicus
CAATAAATTGGCTTGGATCTTCGAACTGACTCCTGGTTTTATTCATTGCGGGCACTTCGCTGCAACAGAAGTAGTAGTACTAGATGACATTGGTGTAAGTTAACATCTGTAAGTTTTCCTGATGGCCCAATCCAGTCCTGCCTTTGTGGATTCATGATGATAATTACCAGGATTCCATTATTATGAAGGCACATTCTAGAAGCAAAGTGTGATGAATACATATAACACAATCTTCTAGCCCCTCTTCTTGATTTAATGCATTCAGGCTCATGGGCATTTAGTACCTATAGCAAGTGGACTTTGAAAAGGAAACTCCACAGAGGAGTTTGCCTTTCAAAAATATTTTGACTGCTAGGGCTATGGGAAGTCTCTCCTCCCTTCCCTCACCCCTGCCTCTAAACCATGCTTTGCAAGTGCAAAGTATGAGCAAAACATGAGGAAGAAGAAGGCATAGGTATTCCAAACTGAAATCTCCATGTATGTTCTCAGTGGCTTTCCTGGGCCCCCACCACTAGTGCTGCCCAGTCTCTTTGCACACTGTTGGCCACAAGGATACCTTTTCCAGCTGAGATTCCAGCGCAGTTTTCAAAGGGGAATTTTCTTCAGATAAACACCATTTATCCTCATCTTTATTATCACATTTGATATACTGCTCCTTTACAAGAGCAATAGAGCGGTTTACAATAAAATAAAAAGTAGCTGCTGAAAGGAATGCCAAATATATGATAGGACGGGAGAGCGTGCAGCCGTACAGAGAGAGCGGAGAAGTAAGCGGAGCAGAGAGGGCGTTGGGGAGCAGGGAGAGATTACGCAGTGGGCGGCGCACGTCCCTTTGAGCACTGTCCTCAAAAAGTAAAGGCAGCTGTCTATAGGACACCTAAGTATAACGTGGATTACTCTAAATTGGATTAATGTATAAATTTTCTGGAACATGCCTGTCTAACATGGTGGACAGAAACCTGCATTTTCCCTTCTGTCCTACTGCCCTGCTGCATCGGTTCTCTGACCTGCAAGACACCAGACAGCTCTTCTGGCACCTCCAGGGCAGCTGAGGCCCTGAAGCAATGATAATACCCACAAAACAACTTGTTGTTATATATTTAGGGACACTACCAAATCTCTCTCAGGAAACTTTCTCAGTACAACTACCTGCACAGCATATTCAATGATATCACTAATCCTCAGACAGTATTGCTTCCTTTCTACCTCCTCGGTGCTCTTGTTTCAAGCAGATTAGGAGGCATGGATCTCACTCATTTGATTGATTGGCTTACTTAATGTATTTGGGTACATAATTTAATTTTCCTTCTGAGGCCTGATCTTTTCTGTTCAGGCCAGGTTAAAGCCATTCAAATTAATTTTTTGTGCCTGACATGAATAAAACGGCAAGGTTGCCCTTTTAGTCCATTGGGATCTGAAGAAACAAACTGGAAACAAGCTGTACAAGACCTTTTTATTGGACTAACTACATTTGTGAGTAGCTGTCGAGAACCATGCTTCTTTCATTAACTCCATGCCACTGAGCTAAGGGTGATGATGTGTGAACGAAAGGATAGATTGTAGACTAGAGAGGAGGAGCAAGGATATGACAGATGTATTTTAATACCTTAAAGTTATAAATGGATAACAAGGAAACCTTAATCAGAGGAAGGAATGCTCTAGAACAGAGGTTCCTAAATTTATTGGTTGTGTGGACCCTTTATTAACTTTTATTAGAAAGACTAGGGGACATGCAAGAAAGACTAGGGGACATGCAATGAAGCTACAGTGTAATCCATATAAGACTAATAAGAGAAAATATGTTTTCACTCAACACATAATCAAACTCTGAAATTTGTTACCAGAGGATGTAGTAAAAGTTATTAGTGTAGCCGGGTTTAAAAACGGTTTGGACAAGTTCCTGGAGGAAAGGTCCATAAACCATTATTAAAGGGGACCCGGGATATCCACTGCTTGTCCCAAGCAACCTCAAATATTTACCGCCTGATATTCAAAAGGGCTGATATTTAAGCATTACAGTAGTCAGCTGCAGCGTTTACATAGAAATCCGATACTTAGTGGCAGTATTCAGAAAGTGACTAATGCTGAACATCAGGGGAGCTAATGGAAAGGGATTGGTTAATCAGCAGTCCCTGAAAGCTAAGTAGAGCTTGGTAAACTCTAGCACAGTTGGATGTCTTCTAAATATAGTTTTGCATGCTCTAGAGGATAGCAGAGGAAGAGATATATTAAAGATAAAAGAAAAAGAAAAATGAAAGAAAAAATGTATAAAGAGTTTTTTTAGGGCCGTTGATGTTTTGAGGAAGAGTTATGGTAAAATACCAATGCTCTAAACCTCAATGATGCTGAGGTCCTTTTTCTCCTTTATTTGAAATATGAAGAGAATGAGTCTACTATGAAGGTGTGAATATTAGTTGAGTGATTTCCTGTTGGGTTTAAGCATCAGGATTGTGCTGCTTAGGCTGCCTAAGAAACAGGCCCAAAATTGCTACCTGGATAAGGCCAACTGAAAATGGTCGGATATCCGGATAAGGTCGTGGCTGCACTCCCCTAGCTTTTCCCACAAACTGCCACAGCAAGAACTGGGCAGTGCCAGGGCAGCCTGTGGAGATATTCAGACACACTATCCACTGATATTTCTCTCAGCACCCTTAGCTGGATAACCCAATGGCAGCAATCCAGATAAGGGCTTTGGGGTCTGTTCTGAGCCATGAATAGCGGGTATGTCCGCCCTGCCTGGACGTACATCCCCGCTATTCATCCCCCTTGCTGTCCCCATGCAAAGCTCCCTGTAGAAACAGCGGAGTTGTATGGGGAGCCTTAGATGGGGGCGGGAGGGGTGGGCAGAAGTCGGAGCGAGGGCGGTGCATGGGCAGGCCATCACCCTGGACGTACACGGCCGATTCTGAGATCAGCCCTGTACATCCGGGGTAAGCCATTTAGACAGGGGACGTATTCCACCTCAGACTACGCCATATGTACCCAGCAGTTTCCCCAAAAGACACAGGTTCCACAATGCTTGTATTGGGTCAAGCAGCGATATCCTGGGTCCCTTTTTAATAATGGTTTATGGACCTTTCCTCCAGGAACTTGTCCAAACCTTTTTTAAACCCAGCTACACTAACAGCTTTTGCTACATCCTTCAGTAATGAATTCCAGAGTTGAGATACAGTAGCAAATGAACCACAAACGTAACAAAAAACATCAGAATGATTTCTACACTGTCTTGGCATGATTATTTTATTTCTGATGATTTATTCAGTGTTATTATTGCCAAATACATAACCAAAATAATTTACCTGAAAAGTACAATAAATACCAATCAGTATTGGTAGAGTAATTCGCACAGTTTATGTCATTTCAGCTAGTATAGTAAAACGTCCGACAAAACCTGACGTGATACAACAAAAACAAAACCAGTTTTGAACATTATTCATTATAGATTATCGAATACACATGAAATTATATGTGAAGATTTTTTCATGTTGACCAGTGTTGGCCTTTCATCCTTCCATGCAACCTTACTTTCAGGCTCTTTTCATTAAGCAAGCCACTGTGTCCACCTCTACTGCCAACTCACAAATGTGTTTTCCATCTTTCTGTGCTATAGGCCTGGAATAGACTTCCTGAATTTGTGCATCATGCTCCTTCTCTGGCCTTTTCAAATCCAACCTAGACACATAACGGGCCAATTTTCATGGAGGTCTATTTACTACTGGATGTCCAGTCTCTGTACGGCCCTTAGAATCGGATCTACCAGCTTGTACGTGCAGGCCAGGTCCCGATTCTGAAGGGCAGCACGTCCAACAGATCCCCGGCTAACTCAGCCAGGCTCCACAATGGTGCCATGGTGTCTCATTGCCATGGTACTGTGGCTCCATTATAGAGCCACAAATGCCGGATGCCAGCGAGATTGTCCTTTCCCGCAGCCAGACCCCTGATCCAGCCTCCCATGTCTAGGGTCTGGCTGGGGGGAACCTCCTGCTCATCTCCCAGTCTTGTCCCTGCTGGCCACCACTTCTATCTTGCATCCAGGGGGCCACAGATAAGACAGGTGATGGAGGATGAAGAATTTGAAAAATGCCTGGATGCTTTGGAACTTGAAGCGTGGCAAGCCTTTAAGTGGATCTGTGAAAACTTTGTTGGGTAATCACAAATCGTCAGATTATGTTTATGGAGTACAGAGCTTACTTGACGTAAACTTGGTTGCCGCATGTCATTGAAAATACACTTCATGCATTCACATCTTCACTTTTTTCCACCAAACTTGAGTGACATGAGTCAAGAACAGGATGAGAGGTTTCACCAAGACATTCAGGCCATGCAAAGACGTTATCAAGGATTCTGGGTTGAGAGCATGATGGCAGATTATTGCTGGATATTGTATCATGACAATCCTGACAAACTTCACAGCCGAAAGTCTTCTGTAAAACACTTTTAGTGTGTTTCTTACACGCAAATATGCCAAATATAGTTATTAGCACGTGTGACATCTGACTTTTTCAATGTTGATGATATGTAACATTTTACAGAGACTTTTATGGATGATATCTCTAAAACCCTATGTGCTAGAGAAAAACTAATTATAGATTTAGAATCCGTGTGAAAAACTGCTTTAGGAAAACCTGATTTCACTTTTGATGAAGAAAAAAAATACTTTGGTGTAAACCAGTGTACCGAGGAACTGAAGAATGAATTCATTTGTGGGCGAGTAAGAGAAATTATCATAAACACAGTGAATCCCTAGTTATGAAAAACTGAAAATCAGAGATAAACTAGAATCTATGGGCCCAATATTGAAAGGCATTTACACAGTTTACAGACTTGTAAACCATGTAAATGCCGAACGGGATACTCAATGGCACTAACACAGTGCAGCTGAATATCCCTAACTAATGTCAATATACGCCCTGATGCTGACCACTTAGCATCGGGGCATGTCATGTGCATTTTGAGGGACAGTGACAGTCGCTAACCAGATAGCGGTGATATTTCACTGTTACCCGGTTAGTGACCTGCAGGTAAAACTATGCACAGCAAAAACTGGCCTAGCTTTACCCGTAGGAGCTAACCGGGCAGCGGCTCAATATCGTCGCTACCTGGTTAGCTTCTGTGGCTGTGCGGTGACCCCAGATAGTCAATGTCAGAGCCACATATGACCCCAGCATTGAATATCTGGGTTTAAAGTTTTGCACTGACGGCTAAGCGCTGTACTTGCACCTAGCAGCCGGTGCTGAATATTGGGCCCTATGATATTGCACCAAGACTGAAATTGGACAAACTAAATGGGCTTATGGTTCTTATTTGTCATCATATTCCATGTTTCTATGTCATATCATTGGCTGTTTTCAGAATTGTAAAGAATTTATCAAGCAGTTACTCATCTATAACAGGTATTTCAATAGGCAGCAGCATTGATAAGCCACACAAATGGGTGATGTTATCAAACATCAGTGGGATGGCATGCACTTCCATAGCTCAGAACCGAATGTCGAGAGCATTTCCTGTTTTGCACGAGACAGGAAATGCCCTCATCGACCCTCAGTGTGCCGCTGGGCTCAACTTTAACAGAGCCGCAGGAAAGAAGGGAACCACTGTTCTTTCTCGTGGCTCTGCAGAGGTGAGCCTTGGTGCCAGGCTTTGGGCCTGTCAGGCAAGTGCAGGTCCTCCCAGGACAACAGCAGGAGGGTTGAATCTGCCACTGCCGAGAAGCAGTGGCAGCAGCTTGTCCACCTTTTTTTTTCTTTTAACTTTGAAGGCGAAGTGAGGTAGCTGTTTTGGGCCATTTTTTGCTGTCCCCAAAAGTTTGCCACCTGAGGCGACCGCCTCACTCTAGAGCCACCCCTGCTCTAAGCTATCCTTGAAACATCTGGGAGGGCAATTTCTCCAAATGGGTTAGTTTTGTGTATACCATGACAGTCATGAACATCATTCCTAAGCTAGGGTATATGAAGTCTGATATCAATTTTCTCAATTTACTGCTGATACTCACTGTAGTACTTGCATCATGCCAAAGAGCTGGAGGAAAGGTGGAGAGGTGGAGGAAAGGGCTAAATGAGTAGCAGTGATTTTCGATGCTACCCGCTGAGCCCTCTGTGCCTTAAAGATAGGTGAGGTTTTTCCTCGCCTATCTTTAAGGTGCAGAGGGCTAAGCGGGTAGCATAAAAAATTACTGCTACCCGTTTAGCCTCAGCGGCTGCCAGTGCATCCAGACAAACCTGGATTTTCACTTCCGCCGCCATGGAAGTGAAAATCTGGGTTAAGGGGGTCGGCGGGCAGGCTATGTGCATAGCCTGCCTAATTGAAAATCAGACTCTTTATTTCTAACTGATTTGGCATTAATGAGTGTGCATGAGATGTATGACTTTAGTATAGGGTTGGAATGTGTAAAAGTAACTAGGGGTGAAGGTATTATTTGTATTAGTCTGTGTGGTTTGCGGGTTGTATTTTTGTTAGGATATTGCCACGTGATGAGCTGATATGTATGCATAACTATAGGGAGCACCAGCAGGTTTTGGATTATAGGAGCTGCCTTTATGTAGTGAAGGAATAGCTGTGCAAATAAGAAGAGGTCGAGAAAGGCGTCGATGTGTATTTCATAGTCGAACTGTGCGATCAAGTTTGTACCAACAATTTACTATAGTGGAGTAGTATTGTGAGAAAGGACGCTAAGGTCTGGGAGAGGGTTGGAAGTAGCTGCAGCGCTCACCAGAGTCCATTGTGCAGTGGAAGCCTTGAAGCGGCCGAGATTTAGAGTCTTGGAAATTCTTTACTCCTGGGAGGTTTGTGTGGTGACTTGGAACCATGCTTGACGATGGGAGCTCAAATTGGCAGAGGGTTGAGCCTTTGGTAGTTTATGGTGTTCAGTGTTACCTTCAGTGGTTTTCGGTGTTGATCTTAGGGTCCTCTTCTAAGGGCCTTACCAAAGGGCCCTTTGGGGTAGCCCTTGTGTGGGCCCACTAGGCACAGGCATGCCTTCTGACAATGGAATTTAAAGTCCCTGTTGGGCCCAATTGGCCTTAGCTGCGGGGAGCGGGAGGGGCTTACCTGCCACTCCCTGTTGCTGATGACGATCGGGTCAGGTTGCTGGCTGGTTTTGCACCTTCCGGCACTGGAATTAAAAAACATATCTCAAAGGAAATCAATTCCTTAACGATCTTACAATAAAGGTACTTAAAGGAAATTACAAGAGTCCACAAAAATAGAAAACATTTGAAATTAGAGTGATCAAACACTTTTAAACTAAACTATCACAAAAGATCTCAATAAGATACTGGCTTTTTCACCTATTATTAGACATACTGTAGGGCCTTTGAGCTGTAAAGCGCCACTGTCTATTTCCCACTCCCTTGCATTGAGCTGTAATCAGGACTGGAACAAGGATATTGGGCTCCTAGGCTTATGCTGTCCCTCCAACCAGAGGTTTTAATAATTAAACGTAACAGTCATGATGAAGCCAACTCCGCCCTTCCCACAACAATCTTATACTGTACAAATGCATAATTAGGCATCATGAGCCCGATTTTGATCTGGGCGGTGCTATGCATAGTCTGTCCGCCATCCGTCTAACCTGGATTTTCAATGCCGGGGTCATATGTGGCCTGGCATTGATAATCTGGGTCTTGCTGCACAACCCGGAAGCCACAGGAGCTGGTCGGGTACCTTAGGTGAAGAAAACCCTCGCTTATTTTTAAGATGCAGAGAGCTAAGCAGGGAGCATCAAAAATTGTTGCTACCCGTTTAGCACTTTCCTCCTCCTCCACTCCCCTAACATGCCCCAATGCTAACCGCATAGCATCTGGGCGCCTTAAGGACTTATCCGGGATTTTTGAAGGGCACTGCCATGTAGGCGCCTTTTGAAAATCCCGGATAAGGCAATTACATGGGTAACTAGCGCAGTTACCTGTGTAAATACCTTCAAAAATCGTGCCCCATACTTTTAAATATTAAGGGTCCCATATATTTATCCCACAGCGGTCAGTGCATGGCTGCCATCTGCAAAAATGCCGGATACCCTCCAGCTTCCGCACCAACCTCCATTGCTATCAAGTTAAGCCGCTGTCTGAATAGCAAAAATGTATAGTTAGGACAGTATTGACATGTCCTGACTTTATGTAGTTACCTATCTGGTTAGTGGGCTGAAAAGTGCCACTAAGCAGAAACGTGGCAGGACTGCCCAGTCCCACTGAAAGACCACCCAGGCACTATCCTGGAGGTTTTCAGCGCTACCGTCCAATCAGTACTGCTGAATCTCAGGCTCAACGGGCTTTATCGGGTTATCCAGCTACTCAATAAATGCTTTTAAATAAATGCTTTTAAATACCAAGATCTAAAAACTTAAGTGGGCAAATTCAGAGGTGGCGGCAAAGTAAAACAAAACACTGCCACAACTTTAACTTAAGCTAGGTATTCAGCAGCAGAATATATTCAATTTCCGATGTTGAATATCCGGGCTGCCCAGCCACTGTGTCTCTATTCAGTTAACAGTGATATTTACCCGCTAATTGGATAGTGCAAAGCAGTAAAAGTTAGGACAGCCATTCACCTGACCAAACTTTAACTGCTCATGCTATCCAATTAGCACCTGAATATCCCCCTAACTAGATAGCAACTGTCACCCAATCCATCCACAGACCACCCAGGTTTTAGTCAAGCATTTTCTGGAGAGATTGTGACCATTTTTTAGCAGTCAGCAGGTCTGCTAACCGACTCAAATATTTTGAAAATGCCCCACTTCCTTTCTACAGTATGTATGTGTGTAGCCACAAATGTGACGATGGTTCTTTGAGTATGTGTGGGGCAGTCGGGATCTATTGTTCTGCTTTGACTGATGCTGCAACGTGGACGTTGCCACTCTAAGCGACCTTTTAGTCTTGCCTAATAGCTGAGCTGACCCAGGCTGAAATGGTATATGTGGACAGTCTAAGATCTAGATGAGTTTATGCCCTTTAAATCGAGTGTAACTGCATTGTTCCTTCACTGACCTGATGAAGACAGCGTAAACTTTGAAAGCTTATAAAAGATATATTGGGTTTCTCCAATAAAATGGTATCAGCTACAGTTTGTGAGATATGTGAAAATTTGTGTATTTCAGGATTTTCATTTTCTATTTTACATTCAGATTTAAATATACAGCCTGAAAACCACTGATTTTAACCCTTCTTGTCCCTTCTTTCTCATTCGGAACACTAAGTTCCTGGAGGAACAGTCCATAAGCCATTATTAAAGAGCACCAGGGAAATCAGCTGCTTATTCCTGGGATAAGCAGCATGGAATCTGTTTACCTTTATGGAAAGCAGACAGGATATTTGAGTGCTATTGAAAACAGGATACTAGGCTTAATGAACCCTTGGTCTGACCCAGTATGGCTTATTTTATGTTAGCCCAACTTACACATTCCTAGCTCTCCTCTCTGTTCCTTTTACTAAACTGTAATGACACATTGAGACAGCCTAGATGAGTCTTTAAGTTGTTTAAATAAAAAGGTAAAATCTGCAGCTTGTTTCTTGACTGTTATTTTTACATATTCAAGTGAACTAACACAGCAGCCACAGTTCTCTAATATATCTCACCAAATGGATTTTGATTTATATGCCCTAAACCAGAGGACCTAAAGACAATATGATGGCAGATATGGACCACAAGACCCACTTAGCTAGCCTGTTCCACAGGCAGTACTGTAGAGCTGACTCAGTCGAAGGCTTTGCCCTCACATTCTGATCTGTAAAGATCTTCTCTGTCATCCCAAGCTTTCTGGGAGTACATTAGCATTTCGGCATCTACCTCCTCCACTGGCTGATCATTCAATACATCCAACATCCTCCCATGTAGAGCAGCAGTTCTCAATCCATTCCTCGGGACATTTCCAGTCTGGCAGGTTTTCATGGTCTCCATAATGGATGTGTACGAGATTGATTTGAATACAATGGATGTTTCCATATACTGCCGTAGCTCATCACTTTTTTCTAGAATTTCCCTTCAACAACTACTATTACTACTACTGATCACTTGTGTAGCACTACAAGGCATAAACAGCACCGTACAGACACATGTAGAAGACGGTCCCTGCTCATCAGAGCTTATAATCTAGTCAAGCTTACTAGAAGAGACTTCCTTATATATTGGAGGTGTCACGCACATCCCTTCCTGCTCTCTTCTAGCGTCTATCTATTCGTAAGTACATTATGGGCTAGCTTTGTTAAGGTTTTATCTCACAGGATGGTTGAAAAACCCCTTGTAAATCAAACCCCAAGGAATCTTACACCTGCTGTAGATACAGCTCTGATCATACTACGCATCATATTACTCCAACTGCCTTCTTAGTTTAAGATTCTCTGTTTGTCTTTTTCAGCCTCCATCCCTACCTTTCGCAAAAGGCTCTAATCATTTTATTTGGGTTTGCTCCCTTTGTGTGAAAACATTTGCATGAATCTACATATGTTTCTCTGAGGGCTGAATTAAACAAGGCACATAACTTTAACCTGTCATCTGCAGATAATGAATTTCAAATATAAGCCAGGGTCGTTTGGATGGTTCTGGTCCAGCAAGGTCTGCAGAATGCAGGTCCCAGATACAAGGGTGAACTGTCCAAGAACAGGCTTCTCATATGGACCAGTGAGATTTGCTGTATTAATATGCTCAGCATGGAAAAAAGGGAAAACACTGCTGACTGTTCAAAGGGAAGCATGGAGGTTGAGCTGAGGAGCAATTATTTTCCTGCTCTGATGGAGCAAACAATTTGTACACAGTAATTTATTTTTGAAACAAACCCAGAATTGTTCCCTATAAATAAAATTGCACTTACAAGCAGTTTTGGTCGGTAGGGCAACAGACTGTATCATTTTCATTAAACATTCAAAGGAGAACAATTTCACATTCATCATAGTAACATATTATGGGTGGTAATAGTCATGAATTTTTAACTAACTGCCTGTTTTACAGTACAAACACTGGACTCATTGCATAGGCAAAGTAATTCCATTTCACTTTGAGAAGGCCAAGTTGTAACAGCTCATGGGCAACGAGATCATTGATTCTGTACTGATGTTGCCACATAAGAAAACAATTTCCACAGCTTCAGTCTGGCATTAGGACGATGGATCAGAACCAGCCAAGTCTAGTGTGAGAGAATAAAGAAGAGGAAAGCAGAGCTAGCCAAGTGCTGTATGCTAATGTGCATGAATCTATGTTCATTTAGAAGATAATGTTGGTATTCAATATGTGAGGTGAGAAAAATATCTAGGGGACGCCTTAATATTACATAAAGCAGGGTCTTCATTTAGTAGACTTCTTGGAAACTTTTGTTCTGAAACTTCATATAATCGTATTTAGGCCCTTTCGAACAGTGGGGATTAACTGCAATCTTGTTCTCTAAAGTAATCATAGCACAGTACACAAGCTAAATTGTATTGACAGAAATCATCTGGAGAGCACACACATTGTGGTTCTCAGACCTGGATCAGACTAAGCCTTGCATCCTGTATCCAATCATGGGTCCATCAGGCCCACCATCCTTTATCTGATTGGTCAGTTCAGGTCACAATTATCCATCAAAATCCCAAAGATACATTTATTTCTCGATGCTCAATCCCAGCAATGGATTTCCCTAGGCTTCCTGACTGATAATGATTTATTGATTTTTCCTGAAGGAACATGACTAAATCTATTTTCAACCCAACTATGCTTAATGCCTTCACCACATCATTGCTAAGTCCCATTCCCTCCAAAGGAGTCAGGGGAACACATAACAAGGACTCTCATACCTGCTCTGGAGCCATCCAACCCTGCCTACACAAGCACTTTTCTTTATCTAAATATTTGACCACCCCCTGCAAAATCCTCAAAAATGTCTTATCATGCAGGCACCTAAATAGTTTCTGCTCTCCATTTTAATACTCATAGGTGTAGATTTATTTCTTTGTAGCAGTCCCTTTTGGTAGTCTTTCAAGTACCTGAGAAGGTGTTGACTGTGATGAGACATTGTGAAAACCATTGCTAAGGAAATTGATATATTGAGAATGTAGAAAAATCCTGCAATTGAGATCTTTCTAGCAGTGCACCAGCAAAGAATGTGCATTTGAATGAGGCAGAGCAAGAGGGCATGGATGTGGACATTTGGCCCAATCTGGTGAGTGTCATTTGTGCCATCGAACAGAGCATACATTTGTCATAGGTTTTCATATATCATTCATTCATATTCCAATATTGTCTTATCTAAATTTGGACCCAAAACAATCTAGAGACAGATGATGGGTTTGCCAATTCATGAAGGCCAGGACCCATAGAACCAATACATAAGTGGAATTGTTTGCTTTGTTTTCTATCTTCCACTTTTTGCTTCGATTTGGGGTGTGGCCCATAACAGGGTCAACTCAGAAAAATATTATTACAACTTTGAAAAAGATGGTTAATATAACTACAGTAATTCCTATAAGTATTTGGTTTATAGTTTACAGCTTTGGCTACTGCCTCAGGGTTTCTTATGTAGGCCATGCTTTTGAATACCAGTGCTCTAGAGACATTCCACCTTGGTATGAAATAAAAGGAAGTGTAGGGTGGTCATGTGGTCTAATTGTATGTGAATGTGCCAGCATTTCTAATATCACACGCACTGGTATTTGAGTGTGGCACATTTTTAAAAAATGATGCCTATTCAGGACAGGGAGGAGAGATGTAGATTTTTCATCGGCCCTATAAGTCCACACCTGCTCTTCTGAAATTGAGATGTTTTGACCTTTAATGTTCACCTGGATTCCTGCACATACACGACCTTCCTAAAATGTGTCTTCTTATGTCTATTGTGCATCTTCTTTAGTGAAGACATCTGCATAACACAGTACATGAATATAAATGAAAATCAGCTGATACAACTGAGGGATTACCCAGCAATCATAATTCAAAGATTTAATAAGGGGGCCTTTTGAGTGAATTTCAGATTTTAATTGGAGAGTAAATCAAAGGCTAAACCCACAAAAACTATTTGATATGTTGGTCCCTATTTATGCAATCAGCTTCCTTTGGAGATTGATTGATTTTATTTATTTATTTATTTATTTATTACAAGTTCTTATATACCGCACTATTCGGCATCAGCGCGGTTTACATTATAACATAAAGACCATAACAACAAGCTGTTTGGTTTACATCGAACAGGAGTACAAACTTGGAGAACCGGGGTAAACTATATACATGAGATAATTACATAGAACAGAATAGAGTCTTAATAATATCAAGAACGGCATGGTGTGTTCATGAGTGGGTCACTTCCTCTGGTTCAATTGCTGGTAGGGTAGTATTGAAGGAAGAGGTGGTATTTGAGTGCCTTCCTGAACTGGAGTAGGTCAGTAATGGCCCTTATGTCGGAGGGTAGAGCGTTCCAGCATTTGGGTACATAGAAACTGAAGGCTCTGTTTGAGGTTGTCATGTTGCACTTTGTCAACGCCTTCGAGGTTGTCAGTAGGTTTACGGCTGTTGTTCTTCTGGATCTGTTGGGGGGTACAGTGTGAATCAGATCTGTGAGTGAGGAGGATGAGATACCCTTGATTGCCTTGAATGATAGGACTAGGGTTTTAAAGATGATCCTCCCATGGATGGGGAGCCAGTGAAGCTGTTTAAGAATGGGAGTTACGTGATCGCTTCTGGAGGCTCCGTAGAGGACTCTTGCTGCGGCATTCATGGCCATCTGTAATGGGCTAAGAGTGGATTGAGGGAGACCTTGTAATATGGCATTTGCAAAGTCGAAGTGTGGCAGGATTAGCGCTTGGTATATGGTTCGGAAGTCATCCGGGTCCAACAGGGAGCGCATATGCCTAAGCGAGCGTATTTTGAAGTATACAGCTTTGACTATGTTATTTATGTGATGTTTCATATCCAGACGTTGGTCCAATGTAACTCCAAGGTATCTTATTGTTTCTTTAGCTTGTAGGTCAGCTTCCTTGACACTGACGTGGGCTGGAGGGGTGAAGTTGGGGTCTTTGGAGATGAAGAGCACCTCTGTTTTTTTATGTTGAATGCGAAGGTTTTGTGATTGGAGCCACTCTGAGACCGAATTGAGGCAGTCTACCAATGGTGCCAGGTCTAATTGAGTTGTAGAGAAAGGCATATATAAGAGAATGTCATCTGCGTATATCAAGCAGTTGACTTTGAAAGATCTTATGATGTCGCAGATGGGCTGCATGTATATGTTAAATAGTAGGGAAGACAATGAGGAACCTTGAGGCACACCTTGCTTTTGATGGAAGCGTTTTGACTCTTCTGTACCGGACTTCACATATTGCCATCTTCCATCCAGATAAGAGTTACACCATTCTAATGCACTGTTGCAGATACCTTTCTCTTTCAGTCGTCCGATGAGAATTTCGTGGCTTACCGAGTCGAACGCCGCAGCGATGTCTAAGAAGACGAGTACAAAACCTTGTCGGATGTTGTTAATGCCTGTGATAATGTCGTTGAATAGGTTAGTGAGAAGGGTCTCGACCCCATGATATTCTCTGAACCCATGTTGGCAGTGATCTAGGGGAGCTGTGGTGTCTATATGATCTTGGATTTGCCGTTGTGCCTCCTTCTCAATTATCTTGGCTAAGAGGGGAATGCTAGCTATAGGCCTATAAGATTCGACCTTTTGCGGGTCTAGCTTGGGGTTTTTCAAAAGTGGCCTGATGGAAGTCTGCTTGAGTGCTGCAGGGAAGTACCCTGTTGTGAATGAGAGGTTCATTAGATTTGCAATGAAGGGGCTGAACGCACAGCGTAGCTCCTTAATCCAAAAAGCTGGGCATGGGTCCGTTTGTGCAGTGGAGGTATTGAGAGATGCTATGGTGTCCTCGATGCATTTAGTGGATGGTGTAGAGAAGTGATTTATTTAGCAATGCTTATCTACCGCTTTTCACTGGGTCAAAGCGGTGTACATTCAGGTACGGTATATATTTCCCTTGCCCCCGAAGGGCTCACAATCTACATTTTGTACCTGAGGCAGCGGAAGGTTAAGTGGTTTGATATATCTTACATTTACAGATAGAGCTTCTTCAGAGGTCAGAAACATTACCATATTCTCCCCCGGTCTCCTGCCATAGTGCTATGGATTTAACAATCTACATAGAGGGTGGAGTCTATCTGGATGAGTGAGAGCAGGAACATTTGGGCAGGCAGGGTTCAAATCAGACTCCCTTCATAGCCCACAGATAACCCTTGCTTGTTATGTGCAACCTGACCTGTACCACCTCTGTGTCTTTTACTTGCCTCTGTTCTGTGAACATGTGCTATATAGGCCCAAGTGCCAGTTAGAGATCAAATATTGGCATTTTAGGAAGATGGCAAAGAACTGTTTTTTTGGTAATTATTTTCAGAACTGTCGGGCTATGTAGTGGGTGCGATATGGATAGGGAGCTCTTGCTGTGGCATAGGATGATGGTATAATGACTGACTAATGTTGTTTGTATTATTTTCACTGTATGTTATGTGTACCTCAATGTTTTTACATGAGGCAGTTTATCAAATGTTTGTAATAAATATTTGTGCATTTGTGTCCTTCTTTTTTTCAAATGAGTATTTTACTCAAAATTATTGGTCAGTTTTAAATGCAGGGCTGGCCCTGCTCCCTGAGAAGCACTGCAGCCTTGCTGGCTTAAGAGGCGAGTCAGTGAGGCCCGAAGCCTGCCTCATCGACTCACCTATTCATAGCCGCAGGAGTGATTTCCTTCGCTCCTGTGGCTGTGCTAAGTTGCAGCCACTGGGACTGTACAGTCTCTAATAGTGAAACAGGGGCACTTCCTGTCTTGTGCGAGAGGCAGGAAGTGCCCCTGTTTCACTTTTAGAGACTCCGAGGCCCTAGTGGCTGCAATTTTGCACAGTCGCGAGAATGAAGGAATCGCTCCCGTGACTGTGTAATCAGTGCAGGCTGTGGTAGGGCCATGAGGAGGAGGGGGAGAGAGGGTGACTAGGTGAGTTTGATGCTGGGGGTGTAGGGGACTGGCTGGCACATGAAGAAGACTGCTCTTGTGGGGAGGGGGGGTCTGGCATCCGTAGAGGACTGTTGGGGAGCTAGAACTGAAAATGATTACTGAGGGATTTGGGGACTGGGAGTGGAAGGGAGGATGCTGGGAGGATCTGTAACTGAAGGAGAATTGTTGCTGGGGGGGGGGCTAGTACAGGAAGATGATTGCTGGGGAGCTAGGACTAGAAATGGGCTGATGCTGGAGGATGGGGGACTGGAAGGGAAATGAAACTGGAGGAGGACTGATGCTGGGTGGGGTGCTGGAACTAGAAGGGAGATGATGCTGGGAGGGATATGGACTGGAAGGGAGCTGATGCTGGGGCTCTGGGATTGGAAGGGGGATGATGCTGGGAAGAACTGGAAGGGAGTGATGCTGCAGCTGGGGGGGTTGAAAGGGGCAGATTCTGTGGTCAGGATGGAGAAAAAAAGGCAGAAGCTGGGGGAGTGATGGAGAGGAGGACAGATATTATGTGTGCAAGAAGAAACAAAATCATACAGAAGGAAAGATGAGGGAGGGGCATAAGAATAGATGCTGGGAAGGAGGAATGGCAGGGTCAATAACAGTTGGAGAAGAAAGTAGCTGGGTGGCTGTGGGGAAGGGATGTAGGAGGCAGGAGGGTAGGTACCGGGGACATAGAGATGGGGGGAGCAGGGACTAGGACTTATTTATTTTATTTATTTAACATGTTTTCTATACCACTTTATCATTTCAGTCAAAATGGTTTACATTTTAACTTAAATTTGGTAATATACATTAAACTGGGACATTGATAACTTGGATTTTTCTGAGGTAATGGAGGGTTAAGTGACTTGCCCAAGAACACAAGGTGGAGACTTTAAAATTCGTTGGGAGGAAAGAAGAAGATAGACTCTTAAGATTGACTGAGTACTCAGAGAGTAAGTGGCTATTCAGGCTGCAGGTCCAGGGGCGACACAACGTACTGTGCATGCAGCTCTGGTAGCAGAAAGATTGCAGCATCATCCCCAGTTTCATTTTTCATTCTCTGAGTCAGTGATAGCAGCCAGCACTGCCTGTAGCATTCACTTCCAATGTGTGAAGCAACTGAACTGTGCACCAGAAGTGAATGTTGCAGGCAGCAATGGCAGCTGCATGCTGACTCAGAGAAAGGTGAAGATGAGTATGGTGCCATGCAAGCTTTCTGTCGTTAACTTGGTGAAAAAAAAGAAGACACCAGGGATGGTGCCACACAATATTTTTGCCATGGGGGGCGGGGGAACAGAGAAAAAGAGAGAGGGGATATGATGGATTGGGGGGGGATAGGTAGAAAGAGAGGGAGACTTTGGGTTATGAGAAAGGATATACGTATTGGACTGGAGTTGGGGGAACAAGGGGAGAGAGAGAAGATGCAGGGCTGGGAGAGGAGATAGCAGAGATGCTGGACTACTGAAGAGGAAAGGATGGAAAGGGAAGAGCAGAGAAAGCTGAGTCTATGGCTTAGGGGAGGGTCAAAAAGGGCTAGGAGGTGGATGAGAAAGAGGGAGATGCTGGACTTTGGGGGTAAAGGGGAAGGATGAGAGGATTGGGAGCTGCTGAATTGGGATAGAGAGAGATAGAGGGGATATGGTGAGCATGGTGGAACTATGGGAGAGAGACCATGGGAAGATGGCAAAGAGATGAATGAGAGAAGGATGGTGACTACAGAACATGGATACTCTGTATGTGGTAATGGGGAGTGAGTGAAAGACAGAAGGGAATAAGAGTCATGTGAAGGAGATGGGAAACTGGGGAAATGGGCTGGGCTGGAGGTTACAGGAGGAGATGGAAAATTGATAAAGAAAAGTCAAAAAAGGGATTGAGGATAGAGGGGTGAAATTTGAGTGGATGAACAAGGAGGAAAGAACAAATGGGGAAAGATCAACATATTAGAGGCCGATGTAGAGCGAGAATGGAAAAAATAAGCCAAGGGTGAAGAGAGGACAAATAGACAGCAGACAATTGATAGTTAGCAGAAGATATGAAGACAGCAGAAGAAAGTGGCTGGGGTAATTGCAGCTGAAAAAATAAAATGCCCAAACAACAAAAGGTAGAAAAAAACCTAATTTATTTTGCATTTATTAACTGGAATATGTCAGTGCTGGGAAATATGCATCACTGACATCTTTGTGCTTTGTTTAATACAAGAGGAAATTAATCTATAGTTGTATTTTTCCAGTGTTGTTGTACATTCCAAGTTTGGCTTTTGGGGTTCGCAGTTTAATTTTTGTCTTCATACTTCTAAATTGTGATCCTTTGTTCTGTATTTGGTGATGGTCTGCTTATGTTTTGCCTGGGTGACCAAACTGCGGTATTCTGTTTGTGTCGTTTCTGTGTAGCAGTCCCACTTATTATCTTTTCCCAGTAGCAGATGGATTCGTATTCTATGATATATATTGGTTTAATATTTGCAGTGCTACCTTTTCATATGTAGGGTTTGGTGTTGTGTGAGTCCTAACATATGACAGCAGATAAAAACCAGTATGGTCCATCTAGTCTGCCCAGTAAGATGGATAGAGTGGTTGTAACTGCAGCTCCCCCCCCCCCCATGCCTATGTTTAGGGTTGTACCCCTGCTCCGTGCAGGTCAGCCCCTCTCTTGCTATAAAAGAATCCACTGCCATTTTGAATTCTGTCACTGTATTTTCGCACTCCATCTCCATTATCCACCACCTTTTCAGTGGAAAAGTATTTCCTGATGCTGCTTTTAAGTTTACCGCCTTGCAGCTTCATCATATGCCCTCTAGTCTTACAGTTTCCCCTTATTTGAAAAAGGTTTGTTTTTTCATTGATACCCTTTAAGTATTTAGAAGTCTGTATCATATCTCCCCTGTCCCTCCTCTCCTCTAGGGTATACATATTAGGTCTTCAAGTCTCTTCTCATAAATCTTCTGGCGCAGGCTCTGAATCATTTTGATCATCTTCCTTTAAACCATTTCAATTTTTTTTATGTTCTTTGTGAGATACCGTCTCCAAAACTGAACAAGTGAGGCCTCACCAACGATTTGTACAGGGACATTAATACCGCCTCCTTTCTGCTGGTTATTCCTCTCTGTATGCAGCCCAGCGTCCTTCTGGCTTTGGCTACCACCTTGTCGCATTGTTTTGCGATCTTGAGATCCTCAGACACTAGCACTCTGAGGCCCCTCTCCTGGTCCGTGCACACCAATCTCTCTCCCCCTATCGCATATATTTCCTTTGGATTTCTGCATCCCAAGTGCATGATTCTGCACTTATTCACATTAAATCATAACTGCTAAGTCCTGATAGTGCTGCTATGATATGGCAACTTTGCTGTGGGTTCTACATGAGAATAGTTTTGTAGTACTTCCTAATGTACCTCACAGTTGGCACTGGAGGATAGTAATGTAGAAATATACAGCCTTTCTTAATCCTCACTGTCCATTCAAAAGGAATTCAGACACTTATTAGGATGCATGTTTACTAAAAGTTAATGCGCATTCACAAATGTTAACCTGTGCTAAATGAAGCAGCGCCCATTAATTTCTATGGGGGCAGTGGCACTTAACACACATTAATGTTTAGTAAACATGCCCCTAAGTCACTGTTAGGACAAAAAAGAGGTTTGTGAAGGGGTCTTTTGAAAGCCACCTAAACTTTAGATGGGCAGTATATAAATTTTAAAATAAAATAAATTAAATGTATGCAAATGAGGCCCAGTAGATATGCAAATATTTATGGAAATGAGGCCCTACAGTGAGTCTCTGCACACAGCCCAGTATCATCTTTGGGCCACCCCTGTATAAATGCACATGACTTCCATCAGGATCCTCAGATTTTTGTCTATCAAAGGTTCTGTAGCTAACGTGTTATTATTAAGTGCTGCTTTACCTTTGTGTGAAGAAGGACAAATCCCTGTATTAATGTTCCACTGACTGGAAATAATTGAAATTTTGCTGAAGCCCTCACAGGAACAGTAAAAGTATACTTGCATTTTTTGTGTGTGCAATGTTCCTCTAATGTACACCGCATTATGGAGATGGGCTAAGCTGCAGTTATGGATTGAGATGTTTATGTTTATTTGCTCTTGATATACTGCTCTTTGTGACATCGGGACGGTTTACAAAATAAAAAGTAACAAACAGAGTAGGCATTAGGCCATGGAAAGGAAGGTGAACTACAATTTTAACATGAAAGGAGTATCAAGCAACCAAACAGGACAAAGAGAGAGTAGCTTGACAAACAGAAATAAGACATCAGGTCATGGAGGTGGGTCTGAGAGATTGTAGGCCATTGCAAATAGGTGTGTTTTCAGGGAGGTTTTGAATGTTGAATAAGTCTATTCCAGATGGAGGGATGTGGGCAGAGAGTTCCAGATGGCAGGACCGAGGAAAAAGAAAGCTGAGTGACGCGTGGATTGCAGACGTGCACGTGATGGGGAGGGAAGGCAGAGACGGTTTATGTGAAGTGAGCGAAGGTTACGTGTGGGGACATAGAAGTGCAAGAGGTCAACAAGATATTGCGGCATTTGAGTGTAGAGAACACAATGTACCATGGTGAGAATCTTATAGTGAATACGTTGTTTGATTGGGAGCCAGTGTAAGTGGAATAGTAGGGATACCTTGTGAGTATATATTACCTTCCAAGTGTGAGATGACTAGAGGGAGAGTTAGACCAAATAGTATCCCCTGACATTATGGACTTGTCTGAACTCTGCAAATCATCTCTGGATGTAGTAGCCATGAGAACTGCTCTCTTGGTAGCCTTTATATCTGAAGTTGATAAGAATTCTATTCATTCTTTTTTTTCAGAAAAAGGACACCTTATTTTGTAGACAGAAGATAAATGTTTTCCCCAATGTCTCTTGGTCCACCCAGTTGAGACGGACATTATTCCTGGATCTAAAGCCTCGTGCGTTGGCTCTAGGCTCATCTTTTTTTCTAAAATTTCTGTGTAAATGTCTTTGACATTTCATGGGAAACGTTATACTTTTTTTGAGCTAATACAACTTGATTTCCTGAAAGTCAACAGTGTCTAGTTTGGTGGTAGGTAGATAAGTATAAAAGGGTTTAAATGTATAACAAGTGGACGTATTGAGCCCGATTCCAAAAGGGGCATGTCCGGGCCATCCGGACGGCCCTGTGCAGGATGGGCCCATTAGGACCCTATTCTGTATGGTGGGAACAGAACATTCCCACTGCACACAGAAACTGGCCAAAGGACGGCCCAGCGTGCCCCTGCATGCCTGCGGGAACGTCCTCCCTGCAGGCTCTCTTGGCTCCTGTGGCTTAGACTCTCCTCTTCCCTGCCGTCTGACCCACGCCTGGCCAGCTGGGCCTGGATCAGGCAGCAGGGAACCCCTGCACCCAGCCTCGGCCCCGGGAGGAGATCTCCGACCCTAATCGCTGGGTCAGTGCTGCTTATTCCATCTTTGAGATGGATTAAACAGCACATCCCCTCTGATCCCGCAAGATGTACAGGGCCGTGACAGGAATCATCCCTGTAGATCATGCCGCCTCAGCCCGCTCCCGCTCCACCAAGACCCTGACCCCTCCTGCCCCTCACGAGCTCTCCCCGTCCTGCTGCTCTGGACGTGCGGGGAGAGTCGGAGAGGGAATTGGGGCAGGATGACTTGCGGAGCTGCACTAACCCGCGACTCAGAATCAGGCCCATTGTCCCTTTTTTTTTCTTTTATATTAATGTTCAATATTCTTCCTAATCTCCCCTTAAAGTGGGCTAAGTGACAGTTTAATTTTGGATTTTTTTTCTTTGTTTTATCATTATTCGCTACAGGTGTTGTTATAATCTTGCTTTCACATCTTTTAACGGGTCATGCATGTTACATAATTGAATATATTGAATGTACATCAGAATTATATCAGTTTAATACCCACAGACTCTGAGTTGATCAGGGTTGTGTGACTGTAGCTCTTATGGTTGTAGTATTCATGCTATTGGTGATTCCTGAAATGACCTCCCAAAGGTGCAGCAGCAGCAGACTGAAGACATCTTTCTACTTAACGATGCTAATTAGTGGGGAGGAGTGCTAACTGGAATGCCACATCAGCGGCAAGATAGCAGCAGGAACAAGAATAGGTTTCATATTGTGACAGTAGAAGAATAGTAACAGAATCAGAAAAACAATAAGTGAGGGCAATTGAGAGGTATACGGCTTTTTGCCTAATTGTCACTTTTGAGTGACTAATCTTAGCTATTGTAACTAACCAACAGTTTAGACAAAAAACTGCTTCATTCTGGTTTACTGCCATAGGATTCTAGAGGCAGCAAATTTTTTCATGCAGAAATATATTAGTTCACGTTACAAAGCTATCTTCATTTAGTTAGGCTACATACTAAGCCTTTTGGCTACAGACAATACATTGCCTTTCCCGGTGGGCTTGAATCCTTAAATAGCACAATAGATAATCCACATTTCCTTTTATGTCCAAATGAAGCAGCGACTCTTTTGATGATAAAGGGTACCTTGATGTTTTCCCTCCCACACACATACACACACACAAACCCTCTTCTCAGTAGTATATTGACATTGATTGCAATAAAAGCTTTTCCTTGTCCCTTGATATAAAGAGGATGTGCCCGATTGATTTTGCCTCTCATTATGAAGTAAGTAGGTCAATAATTGCATTAACCAGGGACTTTCTGAGAGATGTTGTTAAAAGTAATTAAAGAGAATCCTTGACATCCACTAGGAAAATACACTTCCTAGACCAACATTGGTGAAGATTAATCACGTACTTAAGGAAATATGAAAGAGGCAAACATGGTTTTTTTTGTTTGGTGAGCTGAACAGTAGCATCTAACATCATATATAATTGTTATGCCCAAGTTTTTGAAATCATTGATATTACTGACATCTCTTTATGTAGAAACAAAACAAAGAAAAGCCTTTCACATTCCTTGTTGAAAAAGGAGAAATTAGACCTTACCTGCTAATTGTCTTTCCTTGAGTTCTCTCCGGGCCAGTCCAGGTACCGTTGGGTAGTCAACCTCCTCCAGCAGCTGAGGACTGAATACTGAAAATCTTGCTGACAGCCTATCCAGCTCCCCCTGGTGTCAGAGAGTCAGTCTTTCAGTCCTCAGCAGCTGTAAGGACGTCTGGCTGAAAGGCTCCCAGGAGAGACGAATTTGAAATAGTCAGGCTACTAGCTGTAAAAAAAAAAATAAAGGAAAAGGGACTTGGCTCACTTGCCCTAGCAGGGCAGTAAGACAAGAGAAGTGATCCTTGGGAAAAAGTAAAAAAAAAAAAAAAAAATAGTAAAAGAGATACTGAGCATCAATGGTCCTCAGCTGCCAGAAAGTGGGGAGACAGCACAGGAGGCAGAGCCTGCCTCATTTGAGGATCCATTGTTTAAGAAGGCTTGGGGAAGGAGCTGGGAGCCCCAGAATTCTCTTCCCTGCTGCCGATCGCCTCAGTCTCCAGGGCCCACTAGCAGCGGGAGACCGAGGAGGAGGAGCTCCAGCGTGGTTGGCTCAGGTAGGATCTCTAACAGCATGGCAGCGATTTAGTTTGCTCGGCGGGGGTCGGCGATTGCCGCAGATATTTTGGTTTTAGCCCTAATAGCTTGATTTGGAGCAATTGTGGGGTCAGCTAGGTTCGGCGTCGGCAGTGTGCGCGCCGGGCTGGTCTCGCTGAGTGGGTCAGCGGCGGGCCTCTGCCGATCGTGGGATTTTTCTTCTGGTCCCTTTGAGTTTTTCTTAGTGTTTTTGTGTTTGGAGCAAATGGACAAATAGGAATGTACATCATCAAATTTAGGATTCCTTCATCAATTTTTAAAACCTGCACTGACATCTAGCCAAACAAGTCCAAAGAAAGAGCCACAAGCGAGGCAGATGGTCTATGTAGGTGAACCTTCTGAATACTTATTAAACACCTACATAGACCATCTGCCTCGCTTGTGACTCTCTTTCTTCTCACCTTGCTCTTTGGACTTGGCTTAGTATCGTGAATAGTGAGTGCTTCTTTTTGGACTGTTTCTGTCCAATGCAACCATCAGAAACCCATATCCAAAAGCACCATCCTCTCTCCTGACAAATGTGCACAATGTTCGAGACCTCTGATAGTGCATTTGGATATGCCTGCATTGCAGCATGCTCCCACTCTGAGGCTACCCAACCATTCACAGGGACATGCCCTGTTATGTTGCTGCAGATCAGCTGTACAGAGGTTACTGCCCATTCACATAGTAATGTTGCAGTCAGCCCTACGGTCTAGGTACTCACCAGGCATACCTGTCCCCCCTGAGTTGGGTATTAGAACACCACGGCCTCTCCTGAAGCCCTCATACATCTGGTACACACTCACACACACACTCACACATACACATGCACACACACTCTTGTTTGCAGGTACAGATAACATACCTCTGCCATGATCATACCCTGCACTTATACACAACTGCTGCTACTGCATAATTGCATAGTTAAACTGTACCAAAATACTCCACTATAACAAAACGTCAATAGATAAATGAACACTCTGGTGATAGTTACCAAGTGATTATTCAAAAAACAGGTCTTATAAAAGCATTTAGCTAGAATCAACTGTAGTCTCAGACTCTGATGGCACTCAAAACCACAATCTCATGATGCGCTGCGTTTTTTGGACATTACTGTGCAAGTAAGAGACGTGGGCAGCAGCAGCATTAATAGATTCTCCTGATGAACCTCCTTTTGTGGAGAGAAACGCTACAACGGGCGCCAGAGGAAGGCGTTGAGAGCAGATTTAATTCAGGTTTAAAGCAAGAAGAAAGTTCAAAGGAGCTAAGATAAGCTGATATGTTTTAATATTTTTAAGAACACGAGGTGAAAGAGGTGCGAGATATTTTCACTGCTTCAAAAAAGTAAAAAAAGAGGAAAATCAACTTACTAGTAGTCGTTGATGCAAATGGGGCACACCTGTTTATCCACAGAGATTGTGGTTTTGAGTGCCATCAGAGTCTGAGACTACAGTTGATTCTAGCTAAATGCTTTTATAAGACCTGTTTTTTGAATAATCACTTGGTAACTATCACCAGGGTGTTCATTTATCTATTGATGTTTTGTTATAGTGGAGTATTTTGGTACAGTTTAACTAAGTTATATACTCTGAGTAGACCATTAAAGAAACACTGCATAATTGCATGGTATCTCTGGACTGCACATCTAATCTGCATTGCTCAACCAAACACATACCATCCCTACATCTATGTTCCCATTTTTTCAAAGCATTTGTTGGGGAGACCTTGCATAGCCCCTTTGGCATATACAGCACATGCCAGAATACCGACTACTGCAGTGCTTTACATTTCTGTTGGGCAGTTTACTGTTACTTTAGCATTCAAACATCCCTCACCTGTGCATTCTATTCATTTCCACTGCATCTTTTGCTCTCCCAGACAGCAGCCACGCCAGGTCACTAGAGACTTATCATAACCATTCATCTCTATGGGATGCACTGGGGTTCAGAGCGAGAGTTTTTCTAAGTCCTGTCCTTATTCCATGTTTCAGTAGATATAACGTGGACATATGGGTGATGTCAGGGACATACATGGGCCTTTCCTGGATATGCTTTATACTTCTTCACGCCTGACCATGCCCCTGTTCTGCCCCCTCCTGCCCACGTCCTAAGATCCCTGTTTTAGTGGCATGTAAGTATAGGGCTGCCTGGTGTCAGAATATGGGTCTAGATGTTTTCGAATGAAACATCTCTATCCCACACGTACACAGGGCTTATTCGTGTTTCAGAATTACCGGTATTTCCTAAGTGTGTCCCAAGGATTGGATTGAAAACCCCTACAGTAGATTTATCTAAATTAATATGGTTTTCCCAAAAGCCATCTCTTAAACCAGGAATAGCCAATTTTTAAGTGATTTCCTAAACTAATTTACATTTTATTTCTTCCATAATTCCCTAGGTAACTTATTCCATCAAATGTGAGCCATCATGGAGAACATCCTGCCTCAAATCCTTTTCTTCTTAAATTCTTTAACTGCTGGAATTTCCAGTAGATGTCTTGACTTGATATTAACTGATGGCCCAGCCTCTACTATCTTAACTATTGCTAAATACTTGGGGCAATAATTCCTGAAAGGTTAGCATTAAATTTTAAAATTTAATCATTGCCATTACTGGCAGCCTATATAAGTTCTGCAACAAAGGGGAAGCCCTTTCATTATGTGGCTTCTCAAAGATGAAATTAGGTCTTACCTGCTAATTGTCTTTCCTTGAGCTTTCTCTGGGCCAGTCCAGGGAAAGGTAGGGTTGTCAATACCCTATAGCAGCTGAGGACTGAAGACTTCAAGTTTTCTTGAGAGGTGAAGCCACTCCCCCTGAGGGTAATCCAGCAGTCTCCTTCTGATAAAGCAACTAAAAAGAAAGAACTGACAAACAGTAGATTAACCCTTGAAAAACTGATAACTTTCTATAGTCTCTGAAAACTCGGAAGCCAAGAAATTTGCTCCCTTTTGTTGTTTTTTTTTTTTTTTTTCACATCAGTAATTGGCACTGAATGAAACCTAGAAGCCCCAAACATGTCCCCTCTCAGACGAACACGCAGATACGGTGAAATTCTTATGGTTACGCAAAAAAAACACTGCTCGCAAAACCGAAAGGGGTGGGACCCTGGACTGGCCCGGAGAAAGCTCAAGGAAAGACAATTAGCAGGTAAGACCTAATTTCATCTTCCTTATCGCTTCTCCGGGCCAGTCCAGGGAAAGGTAGGGCAGTACCAAAGCAGTACCTAAATACGGGAGGGACCCGCCAGACCTGCGATAAGAGCCGAGGCCCCCACTTTCGCATCGTCCCTGGCCTGAACATCCAACCGGTAATGTTTCGTAAAAGTACGCAACGAAGACCACGTAGCTGCTCTGCAGATATCTACCGGCGGACCGAAGGCATACTCCGCCCAGGAAGTCACTAGAGTCCGAGTGGAATGAGCCTTCAAACCAACCGGCAGCGAAAGTCCTTGGGCAGCGTAAGCTGCCCAAATGGCGCAGCGAACCCATCGAGCAATGGTGGACTTAGACGCTGCTTGACCCTTCCGAGGACCTGTACACTGGACAAAGAGCCTGTCCGTTTTCCGAAAGGGTTGCGAAACCCTAAGGTACGTCTTTAAGACTCGGCCAAGATCCAAATGTTTGAGCGCACGGTCCATAGGAGAACCGGACTTATCAGAAAACACGGGCAAAGCCACAGATTGGTTAACATGGAAAACAGAGAGTACCTTCGGTAAAAAGGAAGGAACTGTACGGAGCAAAACCCGTTCCGGAAGAAACTGAAGATAAGGCTCCCGGCACGACAAGGCCTGCAAATCCGCTATTCGGCGTGCCGAACATAAAGCCACAAGGAAAGCCGTTTTCCATGAACACTCTCGGAGATCTCGAGAGCAGAGGGAAGCTAAGGGCGACCGGGAAAAAGCTTCCAAAACTATATTCAAATCCCAAGGAGGTACAATGGGACGCACTGGAGGACGGATAAGTTTTGCTGCACGTAAAAAACGATGCACATCCGGATGCGCCGAAAGACGGCGACGTTGCACTGATCCCCGAAAACAAGCAAGCGCGGCTATCTGAACCTTAAGGGTACTAAGAGCCAACCCCTTATCTAAGCCATGCTGGAGAAAGAGGAGCAGTTGAGGTAAGGTAGACAACATTGGAGGAACATCGCGCTGTGCACACCAAGATTCGAAAAGACGCCATACTCGCACATACGCCAGAGAAGTCCCAGGCCGCTTAGACTGAAGTAAGGTGGCTACAACGGAACTCGCATACCCTTTGCGTTTTAAGCGAGCCCTTTCAAGAGCCAAGCTGTAAGTAAGAAGCGATCCACCCGTGGCATGAGAATCGGACCCTGATGCAACAGATTGACGCGGACTGGAAGAGGCCAAGGTTGATCTATTAGGAGTCGAACTAGATCGGCATACCAAGGTCGACGAGGCCAATCCGGGGCAATGAGAATCACCATCCCCCGGTGCTGCGCTATGCGCTGGATAACTCGACTCAACATCGGCCAAGGCGGGAAAACGTACAAGAGAGAGTCCCTTGGCCACGGCTGAACGAGAGCATCGAGACCTTCTGACATGTGCTCCCTGCGCCTGCTGAAGAAACGGCTGGCCTTGGCATTGCTGCACATCGCCATAAGATCCATTATCGGCTGTCCCCAACGCAACGTCAGCTCGTGATAAACTGCCGCGTTCAACTCCCATTCCCCGGGATCGAGTACATTGCGGCTGAGATAATCTGCCTGCACATTTTCCTTGCCAGCTACATGTGCGCTGAAAGCGCCAGGAGATTGGATTCTGCCCAAGCCATCATTTCCTGACATTCGGAGAGAAGAGAAAAAATCTTGGTTCCCCCTTGACGATTGATATACGTGACTGTCACGGCATTGTCGGAAAAAATCTTGACCGCCGTTCCTTTGAGGAAAGCCGCGAAGCTCTAGCCGGTTGATCGACCACGAGGTCTCCTCTGGGGACCAAGACCCCTGAGCAATGAGGGTCTGACAATGAGCTCCCCAGCCGGAGAGACTGGCATCCGTGGTGACCAACACCCACGAGGGCTCTTGTAAGGGAACACCCGCCGTTATATGATCCCGAACTAACCACCACTCCAGACTGTGTCGCACGAGGTCGGGACAGGGCAGGCGCTGCGAGAGAGGGTGAAGCTGCGGTGACCATCGGGAAAGCAACGCGTGTTGCAAGGGCCGCATGTGCGCCTTGGCCCACGGGACTAGATCCAGCGCCGCCGCCATGGACCCCAAGAGCTGTAAATACGTCCATGCCGACGGCGTTGTGAGGCGCAGAAACGCTTGTACCTGTTGCACCAGCTTCTCTACCCGCACCTCGGGCAAAAAGACTTTCCCTCGCTCGGTGTCGAAGAATGCTCCGAGATAAGTCAGCTGTTGCAACGGTTCTAGGTGACTCTTGGCTCGATTGAGCACCCAACCAAGCTGTTCGAGAAGCTGTACCACTCGAGCTGTCGCTTTCACCGAAGCCAAATGAGAATCGGCTCTGATCAACCAATCGTCGAGATAAGGATGAACTCGGATACCCTCCTTTCGAAGCGCCGCTGCAACAACCACCATCAGCTTCGTGAAAGTCCGCGGAGCCGTAGCGAGACCGAACGGCAATGCTCGAAACTGGAAATGCCCCATCAGAAGGGCAAAACGTAAAAATTGCTGATGAGATGGCCTGATGGGAATATGAAGATAGGCCTCCGTGAGATCTATGGACGAGAGAAATTCCCCCGGCCGTACCGCCCGAATCACTGTACGTAGCGTTTCCATGCGAAAGTGAGGCACCCGCAAAGTACGGTTTACACCTTTGAGATCGAGCACGGGACGAAAGGAACCTTCCTTTTTGGGAACCACAAAGTAGATTGAGTATCGACCGCAACCGTATTGGTCTAGAGGCACGGGAACTATCGCTCGCAGCTGCAGGAGGCGTAAGAGCATGTTCGCAATGGCCTGTCTCTTCAGACCGGGCGCACAGGGAGACATTACAAAGGCGGGCGACAAAGGGCAGGCGAAGTCTAGAGCATACCCCTTCTGAATTATCTCCAAAACCCATTTGTCGGAAGTGATGTCGGTCCAGGCTGCTAGAAAATTCTGTAGGCATCCGCCTACAGGAACTAAGGCCTGGACCAGCAGACCTTCATTGCGGCTTTTTAACTGAGGGTTGGGACGCACTAAAGTAGGACCTGCCAAAACCTCTGGCTCCATGAAAGGACTGTCCACGAAAGCCGGAACGGCCCCAGGGAGCAAAGTGCGCCCCGCGAAATCTACGGGAGTCCCGACCGGAGCCTCGGAAACCCGCAGTACCTCTCGCCGGCTTAGGTTTATCCTCAGGCAAACGACCCCCCTTGGAGTCGCCTAAATCTTTCACAATTTTTTCTAACGCCTCCCCAAAGAGCAACTTCCCCTTATAGGGCAATTTACTGAGCCGCAATTTCGAGGATACATCGGCAGACCAGTTACGCAACCAGAGAAAAACGCCTGGCAGCAACCAGGGAGGCCATGGTTTTAGCCGCAATCCGCAGCAAATCATAAAAAGCATCCGCCATATAAGCAGCGGCGGATTCCAATTTTGCAGTATCTGCAGCTTCCGAAGAAGACTCCCCGGAAGCATCCCCCTGCAACCAGCGAATGGATGCCCGAGAAACATAAGCTCCACAAACTGCAGTTTGTAGCGCCAAAGCGCTAGAATCAAATGCCTGTTTGAGAAGAATTTCTAATTTTCTATCCTGAAGGTCCTTAAGAGCTGCCGCCCCCTCCACAGGGATGGTAGTCTTTTTAGTCACTGCAGATATAATACCAAAGAATTATTAAATATCGCTCATGTATCAATAAAGTGGAATATGCATTTATTTCTTTATCTTCTTCAAAAATTGTTTATATAAAAATTTTTTGAAGAAGATAAAGAAATAAATGCATATTCCACTTTATTGATACATGAGCGATATTTAATAATTCTTTGGTATAAACCAATCGTTCGGTAACGTGACCAAAAGAGATTGAGTATAACTGCAGATATAATGGCATCCACCTTTGGCATGCGTAATAACTCTTTTTCCTCCTGCGGAAGGGGGTACAAGCGAGCTAATGCACGGCTGCCACGCAGAGTAGCTTCTGGACATTCCCATTCAGATTCAATCATCTGCCTGATAACCCGGTGCATCGGGAAACACCGTTGTTCAGCCTTAAACCCCTGCAATAACGGATCCTCCAAAGGTTCCTGAGAAGCAGAAGGAAGAAGCAAGTGCAGCGCCGCCAAAGATTGAGAAATGAGCGCTGACAGCTCTTCTTTACGGAAGACCCTGAAAATATTTGGATCCTCCCCGGTAGCAATCTCCCCTTCCTCCAAGTCCTCTGTATCCAGATCCAATCCTGCCTCTGCTAGAATCTCTGTGTCTCAATGACTCAGGAGAACAGAAGGCTGAGAAGCAAAAGGATCCAAAGGGTCCTTAATAATGTCCTTAGTCTGAGAAGACCCCTCACCAGGATCCTCTTGTAGCTGATAATTAAGGGAAACAGGCACAGGACTTGGAACCGCTGTGAAGTGATCAGGCTGTGAAGATTTTAGCAAAAAGGCCTTGTGCAGCACTAAAATAAATTTGGGCGAAAAAAACGATTCCATGCCTTCCTGCTTCGCAGAAACAGAGTGTGAAGGCTTTTCTAGTGTAACGGCGTCCTTAGAAGATTTTGCCTTTTTTTTATGCGGCCGGGGCTGCACTGCTGGCGAACTGACCGGCGCCGTCAAAATGGCCGCCTTTCCCGCCTTTTCCACGGGCAAAGACGGCTCGTCTAACTTAATTACAGGCTTTTCTGCCATGAAAAAATTGAAGCCCCGAACTAGAACAGAAGCGGGCAATAAACAACGACGCCGTTGAAAGCAGAGCGGAGAGGAAAATAACCCGGTGCCGGTGCAGCGCGTGCCGACGTGATTCGTGACAGGAGAAAAAACAAAAACACAAGCAAAGACTCACCGAGAGAAGAGAGGAAAAAAATTCTGAGTACTCAAATCAGTCCCGCTGCTAGCGGGACGTACTCCAAACACCGGCAGTGTTCAGGGCAGAGGAAACACCTGGGGCTCCCAGGATCACTCTGTCTATAGAGACGGAGACGGTGACAGAGGCAGGCTCTACCTCACACCGCAAAGGAAGGAACTCTCAACGTCTCAAATATCCTTAAAGTAGTAGTGCACCCAATCAAAACACCACCAGGACTATAGAAGCAATCAGCTCTGCTAGAGCCAATATAAGCTTTCTCAAAACAAAGAAAGAAAAGAAAAAACAATAACCGGTAGGATTGCCTATGAGGGAGAAATAGAGATTCGATCCTCTTTAGCTGCTGAGGACTGAAAGACGGCTGGATTACCCTCAGGGGGAGTGGCTTCACCTCTCAAGAAAACTTGAAGTCTTCAGTCCTCAGCTTCTATAGGGGATTGACAACCCTACCTTTCCCTGGACTGGCCCGGAGAAGCGATAAGGAATATCATCCTTGCTGTCACATTTTGAATAAGTGACGCTCTTCTAATGAAACTCTTTGGAAGGACCATCAACTGAGCATTATAATAGTCCATGGCAGACAGAACCAGAGAAAATGCGACCATCTTAAGTGCCAATAGGTCTAGATAAGCTCATAACCCATGTACCCATCTAAACTTACCATATTCTTTCTTTACCATTGACTGTACATGAGACTTCAAATTATACTGCTCAGACAGCACCACTCCCAAATTTCTCACACAACCCTGACCACTTTACAAAGTCCCATCTACTAAGAGAAGTGCATCCAAAACTATTTCCTTAGTCTTCCCCAATTTCAAAACTTCCATCTTTTCCACATTCACTACTAACCCATTTCTTTTAAATCAGCCCATTACCATCTGGTTGAAAAAAGATGTTAAAGAACAATGGTGGGAGAGTACAGGGATCCCAACTGTTAAATTTCTTTGTGAGGAGATCTCCCTCCTGCACTGTACACACCACATAACTTTGTCCCTCCAAAAGTAAGGAGATCCAATCCAATCTCAGCACAACTAACTTAAATGATCTTGCTCTTACATCCGTCTTGAGTCACAAAATGAAGCAATCCCTCCAGATAAACTCAGGCTATGATCTTATCAGAATATGTAACTCACAATTTACTACAATGAGGAGTCAATAAGATAAGAATAATCATTATTATTATATGCTATAAAACAAATATTAAGCTGTCTGCCGAATAATACAGCTCAAATTAACCGTCAAAAGAAAAAACTGAGGTCGTTGATGCAAGATAGTGCCTATCTGGAGTCTGAGACCTAAAGTTCTTTCATTGTAGTAAATTGTGAGTTACATATTCTGATAAGATCATAGCCTGATTTTATCTGGAGGGATTGCTTCATTTTGTGACTCATTAGTCTACCCTCTACGGAGTGACCAAAAAAATACGAGTGATCTTACATCCATCTTGGCACAGGCCCAAGATTCTTGGATTAGCTGCCCTGCTTCCCAGTCCCAGCAGAAGCTGCTACAGCCCAGTTTTTAAGACCTGAAGCTGGCACACACAAAGAGTACTACTGATAAAGGGTGAAAGAGAGTTCTAGCACTTCTTGAGATTAGGAAGTAACGTCACTCAGATTCCGCCCACAGAGAAGCAGAGCAGGTTGCTGACTTGTGATCACGTGCAAAACACAGCAAGACACAGCTCACCACCAAGTGATGGAAGTGCCTGCTAACTTTTGCACGTGATCACAATCCTGAGGTCTTGTCATGTGGCTCCCATAAACATCTGCTCCAGGGAGCACGTCAATTGGAGGCAGACAGGTAAGTCAGCAACCTGCTCTGCTTCTCTGTGGGCGGAATCTGAGTGACGTTACTTCCTAATCTCAAGAAGTGCTAGAACTCTCTTTCACCCTTTATCAGTAGTGGCCAAAAAATTAGGGCAGAGTCCAAAATATCAGAATTTTATTAGAAAAGTACGTGTTATTGTCACTTTCATGGTCAAAAGCTTTAAGAACCAAAGATATATATGTCATATATGCAAACGAAAGATATATATGTCATATATGCAAAGATATATATGTCATATATGCAAACGAAACATGAATTATGCTCTGTAGAAATGTTATAATTAAAAATGTGAAATGTTATATGTAAAAATGTAAATATGTAAAGTCTAATCTTTAAGTCCCTATTTCTGTGTGATGTGCCATACCCCCAAATCTATGTGTATATTTCCCCAACATTTCTGTCATGATTTGACAACTCCCAAATTTGTAATCAAACCGCTACTGATCGCTGGAAGTAGCGGTATATAAGTGTATACTAAATAAATAAATAAAATAAATTTTCAAAGTTTTATTCAGGAAACAATATATGTGTCAATATTTGATAGGGTGTCCATGATTTTTCAGTACAGCCTGGATTCTTGTAGGCATACTGTTAACTAGCGTTTTACAGTATGCCGGAGTGATTTTGTTGACCCATACATGCTTGAGTATGTCCTTTAAATCTGCTTCTGAAGTTGGACGGTGTGCTGCCACCTTTTTCTTCATAAGATTCCAACAGTTTTCAATTACACTGAGATCCGGAGAGTTTGATAGCCAACTTGGTAGCAGTTCGATCTTGTTGTCCACGAACCATTTTTTGACAGTTTTTGCAGTGTGGCACGGTGTCGAGTCCTGCTGAAATATAGTTGTGCCAGAAACATTCATGTGTATTTTAACTTTACTATTCAGCACGGATATCTATTTTGCAGCATTTACTCTTTCACCTTTCTCAAAAATGTGCAGGCCACATCGTCCATTGGCCGAGATACCACCCCATACCATGACCGATGGTGGGTGTTTAACAGTCTTGATCGTATATTTCGGATTTAATCTCTCACCTGCTGGTAGACAAACGTAGTGGCAACCATTCCCACGTACTTTTTGAAATGTACTTTCATCTGTGAACATTACCCTCTCCCACCATTCAGCAGATTTGTCTTTCATCTTGCTACAAAACTGTATGCGGGCAGCAATTTGTTTCCTGGTCATCATAGGCTTCTTGGCAGATCTTCTGGCCACGAGTTTGAATTCATCCACAAGCCGTCGTCAGACAGATCTGGCATTTATCTTTATTCCTCAATCGTTAGCTAACTGAGCCACACGTTGAGATGAAGTATGTGGACTAGATGTAATAATGCTTTTGAGGAATCGGTCATCTCGTCCAGTAGTTATCCGTCTGCGCCCACATTTCGAACGACATGTACGGCCACCTGATTTCAGAATATTCTGAACTGCACACCTTGATATATGCAAATGTTTTGCAATAGCACATTGCGAATATCCTTCAGCATGGAGTGTGACAACTTGTCCCTTTACAAAGTCATTAATATCGCACTTTCTACCCATCTTGATTGTATATTTTACACATAACTTTCAATCTTTTCCTAGTTGTAAAAATTCAAAACTTCATCAAAGAAACCTACTACAGAGTGTAAGTAAACTAAAATGAACGCCAGATGCATGGTGTGACTAAACGCCATGCTGATTAAATAAATAAGCATGTGTACACAGTACATTATTTAACAATAAATTGTAGAAAAAGATACTTGCCTTATTTTTTTGGCCACTACTGTAAGTCCTGCCTCTATCCAAACAGTTGTGGTCAACATTATATTTATTGGCACCCTTGCAGTTCAACCCCTTAATCTCCAATATCTCCTAAAGAAGAGTGGCCAGTGAAATAGCTTTGGACTATATATGCACACAAATTTAACACATAAAAGAATCAAATAAAACAGGACCAATTAAAAAGGAAATAGTATAAAAACTGGGACATTGCCAGGACATAATTATTCAATACCTAGAAAATCACCTAAACAATGCAGAATGCCCAAAATCAATTAATTTTTGTCGGACACATCAACAGGAGAAGAGTGTTGCTCACTCTCGAATGTTGATCATGTCCAACATTCAAGGGTGAGCAATGTTCTTCTCCTGTTGAGGTGTCCAACAAAAATTAATAGATTTTGGGCATTCTGCGTTATATAGGTGATTTTTTGGATATTGATTATATAATAGTCACCGGATGGTGGGATTGTTTTTTCTAGGATATGATTAATGGCACCCTTATAAACGATTTAAATTTATTTATTTTATTTATTTATTTAGCTGTATTTATATCCCGCTTTTCACCGGGTCAAAGCGGTCAATTGGGAGATACATTTAACACAAGGGGATATGACACACATACGCTAATACTTACAGGGAACATGGGCAATGGAGGGTTAAGTGGCTTGCCCAAGACCACAAGGAGTGCCTATAGGACTAGAAATCCCAGTCCCTCCGGCCTGAGATTGCTGTCCCCAGGTGGGACTTGAACCACTGGCCCTCCAGCCTGAAGTACCTTGTCCTAACCACTAGGCCACTCCTCCCACTTCAAATCACTTTGAACAGAAGAACTACCTTCCCATTGCAGTAAAATTAGACACATTTGTGATCAATTGTCAGTAGTCCAACCAATGAATGATGGCTCTAATGTTTAAAATGGCCACATTCACTCCCTGTTCCATTTTCACAATGGTGAAGGCAAGAAAGCTGCCTGAAGCCATCAGAAAAGTCATTATCACCAAAAATCAAACTTCAAAGTCATTATCAAAGACATTGGGATTCCTGTATCTACAGTTCACGATGTTAATGCAAAGTTTTCTGCTCGTGGAACTGTCAAGAACCTCCCAGGATGTGGTGGGAAGAGGAAAATGAATCCAAGAAGTCTTTGAAGGTTAGTACAAACTCTTGTAAAAACACCACGTGCAACATCCAAAGAACTTAAGGCTAACCTGGAGCAATCTGGAGTGGTGATTTCAACCTACACCATATGCTGCACACTAAACTAAGAAGGACTTCATGGGCAAAGGCCAAGTAGTACCACATTGCTCAAAGACAGACATAAAAAGGAATGCCCGATCTTTGCCCAAATCCACCTTGAGAAACCACAATCCTTCTGGGAAAATGTTCTGTGGACAGATGAAACCAAACTTGAGCTCTTTGTCAATGCAGACCAGCGATACATTTAGGGGCAAAGAAATGGAGCTTATATGAAAAAAAAACACCCTTCCTACAGCTAAATTTAGTGGAGGAGTAAATTTAGTGGAGGTTCCATAATATTGTAGGGCTGCTTTGCTGCCTCAGGAACTGGAGGCCTGGAATGTATTAAAGGAATCATGAAGTCAGAGACTACCAAGGTATTTTGGAGCGAAATGTGCTACCTAGTGTCTGAAAGATAGGTCTGGGTTGAAGGTCATGGGTCCTCCAGCAGGACAATGACCCAAAACATACATCCAAAAGTTCAAAAAAATGGTTAAAAAGTAACAAATGGACAGTTTTAAACTGGGCAGCAATGAATCCTGATCTCAATCCAATCGAGAATCTTTTGGAAAGAGATGAAATCTGCCATTGGTAAAAGGAATCCTAGAAACATTCATGAGCTGGAACAAATCGCAGTTGAAAAGTGGGAGAAACTACCAGCAGACAGATGTACAAAACTTATAAATGACTACAAGAAATGTTTGGAAGCTGTCATCACTGCCAAGGGTTGTGCAACCAAATATTAGCGAGGGGTGCCATTAATCCTGTCCAGGTCGTATTTTGTTTTTTTCTCAGAAACTACTACATCTAAGTTGCACAGGCTTATTTTTGTTGTATACCTTTGAACATACTCGGGATCATTCCGAGACACGAATAGCAAGGATGGACATCCATCCCCGCTATCCAGGCCGTTTCCTGATCCTGTCTAACTTCCCCGCACATTGTATGGGAAGGTAGATGGGGGCGGGAAAGGGGCGGATCAGGGGCGATGTTGGGGCGGGCAGTCGATGGTCATCAGCCCCGGATGTACAGGGTCGATTCCAATGTCGGCCCTGTACGTCCAGGGCTGGCAGCCTGAACGGGGAACTTATTCCACCTCAAAGGTGGAATAAGTTCCCCTAGTCAGCAGGGGATGGCGGGCCCAGGGCGCGGAAAGGGCAGGGGGGTAGAGGACATTCTCCATAGCACGACCCTGGCCTTAGATCAGGGGTCGAGCTGCAGGGAAAGCACCTTTGCAGCTGGCGGCTAGGAATTGCGGCTTTTCAATGAAGCGTCGGTGCAATGGCAATTGGATGCCATGGCACCGCGGCTCCATTGAACAGCCCCGATTGACCTATTCGGGCAAGGCCTGTATGTGCAGGCCGAACTGAATCAGGCCTGCACATACAGGCCTTGTTGTGATGGTAGTCGTAGTAGCGCACATCCAACAATAGCCACAGGGGGAGTGGCCCATGACTGATGAAAGATCCAATGAGCAAGTAGAGAAATCAACTCTAACCAATCGGTCATGGACATTTCTCCCGTGAGTGTAAGCAATAAAAGGGCCATTCAAAAATAATGAATGAAGCACCAAAACATGCCAATATTGATATATACTATGAACCAAATGAGAAGAACCTTCTGAACAATGTAACACACAAACTGTTTCTCAGGAGGAGAGCATGTTTGTTGGCAGAAGAGAGACCTGTTGGCAGACAAAGCTCTCAGATATGCCACTCTCACTATATGATAGGGATAGCCCCACTGAAGAAATCTTTGAAACAACACTTTAGCTTGCAATTTAAACTCCACCACATTGGTACAAATATGACGAATTTGTAAATTACAATCTCTGAATTTATCGGCGAGATTTTATCTTGTGTAGGAATTTTCTTAAAAAGATCAACTAAGACTCATGTTACCCCTTGGGAGGAATGAATGATTTTTATTTATGGCCTCTCGTTTTAAAATATGGTACATCAGGCAATTAATTCTTTATTCACATGCTTTTACACTTCCGGTTTTGCTCCCCTTTTAAATGCGCAGGCGTCGGCGTCTTTTTCATCTCTGTGAGTAATTTGAAACGGCTTCTCGTAAGTCTGTTTTGGTCGCTAGCCTTTTAGTTTTTGTCGTATGTTCTGTATTTTAATACTTGACTTGATTGAGTACACTTATCATTATAGTTTCAATGTTCGTTTTGAATTTTGAATTTACTTTTGAATCACTTTTTAAGGCGATGATTCAGGTTTTTGTGTTTTCCTTTCTTGTTTGGTGTATTTCCTTTGTATAGCTACTCATTCACAGTTTTCTTGTGTAAGAATAAGGCTTCTTTGAGGTAAGCAACTTCTTAAATGAACTTTGGCAGCTGGTTTAGGTCTCTTGTAAAGATTTACAATGTCTCTTACTTTGAAGGCTTAGGAACGCGCTTATTGTTCTAGCGCCTGAATTAGGTCTTTCTTGCACCTTGTGGTTTCATTGTTTACAACAACACAATATGTATTATTTTTAAGGTTTGACGTACATTGTATCAGAATCTTGGAGTGGATATCGTGGCATAAGGTGTCCATCGGATTTTGTTAAGGCAAGAAAGTCAAGAATGGTTTGAAGTGTTAACATCCCTATTGAACATGGTCCGATGCCCCCTTTTCTGATTCTTTGATGTTCCTCTACATTGTTTTTTTTAAATATATTATGTTCCTTTAAATATTGGAGTCAGCCCGGATTGAAGCAGTTCCACACCCTTATCCCCCCTTTTCTTTTTCTTTTCCCTCCCCCCTCCCCCTACCCCTCCCCTCCTTTCCCCCCCTCCCCCCTTCCTTTTCTCCCCCCCCTTTTCCCTCCCCCCCTCCCTTCCTTCCCCTCCCTTCTTTCCCCCTCTTTCCTTCCCCCCTTTTTCCTTCCCTTTCCCTCCCTTCCTCTTTTCCCTTGGTTTTTTTAAAGCTATTTATGGTTATAACACAATTTTAATTTTTTCCGTATGACTTTTTATTTATTTTATCGTTGTATACCTTATTGTTGGCTCACGTTTATGTTCATGTTTTTTAATGGGGCAATAATAACCAGAAATATATATTTATCTATTTATTTTATTATTTATTTATATATTTATATTTTTATGGGGCCAGTATCTTACACCTTTTATGTTTTAAAATTAAGAGATATATTGATCTTAATTATTTATTTATTTTTTAAAAAGTATAGTATTTTAAAATAATTCATAGTAATTATATATTCTGGCGCATGCTTCATTCTCTTTAGAAGCTTTTCTGACAATAGCGACTTTCATTGTCTCTTTGAGCCTGGTGAAGTCTAGGCACATCATACCCACAGGTAATGTCCTATTTTACAATATGTGATTTATCCAGTATTTGTATGATTAGTCCTGAATCTTACCTGCTCTTGTAGTCTCCTCATCCCCTCCTATTTTCATAGTTATCATTTATTATTTATTATTTATTTTTCATATTTTTTATTTTTTATACATGCTCGCACAATTATAAATGTCTTGGTGATCATTTTATTGTTCTCTTGTATTCCAATTAGCATCCATATTTTTAATTATTTATTTTTTTAATTATTTATTTATTTATTTAACTTTTTTTATATAATTATACATGTGTATGTATACAAATTTATATGTCTATTCATCTATAGAGCAGTTGGTTTAATATATAGTTATTATTCATTTTTCATACTTTTTGTTGTATATGCTTGTACAATTATAAATCTTTTGGTGGTTTTATTATTCTCTTGTATTCCAATTAGCATTTATAATTTCAATTATTTATTTATTTAACTTTCTATATGATTATATATTTGTATACATATAAATCTATATGTTATCTCATTTATAGAGCAGTTGGTTCAATACATTAGGATTAACTTTTTAAGTGATTATACAAGTTTTTTTATGATTTTTATTGATTATTTCTGATTGTTTTTTGTATTTCATCATATTTTTTTGAGACTTAAGTAATTTGATATAGTTCAATTTGCCTTTATTTTATATGTATTGCATATTCATGTTTATATTTCTTATTTTAAACCCCCCTGTTTCTACATGTTTATTGTTTTTAGGTTTAATTATATTAATGTGGTTTTATAATTTATTTTTTAGTGTGCCCTGATAGCCCCTGATGAAGTGACATACGAAACACGGCCTGTGTTGGGCTCAGGCCACTTATTCTGTTTATAATAAAATCATTGGGTGTTGAATCAGCCGCTTCTTGTTTTTGTTTCTGCTCGTTTGAGTGGCCAGCGCTGTTTTTTTGTGGACCCCATCAGCCCCGGATGTACAGGGTCGATTCCAATGTCGGCCCTGTACGTCCAGGGCTGGCAGCCTGAATGGGGAACTTATTCCACCTCAAAGGTGGAATAAGTTCCCCGAGTCGGCAGGGGATGGCGGGCCCAGGGCGCGGAAAGGGCAGGGGGGTAGAGGACATTCTCCATAGCACGACCCTGGCCTTAGATCAGGGGTCGAGCTGCAGGGAAAGCACCTTTGCAGCTGGTGGCTGGGAATTGCGGCTTTTCAATGAAGCGTTGGTGCAATGGCAATTGGATGCCATGGCACCGCGGCTCCATTGAACAGCCCCGATTGACCTATTCGGGCAAGGCCTGTATGTGCAGGCCGAACTGAATCAGGCCTGCACATACAGGCCTTGTTGTGATGGTAGTCGTAGTAGCGCAATCCAACAATAGCCACAGGGGGAGTGGCCCATGACTGATGAAAGATCCAATGAGCAAGTAGAGAAATCAACTCTAACCAATCGGTCATGGACATTTCTCCCGTGAGTGTAAGCAATAAAAGGGCCATTCAAAAATAATGAATGAAGCACCAAAACATGCCAATATTGATATATACTATGAACCAAATGAGAAGAACCTTCTGAACAATGTAACACACAAACTGTTTCTCAGGAGGAGAGCATGTTTGTTGGCAGAAGAGAGACCTGTTGGCAGACAAAGCTCTCAGATATGCCACTCTCACTATATGATAGGGATAGCCCCACTGAAGAAATCTTTGAAACAACACTTTAGCTTGCAATTTAAACTCCACCACATTGGTACAAATATGACGAATTTGTAAAAATTGTCCAGTAGGTAGCACTTGCTTCAGTTTTTAAAGAATGATGACTAATATATTGTAAAAAGGCATTATGTTCAATCGGTTTATGATACAGTGTAATAGACAACTTACCATTTTGCAGATGAACCAAAACATCCAAAAATGTGAGCTTTGTCGTAGAAAAAGACATGGTAAATTGTAAGTGGAATCCTGGTCATTCAACCAGGTGGAAAAGGCCTATAACTCATCCACTGTGTCATCAATAAAACAACATCATGCTGCAATAAGGGACCACCATTTGAAATGGTACAAAAACATTACTCAAAAGAGTGCACATATAAGTTAGCCACACTGGGGGCAACAGTGGCCACCATTCCCACTCCATGAACCTGCAAAAAAAAACAATCTTAAAAATGAAAATAATTCTTAGCAAGAATGAATTCTGCTAGTGTCATCAAAAATTCAGTGGAAACCCGCTGAGGCATAGACCGTGCTTTCAATTTAGACTGAATCAAGGTGATAACCACACAATGAATGAATATACAAGGAGACAATATTAAATGTCACCATGCAAACAACCAATGGTAGCGATGGTACCGCTGTCAATTTATTCAAAAAGACGAATGTGTCCTTTACAAAAAAACATGCTTGAGACACCAAGGGTTGTAAAAATGACTCTAAAAATTTAGACAAAGGTTCAAAAAGAGAAGCAGAAGCTGAGACTATGAGGCATCCAGGAATATTCTGAAGAGTCTTATGAACCTTGGGGAGAGTGTAAAAAATTGTGACCCTCGGATGTTTCACCCACAAAAAACGATATTCTGAAGAACTAATACTACAGGCTGTTTGCAACAAGGAGTATACTTCACTCTGAAATACTGGTTTCAGGTCCTCAGCTAAAGGCTGGTAAAAGCAAGAATCTTGCAATTGTCATAACATTTCACTTTCATATCGAGATCTATGTTGAAGAACAATGGAGACTCCCTTGTCAGCTGGTTTAATAATTAAATCAGGATAAAAAGCCAGCTGATGAAGGGGGTGGGGGGGAAGAGAAGGGAAGGAAGGGGGTGGGGGGAGAGGTGGGAGACCCACAGTCCAGAACCGGATTTTCCTTTTGTTGTATGAGTAGAAAGGATGCTTGGGGGCTGAGGCTGGGCGGCCCCTAAGAGGCTATCTCATAAGTCAACCTGGAGGAAAAGTGATGTCCCTTAAAGTATAGATGGTCTCAAGGAACATGGGGGGAATAAGTTCACCGATCAAGTGCACAAAGATCCTTCAAGTCCTGAAGCATCAGGAAGGTTCAGGTGGCTATGCTCCAAGAGACACACTTAAGCAAGGTGGAACATGGTAAGCTGAGGTGGGATTGGGTGGAATCTGTGTATGGGGCCTCCTCTGGCACCCGGAAGAGGGGGGTGGTGGTCCTGATGCAGCGCAGGTTGCCCTTTGAGGTGGTGGATCAGGAGGTGGATCCTCAATGGGCACTATATTTTCTTGCAGGCTACCATGTACAATAAGGAGATACTCTTAGCTAATGATTACATGTCGAACGAGTATGATCATGCCTTTTTTAAGAAGGTGCAGCAGTGATTACTGCGGGATGTGAAAAGGCAGATATTTCTGGCACGGAACTTTAACTGCCCCTATGATCCGGAGTTGGATCGCTCTGGGAGTGCTTGGTCTCAGGGCTGGACGAACAAAGGGGTAGGCTATCTGTGCAGAATGGCGGGCTTGATCGATGTGTGGCAGGCCCTCCACCCAGGAGTTAGGGATCACCCTCATCTTTCCGGGGCACATGGTAGTGGTCGTGCCTAGACTACATCCTGGAATCATCGGGGAACTTTAGCCAGGTTCTTGTGGTAGAGATTGAGCCTATTTGCATCTCTTACCATGCTATGGTGTGGGCAGATTGGGAGAGTAGATGTGAGATGCACCGGGGCTGGTAATTTCCCACTTATGTCTGTGAAGATGAGGAGTCTCAGGGGTATGTTTATTAAACTGCGGTAATCGTGAATAACGCGCGTTATGTAACGTTAACGATTGTAAGCGCAGCATAACACGCGTTATGCTGCGCTTACGATCATTAACGTTACATAACGCGCATTATGATGCGCTAACGATCGTAATGCCCCGCGGCGCGGTAAAACACCGCAGAAGGTGGAGAGAAGGCGGAGAGAAGGGGTCAATGGGCGGAGAGTGGGCGGGGAGAGGCTCCCTTCACACTAACGCGCTGATCTGAAGAGCTCAATTCCAACGCAAATGAAAACCTGCCATTAAATGCACATTATAGGGGAGAGAAACTATTTCAGTGTCAGCAATGTACAGCCCAGGAAGGGAAACCTAAAAAAAGTGATAAGTGTGATACATGTGAACAGAACAAAAGGGCACATAAACACTGAAAATGACCCCAACAAACTGGAAAAATAACCATAACCAAGCTTGCCAATAGTGGTATCAATGAGAAACATCAATCCCTCCCCCCCCCCGAGTAAGCTCCATAGAACAGATATAAATCGTGGAAGGGTCAATAATCCGTCCCCATACAAGGTGAATGAGCCGACAGTGAAATAGCGCTGCTCAGGGTTTTCCCCACCATCGGACAGGGTTCCTATGGCGTGCACATGTCCCGCAACATTAGGGCGGGCATGTCGGAACGGCAACTGGACAGATGCCGGAGAAGGGGATACAGAGGGCCGCAGGCGGCACATGCTGTGGTGCAGCTGGGCCACAGTGCGGACTAGGGCGATGCCTAGGTGGCCCATACGAATGCTAAAGCAGCAGAGCAGCCAGACAGCAACTGCTGAAGGCCCAACATGGGCACGACTGTGTTTCCCACAGTGTCACAGGGGATAGTACCCAGCAGCTACCCCCAAGGGTACGGAACATTGGCAGGCGGTGCTGGGGGGAAGAGAGGACACCTATGCAGGCACCCCTACCCCAGAACCCGCACCATAGGCAGCTGCCTACCTGCACACTGGATGGCCTGAGACTGCGCACCACCAGCAGAAGGGCATGTCAGCATGGTGGCTGAGGGATACTGGTGGTTGAGGGGGCAGTGGCAGCTGCCCAGAGCAGACTGTGGCCTAGCCCTGTGTAGGTGGGTGCCGTGTACTGCAACAGATGGGCCCTGTTTGACGAACAGTCATGGTATCACCAAGGAATGCACTGACCCTGTGACAACAAGGTGGTGCAGTGCACAAAACCAGTGTATTTAAAAGCAGAGGGTCACAGGTTCAAGTCCCAACTGTGGTTCCCGCCAACCCAGTCCCCATATTTTACCCACTACTACAACGTGCTAATACAGACAGCACCTTTATTGCAGATGACGTAAACATGCCCAAGGATATAGCGATTTTAGAAAAGGTACAGAGAAGAGCCACCAAAATGGTAAAGGGGATGGAAGGATACTCCTATAAAGAAAGGCTAAAAAGGTTAGGGCTCTTTAACCTGGAAAAGAGACGGCTGAGGGATGATATGATAGAAGTCTATAAATTAATGAACGGAGTGGAACGGGTAAACGTAGATCGATTGTTTACCTTATCAGAATATAGAAAGACAAGGGGACATGCAATGAAGCTACAGGGTAAACTATTTAAGACTAATAAAAGAAAATATTTTTTCACTCAACGTGTAATCAAACTCTGGAATTTGTTACCGGAGGATGTAGTAAAGGCTGTTAGTGTAGCTGGGTTTAAAAAAGGTTTGGACAAGTTCCTGGAGGAAAGGTCCATAAATCATTATTAAGAAGTGACCGAAGATATCAATGCTTGACCCAGTACAAGCATTGTGGAACTTGTGTCTCTTGGGGAAACTGCTAGGTACATATGACCTAGATTGGCCACTGTTGGAAACAGAATACTGGGCTTGATGGACCTTGGTCTGACCCAGTATGGCATATCTTATGTTCTAAGACACCTACATTTTACCCTACAGAGCACAGACACCATAAACATGCACATTACCTAGAGCAGAGCCTCCCAAATGCAGTCCTGGAGGGCCAAACACCATTCCGGTTCCATGCTGCCTCTGATAAAGATGCCTGTGCTGCATTTCTATGCGCCACCCCCATGGTATGCAGATGTATCTCATGCATATTCATGACGGACAGCATGAAAACCCGAACAGTGTTTGGCACCGCAGGACTGGAGTTGGGAACCTCTGCCGTAAAGCAGCAGCCAACAGGGGCAGACACACCCGCACCCACAGGCCCCATTATCCAAAGCCTCCTGGAGAGGCAGGACATTGGGCTCTGCGTGCATCTCCCAATACTAGCACTTGCATACCTTAGTAATGCCACCCTAAGCCTGGGAATATGGTACACATCTTTAAAGAGGTTGCTATGAGTACTGGCAGATAGCAATTCCTAGGTTAAGTACATTTTTCTGAGTGAGCTGCATCATAGCAACCTTTCTGATATCTGTGGAGTGTGCTACAGGTCTTGTGTCTGACAGTGTTTACCAACCTGGGGAGTGACTCCTACAGTATTGCGTACCATAGCCATGCCTGCACTGTGCCCAGGACTGGTGTGGTGGCCTGGGCTGTCCAACACCTCTATAGTTGCACAATGCTGGCATAGGTGTGGGGAGTGTGTGTCTGTCTATCCAGTGTGTGGTGGCTGCCAACACCCTCCACAGCCCACACTGCTAGCACTGTTGCCAGTATTGGCCTGCCATTGTGCATAATTTATTTTTTTTAAATTTACATCCTTTTATTAAGGAAAAACAAAGAAATACAGGAAATCGACACTACATAAAGAAAATTGTCAACAATAATAACATAGCAAACCTAGCCCACAAAATGGAGTGTGATACAAAACAGCAATTAGCAGATCACTGCGGAGAAAGGAGCCAAAATTATAAAACAATCCCCTTTAAACTAAGCAGGTGCCCTGAAATAAAGTAGAAACAATATCAAAAAATAACAAAGCTCTCAGCCCAATCCTTGTAGGAAAACTTCCAACTGGGAAGAATCAAAAAAGATATAGGACTTACCCTTATATACAATCACACATTTACAGGGAAATTTTAATGAGAAGGAGGCCCCAAGCGCCACGACACGAGGGCGAAGCGCTAAAAAGGCTTTCCTCTTCATTTGAGTACTACGGCTTACATCAGGAAAAACCTGTATCACCTATCCGAACAACTTTTCATGCCTATACTTAAAAAATAAGAACGAAAGATCAAATCCTTATCTTTCTCCAACGAGAAAGATACCAACAAGGTAGCACGAGTAGGTATCTCCTCTGTCGAAGTCTCCAAGAAAGCAGAACGGATAACTCTGAACGGATAATTGATCTATTTCCCCCGCAACAGCACTACCTGTTACATCGACTGGTAAGTCGACGAAAGTGGTAGGGCCTATGGACAGTCATTTTAAGTCCATGGCTCCTCCCCTTGTTGTTAATTCATCGACGGATTCCTCTAGTACAGCCAGTCCTGGTTTGTTTAGTTTGTCTCCTGATCCGCGTAGGGTTATATCCCCACCCAGTATGGAGCCCCAGGGCCCTACCTCTAGTTTAGAGGAGGTAGCCTCTCCTGGTTTGATGAAACTCTCTGATTCTTTCCTGAGATTGAATTCCTCAAATAAGTCCCTACCTCTTCCTGTTGAATTTTCCTTAATTTCTGATAATGTAAACCCTCCGAAGGATGTGTCGCTTCAGGATATATGGCAGATTGTTTTCCCGAACTGAGATATTTATTTATTTATTTATTTATACTCTCTTATATACCGCACTATTCAGCATCAGCGCGGTTCACATAGAACAAAAATCTCAGTACATTCAACATACATGAGTTTACAGATAACAAGGGAAAGGAACTTGGATAAACAAGGGAAACTATTTACAACCTATTTACAGGGATAATTCTACTGCATATATACATGTTACTAGGAACAGTTAAGAAAGTATTCGATATCATTGAAATCCTCATTGGCGAAAATCTCCCAATTTACCAAAGAGACTGTGGAGACACTGGCTGAACACCATGACAGATTGGTAACTCTTGAGTCTAATAAATCTAAGATGGAGACTCAAATCTCCACTATGCAAGGAGTTTTAACGTCTTCTGTCCAAGACTCTTTGTTGCTACATCGTCATGATGAACTTCTTGAAAATGCTTTGCGAATGAAGAATCTTCGTATGCTGAATTTCCCCCGCACACACTACCTATCTCCACAAATATTACTTTTTAAATATTTGAAAGATGTTTTGAAAATTTCAAATCCTGATTCTATAGCTATATCTAAACTATATTATTTACCTACCGGTACTAGAGAGAATATGGTTGTAGATCAGGAGACTGGTAATGCTGTTGCGGGGGAAATAGATCAATTATCCGTTCAGAGTTTAGATCTCTCTGCCATTGTGCATAATGAGGAGCAAGGTACCGTGGAAATAGCCTGGATAGGGTGGCCTGGCCTGGATGCATCTGCACACGGCATAGGGCAATGGCTCGGACACTGTAGTGCCTGGCCACCACCTGCACGGACAGGGTGGCCATAGCATGTCCTGCTGGGAGGTCACTCTCACCCTGACTGAGCAGTGACCATGGCATGGCTAGGTTCCCCCATAGTGCTATACAGCATTTCTCTCATGTGATATTTATGGGTTTCCATTTGGGGCCCAATCACTGACTTATCTGCTTGGTGTGTATGCTGACATCCCCGTTCTGGGTACATGCATCTTCTCCAGGACCATGTACTATGGACTAACTGGCGGACTGTCTGCAGCTAGTATGTGTCTTGCTGGAACACCTTGCAGGGTGCAGTGTCTGGAGGCTTGCTGCTGGAGAATGTCAGATAATGGTGGGGGGCAGCTGAGCATTTCCAGGCCTGCCGTCTGTCTGCTATTGCGTTATGGATGTGTACCGCTCTGTCTGTTCCCCAGCAGGACTGGGGTTGCTGGTCCCCTCTACTGCTGCTATTGCAGGGAGGTAGACTGTGGATCTATTGGTGGGTGATCCTGTTTCCCACCCTGAGCCCCAGAGGGTGGGTTGTGTGGTGGTACATAATCTGCCTATGGGTCCATACACCCCCCCCCTTCACCTACAGCAGGTAACGATGGCACCAACACAGGATATGCACTATTCTGGGTGCAGCATCGCCCATAGGGACTAGACATGACCGAGACATACAGCAGGACACAGATGTATCCTTGGTGTATCTAACTGAACTACCTATCACACACTGATGGGGACCTGCAGCATGGTGTATTTCAGCCATGAAAGGTGCTGTGGACCTGGTGCTGGGCGCCCCACCTCAACCTCAGGGTGGACACAGTACCCGCACAATGTGACTGTCTGTGGCTACTCTGTGGCAGTGCCACACACGGTCTGTTCCCCCTACAAGGCCGAGGTGCTGTGGGGGTGCATACCCAATCTTGTGCCCATCTCTCGTCTGCTGATTTGCATGTGCAGTGCATCATGGGTACGGGTGGGTTACCCCTATCCTGGTAACCACAGCAGACAGTTTGTGTGGTGACGTGCAGTTCTTCTGCAGCCAGCCAGGGCTTTGTTCACACAGCCTTATAAGGTGTCCTATAGGGGACATTATAGGGTGCCTTGGCGGACAGTACACTTTAGAATGTGCCCTATGGAGTGCGTTATGGGGTGCCTTATGCGGCACCTTAGGTTATGCCACCGTGAGGGTGTGTTTGCTGGCAGCACTAATTAAAATACACGCCACATGCCTCAACAATCACTACTTAAATGTAAAGGGTGCTGCCTCAGCCAGCCTTATACATTAGGCCCACTGGGGAATCGAACCCATGACCCTTGTACCATCTGTTACTATGCTTGTATGCCTTCTTAAGATTAACGCGCGGTAACGTGCCCTGTAGCGCTCGTTCATTTATGGCGCCTTGTAACGTGCGTTCTCGGCGCGTTCTCGGAAACGATGTACCGCCCATGTCCTTATTTGGGGTTTCTGTCTCTACCGCGGCTCCTAACACGAATCGCACTAATGCAGTTTAGTAAACATACCCCTCAGTGTTTTTTGAAAACCCCATTAGGAGGATTATGAGTCCTTTAATGGGTCTCATAGGGATGCATTGGTTTTGTTTTGGGAGGCAAGCAAAGACATGCTGAGAGGGGCAGTGATAACGTAGACAGTAGACAGAAGTATACTACAACTGAAGAAATCCCTGCAGGAGGAGAAGTGGCAGTGGTTGCGGTGCCCCTCCCCGGAGCAACTGCAAGAGTACCTGACTGTCCAAAATGCTCTGAACGCACTTCTGCAATGAAGAGTGCTTGCACTGGAGCCCCTGCTTCTGGTGTTGAGGGCAGATGGGCAAGCTTATGGGCTCAGTAGAGATCAAGATTAGTGCCTTTGTGGATGACTTGCTTTTGTGCTTGTGTGACCCACTAGCCTACTTCCCACAGGCTTTGCAAGTAATTGAGGAATATGGTAGATTTTCGGGTCTGCATATTAACAAAAGTAAATCTATGGTATTAGAGGTATATGGCAAGCTGCAGGAGATTTGGGAGGGCCTGTTCCCTTTAGCCTGGGCAGAAGGTTCAATCAGATATCTGGGTGTTCAAATCCCATCTGATCCCTCGCCCTTATATGTCCTTAATGTACTGCCACTGCTGACATAAATGACCCAACTACTGCAGAAGTGGATGGGGCTACCTCTATCCTTGAAGGTAGAGTGGCATTGTTTAAAATGATGGAGCTCCCGCGGTAGTTCTATGTTCTCTTTCACCTTCCTCTGTGGGTCACCTGTAAACAATGGAGCAGCCTCGAGCAGTGGATAGGGAGTTTTCTATGGTGGGGGAAGCACCCAAGGATATCATTCGCGGCACTACTATGGGGGCAGGAGGAGGGTGATTCGGCACTGCCATCTATGAGAGAGTACAACCTACAATGCATGGCGTGCCACCTTAAAGACTTTGGTAATAGGCACAGAGGAGTGTGCCCCAATGCCACTTCTGCTTTGGTGGTGTGCCCTGCGCCACCCACTGAATGTATTGCATGTGGAGTCAGTGGCCTGCACAGAATGGTGCTGGTAGTAGTTAGTACCTGTGAGCCTTGCGTATGGCCTGGAGGAGCTTATGCCTATGTTACCATGTTTCGTGGAGAACCATGAGGCTGCTGCTGCTGGTGGGTAACCCAAATTTTCCTCCCAGACTGAATATAGCAATCTCTAAGCGCTGGTATGCACAGGATATTCGGCATGTCATAGATCTCTGTATGGAACAGGGGGCAGAAGTAGAATCATTTGAACAGTTATGTTGGAAGTTCAGCCTGCCTGCATCTGATTTTTTCTGCTACCTTCAAGTGTGTCTTTATCTTTGGGCCTTTAGGCAATGCAATGGACATTATAAGGATATTATAATGCCTCTGTATGGTTCCATGGTGCAACCACACCTTGAGTATTGTCTGCAATTCTGGTTGCCGTGTCTTAAAAAGGATATAGCATTATTAGAAAAGGTACAGAGAAGAGCCACCAAACCCCATTTCTCCACAAGACCTAGCCAACTATATATAACACAAATACACACAGGTACCACTCAAGAAACCAACCAAATCTAACATACAGCACATAAACAATGAAACCTAGAGCTCATTCCACACCCCATCAAGACAAGAACTCAACTCCATCATAGCCAACATAAACACAACAACTTCCCCCACTGACCCATGCCCAGTTAACTGGATCAAGCAAACAAAAGAATATCTAGCACCACATCTGAAAATGATCGTCGAATCCTCACTCACACAAGGATACCTCCCCCAGAAACTCAAGAAAGCATCCATCAGACCAATCCTTAAAAACAATAATCTTGACAAAAACGAACCAAACTCCTACTGACCAATATCTAGCCTCACCTTCCTAGCTAAGATAATTGAGAAATGTGTACAGCATCAACTACAGGACCACATTGATACCCACGCCCCATTGGACCCACATCAATATGGCTTTAAACAAAACCATGGCGTAGAAATGCTAATTACATCCCTCTTGGACACACTCATAACAGGCATGGACAACATACACAATGGCTTTGTATTATGTTTCTTAGACATCACTGCTGCCTTTGACTCAGTGAATCACAACACCCTGTTACAGAGACGCAGAGACATGGGGATAAATGGCACAGTACTGGATTGGTTCTTCTCATAACTCTCCCACCATACACAGCAAGTAAGAAACAATAACCAGCAATCTGAACCCTTCACCCAATACCAAGGCATCCCACAAGGCTCAGCTCTCTCAGCATTATTATTCAACATCTACATTCAGCCAGTATGCGACATTATAAAACAATTCAACATCCATTACAGAATATATGCGGACGACATTATGATAGTCACCCCCATAAACATCAAACATCCAGACTACACACAAATCACTTCATGCCTTGAATCAATGTTGGAATGGCTCAACAATAAAAGCCTATTCATAAAATACAGAAAATCTGAACTAATACACATTACCAGGAGTACTACATTCTCACCACCGGACTCAATAAAGATCTTCGACCATACCATAATCAATAAACAGGAAGTCAAATACTTCGGTGTAATTTTTGACCAGCAACTCAGCTTCCAGACTCACATTAAAAAGACGACCGGATCAGCCTACCACAAACTCAGAATACTACGCAAACTCAAACCACTATTCCCTGACGGCGACTTCCGAACTGTATGCCAAGCCATAATAATGCCTATACTTGATTTCTGTAACACAATCCATTATGGCCTCCCGAAGAAAACTACCCTCCCACTACAGCTGGTGCAAAACACTGTGGCCAGAATCATTACTGGAACAGCAAAATACAACCACATAACCCCCATGCTCTATCAACTACACTGGCTCCCGATCTCCATATGTACCAAATACAAAAACTTAATAATAATTTTCAAAACATTAAACAACCTCTCCCCAGCAATCCTCCAACCACTGATCAAGAAGACACCCCCAACCAAAACAAGAAGAGGAACGGACAACAACAACCTAGAGACCCCACTAAACTTCAGGAAAGCAAATCAATCCACCTGCAAGACAGCCTTCTTCCTGTTTGCACCCCAGCTATGGAATGATCTCCCCACCTCAACACGAGCAATCAAAGACATAGTTGACTTCAGGAAGGCAATAAAACCCCACCTTTTCATAGAATACTATTGAGCCACCCCAGAAGAAGATGAACCTTGACGGAATGGACTACATAACACTGCAACAATTTCTTGTATATAGTAAACAACACTGTAACAATTTCTTGGATATAGTTAACAATTGTTAACCAATTGTAATATCCCAATTAACCTCCAAGTTATATATTCCTGTTCGATGTAAAGCTCGTTGCTGTAACTGTTCCATGTAAACCGCTTTGAATGTATGATAAAGCGGTATAGAAGACCTGTTAAATAAATAAATAAATAAATAAACTAAAGGGGATGGAAGGATACCCCTCTGAAGAGAGGCTAAAAAGGTTAGGACTCTTCAACCTGGAAAAGAGACGGCTGAGAAGAGATATGATAGACATCTATAAATTAATGAATGGAGTGGAATGGGTAAAGGTAGATTGATTGTTTACATCATCAGAATATAGAAAGACTAGGGGACATGCAATGAAGCTACAGGGTAAACTATTTAAGATGTTTTTTGCTAGAGCTTTTGAGCGATGTGTCTCTTACATGGAAAATGTGTATTCACAGGAGTTATAGTATAAGTTGTTGTTGCGCACCTATGCCCATAATGTGTGGGTGCAGAAAGCGGAGCTCCGAGAGTCAGAGCTCTGTGGATTGTGTGTAAGGGCACTTGAGTCACTGCTGGGCATGTCTCTGGCTGCAAAACTTCTGATCCCAAGTCTGTGGCCAGTTGGACAAGTGGTTGTCATGCCGAGTGGTCCCATCCCGGAAATGTGTCTGTTCGGCTCATACTCTGGGGAGGTAGGTGAGCTTGACAGCTCAAAGAGGTTATTGCGACGGAGGGTTTTTGATGCCTAAGAAACTTATCCTCAGATACTGGCTGGCAGAGGAGGTCCACAGACTACAGCAGTGGGAGGGCACTCTCCATGAACTTATGGTAATGGAGCAGCAGACAGTGGAGGCATTGGGATCTAGGGTTCATGACAGCGTAGTTACTCACCTGTAACAGGTGTTCTCCAGGGACAGCAGGAATCAGTCCTCACTTATGGGTGACGTCGGCACCGATGGAGCCCGTGTGGAGCAATTCCCCAGCTTTCAAAGAAAGCCTTTGGGATTGCTACCACATATGCGTGGTCCTCTTCCCGCCCAAGGGTGCCATCTTGATCAGTCAGGTCCCGTAGCTCGAGCCCTACCAAGCAGATGGCAAGGGAAGGACAAAAATTCAGCAACTCAACAAGGGAGGCGGGAGGGTAGTGAGCACTGATTCCAGCTGTCCCTGGAGAAAACCTGTTACAGGTGAGTAACTACATTTTCTCCAGAAACAAGCAGGGAGTCAGACCTCACTTATGGGACTCCCTAGCTACAGGCTACCGAACCCATAACCAAAAGAAAACGCCTCTGCGAGGCCATAAGCAGAAGCCCAAAGGAGCCCGAGTCCTCGGGTTCTAGGGGCGAAGCCCTCGGTAGCTGTGTGAAGGGTCGGAGGGCAGGAGTTGCTTATACCCCAAACAGATTGGAGAACAGCCTGGATGTGACAAGAGAGCATGGAACCTTGATAGGCCTTGCAGACCAGGGCATCAAGCGCTCTCGACTCTCGGCCTGGTGGTACTGATGAGTGGGATTTCAGGCTCTTCTGCTTCCGCATGGCTGATTCCACCGCCATCGAAGTGTGTGGGAGTTGGGTCTTTCGGAAGCCTTGTCGACGCTGCACCTTGTACATTGTGTCAAGGTGCTTGGTCATGATGGGGACCGAGGCTGGGGCCTCCCACATGCGGAGCAGCAGCCGAGATAGAATCGGCGGTACAGGCACAGTGAGGGATTCCCTGGGTGGGAACTCGTACTGAAGAATGTACAGCACAAGGGTCCTCGGCCTGGGTGACCAGGTTGAGGGCCCAAGCCATGTCCCGAATAAACACCAAGAAAGAGGTGTCTTTGGGTGGTGAATGCCGCTGAAATGCAGGCGGTGAGGGGTTTGATGGAAGATCCCGGTGGGTATAGGTCTCCAGGGAGATGTCCCCATCAGATTCCCAGTCCAAAAAATCGGTTGAGGGATGTGAGCTGGGCGGGAGACTGAGCAAAATGGCACCCTTGGGCGGGAAGAGGACCACACATGCGTTTTATCAATCCTAAAGGCTTTCTTTGAAAGCTGGAGAATTGCTCCACGCGGGCTACGTCAGTGCCAACGTCACCCATAAGTGAGGACTGACTTCCTGCTTGTTCCTGGAGAATTGTTTCTATCCACTTAGGAACCCCTCATTGCTTCAGTCTCACCAGTAACACACAGTGCACTTCTGAATTGCTAATCGGAGAGTGTCTGAAAGGGGTGTATGAGCAGAATGACTAGGATTGTTGTGTGCCTGGATTGAGGTGTGGACTCTAATAGAAGGAGGAGCATTGAAAGGACTGTGGGGAGGAGGGGGTGGGGGGTTGTGATAAGGTTGAGTATGTTATTATATTATATTATTAAAGACTTATAAAGTGCCACAACATATGAAGTGCTGTACAAACATAGAAGACAGTCCCTGCTCATCAGAGCTCACAATCTAATAAGTTATGTCTTGCCTTCTCACCACCAATTACACATCTTTTGTATTTTTATTTCTTTCTATTTTTGTATGACAGTTCTGAAAATGTTTATGGTGTTATTTATTTTATTTATTTATTTATTTAGCAAACATTTATATACCGCCACTTCCAGCGATCAGCAGCGGTCTGATTACATAAGAACTGTCAAATCAGTACAGTAAAATTAGGGGGTGTACAGGTTGATTCGGAGGGTAGGCACATCACACAAGCGGGTTCTGTTTGAGGATATGGGGACTAAATACATATATACATTTTACATAAATGATCAGGTGTTTGAGGATATGGGCACTAATTACCGATATACATATATACATTTTACATAAACGAGCAGGTGTACATAAATATGTTTTGGTCTCCCGGGGTAGTAAAGCTTAGATCCCTTGGGTTAAATCAGATTGAAATGACTCTGGAATAGATGAGTCTTTAGGTTTTTCCTAAATCCAGTTAGGTCTTTGCAAGCTCGTAACTCTGGCGGCAGGAGATTCCAGAGTGTAGGTGCAGTGTATGAGAACGCTCTGTTACTAGTATTGGTTTTAACTGCTCTAATATCAGCTGGAACAAGGAGGGTGTTGGAGTTGATGGTTCTTCTGCTTCTGTTGGGTGGTTGCGAGCAGATCAAGGTGGAGAGGAAGGACGGAGCAATGTTATGTAGGAGCTTGAAAGTGGTCGTGAGTGTTTTATATTTTATACGAGCAGCAATGGGGAGCCAGTGTAGCTCAATCAATACCGGGGTGATGTGATCAGCAAAACCTTTTTTCGTGATGATCCTAGCGGCTACATTTTGCGCCATTTGCAGAATGTTCAAGGTTTTTTTTGGGAGACCCTGAAGGATGGCGTTGCAGTAGTCGAAATGTGGCATGATGAGTGCCTGCGCAACGGTCCTGAAGTCCTGTGGTTCGATGATGCTCCTTAGCGGTTGAAGGACTCTTAGCTTGTGGAAAACGGCTCTGTTGGTTTTACGGAGGTGTTTCTCCATCTTTAGGTCGCTTTCTAACGTTACCCCCAGATATTTTATTTCTTCCTTCGTTTGGTATGAATTGTTACATAAGGTGATTGTTGCTGGGGGGTCGAAGTTTGGCTTTCTGGAGATGTACATCGCCTCCGTTTTCTTGTGATTGATCGTCATGTTGCTTAGGTGTAACCAGGCTTGCATCTCACTTAGGCACTCTTCTAGTTGGGTGTAGTTTGGGTTGTCCGTGTTGAGTTGAGTGTACAGCATAATATTGTCTGCGTAGACGTGGTATTTGATATTATGATGTTGGAAAATTTTGCAAAGTGGTTGCATATAAACATTGAACAGGAGTGCTGAGAGAGCCGAGCCCTGTGGTATGCCCTGGGTTTGCGTGAAGGCTTCTGCCGTTTCACCGTTGAACTGCACCTGTTGCATTCTATTCGAAATGTACGAGGAGAACCATTTTAGGGGGGTTCCTGCTATCCCTATTGATTTAAGCCTGTTTATGAGGGTTCCATGGTGAACCGTATCGAACGCGGCTGATATGTCGATGAATATGAGTAGAAACATTATGAGAGCTATTGTGTATATAATAATAATAATTATAATAAACAAGTTTGCAACTAACATCACACTATCTGCTGTTGAATTAAAGGCTATCCTTCATCCCAACCCCCTGTTATGATGTGTTTGAGACTAGAGTGGACTTCTACAAATTTATTAGAAAATTAAAAAAAACAATGGATTTTTTTGCTAATAGTAGTAAGATCGATGGGGACTTTTCTAAAGTACATAGAAAGTCAAAATGGACCACCCTTCAAGTGACTAATCTAGCCATTGAGATTTTCGAAAAGACCGTACTTAGATGGATCTCTGAGCTAGAAGGCAAAAGTACACATACGTATTTTGTTATCACTAGAGGACAAAAGAGGGCATTCACCTTGCTCTGGGTAGATGAACAGATTGTAATCAAACTAGCGGTCAAAGGTGGTGCCCTGGTTGTTATGAATCGTGACAATTATGTGCAAAAGATCCATAGACAACTTTGTGACACTGCTTTTTACGAATGGTTGGATAGGGATCCAACTATTCCTCTCAAATGCAGCAGATACTCTTGTGTACATGGGACTGGAAGCAGGTTATTTGACCAATAAGGAATTTGATTTTTTGGAAGTGCCTCATCCTGTGTTACCTACAATTTATGTTCTTCCAAAAATCCTTAAGTCCTTAGTCAACCATCCAGGCCGTCCCATTATTTCAGCAATTGGATCACTTTTTGAACCCATTTCACAATTTTTGAATATTTTTCTGAGGCCCTTCGTAGTGACAGTTCCCTTGTTTAATAGAGACTCTGCCCACATTATACTGATATTTCAGAGTTTCTAAGGTTACCATGAGGACCTGATTTTGGTCACCCTAGACATTTCCTCATTATATACCAACATCCCACAGAGAGAAGCCATATCCATTGTGGAACAAGTTCTTCTTGACCATAGCCAACATAAGAGGATACCAAAGTGTTATTTAATGTAACTGGCAGAAATAATCCTCACAGAGAATTTTTTCTGTTTCCAAGAGTTATTTTATAAACAGATAAAAGGTGTGGCATGGGACCTTCAATGGCACCTGATAACACCAATTTACATGTGGCGCATTTTGAGTCTAATTTTTTGGCCGGCACCTATTCAAGAACTCTGGCAATGGTATGTCGATGATGCACTTCTCATCTGGGACAGTGATCAGAACCATCTGGATCAATTTCTGAGTTGGTTAAGCACTTTGGACAATAACTTCAGGCGGAAATTACAAGTGGTTCAGAACTCGGTGGCTCGACCTATCTGGGGACTACGTAGGCAAGATCCAGTGGAAGTTGCATTGCCTCCCCATTAGACAACAGTGTGATTTCAGGGTATTGATCATTGTATTTAAAGTACTGAGGGGTCTGGGGCTCTGGTACCTGCAGTAGTTGCTACAGTGGTATGATCCGCTGGAAGGCAGCTGTTGGTTCAGCCAGGACTCATGCAGGTTTGTCTGCAAACCTGGCAAGTGTGGGTGTTTTCAGTGGTAGCCCTGACTCTGTGAAATGCCTTGCCAGTGGCCTTGCTTATGGAGCCTGATCTGTTGACTATTAGAAGGCACTGAAAATGTTTCATTTCCCTTGAGCAATGGTGTGAGCATTGGGCAGGTGGGCTTATGCAGCTGGAGAGAGGAGCAATATAGCAATGGTTGGGAAAGTGTGTGGGAGGTGGTAGGGGGTGATGGGGGCCCTGCTGGCTGGGGCCTTCGGGGTTTGTCTATATCTTATTTGCTGTACACAGTTTTGATTTCTTGAGCATATGACAGTTAAAAAGTGTTCCAGTTCATACTGCTAGACCAGTCCAGACAAACGGGTTATGCACCCCTGCCAGCAGATCTTGGAGACAGAGAATTCTACCAGAGCTCTGATAGGCTGGAGCCTGGTGATATAATCCTACCCCTAGGGGTCTCCCTCAGTTTTTCTCTGTCTCCAGCAGATCTGGATGCTTTTTTTTTTTGCTCCTTCAAACAAAATTTAAAATGCTTTATTTCTTTGTGATTTCTCTTGGAGAGATTATGCCCTGAGTTGCCAGTGTACTTATCTGAGCACCAGGATGATTCCAGCTGAAGCTCCTGTGTCCTCTGTCACAATAGAGATCGCTGATGTGCAGACTCCCCAGCACTAGTCATGAGGGCTATTTAGCTGGATGGTAAGTCTCCTAGAATCCAGTCCCTGGGGCTGATTTTAGTGGTGAGGCAGCTGCAGTGGTTTGAGCAGCGGTCCGTGGCTTCTCTGCACTTTCGGTACTGTAAGTACAGAAACTGTCTTTCTCCCACTGCTGTCTGCAACTTTGTGGTAACTCGATTTATTTTTCTTGATTTTTCAGCGATTTTAGGCATTTCTCTCATGCCTGCAACCCTCCCACCTTCTCCTTTGACTTTTTAAGTTAATTCCTTAGCTTTTGGGGTTTTAATTCACTCTTTTTGTGTTTTATTTTTGCCGGCGGCCATTTTGAATAGCTAATGAGCCTCGGTTTTTGGCGGGAAGCCAGATTACTTCTCTGCTGGCTTTTAACAGCTATATTGCTGTTTAAGTTTTTTTCCACAACACTTGCTAGCTGTGAGTTGTGAAGGGGTTCCTTTTTCTCTGCCTATGTATTAGCATAATGAATAAAAAGTACGGAAGGCATGGATAGAGAACAGGCTGTCAGAAGAAACACAGGGACCTCATGAATCAGCTCTGCTCTTCCCCCAGCATCTTGCTTCCCCAGATGAACTTGGGAACTCCTTAGCTTGGCTTCAGTGGAGCTCTCCATTGGCTTTACGCTGCGCTGAGTCTTTGCCACGAGAGTTTGGACGCCTCCAGGAAGTTCAGGTATCATTTTCTGAAAGAAAAACTGTGAGTAGCCTGTTTTTTTCTTACTTGCCCCAGCTGCTCTGGGATGATTTCAACTGCATCCGGACCGGCTGCCTCTGAGTTTTGAAGTTCCTACTTTAAATTTTTAATCCACAAACTGCAGCCGGGTTACTTTGTACGTCCTGCTGAATATTGTACCTGTCTTATTCAATATACCATTTGATTGGAATTTTAAGTCAGTGTTTTGGATCCTGACTGTTTTGGGCTCGGCCTAATTAAGCATGCTCACTGTAATCTTCCTACGGCTGGATTTGAGCTTCTACATCCCTCCCCAGAAACACCTTTCAGCCCCTACCATGGAGGTCTGAATGGCTGCGGAGGGATCACACTCTAATTTCCCTACTTTCAGTCACTGTAACTGCCTTACCCTGACTTTGAAAGTTTCTCTGTGCCAGCACAGTGAATGACTGACAGTTCCCTTCTCAGCTCAGTGAATACCTGGCAGTTTTTCTGTGCCAGCGGCCATTTTGTTTTTTTCTTCAGTGTTTCTTTTTGGAAGAAACAGCTCTAAACAGCAGTTTCCACTCATTTAAACATGCTGTGGAGGCACGTGGAGTTTCAAAATCCTTTTCTTGAAGAGTCTTGGGTTTCCCTGAGCCTACCTTGCTTTTTGTTTTAAATGCAAAAAAAAAAAAACCCACACAAGAAGAAAAAAGGTGGTTTAAGTCTCTAGAATGCTTCTTTCTCTGGCTGTATTATATGTGATATGTAATCAGCCGAAGGGGACATTAATAGATTGCTTGTGTTCCACCTGCACGCTGCATCCCGGAGACTTTCCCCATTCCCACTGCATTGCTAGCTGGGTTCATCAGCACCTTATCTCCCCCCTCCTCAGAGCCACTGCTGCAGGATCTTCCTGCAGGAGAAGATTCAGTCAGCTCCCATGTCGCTTCCACAGCCGCTGGAGACCACAACAGCCTTGACTGACAGTGCCTTCCTCACACTCTTCCATCTGGCATGACGCCTGTGACTTTTGGAGTCTTTTGGATTATCTCCTACACCTGCCCAGTAGCAGGCGAGCATATGGCGTGGTCTCGCAAGTGGTCCCATAAGTCCTCAGTCCTTAGAGCAGTACGTCCTCCTTGGGGCGTAGCATGTGCCTTGCGGGGTACTATGGATATTCAAGAAGACTTTAAATCTTCGGAGGTCAGCCCTGACTCGTTGGAGTACGGAGATGGGGAATATTCTCCATCTGTTTTCTTCGCTGACGGTTCTCCGCCTTTTTTCGGTAAGAGGAGTTGCCGGCTCTAATCACACAGGTGATGGAGTCGCTCCCCCTAGCCGACACGCCTGCTCCTCCGGATTCTCAAATCCGGTTGCAGCCGCATCCCATTTTCCAGTGCATTCGTACGGCATGCGGTATTGGTTGGTTATACCCTTGGTCTCCCTTTCACTTGGACCGTTGGCTGCAATACCCGACGGTTGATGCATTCTGACCAGGGTCATCAGGCATACCACACTTCCGGTTGAGGGCGGAGAGGCGCTCCGCGACCAGCCAGACCTGAAGAGTTGGGAGACTGCTACAGTCCGGTTTTCCTTCGCCCGCTATTTCCTTCTTGCAGGTGTGCGGAGGTCTGGCAGCTCGGGCCTCCCTTCGATGGATTCCGCAGCTTCCAGGTGTTCCCGAGTTGGTTCATTTCGAATCCATTGCTGCATTCCAGGCAGAGGCATTCTGTGATCTCTTGCAGCTGTCAGCTCGCTTCCTAGCACCGGTGTCGGTAGCTCGGAGATGGCTCAGCCTGCGTCAATGGGCAGCGGATGTTGCTTCATTTAAAGGCTCCAGCGTTTAGATGCCATTCGTCCCGGTCCACCGTTGGAAGGAGGACTGGGCCGTTACTCTTTCTATTTTGGAATGCTTCAGGTCCTGGATTCTCTCGGGCTGGGTGCGACACTCGTAGGGGACGGGTGTTTCTACCTCAGGAACGTTTTCAGAAGATCTCTCTTCAGCTCCGCCGCTGCTTGGATCAAGCGGCGCCTCGGCCTTGGGGCTACCTTCAACTCTTGAGGTCCATGGCAGCAACGATAGCCCTCGTTCTGTGGGCAAGAGCGCTCTTGCGCTGCTTGCCGACGGCGCTTCTATCTCGTTGGTCGCCGGTATCGGAGAGTTATCGAATCCGGTTGCCTTTGCTTCTGCCGGTGCGCCGCAGCCTCCGCTGGTGGCTTCAGGCACAGAATCTTCTACGGACGGTCCCTCTGGAGTCTCTGCGCTGGATCTTGGTGATGCCAATCGCCGACCTCTCCGGTTGGGGAGCGCCTTGCGGCTTAGCCTCGGCGCAGGGGTGTTGGTCACCTCGCGCAGCCCAAGGGTCTATCAATCCTCTCGAGACGCGGAAAGTGCGCTTCGCCCTTCTTCAGTTTCAGCCTCTAATGCGGCGGTGTGCGGTTCGGATCCTGTCCGACGCCACGACGGTTGCTTACCTAAGCCAACTAGGCGGCACGCAATGTCCGGATGTCTCACAGGAGAGGCGTTTGCTCCTCCCGTGGGCGGGGGAACATCTTTATGCTGTCGGCACAGCACATCGCAGGCGTGAACAATGTGTAGGCCGATTTTCTCACCCGGCACTCTCTGGAGCCCGGGGGCTGGGCTCTGCAGCCGGATGCGTTCCGGTCCATTGTTCACCTGTAGGGCCTACTGACCATGGATCTAATGGCTACGGCACAGACTGCCACGGCTTCGCTGTACTTCGGCCATTGGAGGGACGAGGGAACGCACGGCATAGATGCTCTCTCTCAACCGTGGCCGATTCATCTTCTCCGGTGTGTTTTCCCTCCCTGATCCGTGATATGCATGGTTCTCCAGCGGCTCCGAGACCGTCGCGACCCTGTACTCCTGCTGGCTCCGAATTGGGCTCGCGGACCATGGTATGTGGATCTATTCCGTCTGTCTGGGGCGTTGATGCTCCGCCTCGAGGCGTTTCTCGGCCTTCTGATTCAGGGACCGGTGGAGATGGAAGACCCGGCTCCTTACTTGCTTACGGCCTGGCAATTCCACGCCGCCGGTTTGCTCGCTACGGCTATTCGCCTAGCGTGGTCGTGACGCTTCTCACGGCACGGCGGTCTACCACGACGCTGACTTACGCTCGGGTTTGGCGTCTCTTGATGGTTGGTGTTCGCGAAATAACCTCTCACCCTGGCGTTGCGGTGTTCCGGATATCCTGTCCTTTTTACAGGCCGGAGTGGATAAGGGATTAGCGTTCGATTCCTTGCGAGTACAAGTGATCGCCTCAACTTGTTTTCGGAGTCCTATAGCGGGGCGATCGATAGCTTCGCATTTGGACGTGTCTCGGTTCTTCTGCGGAGTTAGGCCTTCCGGCCTCCTCTGTGTTCGCCTGTGCAGGCGTGAGCTCTCGTGCTTGTCCTCTGTGCCCTCGTTGCTCCTCCCTTTGAGCCTCAGAGGGCATGTTCTCTTCTAGATTTGACTCTGAAGGCAGTCTTCTTGGTGGCCATAACTTTGACACGCCGTCTTTCTGAGCTCCAGGCTCTCTCGTGTCAACATCCCTATCTCTCGTTTTCCTCCGAAGGCGTTTCTCTGAGACCTGTCCCTTCCTTTGTTGCCCAAAGTGCTGACGCCGTTCGCTGTTGACCAGCCTCTTTTCTTTCCGTCTTTAACAAAGGCGCAGTGTGACAGTGGTCGGTCTCCGTTGCTGGCGGTGGACCTTAAGAAGGTTCTTTTTCGGTATCTGGGGGTCGCGGGACCCTTCCATATGACTGTTGCTCTTTTGTCTTGTTCGCGGGTTCTCGTCGGGGATCCGCAGCCTCCGAATCTACCATTTTTAGATGGGTTACGGAAGCCATTGAGGTGGCGTACCTTCTTCTGGGAGAGCCAGCTCCACCGGGACTCCGTGCTCACTCCTCTCGGGCGCAAGCAACTTTGTAGGCCGGGAGGTCTCATGTAGTTCCTCTCGATATTTGCCGGGCAGCGACTTGGTCGTCGCTGTCCACCTTTGTCGGTCATTATAGGTTGGACGTTCATGCCCGTCAGGAGGTCCGTTTTGGAGTTGCTGAGCTGTCGGCGGCCTTGCCCCCCCTTGAACGCAGGTAGCTTGGGTACTGCCCGTTTGTCTGGACTGGTCTAGCAGTATGAACTGGAAGGAGAAATTTCACTTACCGTTAATTTCCTTTCCTGGAATACTGCTAGACCAGTCCAGGACCCGCCCTGCTGTTGGTTGGAGTGCCGCTGGTGCGGTGCAGCCGCCGACCACGGTTCTTCTCTTTGCCGGTATGCCTCGCCATGGGCAGTCCATGGGTTCGTAGGTGGATACTGTTTTCAGCTCTAGGGAGTTCTTCGGCTCCCTTGTATATAGTTCACTTGAGACCCTCTGGGGTGATGTTACAGTTCATGTTGCATTAGCTTGTGGACGTAACTGAGGGAGACCCCTAGGGGTAGGATTATATCACCAGGCTCCAGCCTATCAGAGCTCTGGTAGAATTCTCTGTCTCCAAGATCTGCTGGCAGGGGTGCATAACCCGTTTGTCTGGACTGGTCTAGCAGTATTCCAGGAAAGGAAATTAACGGTAAGTGAAATTTCTCCTTTTAAAATAAATAAATAAATAAAATAAGTAAATGTGGGGAGAAGATTAGGGCGTGTCAACAATAGGAAGAGAAAGTGATGTGGAGCCATAGGAAAGAAATGGAGAGGGGAGTAGAAGTCATCTTTATTTCGACAATTTCCGGTCAACATCCTTTTTTAAATTTGTCAATCGTTTACATCTGTCTTTTTGAATTTTTAAATAACTTATATGCTACGAGATGTTCTCACCTTCTTGGGCCACCCTGTATATATTGTGATGATGAGAGCTGTGCTGAGCCGATAGATACAGAAGAAAACAGTGAGAAAGGTGAGAAACAGGCAAGGTATTCTCAGGGTTCAGACTGCAGGCAAAGGAAAGAAGCACGTAGTTGCTGAAGCCAAGCCACACCCAAGCTCTAACGTAAGTGCAGGCTTGGAGGGTAATGATAATCACCTGTGCAGAGACAGGGGAGTGTTAGTTAGGAAACAGCTTTATAAGCCCTGTTCAGAGGAGAGGAAGAAGAGAAGTGGGGAGTTTGACTTCGAGTTGGAGAACGGCTCCAGCAAGAAAGGAAGCAGCAACAGAGGAAGCAGTCCTTGTAAGAGAGGTACTCTTAATTCAGAAACCAGCAGATGGGTGGCTGGGAGAGCTGCTGACAATGAGGATCAGATTGCAGTGCAGAGTGTTCGTGAACCAGCTCAGAGAATCCAAACTGCCAGAAGGTGGGTGAATATGGTTACAACTGGAAGTGACCAGAACCCAGCCGAGGGCAGAGAACCAGAGTTGAACACGATTGAAGCATTGAGGCAATTGATCCAGGGAAAGAAGCCCCACTCTCAAGGTACAAATATTCCATATCAGGGAGAGCAGCTGTGGAAGGAAATTCAGAAGTTCCTACAGAACAGTAAGCTTGAAGGAGTTAATGAAAACCCAGAGACAGACAAGCATTTCGTAGCACAGGAAGAAATGCAAATTGACTCTTTTGGGCAGGATTCTGTTACTGAGAAGTCTCCTATGGACTGTTCTTTGTGTAAGAAGGAAGTTTGAAAGTTTGTGATAAAAAGTGTTAACAAAAGAAGCTTTTGAGAAGCAGGGTTTTACCTAGCCATGTGAATGCCAAGAACTTCTTCTAAGGTAAAGAACCCTTGCTTAACCTAGAGTTTGATAACCAAAGCAGCACATGATAAATGAAGAAATTTAGCTGTGCTTGACGAACAAAGGAAGCTGTGATTTACTTGCTGAAATGTTTTTGCTGAAAACAGCTGCACACTGTAGGGATGGACAGATAAAGGGATACCAGAATCCCCAATATGTAATTGAAGATGGATGAATTTCTTGATACAAAATGTGTTTAGAAGTTTGACTTTTCACCTACTTCCTTTTAAATAGAATAGGATGTCATGATCATGAGTTCTCTGTAACCGTCTTTAAAATAGATGGAACAGTGTTAACGCAAGCAAAAAGAACATAGGCTATGAACTGTGCAAGCATAAAGTTCATTGTACAGTCAGCTGGAAGTCCCTGCTGACAAAACATAATTTTTGCAACTTTTGCAATTATAAACAATTTTGTCATAATTGATTGAATTTCATCTAATATATTGTAATCAGATCTTACTCTGTAAAAAGAACTTTGGCGACACCTTGTGTTATTTCGTGGTTATAATAAATGACTGTTACTTCCTCTTTTTTTTCTCTAATAAAAAGGGAGCTTTTAGGAGGAGAACTTTGAATTCGGCAGGCGTGAAACTATGCGTGTCCATAGACCGTCTGTTGCCGTCTTCCCTCTGAGCTCAAAGAAAATAACACTTGTGTGTGTGATTGTGTTCTGTATTACTCTGCTTGTCTCTCACTACTGATGGACCAGAGACCTAAAGAGCCGTGGTATTGTGGTCAGATCATGGAGTTTTCTTCAGTTTTTGCCGTGACTCGGATCTCTGTGTTCCTTCGGTAGTTGGAAACAGCAGACAAGTCTCAAGGACACAGGCAGTGGTTGCCGTGAGTATACTAAAGACTTGACAGATATCTGTGTGTATATTGTGATTGTAATGTAAAGTCGGTAAGGTTAATTAGAGATCTCAGTTAGATAAGTGAAGTGAGATGGGGCAAGAGAAAGGAAGCCCTAATTGTGAAATGAGGCGCAAGTTTTGGTGAAGCGCCCTTATGTTAATATTCGATGACTGCCAGTAACCACAGTTTGCCGTTCCTTTTGGAACATTTCAGTGGGACAAATTGAGTTGATTACAGTATGAAATGTGATTAGATTTAAGCAAATTTCATACCAGTCATGAATGGTTTTGTGGCAGTTTAAGGCTGAAAAGTGCAGCAAGCCACTGACTCTGTGTTTTGAGAAATTTAAAAATCCAGTGTTTAGGATGGATAGTGTAAATATAAACAAAACGGAAGCTTACAAGGAAAAACTTAAGTCATTGCTTTATGAAAAAAATAGAAGTTTTGAAGGACTAATTTTCATGTCATAACTTTAGTATGAAGTTTGTTTTATCTAATTTAGTGGTTAGGGAAGTGTGCTGTGCATTGTACATTTTGATATTTATTACAGTAATAATGTAGAGGTTTCCGGCAAAGATAACGGCTTGGCATAACTGCAATATTAGCAGGAAAGAAAGTCTTGAGCAACTGTGGTAAGCCTTATTGGGGAAGTTAAAAAAAACCTCCAAATGTGATTAACTATTTCTCTTACTTGTGTATGTATAGTAAATAAGTTTTGTTTTTTAGGTCTGGATCTGAACCTATTTTGGGTTATGAGAATTTATTTACTGATTCCATTCTATGTGTAATTATGCAAATGCTGAAAAATATTATTAGAAACATTACTCCTTGGTGTTTATGTCTCTGGATGCTTTGGGAAAAATGATTGATATATTTTCCAAATTGTATTTCTAGTTATAATTGATGTGAATGAATGGGAAGATCTTCCATGCTTTGATATATTTGGATATTTGATAAATTGTGTGATACAGATTTAAAAAAATTAAGTGTTTTAAAGGAAAGAGAAGTTAGTAACTTAACTGGAAAAAATTGAATTGCTAGTCAAGTTAAGTCAAGCAAGTTTGTTTACTTAAAGGGAAAAAGTGAATGATACAATTACATTCAAACAAGTGAATTAAGTAATTAAAACAGTATGGTAAATATATGTATAATGTTTTATTATTTTCCTTTTGTATAATGTTGAAAGTTCAACTATAATAGTGTATGAGTAAATGTCTGAAGAAAAAATGCTGATATTCTCTTAGTCTCTTTTAAACTAATCTGCAGGAGTCGATTGGAGGAGTGATCTTAAATTCTCATGTCGTATATGTTTTAATTATTATGAAAGACCTCTGCAGAATTGATGTTGTTAATTGCAAGTGTGATCCAATATGCCTACCTCTTCTATTGCTACTGTTTGTGTTTTTGCTCAGAAATTTCCCATTGGACGTAAGCCACTGGGCTGGTAGCAGTAGTCTTTGCAATCCAAATTACTGAGTTTCTAATACTTTAACATGTCTCTCATTAAGTTTTTGCGTCTTCTACACTTGGAATAAAAAAAACCCAGCTTCCTTTCAGCTCTAGATTGCTACTGTTTGACCTTACACTGTACTGATGGTTCTGCTTTGTACAATGAGTAAGGAAAACTGATGCAATTATAAGAGTTGATTCTGTGCAGAGTCGGCAGCTTTGCTATTTGCTAATGCTCAACTAGCTGGAGTGTTCGCTCTTCCTAGAGCTCTTGAGTTATCTGCTCACTTGATTAAGATGAAATTAGTTCTTACCTGCTAATTGTCTTTCCTTGAGCTTTCTCCGGGCCAGTCCAGGGAAAGGTAGGGTTGTCAATCCCCCATAGTGACTGAGGACTGAAGACTTCAAGCTTTTCTTGTGATGTGAAGCCACTCCCCCTGAGGTTAATCAAGCAGTCTCCTTCTGACAAAGCGACTAAACAGAAAGAAACTAAACACAGCAGATTAACCCTGCACATACTGCTAACATTCTATAGTCCATGAAAAACATTAATAACAAAATTTTTTTTTTTGTAATATATTTACATATGTAAGCTATAATAGCTGCGAGTGGTGTAGACTGAATACTAGAGGCCCCTAAGCATCTTCTTCTAGAAGATATAGACGATGTAATTCTTTAGAGGCCGGAGAAAGCTAAACACCGACCCGACAATGAACTGAGCAGATAGCGAACAGGGTGGGACCCTGGACTGGCCCGGAGAAAGCTCAAGGAAAGACAATTAGCAGGTAAGAACTAATTTCATCTTCCTTATCGCTTCTCCGGGCCAGTCCAGGGAAAGGTAGGGCAGTACCAAAGCAGTACCTAAGAATGGGAGGGACCCGCCAAACCGGCGATAAGAGCTGATGCTCCCACTCTGGCATCTTCCCTAGCCTGGACATCTAAGCGGTAATGCTTAGTGAACGAATGCAGCGTAGACCAAGTCGCCGCTCTGCAGATATCCACTGGAGGAACAAAAGCAAATTCTGCCCAGGATGTCGCGAGAGCTCGAGTCGAATGAGCTTTGAGACCCTCAGGTGGGGAAACCCCCCGAGCCTGATAAGCTGCTGCAATAGCAGAGCGAACCCAACGAGCAATAGTAGATTTTGACGCAGCTTGCCCCTTCCGTGGACCTGCCCACTGGACAAAAAGCCTGTCCGTCTTTCGAAACGGCCGTGAGAGCTTAATATACATTCGTAACACTCGGCCAAGATCCAAATGCTTAAGAGCTTGATCAATAGGCGATCCGCCGCGCTCAGAAAAGACGGGCAATGTCACTGATTGGTTAACATGAAAAACAGACAGTACTTTAGGCAAAAAAGAGGGAACTGTCCTTAACACAACCCGTTCAGGCAGAAATTGCAGATAAGGCTCCTGGCAAGATAGGACCTGCAAATCTGAAATTCGTCGAGCGGAACACAAAGCTACCAAAAAGGCTGTTTTCCAAGAACACTCCCGGATTTGCTGAGCGCAGAGGGACTTTAAGTGCGACCGAGAGAAACCTTCCAAGACAATATTCAAATCCCAAGGAGGTACGATAGGCCGCCGAGGAGGACGGATAATTTGTGCTGCACGTAGAAAGCGGTGAACATCCGGATGGGCGGAAAGACGGCGATGTTGAATTAACCCTCTAAAACAAGATAGCGCAGCGACATGCACCTTAAGGGTACTGAGAGCCAAACCTTTCTCTAAACCCTGTTGCAGAAAGAGGAGAAGATGAGGCACGGTAGAAGCCATGGGTGTTACCTCGTGCCGCTTGCACCAAGTCTCAAAAAGATGCCAGACGCGAACATATACCAACGAAGTTCCTGGACGTTTAGATTGTAGCAGGGTAGCCACAACAGAACTCGCATAACCCTTGCTCTTTAAGCGAGACCTTTCAAGAGCCAAGCCGTAAGCAAGAAGCGATCCACCCGCGGCATGAGAATGGGACCCTGATGCAACAGGTTGACGCGGACTGGAAGGAGCCACGGCGGAGCGACAAGTAGTCGAACAAGATCGGCATACCAAGGACGACGAGGCCAATCGGGAGCAATGAGAATCACCCTCCCCCGGTGACTCGCTATGCGCTGAATAACTCGACTCCACATTGGCCAAGGCGGGAAAACATATAGGAGCGCATCGAGAGGCCATGGCTGAACTAGGGCATCGAGACCTTCCGACATGCGTTCCCTGCGCCTGCTGAAAAAACGGCTGGCCTTGGCATTGCTGTAGGAGGCCATGAGATCCATCACTGGCTGTCCCCAACGCAACGTTAGCTGATGAAAGATCGCCGCATTCAATTCCCATTCCCCTGGATCGAGGAGATGGCGGCTGAGAAAGTCCGCCTGTACATTTTCTTTGCCCGCGACATGTGCTGCGGATATGGCCAGGAGATTGTCCTCTGCCCAATCCATCAATTGCTGGCATTCGGACAGGAGGGAAGGAATCTTCGTCCCGCCCTGACGATTGATATATGCGACAGTCACAGCATTGTCGGAAAAAATCTTGACCGCTCTTCCTTTGAGCACCGCTGCGAAGTGAAGCAGAGCTAATCGAGCCGCTCGAAGCTCCAGCCGGTTGATCGACCACGAGCTCTCCATTGCGGACCAAGTTCCCTGTGCAATGCGTGACTGACAATGAGCTCCCCATCCCGAGAGGCTTGCATCCGTGGTCAGTAACACCCACGAGGGGTCTTGTAAGGGCATTCCCGCCGTGAGGTGATCCCGAACTAACCACCAGTGCAGACTGTGACGGACGCTCTCGGGATAGGGGAGACGCTGAGAGAGTGGATGAAGCTGCGGAGACCATCGGGTAAGCAACGCCTGCTGCAAGGGGCGCATGTGAGCCTTGGCCCACGGAACAAGATCCAGCGCCGCCGCCATGGATCCCAACAGTTGTAAATACGTCCAAGCCGACGGCGCCGTTAAGCTGAGAAATGCTCGGACCTGTTGCAGCAGTTTTTCCACACGAAGGTCGGGTAAATACACCTTCCCTCGTGCGGTGTCGAAAAATGCTCTGAGATAAGTCAGTTGCTGTTGCGGTTGCAGGTGACTTTTGACTTGGTTGAGCACCCAGCCAAGTTGCTCGAGAAGTTGTACCACTCGAGCCGTCGCCTGAACAGATGCAGACCGCGAGTCGGCTCTGATCAACCAATCGTCGAGATAAGGATGCACTCTGATCCCTTCCTTCCGAAGCGCTGCTGCCACAACCACCATAAGTTTTGTGAAAGTACACGGAGCCGTAGCAAGACTGAATGGCAACGCTCGAAACTGGAAATGACCCATGGGGAGAGCGAAACGCAAAAAATGCTGATGCGAGCTCCTGATGGGAATGTGCAGATACGCCTCCGTGAGATCGATTGACGAGAGAAACTCTCCCGGCTGAACCGCTCGAAGCACCGTACGGAGGGTTTCCATGCGAAAATGAGGCACCCGTAAGGATCGGTTGACGCCTTTGAGATCCAGAACCGGACGAAAAGAATCTTCTTTCTTGGGAACCACAAAATAGATCGAGTATCGACCGCAACCGTATTGGTCCCGAGGCACGGGAACGATAGCGTTGAGCTGTAACAGGCGAACCAGCGTGTCCACAATGGCCTGCTTCTTCCGACCGGGAACACAGGGAGACATTACAAACGCGGGTAACAACGGGCAGGCGAAATCGAGCGCGTAACCGTCCCGGATGACCTCTAACACCCATTTGTCTGAGGTAATGCTGGTCCAGGCCGCTAGAAAGTCCTGCAGGCGTCCTCCCACTGGAATTAGCGGCTGGACCAACTGACCTTCATTGCGGCTTCTTAGCTGAGGGCTGGGACGCACCAAAGTAGGACTTGCCAAATCCTCTGGCTCCCCGAAAGGAATGCCCCCGAAAGTTAGAACGGCCCCTGGAATAGGGCGCAAAGCGCGCCCCGCGAAATCTACGGGATTCCCGTCCGAAGCCCCTGCCGCTAGGAACCGCTCGGGAAGGCTTGGGTTTGTCCTCTGGCAAACGACCGCACTTAGAGTCGCCCAAATCCTTAACAATTTTCTCTAAAGCCTCCCCAAAAAGCAATTTACCCTGATAGGGTAATTTGCTAAGTCTCAACTTGGAGGAAACATCCGCCGACCAGTTGCGTAACCAAAGAAAACGCCTGGCAGCCACCAGAGAGGCCATGGTCTTAGCTGCAATCCGCAGCAAATCATAAAAGGCATCTGCCATATAAGCAGCGGCTGATTCCAATTTAGGTGCATCGGGAACTGCAGCAGTAGCGTTAGCAGAAGCATCGCCTTGCAACCAACGAATGGATGCGCGAGAGACATAAGCCCCACAGACGGCCGACTGAAGAGCCAAGGCACTAGAATCAAAAGCCTGTTTGAGGAGAATCTCCAATTTTCTATCTTGAAGGTCCTTGAGAGCCGCAGCTCCTTCCACAGGAATAGTAGTCTTTTTAGTCACTGCGGAAATAATGGCATCCACTTTCGGCATGCGAAATAAGTCCTTTACTTCTTGAGGAAGCGGGTACAGGCGAGCCAACGCTCGGCTGCCACGTAAGGAAAACTCTGGACACTCCCATTCCGAGTCAATCATCTGTTTGATCACTCGGTGCAAGGGAAAACACCGCTGCTCAGTTTTAAAACCCTGCAGCAATGGATCCTCTAAGGGTTCCTGAGAAGGCGCTGGAAGGGAGAGATGGAGCGCCGCCAAAGACTGGGAAATGAGGGCTGTGAGCTCTTCCTTACGGAATACTCTGAAAACGTTAGGGTCCTCTCCCGGAGCTATCTCCCCCTCCTCCAATTCCTCTGCTTCCAACTCCCCAGGATGTCCTGTAATAGACTCTGAATCCCCCTGCCCCTGTAACAGCGGGGCCTGAGACAGTAAAGGATCTAAGGGGTCCTGAACTATATCCTGAAAATGAGAAGATCCCTCACCGGGATCATCAGGCATTGGCAAGGAAATGGGAACTGGCAGAGGATCAGAAAGAGAAGGAAGCAGAGGAGGCTCAGCAGATCGCATAAGAAATGCTTTGTGCATAGCAAGAATAAATGCTGGCGAAAAAAATGAGCTCATGTCTTCCTGAGGCAAAGTTTGAGATTGGGAGGGTATGTCAGGCAAAATCGCCGCTTGAGACGACTTCGCCTTGCGTTTGTGAGGCTTTTGCTGCTCTGCCAGAGCACTGCCCGACGCCGGTAAAATGGCCGACTTTCCCGCCTTTTCGGCGTGTGGAGAAGGCTCTGGTGAAGCAATCAAAGGCTTCTCAGCCATTGCCAAAAGAATTTCCGCGATCGCAAAAGGAACCAGCAAGCCGAGTAAAAGAAAAAAGGTTGGGGAAAAAAAACGGAAGCAAACCGCTCCGGAGCCCGCGGTCCCGATCGCCGAAAACCAAAACTGTACAGAAAAGGCAAAGAACTCACCGCCGAAGGAAAAACTGTGCCCGGCAGGCTGTTTCGCTGCTTAGCGGGACCACCGGCAGACTCACAGCGGGTAAGACAGAGGAGAAAACTGGGGCCCCCAGTATCACTCTGCACCGGGAGACGGAGACAGTGATAGAGGCAGGCTCTACCTCACACTGTATAATTAGGCACTCCACGTCTCCTGCGCTCTTAAAGTGACAGCGTGTTCTAAAATAAAAAATATGAAAGGACTACAGAAGATCAGCTCTGCTAGAGCCAACCCAAAATTTATGAAAAGAAAAAGGGAAAATAAAGTAACCACAGGTGTACTTTTGAGGGAGAAGGTAAGTTCGATCCTCTCTAGTCACTGAGGACTGAAAGACTGCTTGATTAACCTCAGGGGGAGTGGCTTCACATCACAAGAAAAGCTTGAAGTCTTCAGTCCTCAGTCACTATGGGGGATTGACAACCCTACCTTTCCCTGGACTGGCCCGGAGAAGTGATAAGGAATACTGATTTTGTCTCAGGCTTCTTGCATGAGGAGCCCTATGTACTGATATTCTACTACTATGCTGTTTTGTTCTGAAAAGAAGTGGTAATTAACAGTTCTAAGTTGGTTCAAATTTGGTGTTAAAAAAGGTTTTATAGTTTATGAATATACACACCCTTATATAAATGTTCCTTCTTTTGTGAGCTTAGATGTCTATGTGAATTAGAATGGAATGGAGAAGTAGTCTAATGACTAGAGTACTAGCACTCCTTGTGACCTTGGATAAGTCACTTAACCCTCATTGTCTTACAAAGAAAAATTTCAAGTTATCAATGTTCCTGTTTAATGTGGTACCAAGTTTTAGTTGCAATGTGAACTGCTATGATTAGTGGGGAAAGTAGTATTTAAAAAAAAATAACAAACAAAACAAAGAAAAGTGCAAACATAGATAAACCAGGTCAGCTGGGTGTGGCTGGGAGGTTATATGCTGAGGTGAACAGATGGGATTTAAGTAGGGGCCTGAAATTGGTGTAGTTATCTTCCAGATGGAGTGGAGTGGGAAGAGAATTCCACAGAGCTGGACCAAGGAAGAAAAAGGCAGAATGACGGGTAGACTGTAAGTGTGCACGAGATGGTGGGGGGAAGTGAAGTTGATTAATGTGAAGAGAATGAAGACTACGTGTAGGGATATGGAAGTGGAGAAGACCAGTGAGGTACTGGGGTGTTTGTGTGTGCAGGATGTGGTGATAATGTTTTAAAGTAATGTGAGTTGAATCATCACCTAAGATAAGACAGCCTTCCTAATAATTGTTGACAAACAATTGAAATTAGTTTAAATAATTTGTCATAAACTGCTAGTTATGTTTTAATGTTGTTACCCCTTGAATAACCAGATTGACTATATCTTGTATATTGTTAAGGCTGGAGAATACATCACAAATATAATTAGTGATATGAATATGTACAATGTGATTGTGTTCTGTATTACTCTGCTTGTCTCTCACTACTGATGGACCAGAGACCTAAAGAGCCGTGGTATTGTGGTCAGATCATGGAGTTTTCTTCACACATGTTTAAAGGTTCTTCCAGTTTCTTCAGTTCCAGTTGCATATGTTTCCTGTAATTATTTACTTGGAGAATAATCCTTATATCTGCGTTGAACCTTAGTGCTTATGGGAACCTAAATAAAAATTATTGTTTTGCCTTAAAAACCAACGGTCTCACACTACTTTGTCTTTGAGTAAAAAGAACTACAAGTCCCAGAGTTCCCTGCTGGAGACAAGGATAGTAACTCTTTATTTAAGGACAAACATTGGCAGCCCTATGCCTGTAAGCCTTTGGCCCAGGCGAGGGTCACGACAATATATATTGTGATAGTGACAGCACTACTGATCAGATGGAATGGGAAAATAGTGAGCAGTCTGCCTTTAAAAGTAAGAGCAAGACAGGTTCCCATAGCAACAGAATGCTTTCAGCTAGAACGGAGCTCAGCCATAGTGCTGACGTAGAAGCTGAATGCAGCTCTGATGACTTCCACCTGAGTAACCAGAGGGGTGTGGCTGCAGGAGGAAGCCGTTTTAAACCGGCTTCAGACTCAAGGAACTCAAGGGGCTCAAGGAACTCAAGGGACGCCAGTAACTCAAGGGACTGGAGGAGTTCAGAAAACTCGAGGAGTTCAAGGAGTTCAAGGACCTCAGGATTAGAAGGAGGAAAGAGAAAGGAAGGCACAGAGAAGCCTCAACAGCAGTCTGAGCCACTCAAGCAGCAACGGTACACAGGAAAGCAGCAACAAGGGAAACTTGGGAACCCAGGTCAATTTGAGAAAGATTCTGGAAGGTCCATTTCCTTTAACCCTGAAACACTGGAAGCAAAGCCTCTGTAGAAGCTACCCGAGGGAAAGGTAAAACAGTTTGCCTGCACGAGGGGAGAAAGCTCTGAGTACAGAGAAGCCATTGCCAGTAAAGAAGGTACGTCTGCATTATCTCCTAACCAGAAGCCTGCTGAAGAAATAGTACAGCAGTTAAAAACTAGTGCCAATAAGAGCAGAGATAGCACGGCTCTGAAAGCTGCTCATATTAGAAACATTCTTACCAAATGCTTTGAACCAGACATAAAGGCTGTAGTGAAAAGTTTAAGTAAGAACCAGTTTCCTGCCTTAGAAAAAGACACTGCTAATGAGAGGGATGACTTCATAGGGCAGCTGCAAGAAGTTATCCACGAGTTGCAGTCTAAAAGTTCCCCAAAGCAGCGCTACAATGATTACAGTGAGGATATGATTATTGACCCAGAAAACAAGTCTGATATATCGGAGAGTTGTGAGATGGACTGTTCTCTGTGTAAGATTGACCATTTGGACTTACGTTAAAAGCCAACTTTGTATGAGGAAAATACAAAGTTGTTCTGCCTGTTTATTTGCTGGGAAGAAACAGTTTATTACCTGCTTTGTTTTCTGACTTTAATTTGCTCCTGATTTTCCTATTGTTTGCCGTGCCATGTTTTGAGCCATTGAACCCATGTGCAAGGGAAGAATCCCCAAATAAAAATTTATCTGTTTAAAAAAAGGACCCTCGTGCCACAACACATTTGTTGAATAACTACTTAAACTACAACTCCCAGCAACCCTTGCTGCTATAGTAGTTGATAAGGACGCTTGAAAACATATAAGAGGTCACCCTCATTATAGAGCCAATGGCCCTAGGCAGGGGAATAGGCCGGATTGGCGTAGTTGGCAGGATTGGCACAAACACGCATGTACAGCAGAGGATTAAAAGGTGCAAGAAGAATAGTTTTGAAAAACAAGCTAAAGAAAAGGTCTAGCAAGGCTACTTCCAAGAGAAGAAGGCGTGTCTGCTACAGGAAAAGACCCACGTTGTTTACAAGCTTGACGCACCACAAGTATCAGGTAATTGGTGGCTAACCAAGGGGTACCTGAGGATACTTGAGTGGGTATCAGTGTAGTTGGTGGGAAAGTTTATAAGACCCGCTATACTGTGGTACCGCACTTGGTGGTCGCGTTCTCTGCTTTGTCTTTTCAGGATGGCAACAGAAATGAAGGAAGTACTCACCTGGATGGCATCCCACTTCGAGCGCCAACGCAAGCTAGCCATGGAAGCTATAGAGCGAGCTACAGCCCAGATGGCAGCGCAGCAGCAGCCGCTCATGCAGCTGATGGAAGCTTGGATCCAGTCTGTGAAGAAGGAGCCAGAGCCTGTTCCACCTTCACCAAGTTCAGCAGAATTGAGCCAAGCTCATGCTTCGGGACCTTGGTCCAGAGAGGCATGGAACTTTGGGCGATTAACTGACAGAGACAATCTGGACGATTACCTCGAAACGTTCGAGCGAGTTGCTCACCTAATGAATTGGCCTAAAGACCAATGGGCGGTCAGGTTAGCAATGTCTCTCACGGGTGAGGCATTGACGGCTTACCAGACCGTACCACCAAATTTAGCCAATAATTATGATGAAGTTAAAAAAGTGATCAAAGATAGAGTAGGTCTGACGTCTTCAGTATACCACCATTTATTTAGAGAAGCTAAATTAATGCTGGGTGAGACGCCTACAGTCTTACACTATCGCCTTAAAGGTTTGCTAAACAAATAGCTAGAACCGGAGGGTAAAAGCCTGGAAACAGTGTTAGATAGTATACTGTTGGAGCAGTACGTGAATGATGTCCCAGAGAATATCCGCACTTTCCTGACCTTGCAAGGTTGCAAAAGCTCCCAGGAGGCGATCATGCTCACTGAGCGATTCCTTGAAGCAGAAGGGAACGCCCAGGAGAAAAGCATATCTTCTAGGAGAACAACCAGTGCATTCTCAGAAAAGAAGGAAAGAATAATGAATATTAATGCCTTGTGTTTGCCTGAATGTAAAGGAAGATATGTCAGGAAAACATGCTTTAAGTGTGGTAGCGATGAGCATTTACAGCGCAACTGTAGGGTAAAGATGGCGCTAGTGACCACTGACCCAGGACAGGTTAGGGAAGGTTTCCTCATAGCCGTGACAGTCCAAGGAGTGAGCGCAAACGCCTTACTCTACTCTGGTTCCGATCAGAGTATGGTTTCACGTGGCCTTTGGAAAAAGATAGAAGCCCAATGTAAAACCATACCTGATCTACCCAATGGCACTGTAAAAATCCGCTGTGTGCATGGCGCGGCATCCTCATACCCTATTTACAAACTCCTAGTGAAAGGATTTGGAATAGAAAAAGAGATTCCACTAGCCATAGTCCCACACCTGCCACAAGAACTAGTATTAGGCCGGGATTGGCCGCAATTTCAAAGAGGTATTCAGCAGAGTTTGCAGAGAAAAGAAAGCCTGGTAGCTGCAAGCACTCCGCTTGATTCACAGAGCAAAAGCACACGTCAAATGATGGCAGTTCCGAATCCTTTATTTGGGAAAACGCAAAAGTCCCCACGACAGTTGCCCAGGAAAGAGGAAGCCAAGAAACCTGTGTTCGTCCTAAAGTATTGCCAGATGAGTCCAGATGCGCGTCCACCCAAAAGAGCTTCTCCACAAGCAGCTGGGTTCGACTTATACAGCGCTGAAGAGGTGACTGTCCCTAAACGCGGCAAGGCTTTGGTAAACACAGCCCTTCAATTGGAACTACCAGCTGGATGTTATGGGCGCATCGCCCCACCTTCCGGTTTGCCTGTGAAATATGCTATCGACGTGGGAGCCGGCGTCGTCGACCCCGATTATAGAGGTGCCGTCAAGGTACTGCTCTTTAATTTTGGGTCCGAAGATTTCAAAGTGCACATAGGTGACCGCATAGCACAGATTATATGTGAGAGGGCTGGGTTTCCACCTCTCGAAGAAGTGCACATGGTCTCCAGTACCACAAGGGTAGCACTCTCTCAGCTGGTTACACATTCCCATAGATACCCGGAGAACAAGGGGGAAGTCAACAGCTTATGCAGGATTACATGCTGTGGGGATGTCATCAACCCAGCCTGTAATATCTTAAGGGGGGGAATATGTGATAGTAACAGCACTACTGATCAGATTGAATGGGAAAATAGTGAGCAGTCTGCCTTTAAAAGTAAGAGCAAGACAGGTTCCCATAGCAACAGAATGCTTTCAGCTAGAACGGAGCTCAGCCATAGTGCTGACGCAGAAGCTGAATGCAGCTCTGATGACTTCCACCTGAGTAACCAGAGGGGTGTGGCTGCAGGAGGAAGCCGTTTTAAACTGGCTTCAGACTCAAGGAACTCAAGGGGCTCAAGGAACTCAAGGGACGCAAGGAACTCAAGGGACTGGAGGAGTTCAGGAAACTCGAGGAGTTCAAGGAGTTCAAGGACCTCAGGATTAGAAGGAGAAAAGAGAAAGGAAGGCACAGAGAAGCCTCGACAGCAGTCTGAGCCACTCAAGCAGCAACGGTACACAGGAAAGCAGCTTGGGAACCCAGGTCAATTTGAGAAAGATTCTGGAAGGTCCATTTCCTTTAACCCTGAAACACTAGAAGCAAAGCCTCTGTGGAAGCTACCCGAGGGAAAGGTAAAACAGTTTGCCTGCATGAGGGGAGAAAGCTCTGAGTACAGAGAAGCCATTGCCAGTAAAGAAGGTACGTCTGCATTATCTCCTAAACAGAAGCCTGCTGAAGAAATAGTACAGCAGTTAAAAGCTAGTGCCAATAAGAGCAGAGATAGCACGGCTCTGAAAGATGCTCATATTAGAAACATTCTTACCAAATGCTTTGAACCAGACATAAAGGCTGTAGTGAAAAGTTTAAGTAAGAACCAATTTCCTGCCTTAGAAAAAGATACTGCTAATGAGAGGGACGACTTCATAGGGCAGCTGCAAGAAGTTATCCACGAGTTGCAGTCTAAAAGTTCCCCAAAGCAGCGCTACAATGATTACAGTGAGGATATGATTATTGACCCAGAAAACAAGTCTGATATATCAGAGAGTTGTGAGATGGACTGTTCTCTGTGTAAGATTGACCATTTAAAAAAAACCTAAAAACCCACTTATTCTCTCAACACTACAATACACTACCTACTCAGAATACACAAAGAGACACAGGTTAGCAAACAAACTACAATACTACATAATACACAAAATTTAAACGCACCACAATTTTGTTCTATCATGTAATTTGTAAGTACCCATAATGTAAATACGTTATAACTTTTACTGTTCAAATGTTATATTGTTACGTGTAAATAGTTCCATCTGTTCTATGTAAAATGACTAGGTATGTAATTTCACATACCTTATAATTTACTGTTCATTGTAAACCGCACTTGATACTTGGGAAAGAGCGGTATAGAAATAAGTGTTAAATAAATAAATAAAATAAATTTGGACTTACGTTAAAAGCCAACTTTGTATGAGGAAAATACAAAGTTGTTCTGCCTGTTTATTTGCTGTGAAGAAACAGTTTATTACCTGCTTTGTTTTCTGACTTTAAGTTGCTCCTGATTTTCCTAGTGTTTGCCGTGCCATGTTTTGAGCCATTGAACCCATGTGCAAGGGAAGAATCCCCAAATAAAAATTTATCTGTTTAAAAAAAGGACCCTCGTGCCACAACACATTTGTTGAATAGCTACTTAAACTAGAACTCCCAGCAACCCTTGCTGCTATAGTAGTTGATAAGGACGCTTGAAAACATATAAGAGGTCGCCCTCGCCATAGAGCCATCGGCCCTAGGCAGGGGAATAGGACTATATATAGATATACATTCACACAGACAGGCTCAGAACTCATAAGCAAATAGTAAAATGTCTGTGATCCCCTGGATACAGTCATAGGGGTGGCTGATCTATGTTGACATTCCTCCTTTGTGTGGTGATGTCATTTGTATTGCATGCAGTGTGCACACTGATCATTCAACTTTGTGGCTGCATAATGGGGCAGCCAAGTCAAAAGACTGCATATGATATGCATGCCTACCATTGCACCCTTTTGGTGTTGTCATTACAGGTGCCACTCCATGGATCATATGTTATCTGAGCACATGCTGGCTGCATCATTCTCCTGGGGGTTCATAGTTTCCCATGGCCCAAACATTCACAGGCATAGTTATCGTTGAGATGCTTTGCAAGTGTTTTCATTTGGATCCAAATGAGGGGCTTTCATATGAATGAGTAACAGGGTGTGGGAAGCAAGCTGGACCAACTCTGCTTGCAATGTGATTGCTATCTTCTTCCTTGTTTGGGGATTTATTGCAAGGGAGCTGATGTACAGTGGGTGTCTCAGATGGATACATATTAAAAAGGGAGGAAACAGTGGATCCAGCGACCTACATCGGGCATCTGCTATTGACATTGCACTTATGGGTTTGCACATGGCAATGAAGGTTCTGGGGTTTGGGATCTGCCAGGGTCCCAATCAATAAAGCATTAGCTCCTGTCTTCAGTGGCTGAGTAAAAGGCTGGTGATGAGCTAGGCATGGACGGTGATGGCACTTTGAGAAGACCATAGTGCTAGTTGCACACACAGATACATGTCAGAAGACGTGTGACCCTGTGATGGCTTCGATCTTTCATCACTTGTCTATGTGGCATCTCAGGTCTTGGGGTCTGTACATTGGAATCAATGATGTTGATCTCATTGTATATCCATATGGGGTGGTTAATGCACCAGGAGTGGCCTGTTGCCTCTTTTCTGGACCTTGATATATTGTCAGCCATGCTCACACATTATGACATGTAGTATCAGAGTGCAGGCCCTACATTTGTGTTGTAGGTGATACTACAAGAGGGACATGCCCTACCTGTGCCACTGAGTGGTGTAAACCTGTAGTGAGAGGCATAGAGATGGATGAACATTTATGCTATTGGGGTGGTGGGGTACCTCAGCATTGTTGCCTACCTACATATACAAGACCATGCTACCCCCAAACCAGAATTGACACATGGGTTTGTGCAGAATTTATATACCCAGCAGCCATACAGATGGAAGACTGCTGAGTGGTGTAGGACCTGGGAACCTAGCCACCACAATCAGAATGATCATGCGTACATCGCACACCACCTGTACATCCATTCAGGAGGTGGATGTACTTGCAGTTCTGGAAGACTACCTCCCTGTCCCTGAGTGATATGAGCATAACATGCAATTGCTTGCTCCCATCACATTAGGTAGACCAGCTATACTGTTGACCTCTTCCATTAGGGCCTCCCACTGTTGCTTCTCATTGGAGAAGGCCTTATAATTCCTAGTCCTGCTCTTCATGGCCAATAGTACTTGGTGGAACCATCTGGGAAAAGTGGCACAGCTCATTCCACTGACTATGGCCATGGATGTTTGGAAGGAGCTGGAGACAAAGAAATGTAGAGCATTTGGTGGCTTCACTGCACCAGGTATGGCATGAGTCCTGTCAATGAGAGGTCTGAGCTCCCCATACAAGGTTATTAGGGCCTCAGCAGTCAGCCAGTAGAGGAAAATTACCTGGCCCCTTTGAAGGGCAAGGAGGATGGCACAGCATCTGCATATGTATGGCCGCTTGGCCTGTACCTCCCTTCTCCAAGGATGTTTCAGCCTCTGTGCTGGCAACTGCTCCTGCTCTGATGATGGAGCCTGTGCCATCTGTTGCAAGTGCAGTGGCGGCTGCTTCTGCTGGAGCACCTTTCTCTGCTGCCTGGTTGTCACACTGGCTTTCTACATCATCTGCTGTGCTGCAGATAATGGCATGTTGGCTGTAAACATGAATGTGGGCCTGCAGATATTTTATTGGCTAGCATATGTGGAGGATAGCCCAAGGCACTGGATTTGATAGGATTTACACCCATACCATGCATTTGAGGGGGAGGGGTATCATCATGGTGGCTGTATTTAGTACCTGGTCAGAGGCTGGTGTTATCTGCACCCATGCTAGCAGCAACATTGCATTAGGGAACTCCACTAATGCATGCAGGCTAACTCTGCACTGCCGTCCACACCCACTATCTGCCCTATCCCTGTCCAAATCCCACCCATTTATGCAGTACTCTGGTAGAGCAGGACTTTTAGCACAGGTGCCTTTTTGGCACATGATCCTGTTACCACAGCCCTGCACTACCTGTTTGGAGTATGCTAAACCCTGCACTACTCCGGTGACACACTTTAGTAAACATGCCGCTAAGTGCATAGTCTATTGTCAGACGGCTGCCTGGGTGAGAATCTTCACACTTGGCAAGTGCATATTTCTATATGATTTGCAAGGTATTGTGGGCAATGTAGTTCATTCACACCAGACACAGCTGCTGACAATAATTTAGTTGTGCTCTTGGGTAAAGCCAATAAGATATTTATTTATGGGGTTATTTCTCCCAACACAGATATGCTTGGTAGCACATAAATTAGGTTACTTGCTTTCAGTGTTAACTTGGAAAAACAAAGTCAAAATCAGGAAAACAACAAATGAAAAGCTACAAAGCAAGAAACAAACTGTTCTTTTCAGGTTAATTTCTGATTACTTCCCACATAAATTCAGAAATGATTCTCTCCTAGATCACAAGCAATTAGGTAAGGCTTAATTGCTAGCAGTCACCAGCTGAAACCCCTTAGCTGGCTTGCCTTCCACTGTGTGGGTCAAATCCTGCTTCAGGAGCTTTTCTGAGTAGATTAAAGAACAAATTTGTATTTCTTTGTGATGGTTGCTGTACTTTATAACAGAAAGTTACCAACGGAGTTTAGATAGAGAGCAGTCCATATAAACAGGATCCTCATCTGCTATTATTCCCCCTTGTTCAACAAGCATGGGTTCAATATCATGGATTGGCACAGATGAATCTCTCAATGGAGCATTTTCAGGAGAATACTTGTTTCCCTGCTGTCTTTCAAGGTTATAGCTAGGGCATAGATCAGTGTTCATACCTGAGCTTCCATTGCTGCTAGAGTTCCTCTCTATATAGCCTGGCCACTATGTAGTCCAGTTCTTATGTCCAGCCTTCCAATCCAGATCCCTGGACACTGGATCTCTTTTCACATACCTTCTGGCACAGGTCTTAGGGTCCCTTCCACGTGCAGCCGTCTCCCTCACAGGTAGCCTCTGGTGATTCCTAGCTCTGCAGCACCATTCCTCTGGCTTTCTCCAGTCCAATGGTGTATGCTGGCCCTTGAAATGCCTCCCAGTATACGTACTGCTTTGGACTCTTCTAGACCTCTCAAAGGCTTTTCTCCTCTTTCTTCCAGAGGGTCTCTTTCCCTCTCTGTCCGTCCGGTTTGGCTTCTGCTTCTGATGATCCTTCAGATGAAACTGATGATCAAACTCAAGCTGATTCTCAGGATACTGAGGACAATTCTCTGGATATCCAAGGTGATCATGAAGATGGTCATCTGTAGAATAAACTCTACTCTTATTCTGCTTAGATGAGTGCTCCTCCCTAACACAGCGCAGCTGTGCTGAATCAGGCCCTGCCCTTTGAGATGAGTGCTTAGGGATTACCTCATAGCCCTTTTGATTGAACACACGTTTTCTCACTTCAGCTCCTCTCATGGCTGTTGGAAACCTGGTGCATTCTGGGACTGGTAGTCTTTTATGGCAAAATTCTGTTTTCTCATTTCTACCAGCACTGACAGGTTGCTTGTTCAGAGACACTTCACCTTTTCTATAGCCCCTTCCTGAGCTATGATAAGCTTCCTTATCACACTATGCAGTAACTTTTGGGGGCATGCCTAGCATCTTCTGTAGTTAACACAGAGGGAAGACACTAAACACATGGTAAATGCATCTGCAGATAAATTTACCACAGCCTTGAGTAAAAAAACCGATGATCCTTCTGATGAGCATCTCCACAACCCTATTAGCATCCCCATAACCCTCCTATCCCCTCCATGAGCATCATGACGCCCAATCGAAAACACCTCCATCTCTCAACCCCCTGATCAGTATCCCATCCACACCACATCCTTGGCCCCCCCCCATAGTACCTAGTGGGGGTATCCCTGGTGGATTAGTGCAGGGGCTCAGGAATGATCCCTGATTGTCTCAGATGGATCATATGTCCTTATTTGGCAGCTTGACTGCTAGCAGTAGTACCACGAGATTACTGCTAGGAGTCAGAGCCCACCATTTTGAAGCCAGGCTGGTGATAAAGCAGGTGCATCCATGGATCGATCCGCCTCCCCCAACTAACTCATCAGGGATATCCCCAGTAAGTGCCATGGGAGACTGTGGATGGTGGTGGATGGGATATTGATTGGAGGAAGGTCAACAAGGAAGTGAGTGGTAGGGTTGCTGACCGGATGATTGGGTACTGCTGTACAAATAAGTGCTTTTAAATATCGGACCCCAGGTTTTTTTTTTATTCCTAGCGCAATTCTATGGAACATTTTAGCATTGTAACTTTGGCAACAAGATTCCTGTTTGCAGTTTCACAATATATCGACAGTATAAACCATAAAATTTTGGTTAAGTACTACTACTGAAGATTTGTTAAGCACTCCAAAACATACGCAGTTCTGTACAGACACATGAAAAGATGGTCCCTGCTCATCAGAGCTTACAGTCTAGTCAAGACAGACAACACAGTAGCTGTAGACATGGGATACATCTAGTGGGAATGGTAAGGAAACATAAAGGAGACCAGATGAGTCAAGATCTGAAAGCGGCAGCGAAGAGGTGAGTTTTCAGTCTGGATTTGAAAAGGGTCAGAGAAAGCACCTGATGTACAGACTCAGGTAGTTTGCTCCAGGCATAAGGAGCAGCAAGGTGAAAGGAGTGAAGTCTGGAGTTAGCAATAGAAGAGAAGGGCACAGATAGAAATGATTTACCAGAAGAGCGGAGTTCCTGAGAAGGGATGTAGGGAGACATAAGATAAGAAAGGTAGTGTGGAGATGCAGAGTGAATGCACTTATAGGTCAGCAGCAGAAATTTGAACTACATACAGAAACAGATAGGGAGTCAATAAAGTGACTTGAGAAGAAGTGTAATATGAGCATGACGAGGTTGGAGGAAGATTACACACGGAGCAGAGTGTTGAACAGATCGAAGGGGAGAGAGATGATTCAGAGGGAGTCTAGCAAAGAGTAGGTTACAATAGTCTAGATGGGAGGTGACTAAGGAATGGATAAGTGTCTTAGTAGTGTGTTCAGAAAGGAATGGGCAAATTTTGTTGATGTAGAGAAAGAAATGGCAGGTTTTAACTATTAGTTGGATGTGTGAGGAGAAGGAGAGAGAGGAGTCACGGACAAAGGCATTCCTAATAGGGGCTATACAGTTCAAACAATAGTAAGAATTTGAGGGTTTATTCTATTTAAATTGCCAGCTCTCTGACTGGGAGCTCTTAAAAGGGTTTTGGTATATTTTTAAAACAAAGTTACATTCTTTTTGGTGCTTTAGTAGACATATTTTCTTTAGTGGGGTAGGTTTAAAACTCTGCTTTGGCAACTTTTTCAGCCCTGGGGAACTGCTGACACCTAATCAGGAGTTAGTGGGCCTGATTAGCCTGTGAATGAACTGAGAGCAGCTGAAGCCTGCATAAAAGGCTTCAGAGCCGTGCCCTGTTGAGGCATTCCTAACAGGGGCTATACAGTTCAAACAACGGTAAGAATTTGAGGGTTTATTTTTTTTTAATTGCTAGCTCTCTGACTGGGAACTCTTAAAAAGGTTTTGGTATATTTTTAAAACAAAGTTACATTCTTTTTGGTGCTTTAGTAGACATACTTTCTTTAGTGGGGTAAGTTTAAAACTCTGCTTTGATAACTTTCTCAGCTCTTGGGAACTGCTGACACCTAATTAGGTGTTAGTTTATTTTTATTTATTTATTTACATTCTCTTATATACCGCGCTATTCTGCATCAGTGCTGTTTACATTGAACAAACTGAAATTACATTGAACAGGGCATTATAACTTTGAGATAACTATTTTACAGGGAACATGGGCTAAGGAGGGTTAAGTGGCTTGCCCAAGACCACAAGGAGCACCTGTGGGACTAGAAACCCCAGTCCTTCTGGCCCAAGGTTGCTGTCCTCTAGTGGGATTTGAACCCCTGACCTTCTGACCTGAAGTACCTTGCCCCAACCACTAGGCCACTCCTCCACTCCACTCCTCCACTTCCTCCCTAACTCCCCCACCCCTAGTGAGCAGTCTTGCTTTATAGGACACCTCCCCATTTAACAAAACACAGGGACTTGGAACAGCACCTTTTGAACGTAATTAAAGAGATTTACCTGCTTTTTCTCTGAAAGGACAGCTGGGAAACTGGCTGGTACTTTGGTAGATCTCCCTCTTTTGCTTTAACAGATACCTAAGCTCCACGAACTGAACAATGGCTGGAAAAAATCGTATCGCTAAAGCTGTTGCCCCCATTACAGCTTCTGCCTCTGTCCAGACAGAGGTCCCAATGCCAGTTGAAGGACCAGTTCCATGTGCAGGGTGCCTGCATGCTGAAGCTCTGAGGAAACAAGTGGAGGAACTCAGAGAGGAGGTGGCGTGGCTGAGGAGCATTCAAGACAGTGAGAAGTACATTGATGAGATGCTTCTTGCAGCAACCAGGCTCTCCAACAGAGGAGAAGATGGGTGCCGATAAAATGACGAAGGTTGGGCACAAGTCACCAGGGCCTGCAGAATCACCAATCCAACTTCTCCAGCCCTTGAATTGAAGAACCATTATGCAGCCCTGGAAGTGGAGGAGGTGAAAGCATCACTGGAAAGGGAAGAACCAGAGCTCAAGTACCCCAAAGTTGCAGAATCAGTGACCACAAGAAAGCGAAGGGTAGTGGTGGTTGGTGACTCTCTTCTTAGAGGTACTGAGGCATCCATCTGCCGACCAGACTTGATGTCCAGAGACGTCTGCCTGGTTCCAAAATCCAAGATGTTACGGAGAGTTTGCCGAGACTCATCAAGCCCACTGACTATTACCCAATGTTGCTAATCCATGTTGGAACAAATGATACTGCCAGGTATCCCTCTGAGCGTATCAAAAGTGACTTCATGCTCTGGGACAGAGGGTGAAGCAGTTAGGTACACAGGTGGTGTTCTCTTCAATCCTCCCTGTTGAGGGTAAAGGCCAAGGCAGAGAGGCTCGCATCCTGGAGATGAATGCATGGCTGCGTGGATGGGGTCATTGAGAGCATTTTGGTTTCCTAGACCATGGGATTCTGTTCCAAGGGTTGCGGAGCAGAGAAGAAATCCATCTGTCCAAGAAAGGTCAACACATCGTCAGTAGTAGACTGGCTAATCTACTAAAGAGGGCTTTAAACTAGATTCATAGGGGATGGGTGAAGAAAGCCCCCAGGTATGTAAAAGCCCCCAGGTAAGTGATACATTAAATACACTTATGGAAATGGGTAACAGGGGTAACATATGGAAAGCAGTGTGTATAAATGCCCGCTGCATGGGAAATAAGATCCCTGATGTTGAAGCTTTGGTGGGAGTGGCTGACTTGGATTTAGTGGCAGTTACAGAAACATGGTTCACAGAAAACCATGACTGGGATGTAACTATACCTGGCTATACTTTATTCAGAAAGGACAGGGTAGGAAGAAGGGCAGGAGGAGTGGCACTATATGTAAAAATACTATTAAAGCTTTGGAATTACAGAACTTAAAAGGGAGAGAGGAGGCATTGTGGGTTAAACTAGAAAGAGGGAAAGAGAAATCTATTTGCATTGGCATGATATACAGACCTCCCTCACAAGAGGAAGAGGTGGACAGAGAGTTAATTGAAGACATGCGCAGCATTGCTAGGAAAGGGAAAGTGCTACTGATAGGGGATTTCAATATGCCAGATGATGATTGGCACATTCCTGCTACAGTATCATCTAGAAGTAAAGAGATCCTGGATTCTCTACAGGGAGAACTATTCAGGCAATTGGTAACAGACCCCACACGTGAAGGGGCCATACTGGACTTGGTGCTTACCAATGGTGAAAGTGTTTCTGATGTTATAGTGAGAGATCATTTTGCATCCAGTGATCACCAGATGGTGTGGTTCAGTATTAGGACTCGGGCTGTTAGAATCCATTCAAAAGTGAGGGTCTTAGACTTTAGGAAGACAAACTTTGCCAAGATGGGCCAATACCTCAGGGAGTCGTTAGAGGGATGGGAAAGCACAGTTACTTACCTGTAACAGGTGATCTCTGGGAACAGCAGGAATTAGTCCTCACATATGGGTACGTCGGAACCGACGGAGCCTGCGCGGGAAAGCTCCCCAGCTTCCCAGAAGGAAGCTTTTGGGGCCTCCCACTGCACATGCGCGCTGCCTTCCCGCCTTCCTGACCAGCTCTCCTCAGTTCGAGTTTATAGCTGAGACAATAGAGAGAGGAAAGGAAGATAGATAGAAGATACAACTCCTAGGGGAGGTGGGTGGGTTGTGAGGACTAATTCCTGCTGTTCCCAGAGATCACCTGTTAAAGGTAAGTAACTGTGCTATCTCCAGGAACAAGCAGGAATAAGTCCTCACATATGGGGACTCCCTAGCTAAGATGCCTGGGAGATCCCCTTCCAAGGGTTCGCCATCTTCGTATGGATCTCAGGCATCCATCCTGGGAAGGTGGGCAGGAGTTGTTCAAGTATGGAACAGGTGTTTGAGGACAGCCTGACCAAACAAGGCATCCCGGCGGGAGTCCTTGTCCAAACAGTAATGGGCTGTGAAGTTATGAACCGAGGCCCATGTGGCGGCTCGACAGATCTGATCTATGGATACAGAGTGAAGATGAGCCATAGAAGTGGCCATGGCTCTCACATTGTGAGCTGTGACATGGCCTTCCAGAGAAATATTTTTACTCTGGTAAGCAAAGGAAATACACTGAGCAATCCAATTGGAAAGTGTATGTTTGGAGACTGGAAGTCCCAAATGAGAAGGATCAAAAGCCACAAAAAGTTGGGAAGACTTTCTATGTGGCTGAGTCCTGTTGAGGTAAAAGGCAAGAGCTCTTTTACAATCTAAAGTATGAAGGTTCCTCTCTGCACTGGATGCATGAGGAGCCGGAAAAAAGACAGGTAGATATACCTCTTGATTAAGATGAAAAGGCGAGACCACTTTGGGCATAAAGTGGGGATTCGTCCTAAGGACCACCTTATCATGATGAAACCTGGTATAAGGTGGATGAGCCACTAAGGCTTGTAGTTCACTGATGCGGCGAGCCGAAGTGACTGCAATAAGGAAAATGACCTTCCAGGAAAGAAATTTCAAGGAGGTAGAAACCAACGGTTCAAAAGGTGGCTTCATGAGCTGACCTAGAACTAGGTTCAAATCCCATGCTACCGGAGGAGGCCGGATGGGAGGTTTAGTTAGAGTCAGGCCTCTCATGAACCTAGCAATAAGCGGATGAGAGGAGACAGGTTGTCCATTTATAGGTTTTAAGGATGCTGCAATAGCACTCAAATGGACTCTTACTGAATTCGTCTTAAGGCCTGCATTGGAAAGATGCAGGAGATAGTCTAGTAGAGAATTCAAAGGAAGTGCTAGAGGGTCAAGACCCTGTTGAGCACACCAAATGAAAAAGCGTTTCCATTTGAAAGCATAGGAACGCCTCGTGGAGGGTTTCCTAGAGGCATGAAGGATATCTTTCACTGGTTGAGAAAGATTGAAGTCATGAAGGCTTAGGCCTTCAGTAACCAAGCTCTGAGGTGTAGGGACTTGGGGTTTGGGTGCCACAGAGTCCCCTCCTCCTGAGACAGAAGGTCTGGCGCAGCTCCCAGGTCCAGGGAGGGTCCCTGGGAGAGATGCAGAAGAAGAGGGAACCACACTTGGCGTGGCCAGCGTGGAGCTATGAGGATCATCGATCCGTGATCCCTCTGGAGTTTGAACAGAGTCTTGGGAATCAAAGGAATGGGTGGAAAGGCATATAGGAATTCCTGACCCCAATGCAGGAGAAAGGCGTCGTTGGCCTGAGCTCCCTGACACGGAGTCCTGGAACAGAACCGGGGAAGTTTGGCATTCCACGGACTTGCAAAGAGGTCTATGTCTGGGGTTCCCCATTCCTGAAAGATTCTGCCTATCTGGTCCATATGTAGGGACCATTCGTGTGGAAGCAGAACTCGACTGAGTCTGTCTGCCCGAGAGTTTTGAACCCCTGGAAGATATACTGCCAGAAGATGAATTTGATGCTCTCTGGCGAAGGCCCATAATCTGAGAGCTTCATTGCAAAGCGACAGAGAGCCTGTCCCTCCTTGTTTGTTTATGTAGAACATGGCCACCTGATTGTCTGTATGGACTAGGACGGTCAGGTTGACTAGGAGGGTATGGAAGACTTTGAGGGCAAAGTAGATTGCTTGCAGTTCCAGGAGGTTGATGTGAAGGGTGGTCTCTTGTAGAGACCAAGCACCCTGAGTGGAGAGGTGTTGAAGATGGGCTCCCCACCCTGTTTGGGAGGCATCTGTTGTGAGAGTTGTTTGGGGCAACAAAGGTTGGAAGGGGGCCCCCAACAACAGATTCTTGGTGGACATCCACCATTGGAGGGACCAAAACAGACGCTTTGAGGTGAGTATTTGGTCGGAGAGCGCTCCTGATGCCTGAGTCCACTGGGTGGCCAAGGTCCATTGAGGTGCTCTCATATGAAGACGAGCGTAGGGCACCACGTGTACCGTGGAGGCCATGTGGCCCAGAAGTCGCAGCATTTCTCTGGCTGTCAAGTGACTGCTGGACTGAGCTTGGGAGGCCAAGCACACCAGACGTTGGCCCCGGACTTGAGGTAGGTAGGCCCTTGCAGTGGTGGTGTCCAACTGGGCCCCTATGAATTCCAGAGACTGAGTAGGGGTAAGTTGAAACTTGGGAAGGTTTATCACCAGTCCCAGATACTGCAGAATGTGCCTTGTGCGGTCCAGGGAAATCTGGGCCTCTGACTGAGATGGAGCTCGGATGAGCCAGTCGTCCAGATATGGGAATACAAAAATTCCCAGACCTCTTAGAAATGCGGCAACAACTGCCATGCATTTGGTGAACACTCTTGGAGCAGAGGCTAGACCGAAGGGAAGTACTCTGTACTGGAAATGTTTTCCCTGAAACAGAAATCTTAGATATTTTCTGTGGGATGGGTGGATGAGTATGTGTGTATACGCATCCTTGAGATCTAGAGAACAAAGCCAATCCTGACTCTGAAGGTATGGAAGGAGAATGCCTAGAGAAAGCATTTTGAATTTCTCCTTGTACAGAAATTTGTTCAATTCTCTCAGATCTAGGATAGGTCTGAATCCCCCTGTCTTCTTTGTTATGAGAAAATAAGGGGAGTAGAATCCTGTCCCTTGTTGAAGAAGAGGAACCTCTTCTATTGCCCCTTGGGCAAGGAGAGAAGAGACTTCCTGATCCAACAGGCCCAGGAGAGATGGGGGAGAATTGAAGTGCCTCACCATGGTATATGGAGGAAGGTTGGAAAAATGAAGTTTGTAGCCCTCTCTGATGATAGAGAGGGTCCATTGCTCTGATGTAATTTGCTCCCATCTGGGAGCAAAGTGAGCTAACCTTCCGGGAATGGTGAGGGGCTCTGGTTGTTCTAGAGCCAGAAAGGTTAAGTTCTCTAGGGGCAAGTCAAAACCCCTGAGGGGGTTGAGCCTGCTGAGGAGTGGCAGACACTGCAGGCTTTGACCTTGCCTGTTTAGGTTGCTGACGTTTAGCAGCAAAGCGAGGCTGAGAAGATTGTTGGCCAGTATTTGTGGAAAATCTGGCCTTCTTGTAGTAAGGCCTCTTGAAAGACTTTTTCTTGGCAGGAGTAGAGGTAGACTTAGAAAGTCTATCTAATGTAGCATTTTCTGCGTCCATTTGAGTGGCTTTAATTTGCCAGTCTTTACCAAATAAGTTCTCACCTGTACAGGGCAGATTCCGTAAGCCATCCAGGACCCAGGGTTCTAGGTCAGAGGTCTGGAGCCAAGCAAGTCGTCGGGCTGCAATAGCAATGCCCGAAGCTCTACCGGCACCCTCAAAGGAATCAAAAGCTGCTCTGTTGGAGAACTTAGAAACATCTAGAAGCTGTTTCACCAGAGAAATGAACTCCTCCTTTCTATCCTCAGGGATAAAGGAGGCAAAATGCCGTACCTTTAGGGCAAGTTCCCTGAGAAACATGCCCATATACAGACTGTAAGAATTAATCCTGGCTATAAGCATACTAGCCTGGAAAATTTTCCTGCCAAAAGAGTCTAGGGTCTTACATTCTCGCCCTGGAGGGGTAGAAGAGTGCCTTTTGGTGCTCTTAATCTTTTTCAGTGCAGACTTCACCACAATGGAGTGGTGAGGCAGCTGAGTCTTTTGAAACCCAGGAGAAGGAGGGACCCGGTACATGGTGTCCAACCTACGAGAGTAAGGAGACAACGTTAGAGGAGCCTCCCATAAGTCCATCAAGTGTTCTTGAAGGATTTCATGGATAGGCAGGGTGACTGCCTCTTTAGGAACCTTAGGGTATCCTAAAATATCCAATTTCTTTGACCTAGGTTCTTTTTCAGAGGATGTGGTAATAGAAAGTCCTTTAGCTAGCTCTATAATGAAGTCTTGAAAGGACAAATCCTCTGGTGGAGACATTCTCCGCTTTGGGGAAGAAGGGTCTTCATGAAGAACTAGAGACAGCTCATCAGAGTCCTCAGAGGAGTCAAAATCCTCAGAAGAATCAGAGTATTCTCTATGTGCTTCCAACGCACGATACGCATACCGATCGGTATCGACATCGGGCGTACCGGGTATGGGATCGGTATCGGGTGAAAACCTGGATCCGGCATGCGGAACCGATCTGCGTTTGGAAGTCGAAGGTCTCGGTTCCGGTATGGGAGACGATACCGGAACCGGACCCGGTACCGCTGAACACGGTACCGAGGGCGTCGCAGCTGTAATAAAAGCCAGCATGGCCTGCTGCATGGTCTGAACAGTATTGCTCATAGACGCCACTGCTGCCTGGATGTCGGTACCGGTATGGGCCGGTACCCCAGAGCAGTCTAACAGGTGACCAGTCGAGGCCGTGCCATCGATGTCAACCTGTAACCCCATAGATGGTGCTTTGGAAGCCAGAGCTTCCCGCCGGGGTTGTTTGGCTGGGGCAGGATCCTCAGATTCAAAAGTGAGAGCCTCTCGATGCTTTGAAGGAGATTTGCTCTTTGAGGACCTGCCCGAAGAAGGTTTGGTTACCTGAGATCCATCCGGAGAGGAAGACCTGGATGACTGTGATGCTGGATTATCTGAAGCAAACAGCACATGGAATTTGTTGGCCCGGTTCTGCAAACCACGTTTAGACATCTGGGAGCAGGATGGGCAGTCTGGAATGGAGTGGTCAGGTCCCAAACATTTAAGACACCATTCATGGGTGTCTGTGACAGAAATAACAGCACTACACTTCGTACACTTCTTAAAACCAGGGGCTGGTTTCTCCATGAGAAGAATTTGTGTAGGCCTGAGGCCTAACCGAAGTCACCAAGTTGTGCAAGATAAAGAATTTTTTTTTTTTTTTTTAAAGAAAAGAGAGACCGGCGGTACCGGTTTCGGTATGGGGAAGGCAGGTACGCGGTCTAAAGAAACAAACTAAAACAATAATTTCTTCAGCGGTGACAGGAACACGACCTGCTGTCTCCGCGGAAAAAGAGAAACTGAGGAGAGCTGGTCAGGAAGGCGGGAAGGCAGCGCGCATGTGCAGTGGGAGGCCCCAAAAGCTTCCTTCTGGGAAGCTGGGGAGCTTTCCCGCGCAGGCTCCGTCGGTTCCGACGTACCCATATGTGAGGACTTATTCCTGCTTGTTCCTGGAGATCAGCTGGGGGATGTAGAAAAACAGTGGGCAAAACTGAAAGGGGATATTTTAAGGGCAACCAACCCCTTTGTTAAAATGGTAAATAAAGGTAAAAGGAAAATGAGGCCACTATGGCTTTTGAAAGAAGTAGTTGAAAAGGTGAAGAAAAAGAGGGAGGCCTTCATAAAATACAAGAGATCACAGAGAGAGGAAGAAAGGCATCTATATTTGGAAAAACTTAGAGAAGCTAGCAAAGTAAGATTCAAAAAGAGGAGGAAATAGCCAATGCAGTAAAATGGGGGGGGGGGGGGGGGGGGAAAAAACATTTTTCAGATATGTTAGTGAGAAGTGGAAGGGCAAAAGTGGTATTGTCAGACTCAAGGGTGAAGGGGAGGAATATGTAGAAGCTGATGAGGATAAAGAGGAATTATTTATTTATTATTTATTATTTATTTTTATTCGCATTTATATACCGCATCTTCCAAAGTTCAGATGTGGTTTACAGTTAACAACAATTAACAAAGCAAGTTTGTTTTACATGGAACTTCAAAATGTAACAGAACGTGTTTACAAGGAACATCATATAAAATGTAGAATAAACAATGTGATAAAATACCAAACAGTGCGATAACTATGTACAAATTTATATATGAATATATATACATGGACTACATGGAAGGGAGGGGACATAGGTCAAAAAGATCATAATGGGTGAGTGCTATTTGTGTGGGTTAGAGGGCTTTTGCATGGATGAATCCGATTATTTCTTTAACCTTTGTCTAATGTAGATAATGAATTATCTACATTGTAATGTTTGGTAAACAGATAGGTTTTCAATTGCTTAACAAATATTTCTGTTCTGTGTTCACAGATAAAGAACCAGGAGCAGGACCTCAGAAAACACCAATAAACAGGAACAGAAGCGAGGGACATCTTGAACAATTTTCAGAAGACTGTGTTCGTGAGAAACTAGCTCAACTTAAAGTAGCCAAAGCGATGGGACCAGATGGGATATTGAGGGAACTTGGGGACGTTCTAGCAGCTCCACTGACTGACCTTTTCAGTGTCTCGTTGGAATTGGGAGTGGTGCCATTGGACTGGAGAGAGGCTCATGTGGTGCCGTTACACAAAAGCGGAATTAAGGATGTGGTTGAAAACTACAGGCTGGTTAGCTTGACTTCAGTGGTGAGTAAATTATTGGAAACGCTACTGAAAGAGAAAATAGTGAGGTTTCTGGAGTCCAGCAGATTACAGGATCCAAGGCAGCATGGATTCACCAGAGGCAGGTCATGTCAAACAAATCTGATTGATTTCTTTGACTGGGTGACCAGGGAGATGGACCGAGGGAGAGCCCTAGATGTGGTGTATTTAGATTTCAGTAAAGCCTTTGACACTGTTCCTCACAGGCAATTTATAAACAAACTGAGCACCCTAGGGATGGACCCTAAAGTTACTGCTTGGGTTAGAAATTGGTTGGGTGGGAGGCGAAAAAGAGTACAGGTAAATGGAGTTCACTCTGAGGAGAAGTATGTTAACAGTGGTGTGCCCCAGGGATCTGTCCTTGGTCCGATTCTTTTTAACATCTTTGTTAGTGATATAGCGGAAGGGCTGTCGGGTAAGGTTTGCCTCTTTGTGGATGACACCAAAATCTGCAATAGAGTAGACACCCAGGAAGGGGTAGATAACATGAGGAGGGATCTAGCTAAGCTTGAAGAATGGTCTAGAATTTGGCAGCTGGGATTTAATGTTTAAAAAATGTAAGGTCATGCATTTGGGTTGCAGCAATCCAAGGGAGCAATATAGTATAGGGGGTAAAGTTCTTTTGTCCACTAAAGAAGAGTGGGACGTAGGCGTGGTTTATTTATTTTATTTATTTATTTATTTATTTATGCTTATTTCTATACCGCTTTTTCCAAAGATCAAAGGCGGTTTACAGGTAACATTTAGTGAATATGGTTTTACATAGAACATCGTTTTTTTCATAACTATGTACAGTTAACATGATAAACGATAACATGGAACATTGTTACAGAACTAAATACAGTTTAACATGGATTATTGTTACAGAACTATATACATTTTAACATTAGCTAGTAATGCTTTGTCTATTTACATTGATTCTTTGTTAAATTAAGCTTTGTTTCTTAAATGTAGTGAGTGTTGAGGCTTGTTGAGCTGTAGTTAAGGAGGATTGTTATGGTTGTGTGGTGTGTTGGGTGGATAGGATTCATTTAAATTTGTGAAGTGTTCTTTAAATAGAAATGTCTTCAGTTCTTTTCGAAATTTTTGAAGATCTTTTATTTTGCGGAGTTCTAGCGGGAGTTTATTCCATAGGGTGGGGGCTGCATAAGAGAAGGCTCTTGAGCTTGTGGTCTTCTTTGTTTTCCGGATGGATTTTTTTATTTCTAGTGAGTAGGTTGCGTTTTGTCTGCGGGTTCTAATTTCTTTTGGAGCTTGAATCAGAGTGGTTAAATGTGAGGGTGAGATGCCGTTTGTTATTTTAAATGTGGTTAGGAGTATTTTGTATGTTATTCTACTATTTATGGGAAGCCAGTGTAGTTCGGCTAATACGGGAGTTATGTGGTCAGCGAGGCGGGCTTGTGCTGTTACTCGAGCACAGATGTTTTGAGCTCTTTGGAGTAGGTTGGTGCTTGTAAGAGGGAGGCCAATAAGTATGCTATTGCAATAGTCGAAATGAGGAGTGATAAGTGTGCTGATGACAGATCTGAAGTCATGTGTGTCAAGTAGTGGTCTTAAGTGTTGGGTGATCCTAAGTTTATAGAATATGGTTTTCACTGTTTGTTTTATATGAGGAAGCATACTAAGTGTGTGGTCTATTATAATGCCTAGGTATTTTACTTCTTTTTTAACTGGGATTATTGTGTTGTTAATTGTTATAGTTTCAGGGAGATTAGAGTCTGGTTTTCTTGATACTATCATTGCTTCAGTTTTTTTTAGGTTGATGCTGAGATTATTGTTTTCTAACCAAGTATTTGCTTCACTGATACAGTCTAGTAATTTCTGGTATGTGGGATTATTTGTGTTTATCGGTAGGGTGAGCATGATATCGTCAGCATATATGTAGTGGTTTACTTTATATTTTTTAAATATATTTGTGATGGGTTGAAGATACAGGTTGAAAAGAAGGGCAGATAGTGCCGAGCCTTGTGGGATACCTTGTCCTTGTGTGAAGGGCTCTGAGGTGGTTTGTCCTAATTTAACGCGTATCGATCTGTTTGTGATATATGATATGAACCATTGCAGAATTGTTCCACCTATTCCTAGGTTTAGGAGTCTATTAATGAGTGTGTTGTGGTGTACATTGTCAAAGGCTCCAGTTATATCAATGAATATGAGGATGTATCCTTGGTTGTGTGAGTCAGTGCCTTTGATGAGGTCGTTCATAAGTGTTATTAGTAGGGTCTCGACTCCGTGGGATGGTCTGAAGCCGAATTGGTGTGAGTCAAGTGGAGCATGAGTGTCAATAAAGTCTTGTAGTTGTATCTGTATTATTTTTTCTATTATTTTGGCAATAAATGGTATGCTGGCTATTGGTCTGTAGGAGTTCGGGTCTTTCGGATTGAGTTTATTATTTTTTACTATTGGGCGTAAGGAGGTAAGTTTTAGTGCTTCAGGCATGATACCTTGTGATAGTGATTGGTTCACTATATTTAGTATATGGATAGCAAGATCAGCTTTGGTTGTGTCTGATAATCTTAAAGTAGCTAAATAGGTAGAAAAGGCGACAACAAAAGCTAGAAGGATGCTTGGGTGCATATGGAGAGAAATGGCTAGCAGAAAAAAGGAGGTGATAGTGCCTCTGTATTAGTTTTTGGTGCGATCTCATTTGGAGTATAGTGTGCAATTCTGGAGACCGCATCTTCAAAGGGATATAAACAGGATGGAGTCAGTACATAGGGTGTCTGCTAAAATCGTTAGTGGTCTTCATTATAAAGCATATGAGGACAGACTTAATGATCTTAATATGTACACCTTAGAGGAAAGGCAGATAGAGGTTATATGATTGAGATGTTTAAATACCTCCATGGCATAAAGGTACAGGGGGAGAGCCTCTTTCAATTGAAAGCAAGTTCTGCTACGAGTGGACATGGGATGAGGGTGAAGGGGGATAGATTCAGGAGTGATATGCGGAAATATTTCTTTATGGAAAGAGTGGTGGATCCATGGAATAGTCTCTCAGTGGAAAAAAAAAAGAGATGAGGACTGTATCTGAATTCAAAAAAGCATGGGACAAACACAGAGGATCTCTAAAGGAAAAAAGGGACTGTTGTAGTGGTTGATATGGAAGGACAGACTAGATAGGCCATGTGGTCTTTTTCTGTTGTTATATTTCTATGTTTCTAATCCCGAGGTTGTGAGCTTAGGAGACAGGGAGGAGTAGTGAGTTATCCATACGGAATGAGAAAGGAGGAAGGGGAGAGGAGGATTTCGGGGGAAAAATAAGCAGCTCAGGTTTGGTCATGTTCAATTTCAAGCAGCAATGAGACATCCAAGCAGAAATTTCAGAAAGGCAGGCAGAGATTCGGGCCTGGATTGCCAGAGAGATTGCAGATGTAGAGAGATAGATCTGGGAGTCATCAGTGTAAAGATGGTACTGAAAGCCCAGTTTACATGGTAACTTAAGCTTGATAATGTACATTAAACAGGGACATTGATAACTTAGGTTTTTCTGAGGCAATGGATGGTTAAGTGATTTGCCCAAGGGATCAAACCCTGGTCTCTTGGTTCACTCCAGAAATACACCATTTCAGGAAGAAAACAAAGTCTATACAAAAAGAAGCAAAGCATTTTATTAATGTTTCTTTACACAGCACAGAAGTCACATAAACCATCAGGACAGGATATGTAGAAAAATATTTGAATCATTATTTTGGCACTGATAACTATTCATTATTACTCTTACTATGTTATTTTATTATTATTACTATTAATACTGTATTTTCTTTTATAATCATTATTATCGTAGAGATCCCATGGCCATAATAAACTGTAAAATTTCACAGTGGCTTTATGCATTACATTCATGGTTTTGTTTATGTACAACAAAGAATCATGTCAAAAAACTTGTTCTCTTTAAGTAAAGTTCTAGGCCACTTTAAAATGGACACTGTAATATTGAGAGCCCTTTCCTTTCTTTCCCTAATAATTTATCTGTAATCTATTAATACATTTAAGATCCCTTATGTCTGTATTTGTTTTAAAAAATACATTGCTTATGAACCACTTTGATTTATTATATTTCATTTTAAATATATATATATATATATATATATATATGGACCAATATTCCAAGTGATTAATGTGGTTAGCAGAGCTGCTAACCACGTTAATCGTGGTGAATGGGATATTCAGCGGTACTATGTTAGTGCCGTTGAATATCTGTGGCTGCCGGCTCTACATTCCCCGATACGAACCACTTAGCATTAGGACGTTCCGGGGCAGAGGTAAGGCCAGGCACAGGTAACCCTGGCCTAACTTTCATCACATATTGCTAATATCTGTGGCTGCCTGCTCTACATGCCCCGATACGAACCACTTAGCATTAGGATGTTCCGGGGCAAAGGGAAGACCAGTGTAGGGATATGTTCCTGGTTCATACCACTCGATAGGCCTTGTCATACCAGCTCTAATAAGAAATATGTCAACCAGGCTGCTAAACGGTGGGCAGAGAGAAAGCAGGCTAGCATAAGAAGAAACACATAAGAAAACCATAATTAGCAATGACTGTCTCTGAGCCAGAGGGCTCAGAGGTATTCATGCAGAGTCTTGTACAAAGCACATACACGGAAACCACAAGCTGACATGGAAAAAATATATGCTGAGCCCATCAGCCCTGAAGAAAGCAGGTGGTGGACAGTGGGTAGGTATGGTGCAAGAGCAGAAATGCAATAACAGGAAACAGATGCTGAGAAAAGATAAGACAAAAAGAGAATTGGATTTGGAAGCTTTGCACGTACACGGAAGTAAGAAAATGTATATATGTAACAAGAATATTGTACTGGGGGGAGGAGAAATTCTGGAGGTGCCTAGTGCCCAATAGAAGCACTCCTCTCTATTGCCTGTATTGTCCATCGGTTATCCAATAAACAGAGATTCTGATAGCACCTGTACCGACTTTTGGATCTGGACTTTATAGGAAATTAGTGATAATTAGGTATTGGTCTCTTTGTGGGTAACAGGGCCTCACACCAGGCACAGGTAACCCTGGCCTAACTTTCATCACATATTGCTAATCAGGCAGCGGCTCATTATCACCACTACCCGGTTAGCGATTGGGCTATGCGGCAATCCCAGATATTCAATGCTGGGGCAGGATATGACCTCAGTATTGAATACCTACTATGTATCAGGCCCATAATTCTTATTGTTTATGTTTTTTTGTGATCTGCCTTCAAAATTTGTGATTGGCACAATTCAAATAATTATAAATAAATACGATTTTAAAATAAATAAAATAACCAACAAGAGAAAGGTTGTTTTGGAATACAGTAGCATTCATTTAAAAAAAGTACACATATCTTCAGTATACAATTTTAAAAACGTAGATGCCGATATTCAAAACCTTTATCCAGATGGCCGACAAGAGTCTATTCGGATAAGGGTGTTCAGAGGCCCTGTCTTGACAGTGCTGCTGAATATCTTCACAGACCACCCTGATACTATCTGCTCAGTGCAGGGGCAGTCTGTGACACCTATTCAGAGAACACGATTTTCAGTCAGAATGTATCCAGCTAAGTTGGACCACATGAAAAGCAGGTCTGAGTTACTGAAAATCATGCTCTCCAGATAAGTGCTGGCACTAATCCAGATAGCAGCATGCAAGGTGGATATTCAGCAACAGCTGGTACTGCTATTGAATATCCGGCCGATATTTAAAAACTGCAGCTGACTATCACAGCATTTGAATAGCAGCACTTTTGAAAATGGAGTCTTTACTTTCAAAAGTTTATATTTGAAATTCTAGTTAGTAATGAAAACTACTAAAATATTCCACAGGTTAAAGAGTACTGTATTTTCTTGTAGGGAAGGTTGCTTAAAACCATGGAACTGTGATGTCTCTGCTGTCAATACAGCATATGAAAATTGAATTTTAAAGAAGTCATCAAAATTACTGTTATCTCAAGGAAATGATCAACATTCCATCTACTCTCTAGTAATGTGTATCTCTGGTAATTGTGAACTGCAACTAAACAATAGTACAAAATAATGGCACCAAATGAGAGATAGTGCCCAAAAGCAAGTTAATATGTTGAAAACTGGAATGTTTAAAGAAGTGTTTGTTCCAAAGGTCCTTATTCCCTTCCCTATTGTGTATCGATTGAATGAATTTGGTTATCTGTTTACTTTATGATCCTATTCTGAACAAGTAATAATAGGAAGATTTATCAAGGAAAATGAAAAAATCTGGGAACTGTTTACTAAACAGCGCTAATGTTGCAGCGGCGGTATTATCGCGCGTTAAGTGATGTTATTGTGCGATAATGTAACATTATCGCGCGATAACGTCACTTAGCGTGCGATAATGCGGCTGCGGCGTTAAGGCACAGTAACGCTGTGAAATCCGGCTCTGAAGGGTAGAGTAAGGCTTCTCAGAGGGCGGAGAGAAGGGGTCAATGGGCGGAGAGTGGGAGGGGAGAGGCTCCAGGCACACTAACGCTGTGAAATCCGGCTCTGAACACTAACGCCAATGAAACCCTCGCGCTAAGGCACATTTGCAGGAAAGAGAAACCATTTCAGTCAGCAATGTACAGCAAAGCCAGGGAAACCCAAAAACGTGATAGTAGTGATACATTTGCACGGAACAAAAAGGCAAATAAACACAGAAAATGACCTGAACCACATTTAAAATCCCAATAACCAAGCTGGCCAAAAGTGATATTAATGATAAACATAAAGCAACACCACTGACAAAGCTCAAAAAAATAAGTTATCATGTTTGGAAGGGTCTATTCTCTGTCCCCCTACAAAGTGAATGATCCCACATTGAAATAGTGCTGATCAGGGTTTATTCACGTCTATATTGGGCAGGTTTGTTATGGCGTGCACATGTGCAGTAACAGCAGGGTGAGCATGTAGGAAAGGTAAACTGTACAGATGCTGGAAATGGGATATAGAGGGCTGCAGGTGGCACATGCTGTGGTCCAGCTGGGGCACAGTGCGTGTTAGGCAGATGCCTAGGTGGCACATAGGAATGCTGAAACTGTAAAGCAGCAAGACAGCAACTGATGAGGGTTCAACATGGGCACGAGTGTGTGTCCCACAGTGTCACAGGGGAGATTATCCAGCAGGTACCCCCAAGGGCGCAGAACACTGGCAGGTGGTGTGTGTGGGGGGGGGGGGAGGAAGCACGCATGTCCATGTAGGCACCCCTACCCGAGAACCCACACCATAGGCAGCTGCCTACCAGCACACTGGATGGCCTGGGACTGTGCACGACCAGCACCACCGGCATAATGGCATGGCAGCATGGTGGCAGAGGGGTGCTGGTGGCGGAGGGGGTAGTGGCATCTGCCCACAGCAGACCATGGCCTAGCCCCGTTTAGGTGGGTGCCGTGCACTGCAACAGACAGGGTCTGTCTGACGAACAGTCATGGTATCCCCAGGGAATGAACTGTCCTTGTGGCAACAGTGTGGTGCAGTACACACAGCCAGTGTGTTCATGAGCAGAAAGTCACAAGTTCAAGTCCTGGCTGTGTCTCCTGCCAACCCAGTCCCCATATTTTACCCAGTACTAAACCATGGTAATAAAGACGGAAACTTTATTGCAGATAACATAAACATGCCTGAAACGCCTATATTTTACCCTATAGAGCACAGACACCATAAACATGTGCAATACCTAGAGCAGAGTTTCCCAACTGCAGTCCTGGAGGGCCAAACACCATTCAGGTTTCATGCTCTCTCTAATAAATATGCCTCTGCTGCATCTGTATGCGCTGCCCCCATGGTATGCAAATGTATCTCATGCATATTCATTAGGGACAACATGAAAACCCGAACAGTGTTTGGTCCACCAGGACTGGAGTTGGGAACCTCTGCCCTAGAGCAGCGGCCAACAGGGGCATAAACACCCACACCCACAGGCTCCACTATCCAAAGCCTCATGGAGAGTCAGGCTGTTGGGCCCTGCGCGCATCAGCATCTCCCAATACTAGCACTTGCATACCTTAGCAATGCCGCCCTAAACTTGGGAATACGTTACACATGTATCAAAAGGTTGCTATGATTAATGGCAGATAGCAATTCCTAAGTTAATCACAATTTGATGATAGAGCTGCATCATAGCAACCTTTCTGATATCTGTGGAGTGTGTTTCAGTTTTGGTTTCTGACAGTGTTTACCACCCCGGGGAGTGACCCCAACAGTATTGCGTACCATATCCATGCCTGCACTGTGCCCAGGACTGGTGTGGTGGCCAGGGCTGCCAAAAGCCTCTATATTTGCACAATGCTGTCATAGGTGTGGGAGTGTGTGTCTGTCTATCCAGTGTGTTGTGGCTGCCTACACCTTACTCAGCCCACATTGCTTGCACTGTTTCCAGTGTTAGCCTGCCAATGTGCATAATGAAGAGCAAGGTACTGTGGGTATGGCCCGGACAGGGTGGCCTGGGCAGGATGCATCTGCACAGGGCATAGGGCAATGGCTGGGACATTGTAGTGCCCGGCCACCACCTGCACGGACAGGGTGGCCAGAGCATGTCCTGCTGGGAGGTCACTCTCACCCTGACTGTGCAGTGACCACGGCATGGCTAGGTTCCCCCATAGTGCTATTTAGTATTTTTCTCAAGTGATATTTATGGGTTTTCTTTTTTGGGGCCCAATAACTGACTTATCTGCTTGGTGCGCACTCGCTCTCTCTCTCACTCACTCACTCACTCTCACATCCCAGTTTTGGGTGCACACATCTCCTCCAGGAACATGGACTAGCTAGCAGACTGTCTGCAGTTAGTATGTGTATGGCTGGAACACCTTGCAGGGTGTAGTGGCTGGAGACTCACTGTGCTTGCTGCTGGAGAATGTCAGATAGTGGTGGGGGCCAGCTGAGCATTTCCAGGCCTACTGTCTGTCTGCTATTGCCTTATGGATGCGTACAGATCTGCATTGACTGCCCTGTAGGGTGCCTGCTCCCCAGCAGGACTGGGGTTGATGGTCCCCTCTACTGCCACCATTCCAGGGATGTAGAATGTGGATCTGTTGGTGGGAGATCCTGTTCCCCCACCCTGAGCCCCAGAGGGCGGGTTGGGTGGTACTACATAATCTGCCTATGGGTCCAAACACCCCCCTTCACTTAAATCATGTGACCATGGCATCCACACAGGATATGCACTATTCTGGGTGCATCTTAGTCCACAAAGGCTAGATGTGACTGGGAAATACAGATGGACACAGGTGTATACTAGGTGTGTCTGCAAGGACTACCTATCACACACTGGCACTGATAGCAACCTGCAGCATAGCCTATCTCAGCAAAGCCAGTTGCTGCGGACCTGGTGCTGGGCCCCCCACCTCACCCTCAGGGTGAGCACAGGACCTGCACAATGCCACGGTCTGTAGCTACTCTGTGCCAGTAACACACACGGTCAGTTCTTCCCACCAGGCTGAGGTGCTGTGGGGGTGCACACGGTCAGTTCCCCCTACCAGGACGAGGTGCTGTGGGGGTGCATACCCCATCTTGTGATCAGCTGTAGACTGCTTATCTGCATGTGCAGTGCATCATGGGTACGGGTGGGTTTACCCTATCCTGGTAACCACAGCAGACTGTTTGTGTGGTGACCTGCAGTCTTTCTGTAGCCAGCCAGGGGTGTCTTAGTAGCTATAGAGATGTAGCCCACTGGTTACTTCACTCCCTGTGGAGGCAGAGGTCATGCGTTTGATCCCACAGTGGTGTTATTTGATAGGGCTGTCTGAGGCATTTCCTTTTTTAATTTAAATTAGTGCTGCCAGCAAAAAACACCCTCACAGTGCTGTAACCTTAAGGTGCCTCATAAGGCGCCCTATAAAGCGCCTTATAAGGCGCCCTATAGGGAACATTATAAGGTGCCTTGGCAGACAGTGCACTTTATAATGTGCCCTCTGGCGTGCCTTACAGGGTGCCTTATGCGGCACCTTAGGTTACGGCACTGTGAGGGTGTGTTTGCTGGCAGCACTAATTTAAATTAAAAAAGAAAATGCCTCAGACAGCACTGATTTAAAGTAAAGGGTAATGCCTCAGGCAACCTCACTCATTAAGCCCACTGGGGGATCAAACTCATGACCGCTGTTTCACCAGTCAATGTATTAACCATTGTGCTATACCTCTGTTGCTGTGTTTGCAAGTCAGTGTGCCTAATTAAGGCTAACGCACGTTAACGTGTCACGGCTCCCTCTATTGCGCGATAACAGACTTTATCGTGCAATAACCTGAAATGCTACCTTAAGACCGGAACGCCCACTCCTTTTATGGCATTCTTCACATTATCACTGGAGTTAACGCCAGGAACATTAAGACGGTTTAGTAAACATACCCCTAAGATCAAAGTACAGGGCCAGCTGATTAAAACCACTGCTAATGTGCACACCCTATTGGTTGCCAGAGCAACATGTAATAATCTCTAATGATTTTAATGGACCATTGTAGGTCTCCAGGACAAACCACAACAAATCTACATGATATCGGCCTGCTAACAGTTCTAAATAAAATCATAAACAGACTTTGAAAAATTGTATTGACACATAGAGGACAATTTTATAAAGCATTTTCTGCACGTAAAGAATGACTTACACTATCATGCAAGGCTATACAAGTGTCCAAGTACACATGCTGACAAGAGCACACCAAATCTTATGCAATCTGCAGATAGGCATTCCTAGGGTGTAGTCTGGCAGGAGCTGGGGAATAATTGCAATGTATGTGCACATTTTGTAGCATACATGTGCATAGGCAAAGAGTGCATGCACACATTTAAATTTTATTTGGAGCAGGTGTGAATTTGTACAAGAGAGTGTGTGCACTATTAGAGATAGTTCTGAGAGCTTATTTTATAAAGTTATAAAGGTACTTAGTTTGTATTTATAAAAGACCTCAGGTTTAACTGATAAGAAATCATCGTTTTCAATGATTTTACAAATTAAAGTGCCTTTTACTAAAGTCCAATAAGGCAGTAAGTGCAAAGCCTGCGCAGTAAATGCTCAGCATCTGTCCTGCATTTAATGTACAGGATGGACACCTACCACATGGGCTCACGTTCCCTGCCTTGGCAGGTAGCATGGGAGAACCTACTCTAACTACTTTAGCAAGGAATGTGGACCCAGACACCGAAGAAAAAGGAAGGGCCAAGAGGCTGCAGCCCTTCCCGCCCCAAGTGACAATCAGAACCTCCTATCTGACACCCCTGTATCCACACATCCTCATCCAACCCCCACTTCAGTACCCATCCTCTTGGACAGCAAGCCAACCCTGGGGGGACAGCAAGGCCTTCCATCTTCAATCAAGTTTTCCCCCTCTAGGCCTACCGTAATCCTCCTACATCCTGTCACTCCTCCCCCCCCCCCTCAAAAGTCTTACTCAAGGATTCCCGGTGGTCCTTGTAGTCAATGAGGAAGGAGCTCTCCACCTTTGCTTCTACCCTAGCTCAGACAGCTTTCAAAATGGCACTGGTAAACCCACATTGTAGTCTCACAGTACTACTGCTAGAGGTCACAAGACTACCACATGAGGTTTACAGCACCATTTTGAGGGCTGCAGGAGCTGAGGCAAGAGTGAAGTGGGACCTCTCCTGCCACTGATCATATGGTTTAGGCACTTGATATACTGCTGTTTACTTATGCATCAGAATGGTTAACATGAGTGTATATACTAACAGGTACTTTTTATTCCCTTATCCCCAAAGGGCTCACAATCTAAGTGTACCTGAGACAATGGAGGGTTAAGTGGCTTGCCCAAGGCCACAAGGAGTGGCCATGGGACTAGAGACCCCCAGTCCCTCCAGCCTGAGGTTACTTGTCCCCATGTGGGAATTGAGCCTCTGGCCCTCTAGCCTGAAGTAACCTGCCCCAACCACTGAGCCACTCCTCCCTCCACAGAGCATTAGGGACACCCTGAATAAGACCCAGGCAAAGCGACAGGATCTGGGTACTTAGAGGGTGGAGGTCTAATCAGAGATAAAGAGCTTCACATGAGGCCCTCTCGAGTTGCTTGCTGTCTGGGCGGGTTGATTGATACTAAAGAGGGGAGTTGGATCAGAGCAGTCGGATAGGGGGGGGGGGAGATGGAGGGGCCTGTTGTCAGGGGATTTGGGTCAGGATGAGGGATGAGGGCGTACTGAACTGTTGCATTGTGAAAGGGCAGGGGCAATACTCCTGGGCTTCCAGTGGTGTGGCTGCACTTACCTCCACCGCTTGAGCTAGAGTTAAGTGCATCCATGCCAATGTCATTCATGAAAGCTAGTGTGCAATAATGTCTGGCCTAATAGCTGTCATCAGTCGGCACACCCACTATCAGCCCTGATCCTTCCCTGATCCCAAGCCCAATCCCACCATGCAGTTCGAAGGACAAGTAGTGTGGGATTTACCCCACACTGTCTGCTCTTGGTGTGTGGTAGAGGTTAACAGATGTTTAGAGTGTGATGAAGCTTGTGGTAACTGCTTATGACATTTTAGCAAAAAGGCCTCTAAGAGAAAGAAAAAGCATTAATACTGCATATATTAAACAAAAAAATATTTAAAATATATATAAATAAAGAGGATCACCAGTAAAGGCACAAGATGAGAGGTGTTAAATTGCATCAAATCTTTTAAAAGTACCAACTTTCCAACCACGCATCATTTGATCCATAATAATATGCAAAGTCCATCAGTATTCATTAATTTTCATGTTATCCACATCTTCTACATATGATCCTCTGAATGTGATTTTCATGCCAAAACTTCACCTATTATTAAAATTCTGAGCCGCGAATAGCGGGGATGGACATCCCGTTGGGACGCCCATCCCTGCTATTCGGCCCACTTTGCTGTCCCCCCCTAACCTCCCCATATGAACAAGGTATTTGTATGGGGAGGCTTAGACAGGGGGCAGGAAGGGGCGGAGTTAAGGCAGGCAGTGGGCGGTCTGCGGTCCCAGATGTACAGGGACGATTCTGATGTCAGAAGGTGGAGGTGGAATAAGTCCCCCTAGACGTCGGGGGACGGGAGGTCCAGCCAAGAAAAAAAGGTGAGATGGGTGCAGGCGATTGCCCTCAGCCTAACCCTGGCCATGGGAGGCCAGATTGGGGGTCGAGCTGCGAGAAAAGGAGACAGTTGTCATTAGTTGGGGATTGCAGCTCCTGATTAAAGCCGTGGTGCCATGGCAACCGGACACCATGGCGCCACAGCTTCATTCAGGAGCCTTGACTGGGGTTAGCCGGGCAGGGGCCTGTATGAGTAGGCTGATGGGACTCGGGTCCTGGCCTGCACATGCAGGCCTAGTCGTGATTCTAATCCTGTGGGGGCTAGACGTGCCCCGCAGGATCAGAATCACATCTACTCCTGTACATTCGATTCTGATCAGGCACACAGGGGCCTGGACATCCTGACTGGAATGATCCCCATACCTTATGGCCTTGTTTTGTCCCAAAAATGATAGGCCAGAGTTACAAGCTTTAACTGAAGAGATGGCCCAACAATGACCTTAATGCTGACACCAAACAAAACAATGGTCCAACCTTGCCCATGTTTCGAGTCAAAACTCATTGTTGAAAAAATGCTGTCTTCCATCCTCAACAGTTGACTGACTACCATTTGCCTCTGCCGGATGTCTTTTATTTTGAATTTTTTGGACTTTAAAGTTTTCCTTTTTCTAAAACAGACATAAAATAGATGCTTTTTGGGCATTTCATTTCATTTGATATACCACTCATTGTAATTCACAAACAGAGCAGTTTACAGATTTAAAAAGGACACAGCTAGAAAGGAACTCCAATTTGAATTCAACATTACAATATAAACAAAATAGATAGTAACAAAGTGGTTTCAAAAAGACAGGGACAATGGACATTGTTTTGTCACACTTGTTCCTAGTCTGCTCCAGTCCAAAATCCTTGATTAAATAAGTCTTAAGTAGGGTTTTGAATTTTTTGAAGACAGATTCTAAATGAATGGCAGGTGGGAGACTGTTTCACAAAGAGCAAAGAAGAAAAAAGCATATTTCCATGTAGTTTAAATTTAGCCCTAGAAGGGGAGGTCATGACTAATTGATTTCCATGTAGTGAGCGAAGACAACAGGAAGGTATGTAGGGGCTTTACTGTGAATAGTTTTATAAGTTAAAGAGAGAATTTTTTACTGTATGTGAAAGAGAATAGAAAGCCAATAATGCTGAAGAAACAGGGGTTATGTGATCAAATTTCTTAGCATGTGACAAAATGCGAATCACTGTGTTTTGAACTGTCTGGTCTTTTTATTTGGTAGGAAGGACGTCTGGCATAGAGTGTTACAATAATTGAGTTGAGTGATGAAGGTACTGAGAAGAATGGACGCCTGTGCAACAGGGTCTAAAAGCGGACACAGAGTTCTGAATTGATGAAGAGCTGCGAAAGCAGACTTAGTCAAGTGGGAAATTTGGATAGCAAAGGATAGTCTGAATCAATGAAAATAGATATTTAAAGGTATTTTTTAGTAAAGGGGGCAGCTATTAAATATGGGAGCTAACAAAGGTACAGTTGAAGTACCCATATATACTATGTAAGCCTTAATATTATTTTGTTATTCAAACTGTTGACTGTTTTACTGTAACTATTATTATGTTCCTAAAATGACATATGTTCATTGCAAAAAAAAAGTTCTGCTCCCTGTAAACCGCTTTGACCCAATGAAAAGCGATATATAAGCCTAGCTAAATAAATAAAAAATAATCCAGATAGCTGACGATATCTGTTGATTAAGTTTCGAAGCATTATTGTGCAGCAATGTTGCAATCTTTTCAAGACTAGTGTTTAGCACAGTGAGATCGGGACAGAGATTATCAACTTGAACAAGAAGGAGTATAATATATCATTAGCATAAATGTAGTAAGAAAGGCCTAAGGATTGTATAAGAGTGACCAAGAGGCTAACATAAATGTTGAACAGCAAAGGTAAGAGTACTGATCCTTGAGATACTCCATACAATAATGGGTGGGACGAAGAGGAGTCATAGTTAGCCAGTACTTTAATTGGGTGATCAGATCGATATGAAGTGAACCAGGATAATACCTTCCTCATAAGCCAATGTTGAAGAGATGCATGATCTACCAGATTGAAGGTGGCAGTAAGGTTTAATGAGATGGCTAGAATCTTTTCTCCTTAATCTAGTTTGCTGTGTATCTTACTAAAAACAGTAGTGATGACAGTCTCTGGGCTGTGTTGGAAATGAAATCCAGATTGTCTAGGGTGAAGTGTGTTTGTGTGTTCTACATGATCCAACAATTGTGGAAGACCTAATCACTCTGTGTGTTTCAAAAGAAATTTTAAGTTTGAGACAGAGTAGTAACTAGTTAAATCCATTGATCTGAGCTTAGGGCCTTTAAGAACAGGTTGGATTATTGTCTCCTTCCAGGTCAGTAGAAATATACCACAAGACCAAGCCAAGAATCAGTTGGCTAGAGCCAGCTCCCCATGAAGCGTAATAGTTCCTCCTGGAGGATGAATATCATCCAACCCATATGATATCATTTAAGGTCAGGTTTTTTAAAATTTGCCTGGAAGCTCTAGTAATCTTTAAGCCGTTTTTTGATTGGGCAACAGCTATAGCCTCCTCTTAATTAACAAATAAAGTCTATAGCTATTTGGATAACAGAGGGGTCTTTCTGTCCCCAGTATTGCACTCATAATTTGGAGATATCCTGTCACTCTAACCTCTTCTTTCAAATAACTAGGTATCCTCCTAGACTCCACTCTCTCTTTTTCTCAACACATTAGCCATGTGGTGAAGTTGTCCTTCATTTTTCTGCATCACTTTCATGTAATCCGTTCACTTCTCGACACCTCTGACCAAACTACTGTCATTCTTGTCGACTCGATTACTGCAACTCTATATATGCTGTCCTACCTAACATCAAACCCAAGTGATTTCAACTGTACAGAAGACCACCATCCGCATCCTCACACATGCCAGCAAATACAACCACATTACTCTGCTGCTTATTCATCATCACTGGCTCCCAATCAAAGCACACTTACGGTATAAGATCCTTACCTTAATCTGCAAGGCTCTTCATCAAACAGCCCCAGAATATATGACTTCCCTCATTATTCCTTATTGCCCAACCCATTCCCTGTGCTCTATTCAGGGCAATCGACTGTGCCTACCTTCTCCAAACAAGGCTCACTATGAGTCCACAAGACACTTAGCCTTCTTTTTTAGCACCCCCTGCTGTGAAATGGACTACCTCTTCAGCTTCGCCTTCAAGCTACATTTCCATGCTTTAAATCTGAATGGAAGACACACCTATTAAGATGAATATTTGAGCTGGCAAAACTAGCAGGACATGCTGCAATCCCGCCTGGAGAAAAAGGGTAGTTTGCCTGACTCTTTTTGAATGTTTGTGCTATGCTGTGAGTATCTGAATGCCTATTCATGTCCCTTTTTATTTTCCTTTCTTTTGCTATCCAATTCATGGATTGGCGTTCCTTTCTATCCTCTGCTCTTATTTTAAAGTTTTGTAAACTGCCTAAATAAACTTAGGAGGTCATTCTGGAACGTGAATAAGACTGTTGGACATGCAGTGTAGATGTTTTCCTAGCAAAAACATCTATGACTGTATTCTGCAACCATTGTGGCTCTGCATGTACATGGTATTTGTGCGGGGTTCTCGGATAGTGGGCGGGAGGGGGCAGAATGGGGGCATCTTGTTTGAGGGAGAAACGCAGATCAGACTCATAGTTCTGGGATGCCATGCCATTATACCTGCTGTTGTATATACTGTAGGTGCAGAGCATCATCTTGCCAGGTTATGTTTTCTGTGTATGCAAGTGAGAGTGTGTGTGTGTATGCAGTTTGAATGTTGCATGGGTCATGCACAGATGGGTATAACTGATCTGTATTGCAGCTGCACTTCTGTTCCATCAGCTGTAATGTGTGGTTACCATGTGCACAACGCTGTCAGTGAGCGCAGTGGATTGGGGGTGCACGTTGTCACAGCGGAGGCATGGCTGCGCAGAGATGGGAAAGACCTTCGCAGAATATGGGGAGCGTGTGTCCATGTATGTTCCTGAGTCCAGAATCGCAGGTGCATCTAGACCCGTGATTGCAGAATTGGGTCTAAATTGGCCCCGTCATCCATTTGTACATGCATGTTGTGGAATCGTGCTCTTTGTGCATGGTTCGGAAGGATGTACCCTCGAAGGATACTAGCAAAAGAGAGAAATTAGGACATCCCAACAGGGAGGTTCCAATAAAGATAAAAATAACCCAGATGCCCTTAAGTACAGAGCTGAAAGATTTCAAATTACCCCAATCAACTGATAACCAGATTCATATGAATAAACTACAACCTTTAAAATGTCTGCATACAAATGCTAAAAGTTTAAAAAATAAGATGGGAGAGTTAGAATATAGAGCGCTAAATGAAAGATTAGATATTTCTGGCATCTCAGAGACCTGATGGAAGGAGGACAACCAATGGGACACTGGGTGACAAACTATATTGCAATGATAGGGTAGATCAAATTGGTGGAGGGGCTGCTTTCTATGTTAGAGAAAGCATTGAGTCACATAGAATTAAAGCTTTGCAGGAAACAAAATACACTGTAGAATCTCTATGGATAGAATTTCCATGTAAAAAGGGGGAGGCGATGGCAGTGGTGATGTACTACTGATCGCCTGGTCAGAATGAACAGATGGATGATGAAATGCTGAAAGAAATCAGGGAAGCTAACAAAAGTTACAACCAGTGCTGGCCTGTCCACTAGGTGAGCTAGGCGGCCAGCCCAGGTGGGCAGTGGCAGCGGCACACATGGGCAGCTGTGCCACCCTTCCCAGCTGTTGCCGATTCCATTTGGGGGGGAGGCAGGCAGTGGCAGTATTTCCAAAAGCGGCAGCAAAAAGCCACCACTTTTGGAAATACTGCCACTGTCCGCCTCCCCCTCTCGAGATGGAATCGGCGGAAGCTGGGGGGGGGGGGGTGCAAGACCAGGGTTTCTGCCTAGGATGGCAGGTACCCTTGGGCCGGCCCTGGTTTCCACACACTATAATGGGTGATTTCAATGACCCTGGTATCGACTGGATCGTTGTCACAGCAGGTACAACACTACAGAAGCAACAGATCACGCAGATCAAAAACAACCAGTCCAAGGCGTGATAGAGTGGAAAGACAGAGTCTTTTATTAATGAGCCTTTGACCGCCCAACGCAGATCAAAAACAACCAGTCCAAGGCGTGATAGAGTGGAAAGACAGAGTCTTTTATTAATGAGCCTTTGACCGCCCAAAGGGTTGTTGTCGATGTCACAGCAGGACATACTAGGGAGATAATGTTTCTAGTTGAAATAAATGACTTTCTTGGAGCAGCTGGTTCATGAACCAACAAGAGGGGAAGCTATTTGAGACCTAGCCTTTAGTGGAACACAGGATCTGGTGCAAGAAATAAGGGTTTTGAGAATAGTGATCATAGCATGATCCTATTTGATTTAATAAATGGAAGAAGGATGGCAAGGAAATCCAGAGTACTTCCTTTTAACTTTCAAAAGGGAGACTATGATAAAATTAGGAAAATAGTTAAGGAAAAACTAAAAGGAGCAGCTGCAAAGGTTAAAGATTTACATCAAACATGAGTGTTATTTAAAAGTATTATCTTTGAAGCCCAGAACAGATGTATTCCATGTTTTAAGAAAAGTGGAAGGAAGGCCAAAAACTTGCCAGCATCATTTAAAGATAAGGTCAGAGACACTGTTGTTGCCAAAAAAGCATCTTTCAGGAAATGGAATAAGGAGCCAAATGACAAACGGGAAACAGCATAAGCATTGGCAGGTCATCCAAATGTTGGCAAGTAATGGATCATTGTTAAAATCTTTATCCATATTTGTGGATAAGATCCTCAATCCTTTGGCTCATTGAGTGACCTCCCTTGTAAAAGATACTACACACATGTTGCAAATTTTGGATTCTACCATTATTCCTATGGGAGAAATTTGGTTAGTTACCTTTGATGTAAAGTCATTTTATACTAATATAGATCATTGGAAGCAATGGAAGTGATTCAACAGTTGACATGGGATATTAGTCTTCCAGAGCAGCTCCCAAAATCATATATGATGGAGCTGCTAGGTATTGTTTTGGAGAATAATCATTTCTGTTTTTTTTCATCAGAAATTCGGGGTAACTATTTGGGACCTACTGTTGATCCTACTGTAGCCACCCTGTATATGGCTGCTTTTGAAGAACACTATCTCTGTTCTTCAAACTGGATGCAACATGTATATTTCTGGAAAAGGTATCTAGATGATATCTTTTGTTTATGAATGGGAAGTTTAGAAATGTTGAAGGATTTCACTAGTTGGCTAAGCTCCTTTAAGGCTAATGTGAAATTCAATACTACTTTCCATCAGTCAAAAATAGCTTTTTTAGACATTATGGGAGTCAAATAATGGGGACGTACAACCCCATTATTTGTCCTCCTGCCACCCTTGTGCAAAGGCTCCCTGTACGTACAGCTGTGTTATACGGGGAGCCATAGGTGGGAGGGGCCAGTCAGGAGGCGGGGTGAGACCCTGGAAGTACAGGGCCGATTCAGAGATTGGCCCTGTATGTCCAGGGTTGGCTGGGTAGATGGGGGACTCAGATGGAATAAGTCCCCCTGGACATCGGGGTACGGTGGCAGACTGCAGGAACAGACAAGTGAGGAGTGAAGGGGGTTCCCTATAGCCTGACCCTGGCCATGGGAGGCTGGATTAGGAGTCAGGCTGTGGGGAAAGGGCATTTTGGGTCGGCAGTCGGGGATCATGGCTCCATAATGGAGCAGCGGTACCATGGCAATGAGACACCATGGCACTGCGGTTCCATTACGAAGCCAGGCTGAGTTAACCAGGTATGTGGCTGATCAGAATCAGGGCCCGGCCTGCACGTCCAGGCCATAGACCTGATTCTGATCCCACGAGCACATCTAGCCCTCGCAGGATCAGAATCGGGTCTACTTCTGTACACTCTGATTCAGATCAGCCATACAGGGGATGGATGTCCAGTACAGAATCAGTCTCTATGAGTGTATATGATGCACAGCAATTTAAAATGATGTTTTATCAGAAGCCAGTAGCCCAAAATAATTTATTACAATATCAGAGTCACCATCCAGTTAAATTGAATAACGGCCTTCTAGTGAGCCAATTTCTCTGGATTCGGAGAATTTGTTCTTCAAAACAAGATTATATTGAAGAATCTAAAAGAATGTTTCAAAGATATCTCAATCATGGCTATCCTTTTAGAATTATTAAACCAGCCTTCTTACAAGGTCTCTATGCTCAACGGGACCTGCTATTAATACCTATAGAAAAAGATGTAAAAACAGAAGAAAATTTGCTTGTGTGTACTTTACCCTATTCGCTTTGGACTCCACAAATAGCTTCACTGATCTATAATGCTTGGAGGGTACTACAATTGCATAACTGTTTTGCGGAGTGTCCTATAGCGGCCTTCCGGAGAGGAAAAAATATAGCCAACTACTTTAGTCCTTCTCAGACCAGGTCTAATGAAAAAGACATCTCATTCACCCAGGGCCATTTTTGTTGCAGTAAGTGTGGAGTTCTGTTCAGCTACAATTGAAGGGAGTTTCTGGACTGAACCAGTATCTCAGGTTATTTCAGCTTGCACTTATACGAATTGCAGAATCCCGTATGTAGTTTATCTGATTGTGTGTCCATGTAAAAAGGTATATATAGGTCACGCTCGGAGAAGTATGATTGTATGCCTCTGTGAATATAAATCTTGACAACACCAATACCTGCTCAGCTCTACTGGCTGAATATTGTATAAAAAACAACATGCCTTTGAACAACTACACTGGCAGATTCTGCAGTGTATAGATCAGCCTTGGAAGGGGGTGATCAAGATGCTTTGTTAAATAGAAGAGAAAAATTTTGGATTTTTTTTATCTACATACAATATAACCTAAGGGATGGAATATACAAATTGAATGGTATTTGTTATTATGCAGTAGTCTGCCTTGGATCTTTAAGTGACGTTAGAGGGCGGAGTTTGTAGAAGATAAAAAGATGCTGTGGCCATTTTGCTCAGCATTAGCTACTAAGCTCCGAAATGTGAATGGAAGTGTGCTTTCTCTAGGTATGGACACAGATGGACAGGAGACCAACTTGTTCAGATAAGTACTGCCTTTCCCAGAAGTAGAAATGAAAGTTATAGTTCAAAACACATTGTTTTTTTGGCTATTCTGTGGCAGTTTTTAGATGCATGATGACTTAAAATCAATTAAAAAAGACTAGTTGGAGGATGCTCTTTTAACAGCTTCCTCAATTTAAAAGTCCGACAAAAATTGTTTGATTAGGAGCATTTTTTGTTGGGTATAGGAATTTGTGCGACACAAGTTAGATGCAAGGCATTGATAAGACAGGCAAATAGAGAATTTGAAAAAAAGATCGCCGTGGAAGCAAAAAATGCATAATAAAACCTTTTTCTAATACATTCATAGCAAAAAAAGTGTGAGAGAATAAGTTGGACCATTGGATGATAGAGGAGCAAAAGAGGCGTTAAGTGAGGACAAGGCCATAGCGGAAAGATTGAATGAATTCTTTGCCTCGGTCTTTACTGAAGAAGATGTAGGGAAGTTATGCATGCCTGAAATGATATATAAAGGTAATGTATTGGAAGAAACAGGGAAGATGTATTACAACTATTTCATAAACTGAAGAGTAGCAAATCACCGGGACTGAAATATGAGATTGCAAACCTACTATTAATAGTCTGTGAATAGCCAATGTAACGCCAATTTTTAAAAAGGGTTCCAGGGGTGATGCGGGAAACTACAGGCTGGTGAACCTGATGTCAGTACCGAGCAAAATGTTAGAAATCATTATAAAGAATAAAATTTCTGAACATGTAGATAGTCATGGTTTAATAAGAGAAAGCCAACATGAATTTAGTAAAGGAAAGTCTTATCTTACTAGTCTGTTATATGTTTTGAAGGTGTGAATAAACAGGTGAGCCTGTTGATACAGCGTATCTGGATTTTCATAAAGCCTTTGACAAGGTCCCTCATGAGAGGCTCTTGGCGAAATTAAAAAGTAATGGGATTGGAGACCGTGTACTATTGTGGATCAAGAACTGGTTAAAAGATAGAAAGCAGAGGGTAGGGCTAAATGGCCACTTTCCCCAAAGGAGAAATTTGAATAATAAAGTACCCCAGGGATCTGTGCTGGGCCCGCAGCTTTTTAACATATTCATAAATGACCTGGAAATGGGAATAACGAGTGAGGTGATCAAATCTGCAGATGACACAAAATTATTCAAAGTTATTAAAACCCAAGAGGATTGTGAAAAATTGCAAGAGAGCCTTGATAAATTGGAAGACTGGACATCCAAATGATATATGAAATTTAATGTGGACAAGTGCAAAGTTATGCACCTAGGAAAGAACAACCCAAACTTTGTTTACATTTTGCAAGGTACTACCTTAGAAACCACAACCCAGGAAAAAGATTTAGATGTGATTGTGGATAATACGTTGAAACCCTCTGCCCAGTGTGCAGCAGCAGCCAAGAAAGCAAATAGAATGTTAGGAATCAAGGAAAGGAATGGAGAATAAAACCAAGGATATGATTAGAGCACTGGCTTTGGAACCAAGAGATCAGGGTTTGATTCCCGCTAGCACTCCTTGTGGCCTTAGACAAGTCACTTAACCCTCCATTGCCTCAGAAAAATCCAAGTTTTCAATGTTCCTGTTTAATGTACATTACCAGATAGCGTAGTTACTCACCTGTAACAGGTGATCTCCGGGAACAGCAGGAATTTAGTCTTCACATATGGGTATCGTCGGGAGCATCCCTCAGCTCATGCGCGCTGCCTTCCCGCCTTTCCAACTGTCCCTCTTCAGTTAAGTTTGTAGCTGAGTGAAAGGATAGAGGGAGAGAGGAAAGAGACAGAGAGATAAAGAGACAACTCCTAGGGGAGGTGGGTGGGCTGTGAAGACTAAATTCCTGCTGTTCCCGGAGATCACCTGTTACAGGTGAGTAACTACGCTATCTCCAGGAACAAGCAGGAATGTAATCTTCACATATGGGGACTCCCTAGCTGAAGATGCCGGGGAGATGGCACCAGGAAGCTGCCACCTATAGTGAGGTGGGCCATGCTTCCTCCCATGGATCTCTGGCATCCTACCAGGGTTGGTGGGTAGAAGTTGAATTAAGTCTGAAAGAGATGTTGAAGAACAGCCTGGCCAAAGAAGGCATCCCAATGGGAGGCTTTATTGAGGCAGTAGTGGGCTGTGAAGGTGTGTACTGAAGCCCAGGTGGCTGTTTGACAGATGTCATCGAAAGACACAGAGTGAGGTTTAGCCATAGAGGCTGCCATGGCTCTCACATTATGCGGTGTGACATGGCCTTGAAGAGGAAGACTCTTATTCTCATAAATAAAGGATATGCATTGTGCAATCTATTTAGATAGAGTTCTTTTGGAGACTGGAAGTCCCAAATGACCAGAATCAAAAGCAACAAAAAGTTGAGAAGACTTTCTATGTTGCTGTGTTCTTTGTAGGTAAAAAGCCAAGGCTCTTTTACAGTCCAAAGTATGAAGTTTCCTTTCTGCATTAGAGGCATGAGGTCTTGGAAAGAATACAGGAAGGTAAATCGATTGATTTAAAAGAAAAGGCGAAACCACCTTTGGCATAAAATGTAGATGCGTTCTGAGAACAACCTTATCATGGTGAAACCATGTATAAGGGGGATCAGCCACTAAAACTTGCAATTCACTAATGCGACATGCAGAGGTTATTGCAATTAGGAAGATGACCTTCCAGGATAAAATCTTTAGAGTTTTAGTGGCTAAAGGTTCAAAGGGCGGTTTCATGAGCTGTCCGAGAACTAGATTTAAATCCCATGCCACCGGTGGTGGCCTGATGGGAGGCTTTGTTAATAGAAGACCTCTCATAAATCTTGCTATGAGTGGATGAGAGGAAATTGGCTGTCCATTTAGAGGCTTATAGGAAGCTGCAATTGCACTAAGATGGACTCTTACTGAATTGGTCTTTAGACCAGAATTTGATAAATGAAGTAGGTACTCTAGTACCGATTCCAAAGGTATCACAAGGGGGTTTAAGCCCTTTTGAGAACACCATTTAGTAAAACGTTTCCACTTAAAGGAGTAAGAACGTCTTGTGGAAGGTTTTCTAGAAGCCTGATGGATATCCTTTACCTGTTGGGAAAGATTAAGATCCTGCAGGTCTAGGCTTTCAGCAACCAGGCCCTGAGATGCAGGGACTGGGGATTCGGGTGCCATAGCATCCCGTTCTCTTGGGAGAGAAGGTCTGGAGCACAGCCTAACTCCAGAGGTAGAACATGGCTACTTGATTGTCCGTTTGGACTAGGACTGTCTTGTAGCTGAGCTGGGCATGGAATACTCGAAGAGCTAGATAGATTGCTCTGAGTTCTAGGAGGTTTATGTGAAGACAAGCCTCCTGTGGGGTCCAGGTACCCTGGGTGGAGAGATGGTGCAGGTGTGCTTCCCATCCCACCTGTGATGCATCTGTTGTTAGGGTGGCCTGGAATAGGGGTTGCTGGAAAGGAGACCCAACTAAAAGATTCTCCAGTGATTGCCACCATTGTAGGGACAAGATCAGTTGTTGTGAGTTTGATATCTTCTCCGACAGATGTCCTGTGGCCTGTGTCCACTGTGTGGATAGGGTCCACTGGGCTGCTCGCATGTGGAAGCGAGCATAGGGAACTACATGAACTGTTGATGCCATATGCCCCAGTAATTGTAGCAGTTCTCGAGCAGTTAGGGAGGACTTTCCCGCTGCTTGAGAAGCTAGTTGCACTATGCGAAGACAGCGGGGCTGTGGGAGGAAAGCCCTTGACTGGTATCTAAACAAGCTCCTATGAACTCCAGGGTCTGAGAAGGAACAAGTTGGGATTTTGGGAAGTTTATGACCAATCCCAAGTATTGAAGGATTTGCATTGTGCGAGACAGTGCAAAGCTGGCTTCTGCAACTATGGGGGCTCGAATGAGCCAGTCGTCCAAGTAAGGGAAGACGAATATCCCTAGGGTTCACAGGAATGCAGCTACTACTGCCATGCATTTCGTGAATACCAATGGCAATAGCAGAAATTCTGCTGATGCATTCAAAGCAGTCAAAGGCTGCACAATTTACAAACTTGGAAACGTCTTGAGCATGTTTGACAAGAGTAAGGAAGTCTTGTCGTTTGTCATCAGGGAGAAGGGGGCTCATAAGCTCCAAATCTCCTGTGACTTCTTTGAGGAACATTCCCATATATAAAATATATGAGCTGATCCTAGTTGAAAGCATGGAAGCCTGAAAAGTTTGACACCCAAAGGCATCAAGAGTCCTGCATTCACGACCTGGAGGATTGGATGCATGTCTTTTTGCACTTTTCATCCTACGCATGGCTGATTCCACTATCATTGAATGGTGTGGCAGTTGAGTCTTTTGAAAGCCAGGACATGGTGGAACTCGATACGTGGTATCGAGTCTCTTGAATGAGGAGATGTGGTCAAAGGTGTTTCCCACATTCTGAGCATCAAATCATGAAGAATTTCATAAATGGGCAGAGTAGCTGCCTCTTTGGGAGCCTTAGGGTATTGGAGAATTTCCAATTCCTTTGCTCTAGGTTCTTTTTCAAGAGCTACCGTGATTGATAGGCCTCAGGCCACATCACAAATAAAATCCTGAAAAGACATGTCCTCCGGAGGAGACATTCTGCGTTGAGGAGAAGAGGAGTCTTCCAGAAGACGCACTCTGGTACCGGCAGAGTTATCAGAGTCATCGGAACCGGAAGATTCGAAGTATCTCTGATCCCGATGTTCATGCAAAGCACGGTATCGGTATCGATCGAAGTCGGTCCCGAGTTGGTCAGGTACCGATCTGTCGATGCCCGAAAAAACCGGCATGGGAAGAATTCCCACCGGGGCCGGTACTGTCAGTGCTGGTACCGGTGCTGGTACCGGCATCAGTATTGGTGTTGGTACCGGTGCCTGTTGAATCATCGGTAGCGGTATCAATGGTACCGCAGCTGTAAAGAGAGCTGCAAGACTGTGTTCGATAGCGAGGAATCTCTGGTCTATCGACACTGCCGATATCTGGGTGTCGGTACTGGTAGAAGCGGCCGGAACCGCTGAGCATGGCACCAGTAGTTCTGCCGAGGTCGAGGCCTCGAGAACATCTTGGAGACCCGTTGGCGCCTAGCACCAAAAAGAAAAAGTTTCTGAAGAGAAACACTTCAGGAAGTATATATATCTTTTTTTTTTTTTTTTTAGAAAAGAAGAAAAGAGAACCGGCAGTACCGGTAAGCGTCGAGCGGAGGCAGACGTGACCACAAGTAAACAAGTATAAAGAAGAAATTTTCTAGGGTGACAGGGTATGTGACCTGTCGGCTCCGCGGAAAATGAAAAACTGAAGAGGGACAGTTGGAAAGGCAACGTGCATGTGCTTAGGGATGCTCCCAAAAGCGTTCCTATTGGACGCTGGGGAGCGTTCCCACGCAGGTTCTGTCGGTACTGATGATACCCATATGCGAAGACTACATTCCGCTTGTTCCTGGAGATTTAAAGTTACAATGTAAACTGTTTTGACGGAAATGATAAAGCAGTATAAAAAACCTGTCAAATAAATACTAATAAATAAAAATTATAATGCCTCTTTATTATTCAATGGTGCAACTGCATCTTGAATATTGTGTGCAATTCTAGTCGCCTTATCTTAAAAAGGATATAGTAGAATTAGAAAAGGTACAAAGAGCAACAAAAATGGTAAAGGGGATAGAAGCATATCCCTTTGAGGAGAGACTTAAAGGTTAGGGCTCTTCAACTTGGAAAAGAGACAGCTAAGGGGAGATGTCATAGAGGTCTATAAATTAATGAGCGGAGTGGAATGGGTAAATGTAGATCGGTTGTTTACAACACCAAAAAGTATAAAGACTAGAAGACACTCAATGAAGCTATAATATAACCCATTTAAGACTATTAACAGAAAATAGTTTTTTACTCAATGAGTAATCAAACTCTGGAATTCGTAACCGGAGGATTTAGAAAAAGCTGTCAGTGTAGCTGGGTTTAAGAAAGGTTTGGACAAGTTCCTGGAGGAAAGGTCCATAAACTATTATTAAAGAGGACCCAGGAAATCCACTGCTTACCCCAGAATGAGCATTGTGGAACCTCTGAGCCTTTTGGGAACCTGCCAGGTACTTGTGACCCGGCTTGGCCACTGTTGGAAACAGGATGCTGGGCTTGATGGATCTTCTTCTAACCCAGTATGGCATTTCTTATGTTTGTATGTTTTTAATCATAGTAACATACAGTAACATAGTAGATGACGGCAGATAAAGACCAGCATGGTCCATCTAGTCTGCCCAGCAAGATGGCAAGAGTAGGTACAGGCCACCCCTCTTCATGTCTTTGTTTAGGAGTGAACCCACCACTCTATGTAGGACACCCCTATTTGTTAAGACGTTAGATGGTTCAGAAGTTATATGTTTCAATTTATTTTGTTTTTATCCTGTTGCTGTAAAGGGATCCACTGTGTTTGTCCCATGCCGTTCTGAATTCCGTCACCGTGTTTGCCCCCACCACTTCCATCAGGAGGGCATTCCACGCATCTACCACCATTTCAGTGAAAAAATATTTCCTGACATTGCCTTTCAATTTACCACGTTGCAGCTTCATGTTATGCCCTCTAGTTTTACAGCTTCACCGTCTTTGGAAGTGGTTTGTTTGTTCATCATTACTCTTTAAGTATTTAAAGGTCTGAATCATTTCTCCCCTGTCCCTCCTCTCCTCCAAAGTGTACATATTTAGGTCTTCAAGTCTCTTCACATAAGGCTTCTGACGTAGGCTCCAAATCATTTTGGCCGCTTTCCCCTGAACAATTTCCAGCCTTTTAAAACATCTTTTGCAAGATATGGTCTCCAAAACTGAACACAGTATTCCAAGTGAGGCCTCACCAGTGACTTGTAGAGCAGCATAAGTACCTCTTCCTTTCTGCTGGTAATCCCTCTTTGTATGCAGCCCAACATCCTCCTGGCTTTTGCCACCGCATAGTCGCACTATTTTGCCACCTTGAGATCATCAGAGATAATCACACCAAGGTCTTTCTCCTGAACCGTGGACACCAACCTATTGCCCCCTATCGCATACATTTCCCTTGGATTTCTGCTACCCAAGTGCATGACACTGCACTTTTTCGCATTAAATCGTAGTTGCAAAGCATTAGACCATTCTTCCAGGTTTTGTAGATCTTTCCTCATGTTATCCACTCCCTTGGGGGAGTCCACTCTGTTGCAAATTTTTGTGTCAGCTGCAAAAAGACAGACTTTTCCATTCAGTCCTTCAGCAATATGACTCACAGATACATTTAACAGTGCCGGGCCCAGGACCGAATCCTGGGGCACCCCGCTAATCACCTTCCTTTCATCCGAGTGAGCTCCATCTACCAGCACCTTCTGTTGTCTGTCAGTCAACCAATTTCTACTCCAGTTTACCATCTTGGGACCCATCCCCAAGCTACTGAGTTTATTGACAAGCCTCCTATGAGGAACATAGAAACATAGAAATATGATGACAGAAAAAGACCACATGGCCTATCTAGTCTGTCCTTCCATATCAACAACTACAACAGTCCCCTTTTTACCTTTAGAGAGCCTCTGTGTGTGTCCCATGCTTTTCTGAATTCAGTTACTGTCCTCATCTCTACCACCTCCACTGGGAGACTATTCCACGGATCCACTACTCTTTTGGTAAAGAAATATTACCGCATATCACTCCTGAATCTATCTCCCTTCACCCTCACCCCATGTCCCCTCGTAGAAGAACTTGCGTTCAATTGAAAGAGGCTCTCTCCCTGAACATTTATGCCACGGAGGTATTTAAACATCTCAATCATATCACCTCTATCCCACCTTTCCTCTAAGGTGTACATATTAAGATCCTTAAGTCTGTCCTCATATGCTTTATAATGAAGACCACTAATCATTTTAGTAGCCACCCTCTGAACAGACTCCATACTGTTCACATCCTTTTGAAGGTGCGGTCTCCAGAATTGCACACTATACTCCAAATGAGGTCGCACCAAATACTTTTACAGAGGCATAATCACCTCCTTTTTTCTGCTAGCCATTCCTCTCCGTATGCATGCAAGCATCCTTCTAGCTTTTGCCGTCGCCTTTAATACTTGTTTAGCTACTTTAAGACCATCAGACTCAACCACGCCTAGGTACCGCTCTTCTTTAGTGGACAAAAGTACTTCACCCCCTATACTATATTGCTCCCTTGGATTGCTGCAGCCCAAATGCATGACCTTACATTTTTTAACATTAAATCCCAGCTGCAAAATTCTAGACCATTCTTCAAGCTTAGCTAGATCCCTCCTCATGTTATCTACACCTTTCTGGGTGTTTACTCTATTGCAGATTTTAGTATCATCCGCAAAGAGGCAAACCTTACCCGGCAGCCCTTCCGCTATATCACTAACAAAGATGTTAAAAAGAATCAGACCAAGGACAGAGCCCTGGGGCACACCACTGGTAACATCCTTCTCCTCAGAGTGAGCTCCATATACCTGTACTCTTTGTCGCCTCCCACCCAACCAATTTCTAACTTAAGCAGTAACTTTAGGGTCCATCCCTAGGGTGCTCAGTTTGTTTATAAGTCGCTTGTGAGGAACAGTGTCAAAGGCTTTACTGAAATCTAAATACACCACATCTAGGGCTCTCCCTCAGTCCAACTCCCTGGTCACCCAGTCAAAGAAATCAATCAGATTTGTCTGACAAGACCTGCCTCTGGTGAATCCATGCTGCCTCGGATCCTGTAATCCGCTGGACTCCAGAAACCTCACTATTTTCTCTTTCAGCAGCTTTTCCAATAATTTACTCACCACCGAAGTTAAACTAACCGGCCTGTAGTTTTCAACCACATCCTTACTTCTGCTTTTGTGTAAAGGCACCACATGAGCCTCTCTCCAGACCTTTGGCACCACTCCCGACTCCAATGAGACACTGAAAAGGTCAGTCAGTGGAGCTGCTAGAACGTCCCCAAGTTCCCTCAGTATTCTAGGGTGTATCCCATCCGGTCCCATCGTTTTGTCTACTTTAAGTTGAGCTAGTTTCTCACGAACAGTCTTCTGAAAATTGTTCAAGAGGTCCCTCGCTGCTGTTCCTGTTTGTGGGTGTTTTCTGAGGTCCTGCTCCTGGTTCTTCATCTGTGAACACAGAACAGAAATATTTGTTAAGCAATTCCGCTTTATCCTTATCAACTTCTACATATTTCTCCCCTGCACCCTTGAGTCTGACAATACCACTTTTACCCTTCCTCTTCTCACTAACATATCTGAAAAATGTCTTATCCCCCAATTTTGTTGCATTGGCTATTTCCTCCTCCTTTTCAATCTTTGCCTTCCTGACTACTTTGCTAGCTTCTCTAATTTTTTCTAAATACAGATGCTTGTCTTCCTCTCTCTGTGATCTCTTGTATTTCATGAAGACCTCCCTCTTTTTCTTCACTTTTTCAGCTACTTCTTTCGAAAGCCATAGCGGTTTCCTTTTCCTTTTACCTTTATTTACCATTTAAACAAAAAGGTTGGTTGCCCTTAAAATATCCCCTTTCAGTTTTGCCCACTGTTTTTCTACATCCCCCAGCTGTTCCCATCCCACTAACGAGTGCCTGAGGTATTGGCCCATCTTGGCAAAGTTTGTCTTCCTAAAGTCTAAGATCCTCACCTTTGAATGGATTCTAACAGCCCTAGTCCTAATACTGAACCACACCATCTGGTGATCACTGGATGAAAAATAATCTCCCACTACAACATCAGAAACACTTTCACCATTGGTAAGCACCAAGTCCAGTATGGCCCCTTCACGTGTGGGGTCTGTTACCAATTGCCTGAATAGTTCTCACTGTAGAGAATCCAGGATCTCCTTACTTCTAGATGATACTGCAGCAGGAATGTGCCAATCAACATCTGGCATATTGAAATCTCCTATCAGTAGTACTTCCCCTTTCCTAGCAATGCTGCGTATGTCTTCAATTAACTCTCTGTCTACCTCTTCCTCTTGTGAGAGAGGTCTGTATATCACACCAATGCAAATAGATTTCTCTTTCCCTCTTTCTAGTTTAACCTACAATGCCTCCTCTCTCCCTTTTAAGCTCTGTAATTCCAAAGCTTTAATAGTAGTTTTTACATATTTATTTTATTTATTTATTTAACCATTTTTATATACCGTCTTTCTACAAATCAAGACGTTTACATAAAACATTTTGTGGCAGTATATTTCAACTGTTTACATAGAACAAGTTAACAGGGATAAGTAGGTAAACAATATAATCTAATTAAATGAACAATGAACAACTATTTACAAAGGTATATACAGAGATATCACATGGCTGCATAATAGATATATAGTGCCACTCCTCCGCCCTTTCTTCCTACCTTGTCCTTTCTGAATAAAGTTAGCCAGGTATAGTTACATCCCAATCATGGTTTTCTGTGAACCATGTTTCTGTAGCTGCCACTAAATCCAAGTCAGCCACTCCCACCAAAGCTTCAACATCAGGGATCTTATTTCTCATGCTATGGGCATTTATACACACTGCTTTCCATATGTTAAGAGGGAGGAGTAGCCTAGTGGTTGGGGCAAGGTACTTCAGGTCGGAGGGTCAGGGGTTCAAATCCCACTAGAGGACAGCAACCTTGGGCCGGAAGGACTGGGGTTTCTAGTCCCACAGATGCTCCTTGTGGTCTTGGGCAAGCCACTTAACCCTCTGTTGCCCATGTTCCCTGTAAGTATTAGTGTATGTGTCTCATATCCCCACGTGTTAAATGTATCCCCAATTGTGTTGTGACCGCTTTGATTGAAGGATAAGGCAGTATACAAAAACTGTCTAAATAAATAAATATGTTACCCCTGTTACCCATTTCCATAAAGGTATTTAATGTATCTCCTACCTGGGGTCTTTCTTCACCCATCCCCAATGAATCTAGTTTAAAGCCCTCTTTAGTAGATTAGCCAGTCTACTACTGAAGACGCCTTGACCTTTCTTGGATAGATGGATGCCATCTCTGCTCTGCAACCCTTGAAACAGCATCCCATGGTCTAGGAAACCAAAACGCTCTCGATGACACCATTCACGCAGCCATGCATTCATCTCCAGGATGCGAGCCTCTCTGCCTTGGCCTTTACCCTCAACAGGGAGGATTGAAGAAAACACCACCTGTGCACCTAACTGCTTCACCCTCTGTCCCAGAGCCATGAAGTCACTTTTGATACGTTCCGAGGGATACCTGGCAGTATCATTTGTTTCATAATGGATTGGGAACATTGGGTAATAGTCAGTGGGCTTGATGAGTCTCGGCAAACTCTCCGTAACATCTTGGATTTTGGCACCAGGCAGACAGCATACCTCTCTGGACATCAAGTCTATTCGGCAGATGGATGCCTCACTACCCCTCAGAAAAGAGTCTCCAACCACCACTACCCTTCGCTTCCTTGTGGTCACCGATTCTGCAACTTTGGAGTACCTGAGCTCTGGTTCTTCCCTTTCCAGGGATGCTTTCACCTCCTCCACTTCCAGGGCTGCATAATGGTTCTTCAATTCAAGGGCTTGAGAAGTTGGATTGGTGATTTTGAAGGCCCTGGTGACTTGTGTCCAACCATCGACATTATGTTGGCACCCATCTTCTCCTCTGCTGGAGAGCTTGGTTGCTGCAAGAAGCATCTCATCAATGTACTTCTTACTGTCTTGAATGCTCCTCAGCCTCGCCACCTCCTTTCTGAGTTCCTCCATTTGTTTCTTCAGAGCTTCAGCATGCAGGCACCCTTCACATGGAACCAGTCCTTCAACTGGCATTAGGACCTCTGTCTGGACTTTTTCAGCTACTTCTTTTGAAAGCCATAGCCATTGGTATAGGTTGACAGAGGCAGAAGCTGTAATGGGGGCAACAGCTTTAGCGATACGACTTTTCCCAACCATTGTTCTGTTCGTGGAGCTTAGGTATCTGTTAAAGCAAAAGAGTGAGATCTACCAAGTACCAGCCAGTTTCCCAGCTGTCCTTTCAGAGAAAACACAGTTAAATCTCTTTAATTATATTCAAAATGTGCTGCTCCAAGTCTCTGTGCTTTGTTAAATGGGGAGGTGCCCTATAAAGCAAGACTGCTCACTAGGGGTCGGTGGGAAGGGAGGGAACTAACACCTGATTAGGTGGCAGCAGTTCCCAAAGCTGCGAAGGTTACTAGAGTTCAACAACCTACTCTGCTCAAGGAATTTTCTACTAAAGCACCAAAAAGAAAGCAACTTTGCTTTAAAAATATACAAAAAACCCTTTTAAGAGCTCCCAGTCAGAGAGCTAGCAATTTAATAAAATTTAATAAACCCTCAAATCCTTACTGTTGTTTGACCTGTAGAGCCCCTGTTAGGAATGCCTCAACAGGGCAGGGCTCTGGAGCCTTTTATGCAGGCCTCAGCTGCTCTCAGGTAATCAGGCCCACTAACTCCTGATTAGGTGTCAGCGGTTCCCAAAGCTGAGAAGGTTACTAGTGTTCAACAACCTACTCTGCTCAAGGAAATTTCTACTAAAGCACCAAAAAGAAAGTAACTTTGCTTTAAATATATGCAAAAACCCTTTTAAGAGCTCCCAGTAAGAGAACTAGCAATTTAATAAAAATAAACCCTCAAATCCTTACTGTTGTTTGACCTGTAGAGCCCCTGTTAGGAACAGTATCAAAGGCTTTGCTGAAGTCCAGCTAGATGACATCCATCGTGTGTCCTTGATCCAGTTCTCTGGTCACCCAGTCAAAGAACTCAATCAGATTTGTCTGGCAAGATCATTCCTCGGTAAAACAATGTTGCCTCGGATCTTGCAACCTGTTGGTTTTGAGAACTTTCACTATTCACTCTTTCAGAAATGCCTCCATTACTTTTCCCGCCACTGAGGGCCTGTAGTTTGACACTTCTTCCCTGTCACCACTTTTGTGTAGAGGTATGACATCAGCCATTCTCCAGTCCTGAGGAACCTCTCCTGTTTCGAAGGATCTGTTGAAGACATCCTTTAACGGCCCTGCAAGAACCTCTCTGAGCTCTTTCAGTATCCTGGGATGTATCCCATCCGGTCCCATGGTTTTGTCCACTTTCAGTTTAGCAAATTTTTCTAACACCTCATCTTCTGTGAATGGTGTGGTATCTACTTCATTCCCATTTTTATATTTGGGAGTCACAGCTGGTCCATCTCCAGGATTTTCTTTAGTAAAAACAGAACAGAAGTATTTGTTTAGCAATTTCACTTTTTCAATGTCACTTTCCACGAGTCCTTTCCCAGCACTTCTGAGTCCCGCAATTCCAAATCTGATCTTCTTCCTTTCCCGAATATACCTGAAGAAAGTTTTGTCGTCACCCTTAACATCTTTAGCCATCTTTTCCTCTGCCATTGATTTTGCTTTCCTTATTTCTCTTTTTGACTCTTTGAGTTTGATCCTGTATTCATTTCTATGTTCTTCTGTTTGCAAGCTTTTTAATTTTGAGAAAGCTGTGTTTTTTGCCTTTATTTGAGCAGCCACTTCTTTGGAAAAACAAATAGGTTTCCTTCTCCTCTTGTTTTTATTTACTTTTCTTACATATTTATCTGTTGCCCCTTTTATTGCCACCTTTAGTTTAGCCCATTGCAATTCCACTTCTCTTATCTCTTTCCACCCCATCATCTCCTCCTTTAGATACTCGGCCATTTTATTGACGTCAGTGTTTTTGAAGTTTAGGACTTTGAGCTTGCTATGATTGCCCTGTACCATGGCTTTTATCTCAAACCATACCGTGTGATGATCACTGTTGCTCACAGGGGCACTCACGCAGACATTCGACACGCTATCACCGTTGGTGAGCACTAAATCCAGCGGTGAGCTTTCCCTGGTTGGTTCCATCACCATTTGTCTAAGTAATGCATCTTGGAGAGCATCCACAATGTTTTTGCTTCTTTCCAGATGTGCAGAAGGAGCAATCCAATCCACATCAGGTAGATTAAAGTCACCCAATATGATCACTTTCCCCTTTGTGGCTATCTTGGCAATATCTATAATCAATTTGTTATCTCTCTCTTCAATTTGAGTCGGAGGTCTGTAGACTACAGCAGTATGGATGACAGTGCCATCTCCTCTTTCCAACGCAATCCAGAGCGCTTCTTCTTTTCCCCATGTCCCCTGCATTTCAGCAGCTTTAATATTGCTTTTGACATACAAGGCTACTCCTCCTCCATTCCATTTTCTCTGTCTCTTCTGAATAGATTATAGCCAGCTATGGCTATATCCCAATCATACGATTCATTAAACCATGTTTCTGTATTGGCTACAATATCCAAATCCATTTCCGCCATTAGGCCTTACAGGTCCGGAACTTTGTTGGCTAAGCTTCGAGCAAATTGCCCTTAAATGAAAATGTATAAAAACAAAGCAAAAAAAAAAAAAAAAAAGGAAAAAACTGCAAACATTACAAGAAACTAAACAAAATTATTTTTTGCCTGCACACCACTAATGCATATTTTTTAGAATATTGCTAGTTAATACGTGCTCTCTAGTGTACTATACAAATATCTTCCCTTCATGAAATTCATCCTTACTCCTTCTAGTCAAAATATCCTAAGTGAGCAGAGACTGGGACTTTGCCTTCCTGCACAGACTGAGGTTTGCCTGTCTGCCTGCTGAACTCTGCTCCTTTTGGAAGAACTGCGTGCTTGAATTGCTGCAGAGGGACTGGGAAGCCTTGTGAGCTAAGTGGTGAAGCGCATTCCCCCCCAATACCAATGTCATCTACGTGACACTGCATCCTCCCAGTTGCAATCAGCCCATCCCAATGAGCATACAGAGACTGTGACAGTGCCTATCTGCCTGGGCTGAAGTTTGCTTGTATGCCTGCTGAACCGTGCTGCCTAGGGTAAGAACTGAGTGCTTGAACTGTTGTGAAGGGACCAGAAAGCGTCAGGAGCAAATGGTATGTAGCCTCACTCCTCAATGCCATCACCTAAATGACGCTGCAGCCTTTCAGTTAGAATCAGTATATCCCAGATGGTTCTTAGTCAAGGGGCATGCCACTTAGCATGCTACTTGAAACACATTTTGAGCAAATTTGAGATAGTCATGAGTTAGAATTTTTGGAGGTGGGATGGAAGGTATTGGATATGGTATTACTGAGTGGGATGGGGTGAAGAGTTGGGACTACAGTTGTGGTCAACATTACTGGCACCCTTGCAGTTCAACCCCAATATCGCCTAAAAATAAGTGGCCAGTGAAATGGTTTTGGACTATATATGCACACATATTTGATACATAAAAGAATCAAATAAAACAAGAGCAATTAAAAAAGGAAATAGTAGGAAATAATATAAAAACTGGGAGAATGCCAAAACATGATTATAAATTTGGGCCTGTCATTTGTACCTACGGTCTTTTACGACACTTTTAAGATGCGCATAGCATTGTTCAGATTTTTTCAGAAATCACAAGTTACTTAATATTTTTCTATGAAACCCTCAACTATCGATGATTCTGTGGTCTCAAAACTCTCTAAATGGGTTCCTTTGGGGGTTCCAGCTCCTACAATTTTGACTTTTCAACACTTGGTTCTCTCTGACCTAGAATCTTTTACTAGACTTTTGTCCTATTTATCCTCTGAAAAACGACAGGCTCTTTCAGAATTAGGATCTTCATCACAGCTGGTTATCTGCAGTTTGGACAAAGGGTGAGCAGTAGTAATACAGGATAGTGTTATCAGGAACTTATGCTCCAACTTAATTATACTAAATATTACAAACATTTGACCAATGACCCCACTTCTGAGTTGCAAGATCAGATCAAGGAGCTTCTGTCTGTAGCTTTATTAGCTGGTTGGATTACCGAAAGAGAATTTTCTTTTCTTTACAATACACATCCAAACATTCCGGTGATTTATACGGTTCCAAAAATATATAAATCACTAACTCGTTCTCCAGGCCGTCAAATTCTTTCATGCAGAGGTTCTTTTTTAGAACCACTATCAAAATTTTATGACATATTTCTTCAGAAAGCAGCAGGTCAAGTTCAGTCATTTATTAGAGACACTTCACATTTTATTATACTGGTGGAAGCCTATTCAGGTGATTTAAGTGAAGTTATACTTGTTAAAAATGGACATGAAAGCTCTTTACATGAATGTAGACCAACAGGAAACTCTATCAGTAATAGCACAACATCCTATCGACCTTCCATGATTGCCCAAATGTTTTTTGTTACAACTTTTGGAATTGGTATTAACAAAGAATTAATTTTTATATGATAATTTTTTTTCCTTCGAACATACCGGATTGCCATGGATGCTACTGTCGCCTCTTCCATTGTGACCATTTATATAGCAGCTATGGAAGAATTGTTTATATATTCATCACGATGGTATGCTTCTATCCTGATCTGGGTAGTTTCTAGACGATGTTTTTTTCTTGTGAGAAGGTTTGATTATGTTTTAAAAATCTTTTTAGGTTGGATAAATACATGCAAACCTAATATTGAGATTACTGCAAAATATGACACTGACCGGATTGAGCCTTTGGATGCATTGTTTTTTTTAAACCCATGCAGAATTGAATACCACATTATTTAGGAAACCTGTACAATAAAACAATCTCTTATGGTTCCTCAGTTGTCTTCTGGTCCCTTATGTAGAGGTCTTTCGTTAGGTCAGTTTTTGCGCTTGAGATGACTATGCCAAGGATCTTACTCAGAGATTACTGGACAGAGGTTATCTTTGGAAGGTTGTCCAAACAGCTTACAAACAAGCAAGATATTCTCATTGAGACTGTCTTTTTGTAAAAGAACCTACTATTGATGTCGCCTCCATTTCTAATAATAAGAATTAGAATGATTGATTTTTGGGGATGCTCCCCTATATGGCAAAAGCAGCTGAGATCACATTTTTTATTTTAAAAAACATTGGCAGGTTTTGTCTTTACATAGTTGTTTCCAGCAAGACTTAACCATTGCTTACACAAAAGGTAGCAATATTAGGGACATGGTTGTACATTCAGCTTGTGACAACAATCGTACTGCCAACACACATTCTGAATCCAGGTCATTTTCAAAGTCACAACTGTAGATGTTGTGTTTCAGTTATTACAGGTTCTGATCGGCTTGATCTAGAAACAGGAAAACGATATTATGGCTGTTAGCACACTACCTGTACTTTAGAATTTGTAGTCTATCTTTTGATTTGCCCATGTGGTTTAAAGTATGCCGGCTGGACGACTCATTCTTTAAAGATTCATCTGGGGGAGCATTCATCCTGAATTTCTACTAAGATTATTACAGATCCAATCGTCTCTCACAGCCTTCAAATGGGTCATTGTTTTTAGGATTTCAGTTGGCGAACTATTGACTATGTTCCACTGGATCCTCAGAGGGGCAATTGTGAGTTTCGTTTACAAAATTTGGAACAATCCTGGATATTCAAACTAAAGACAGTAACTCCTTCTGGTCTTAATTTGGAACAAGACTGGTGGAGACTTTTGTGACTGATTGAAATTTGATACTATTTTTTGGGATATTTGAGCCATAAATGGCAACTCCTACAAGTTTTATGTAGAACCAGATTGGTGGTTCCTTTGTGACTGGCAGGTCAGCATCCACATATTTATTGTGGTGTCACTGCATCATTCAAAGAAAAGGGGCATTTTTCATTGTCAGCTAGCATGAACGTCATCTGCCATTGTGGTAATAAGCAAGAGCGGTACTTTTGTCATGCTGAAAGTTATTTCCAAATGCCGGGTGAGCGTGAAGCCCTGTCAAACGTCTAATGCAGAGCTCTTTAAATTGAAGGCAGCTCGAAACATGGTGCTGTGTCCAATGAAAAGGGAAAGCTTCTGTTGGCTCACATTATTGTGACATTATTGTCGGTGACTGATATTTGCTTTTGAAGCTGAGCACTTTGACTGAAGCTAAGTACTTTGATTTTAATTTGCATTCCCACTTAAAAAGATTAAAAAGAAAAGTTTGTCTGTTGACAACATTTACAAATTTTATAATTAGAATGATTGCTCTGTTTATGGGTCTAACCTTTCTATGGTGAGTCTTGAAGGACTACAAAAGGGGACTGCTACTTCTAGAGAGAGATCTGCAATTGTAAGTATTTACTTCTGGGAATTTTTCTAAATCTTGGGAAAAAGGAATTATTTAGATTAAAGCTGATTAATCTGTGAACCCAGTGTATTTGTTAAATCATTCAGGGCCTAGTAGCATCAAAGAGCTTTCAGTTTAAAATTAAAACACAGCAGAGAGCTTTCTGGTTAAATTTAGACTCCAAGACTCCCTCTATCCAAGGAAGGACTGTGGAACTCCCCCTGGAAATTGGTCACAGATTACCTTAGAAGCACAGGACAGGGTACTGTGTAGCAGCCAGCTTTTCATAGGTCTTCTTTCCCTCCCTCCCTCCCCAACACCCACCCACCCCTGGGATAATTATAGCTTTATAGGTGCTTAAACCTCTTAAAGGAAAGGAGGTGCCATATTTACTCTCAGGTGCAGCTGTTTATCCTCATCAGGCATATATTAAGGACCTGAGATTAATTAAGCTTCAGGTGAACAAAGTACATTAAACATATTAGGTATAATTTTATTAGTATAAGTATCCCCAGCAACCCTTAGTAAGTAAAGAACTTAAAAATCTAACACAACATAAACTAAAGTGCAGACAGCAGTCCAGTAGTGAGATGGGGGGCTTCCATCTTTTGTATTGAGTGTCACATGTATGATTTTCTCCCAGTTGATGAGGGGTTTTATGTGTGCACAAGGTGCAAGGAGCTCTTTGCTCTCAGGGTACGAATCCGATCTCTGGAGGCTAGCGTAGCAGACTTGGAGGACATAAGGAAGACAGAGAGGTACATAGACGAGACCTACAGGGATATAGTCCTGAAGTCCCACCTCTAGTCTGGCAGCATCCCTCTTGCCATGGAAGAGAGAGGTCACGTAACAGGAGAGCATTAATCTGGTGTAGCAGGAAGTGATCCTGTAGCTAGGAACTGTCCTCCAGGTGATGTAAAACCCTCTTGCACCGAGGAAGTTTCTCCAGGGCCATGTGCCCATGAGGGAAGAGTTAGGACAGCCATTATAGTTGGTGATTCGATCATTAGGCATGTAAATAGCTGGGTGGCTGGTGGACGTGGGGATTGCTGGTAACATGCCTGCCTGGTGCGAAGGTAGCGGACCTCACGCGCCACCTAGACAAGGTCTTAGATAGTGCTGGGGAGGAGTCTTCTGTCTTGGTACATGTCGGTACCAATGACATAGGAACATGTGGTAGGGAGCTTCTGGAGGCTAAATTTAGGCTTTTAGGGAGGAAGTTGAAATCCAGAAGTTCCAGGGTAGCATTCTCTGAAATGATTCCCATTCCACATACAGGACCCAAAAGGCAGGTAGAACTCCAGAGTCTCAATGCGTGGATGAGACAATGGTTCAAGGATGAGGGTTTTGGATTTGTTAGGAACGGGGGAACATTCTCGGGAAAGGAAGGGCTCTTCTGAAGGGATAGGCTTAACCTTAACTGGGATGGAACCAGGCTGCTGGCATTAACCTTTAAAAAGGAGTTAGAGCAGCTTTTAAACTAGATAATGGGGGAGAGCCAACAGTCATCCAAAAGCGCATGGTTCAGAACAATGTATCCTTGAAGGATACTACCAAAAGAATGAAGTTAAGGCATATCAGCAGAGAGGTTCCAATAAAGACAAAAGTAGCTCAAATGCCCTTGAGTAATGGAGCAGACAGTGCTTAAAGATTCCAAATTACCCCTGCCTACTGATAGCCAGATTAATATGAATAAAATACAGTCTCTAAAATGCTTGTATGCAAATGCTAGAAATCTAAAAAATAAGATGAGAGAGTTAGAATATATAGCACTAAATGAGAGGTTAGATATGATTGGTATCTCAGAGATATGATGGAAGGAGGACAACCAGTGGGACACTGAGATACCTGGGTACAAACTATATCGCAATGATAGAACTAATCAAATTGGTGGAGGGGTTGCGCTCTATGTTAGAGAGGGCACTGAGTCACAAAGGATTAAAGTTTTGCAGGAAACAAAATTTGTTGTAGAATCTCTATGGATTGAAATAACATGTAAAAAGGGGAAGGCGAAGGCAGTGGGGGTGTACTATCGATCGCCTGGCCAGAATGAACAAATGGATGATGAAATGCTCAAAGAAATCAAGGAAGCTAAAGAGTAGTTACTCACCTGTAACAGGTGTTCTCCAGGAGCAGCAGGAATCAGTCCTCACATATGGGTGACGTCGGCACCAACGGAGCCCCCGTGCGGAGCATTTCCCCAGCTTTCAAAGAAAGACTTTGGGAATAAGAACATAAGAACATAAGATATGCCATACTGGGTCAGACCAAGGTCCATCAAGCCCAGTATTCTGTTTCCAACAGTGGCCAATCAAGGTTATATGTACCTAGCAGTTTCCCCAAGGGACACAGGTTCCACAATGCTTGTATTGGTTCAAGCATTGATATCCTGGGTCCCTTCTTAATAATGGTTTATGGACCTTTCCTCCAGGAACTTGTCCAAACCTTTTTAAACCCAGCTACACTAACAGCCTTTACTACATCCTCTGGTAACAAATTCCAGAGTTTGATTACACATTGAGTGAAAAAATATTTTCTTTTATTAGTCTTAAATAGTTTACCCTGTAGCTTCATTGCATGTCCCCTAGTCTTTCTATATTCTGATAAGGTAAACAATCGATCTACGTTTACCCGTTCCACTCCGTTCATTAATTTATAGACTTCTATCATATCTCCCCTCAGCTGTCTCTTTTCCAGGTTAAAGAGCCCTAACCTTTTTAGCCTTTCTTCATAGGAGTATCCTTCCATCCCCTTTACCATTTTGGTGGCTCTTCTCTGAACATTTTCTAAAATCGCTATATCCTTTTTAAGATACGGCGACCAGAATTGCACACAATATTCAAGGTGCGGTCTCACCATGGAACGATATAGAGGCATTATAATATCTTTTGTTTTATTTTCCATTCCTTTCCTTATCATACCTAGCATTCTATTTGCTGTCTTGGCCGCTGCTGCACACTGGGCCGAGGGTTTTAACATGGTATCCACAATGACGCCTAAATCTGTTTCCTGGGTGGTGGTTCCTAATGTGGAACCTTCCATCGTGTAACCATAGTTTGGGTTGTTCTTCCCTAGGTGCATAACCTTGCACTTGTCCACATTAAATTTCATCTGCCATTTTGATGCCCAGTCTTCCAATTTATCAAGATCCTCTTGCAATTTTCCACAATCCTCTTGGGTATTAACAACTTTAAATAGTTTTGTGTCATCTGCAAATTTGATAACCTCACTCGTTATTCCACTTTCCAGGTCATTTATGAATATGCCAAAAAGCAGTAGACCCAGCACCCATGCGCGGTCCCCTTCCCGCCCAAGGGTGCCATCTTCCTCAGTCTGATGACATAGATAAAAGACAGTAAAAAAACAAAATAAATCATATGACTGCAACTCCAAGGGGAGGAGGGAGGGTTGTGAGGACTGATTCCTGCTGCTCCTGGAGAACACCTGTTACAGGTGAGTAACTACTCTTTCTCCAGGACCAAGCAGGAAGTCAGTCCTCACATATGGGACTCCCCAGCTTAAGGCTACCGGAGACCCAAAGCGGAAAAAATCAGCTCCCTCTAGAGCCTCAGCATGTGAGAAAAGAATCTTCTCTGAGAACGCCCCCGAACGGTAGCCCAACACCAGGGCCGGAGGGTAGGAGTTGTCTAAACCCCAAAGAGATTATGGAGTACCGCCTGTCCGAAAACACTGTCCCTGCAGGATTCCCTCTCAAGGCAGTAGTGGGCCGCAAAAGTCTGGCTTGAAGACCAAGTAGCGGCCCGGCAGATGTCTGCCAACGGAACAGAGCGGAGATGAGCCACTGACGCAGCCTTCACCCTGACATGGTGAGCCGTAACTTGACCCTGCAAGGAGAGGCTGGCTGCCCTGTAAGCCCAGGCGATACAGTCTGCTACCCAAATGGAGAGGGTACGCTTGGAGACAGGTAACCCCAACTTATTGGGGTCAAAAGAGACGAAGAGCTGAACAGCCCTCCGGTGCTCCCGCGTATGGTCAAGGTAGAAGGACAACGCCCTCCTACAGTCCAGGGTATTCAAGACCATCTCAGCTCGGCTGGCATGCGGCCTGGGAAAGAAAGTTGGAAGAACCACCTCCTGATTGAGGTGGAAGGAGGAGACAACCTTTGGAAGGAACTTAGGGTGAGTCCGTAAGACTACTCTGTTCCTATAGAACCTAGTATATGGTGCATCCGATACTAGGGCCTGAAGCTCACTCACTCGCCTTGCGGAGGTAAGAGCTACCAGAAACAATGCTTTTCAGGAGAGAAAGCGCAAAGGACAAGTAGCCATAGGCTCAAATGGTGGGCAAGTAAGCTGTTGCAAGACCACATTTAAATCCCACTCAGGGGCAGGAGGACGAATTGGAGGCTTAAGCAAAAGCAGGCCTCTGAGGAAGCGAGCCACCAAAGGGTGGCTGGAGAGAGATTGACCTTCCACTGGAGAATGGTGCGCTGAAAGAGCACTTAGATCTAACAGAGTTGGACTTAAGGCCGAGGTTGGAGAAGTGAAGCAAGTATTACAGCACCACTGGTACCAGACAGGAGAAAGGATTCTCGTTGTGTTGAGCACACCAGGCAGAGAATCTACGCCACTTGAGGGCATAAGATTTCCAGGTGGACTGCCTCCTACAGGCCAAGACCACGTCCTCCACTACCCGGGGTAGCAGTAAGGGTGCTAGAACTATCCTTTCAGCAGCCAGGCCATCAGATTGAGGGACTGGAGGTTGGGGTGTAAGAGAGATCCCTGCACCTGCGACAGGAGATCTGGTTGCATCCCCAGAGGAAGAGGAGTGTCCACCGCTATTTGCAAAAGAAATGGGAACCACGGTTGCCTGGGTCATCTGGGGGCCACCAGAATTACCGGGGCTCTGTCCCGGAGCACTTTGAACAGTGTCTGGGGCACTAGAGGCGTGGGAGGAAAGGCATAAAGGAGGCCTGTAGACCACGGAATGAGAAAAGCATCCGCTGCTAATCTGAGAGGATGCGGTTGTCTAGAGCAGAACCTGGGCAGCTGATAGTTCAGAGGATTGGCAAAGAGATCTATGGTTGGAAGACTCCATCTTAGGAAGATCTGTTGAACCACTAGTGGATTCAACCGCCATTCGTGTGGCTGCAGGATTCTGCTCAATCTGTCTGCCAGGTAATTCTCCTGTCCAGGGAGATAGACCGCTTTGAGAAGTATGCCATGATTGACTGCCCAGGAGCACAGGTTCTGCGCTTCCTGACATAGAAGTCGGGACGCCGTGCCCCCCTGTTTGTTCACATAGAACATAGCAACTTGGTTGTCCATCTGAACTAAGACGGACTGGTGAGAGATGACATGAGAGAAAGTCCTCAGGGCTAAGCAGATAGCTCTCAGTTCCAAGAGACTGATCTGCTGTGCGGCCTCCCAAGGAGACCACAGGCCTTGAGTACATGCTCCCTGGTGATGTGCACCCCAACCTTGAAGAGAAGCATCGGTTGTCAGCACTTGAGACTGTGGAGGTGCCTGAAAAGGCACCCCTTGCACCAGATTCAGAAGATGAAGCCCCCACTGTAGAGAAGATTCTAGGAACTTGGACACCCTCACTCTGCCCTTCAGGTTTCCCGTGGCTTGGTGCCACTGAGTTCTGAGGCCCCACTGAGCCGGCCTCATGTGTAGGCGGGCATTTGGAGTTACATGGACCGTGGAAGCCATGTGGCCTAAGAGCCTGAGGAATTGTCTGGCGGAGACCAGAGAATTGCTGTGAAACTGACTGGCCAGATCCATCAACCTGTGGGCCCTGTCCACGGGTAAAAAGGCTTTTGCCTGAAGGGTGTCCAGTCTTGCTCCTATGAACTCCATGTTCTGCGAAGGGCGCAAAGTGGACTTTGTGAAGTTTATAACAAACCCCAGATGCTGAAGTAGAGCGACAGTGCGAAGGGTGGCTTAAATGGCTTCCTGTGGGGACTGACCCCTGATGAGCCAGTCATGCCGGTATGGAAAGACAAAGAGTCCTTGCACCCTGAGGTAGGCCGCCACCACCGCTAGGCACTTGGTGAACACCCTGGGGGCGGAGGTAAGGCCAAAAGGCAGTACCTTGTACTGATAATGATGCCCTCCTACTACAAATCTGAGATACTGTCTGTGGTCTGGATGAATGAGGATGTGAGTATAAGCATCCTTTAGGTCTAAGGAGCATAGCCAATCTCCCTGCTGGAGGTAGGGCAGCAGGATTCCAAGGGTAAGCATCTTGAACTTTTCCCTCTCCAGGAACTTGTTGAGATTCCACAAGTCGAGGATGGGCCTGAGGCCTCCTGTTCTTTTTGGTACTAGAAAGTACCTGGAATAGAAGCCTTGACCTCTCAGGTGGTGGGGCACCAGTTCCACTGCCTGTTCCTTTACAAGGCTTGCTAACTCCTGCAGGAGTAGGTCCCTGTGCAGAGGAAGTCTTGGAGGCTCCCCTGGAAAATAGGAGGGGGTACCTGGTGGAAGTGGAGGAGACAGCCCTTTTGGACTATGCTTAGTACGCAGGTATCCCTTGTTACGGCTGGCCACCTGTGGGCATACAGGGCCAGCCGGCCTCCTGTGCTGATAGGGGCCAGCTGAGGAGGAGAGGCTATGCCACTGGAGTCAGAACCTCACTCCCTGCTGTGCAGGAGCCGGAGCTGGTGGCTTGGGGGTTTTCTGCCTACGGGGCGCATGTCCCTGCCCCTTGGCCTGCTGACCCTGTTGGGGAGCTACAGAGGCCTGAAAATGAGGGTATGTTTTATAGGCAGATGACTTCCTCGGGTAAAAGGTCTTTTTTCCAGAGCCCTTCTTCTTCTGAGAAGGGGCAGAGGTTTTCCGGGACAGCCTTGTCCGGGTAAGAGTCTCGGTCTCGAGTTCTGCAGCCTTTTCAGCCATGGGCTTGCCAAAGCAGCAGGGGACATCGACCAACTTGTCCTGCACCCATGGCTCGAGGTCCAATGACTGTAGCCAGGCCTGACAGCGTGCAGAGATGCCAGCCGCGGCTACTTGGGCCGAAGCCTTGAAGCCATCATAGGCTGCTCGAGAGATAAACTTCGAGCACTCTCGGATACCCGATGACAGGGCCGTGAACCTCTGCAAAGGTTCCTCGGAGAGACCAGCAGAGAACTCGGCAATCTCCTTTGCGAGGTCTCGAAGGTACATGCCCATGTACTGCTGGTGGGTCTGGACAAGGCAAGCAAGCATAGAGACCCGGACGCACTTCTTACCGAGTGCATTCAGGTTCCAGGCCTCCCTGCCGGGAGGCAACGAGGAGTGCATCTTTTGACTCTTCAGATGATGCATGGCCGATTCCACAACCATGGAGTGGTGCGGTAGTTGTGCCTTTTGGAACCCGGGGCTCTTGCGGACTCGATAGATGGAATCGACCCGCTTGCTCAAAACCGGCGTCGAGGCCGGCGCCTCCCACATGCGGAAGAGCAACCGTTCCAGCATTGGAGGAACCGGTACAGTAAAGGCCTCCTTGGGAGAAGAGTCATACGGCAGGGCCTCGAGCTCCTTGGCTCGAGGCTTATCCACGGGATCCGCGGGGAATGACAAGGCCTTGGCCATATCCCGCACAAAGTCCTTGAACCGGGTATCCTCCGGGGGGGACCTTCTCTGAGGTTTGGACTTCGGCGAGTCCAATGGGACACACCGAGTCCGAAAGGTGTCCGGTGACTCCTTGTCCTCTGTCTCCCAGCCGGACCCCTCAGAGGAGGAATCAAGCGGCTCTGGTCGGGCAGGCACCGATGCCATATGCCCCGACGCCGAGGGTACCGGCGTCAACGACCTTGGTCCCGAACAGGAGGCCGAGGATCGACTCAAGAAAGCATGGACTCGAGGATCGGCTCGGCCTCCGGGGTCAATTTGGACGTTGATGTCCCGGTGGTCGGGCCAGATGCACCGGTGAGACTTGCGATCAGTGCCCTCTGCTGTTCCATGAAGGCAGCCAAGCTGCACTCCAAGGCCGTCAACCTGAGTCTGAGCTCAGCAGCCCCCGACTCGGGCCCCGACGGCGTCGGGCCTGACGTTGGCTCCCCCGGAGGAGAGTCCACGAGTCCGCACTCGGCAGCATATAATCTAATAGTATATAGTCATGTATAACTTGTACACCTTGGCAACTAATTCCGTACAAATTGTATATTACCATGTATAGCCTGTACACCTTGGCAACTAATTCTGTACAAATTGTATATATGGGCCCCCCCCCCAATCTACTGAAATCAAATGTATACCTTGATCTGTGTGCTTTAATCAAATGTGTATCATATCCAAATGCTTGTCCCGTGTTACGTAATCATTGACTAATCAAAATGTAAAACTGAATTCTCAATGTACCGTACAATACATTATGATTCTGTAAAGTAAACCGCTGCTGATCGTAGGAAGCAGCGGTATACAAGTGTTTACTAAATAAAAAATAAAAAATAAAAAATAAAAATAAATAAATACAGTACTCACGTGACCCGGGGACTCCATCTCCAAACGAGGATGTTTGGCAGGCCTCTCCGACTCCGAAGACCCGGGATGGCGCTCGGGGCTATGCGACTTGGCCCTCGAGGAGCCAAGTGTGTCCACCGACACCGCCCTCGCGGGTTTCTTCTTCCTGCGATGCTCCCACGAGGGAGACCCCCTCTCAGAGGAGCCTCGGCGATGCTCAGGACCGGAGTCCCGAGATGTCGAGGCCACTGACAAAGTCTGGACGCGGAGTCAGAGAAGATTCTTTCCTTTTGGTGCTGCTGACTCCTCAACGCCTTCGAGGACATTTTCCCACACGGGCCACAGATCATTGGGTCATGATCGGGCCCGAGGCAACGGAGGCAGCAGTCATGTGTGTCGGAGAGAGACATAAGTTTCTTACACCGATCACTCTTCTTAAACCCGCTGGTAGCCATCGGGGGAAAAAGGGCCCCTGCGAGGTCAAAAGACAGGGCTGCCAGTGAAAAATAGAAAAATGGCGCGTACGCTAGTCACTAAGGACAAAAACCGAAAAAAGAAGTCCGGGCTCGATACCGACGTATTGGGCCCAAGCAGGAAAGGGAAACCGGCGTCGAACCGAAGAAAACGGGTCCACGCAGAATAAAATCAACTTTTTCCTCGGGTGAAAACGAAACACGTCCGTCGGGCTCCGCGGAAAAAAGAAGACTGAGCAAGATGGCACCCTTGGGCGGGAAGGGGACCGCACATGCGCGCTGCATTCCCAAAGGCTTTCTTTGAAAGCTGGGGAAATGCTCCGCACGGGGGCTCCGTCGGCGCCGACGTCACTCATATGTGAGGACTGACTTCCTGCTTGGTCCTGGAGAACAAACGTTACAGCACAATAATAATAACGAGTGATTTCAATTACCCCGGTATAGACTGGGTCAGTGTCACAGCAGGACATGCTAGGGAGATAAAGTTTCTAGATGAAATAAATGACTGCTTCTTGGAGCAGCTTGTTCATGAACCAACCAGAGGGGAAGCCATTTTGGATCGAGTCCTTAGTGGAACACCAGATCTAGTACAAGAGATAAGGATGTTGGGGCCACTTGGCAATAGTGATCATAGCATGATCGCGTTTGATTTAATTAATGGAGGAGGGATGGTAAGGAAATCCACAATACTATCTTTTAACTTTTGAAAGTGAGACTGATAAAATGAGGAAAATAGTTAAAAAAAAAACTAAAAGGAGCATTTGCAAAGGTACAAGACTTACATCATGCTTGGGTGTTGTTTAAAAATACTATCTTTGAAGTCCAGACCAGCTGTATTCCATGTTTTAAGAAAATTAAAAGGAAGTCCGAAAAACTGCCAGCATGGTTTAAAGATGAGGTCAGAGAGGCTGTTGTTGCCAAAAAAGCATCTTTCAGGAAATGAAAAAAGAGCCAAATGATGAAAACTGGAAACTGCACAAGCATTGGCATGTTAAATGCAAGGCATTGATAAGGCAGGCAAAGAGAGAATTTGAGAAGAAGCTTGCTGTGAAAGCAAAAACGTGTAATAAAGACTTTTTCAAGTACATTCGTACCAAAAAACCTGTGAGAGAGTCAGTGGGACCATTAGATTATAGAGGGGTAAAAGGGGCACTAAGAGGGGACAAGGCCATAGTGGAGAGACTGAATGAATTCTCTGCTTCGGTCTTTACTAAAGAAGATTTAAGTAAGGATGCTACCCATGACTGAAGTGGTATTTAAAGGTGATATCTGCAGAAGAATTGAAATGCATATTGATACACCAGGAAGATGTATTACAACTATTTGATAAACTGAAGAGTAGCAAATCACCTGGACCGGATGGTATACATCCAAGGGTGTTGAAAGAACTGAAATATGAGTTTGCAGACCTGCTATTAGCAATCTGTGAACTATCATTAAAATCAACTGTAATACCTTAAGACTGGAGGATGTCCAGCGTAATGCCAATTTTTAAAAAGGGTTCCAGGGGTGATCTGGGAAACTACAGACCGGTGAGCCTGACATCAGTACAGAGAAAAATGGTAGAAAGCATAATAAAGAACAAAATTACTGAACATGTAGATAGTCATGGCTTAATGGGAGACAGCCAACATGGCTTTAGATAAGGAAGATCTTTTTTATGTTTTTTTGAAGGTGTGAATAAACAGGTAGACAAAGGTGAGTCGGTTGATATAGTGTATCTGGACTTTCAGAAAGCCTTTGACAAGGTCCCTCATTAGAGACTTTTGGCAAAACTAAAACGTCATGGGATAGGAGGCAGTGTACTATTGTGGATCAGGAACTGGTTAAAAGATAGAAAGCAGAGGGTAGGGCTAAATGGCCAATTTTCCCAATGGAGAAAGGAGTTCACTGTGGATCTGTGCTGGGTCCGCTGATTTTTGACATATTCATAAATGACCTGGAAAAGGGAATAACGAGTGAGGTTATCAAATTTGCAGATAACAGAAAACTATTTAACGTTGTTAAAACCCATGAGGATTGCGGAATATTCCAAGAGGATCTTGATAAATTCGTCTCCTAATGCTTTTGCTCTGTTTGCTGCTATTACCTGCCTGTCTGTGTTCTCTCCGTAGAGCCTGTCAATCCAGCTCCTGCCTTCCGGTTCCTGCTTCCCGCCTGGTCCCGCCTCCAGTAGTGACGCGGCCGCATCCCCGCGGCCGCGCGTGCAGAGAGCCTGTCAATCCAGCTCCTGCCTTCCGGTTCCTGCTTCCCGCCTGGTCCCGCCTCCAGTAGTGACGCGGCCGCATCCCCGCGGCCGCGCGTGCAGAGAGCCTGTCAATCCAGCTCCTGCCTTCCGGTTCCTGCTTCCCGCCTGGTCCCGCCTCCAGTAGTGACGCGGCCGCATCCCCGCAGCCGCGCGTGCAGAGAGCCTGTCAATCCAGCTCCTGCCTTCCGGTTCCTGCTTCCCGCCTGGTCCCGCCTCCAGTAGTGACGCGGCCGCATCCCCGCGGCCGCGCGTGCAGAGAGCCTGTCAATCCAGCTCCTGCCTTCCGGTTCCTGCTTCCCGCCTGGTCCCGCCTCCAGTAATGACACGGCCGCATCCCTGCGGCCGCGCGTGCAGAGAGCCTGTCAATCCAGCTCCTGCCTTCTGGTTCCTGCTTCCCGCCTGGTCCCGCCTCCAGTAGTGACGCGGCCGCATCCCCGCGGCCGCGCGTGCAGAGGTATCCTGCTCTTCCTGCATAAATTCACGGCGCCTGCAGTATCACAGTCTCCTTCGTCTCCTAATGCTTTTGCTCTGTTTGCTGCTATTACCTGCCTGTCTGTGTTCTCTCCGTAGAGCCTGTCAATCCAGCTCCTGCCTTCCGGTTCCTGCTTCCCGCCTGGTCCCGCCTCCAGTAGTGACGCGGCCGCATCCCCACGGCCGCGCGTGCAGAGGTATCCTGCTCTTCCTGCATAAATTCACGGCGCCTGTGGCGCCCGTCGCCGCGGCGTGCAACAGGGGCGCGCACCGAAGGAGCGCACCTAAGGAGCACGCCATGCTCCTTGGGTGCGCTCCTTGGGGCCGCTCCGGAAGCGGAGGGAAATCTCTCAACTTTACTTTGCACTTTTGTCTCCTCTCAGCCCTTTTCTTCACAACCATAAGTGAACTTGGATCTGCCGTCTCCCCACCAATTGTTCCTGTCGTCACTGCCTGCCACTACTTACAGGTACTCAACTTCTCCTCTCCACTATCTTCTCTTGCCTTTTCCACCTCCCCCTCTGCCCCTCCTTTCATGACTCACATACCGGTTCATTGGGGCCGCCGCCCCTCCAGAGCCCCTCGCCACCGTCCATGCGGCTATTTCAATCTCCATCCCTGCGTTCTATCTGCCCCACCCCACCCCCCTGCATACTCCTATTACTCCTGCACCCTCTCATGCCACTCAATCTTGGTCTTCTTAATTGCCGTTCAATACGATCCAAATCCCTCCTTATTCAGGATCTCATTTTGCAGAAGTCCTTTGACCTTACCCTCCTCACGGAAACGTGGCTAAGGGAAGGGGAGGACGCCCTTCTTGCTCGATGCCTCCCTGCCGGTTTCTCGGCAGTTTCCGTTCCCCGCATTGCCCGCTCCGGTGGCGGTGTGGCAGCTATCCTCGCCCCCTCTCTCCCTTCCACCCAGCTCTCTCCCCCTTCCCTCTCCTATCCTGAGGCCCTCCTTCTTCATCTCCACACCTCCCCTCCGACCCATGTGCTCCTAATCTACGCACCTCCTGCCCTCCGCCCTGATCTTTGGGACTCTCTTCTTCACTCTCTCTCTGACCTCTCCCTACTGTTTCCTCACCTTCTTATCGCCGGAGACTTCAATCTCCACCTCGACTCTCCTTCATCTCCCAGAGATCATGCCTTCCTCACTCTCATTCAGGACTTGTCTCTTCACCAGCATGTTTCATTCCCCACTCACTCTGCCGGTCACACCCTCGACCTTTTCCTAACGCTTTCTTCCTCCACCCTCTCACTCCACAATTTGTCTTCCCATCCTCTCCCCTGGACCGACCACCTCTGCCTAGCAGTCTCTTGCCCTCACCCTCAAGCCTTAACTTCAACCTCCCCCCCAGAGTCTCCACCTGTTCCACGCCGCTCACGATTTATCACCCCTTCCACAGCACAGCATTTTCCCCCGGCAGCAGAACTGCTCCCTTCTGATTTCTCTTCTCTATCTCCCAGCGCTCAGGCGTCTACTTGGTTCTCCTCCCTCTCATCTGCCCTCGACCACGTCGCCCCTCTTCGTTCACGCCCCACTTCCCGCCGCACATCACACCCCTGGTATCATCCCGGTCTTCTTCTGCTCCGGTCCCAGCTCCGAAGAGCTGAAAGACGCTGGCGTACATCCCCTTCCTCCTCAACTTTATCTTTCTTCAAAGCACAGCACTCTTACTATCGGTCCCAAGTCCACCTTGCCAAATCCACTTACTTTTCCTCTGCCATCGCTAACGCCCCTAACCAGACCCGTCACCTTTACTCAACCCTACGTTTTCTCACTTCCCTACAACCTTCCTCCACCTCTTCCACCTCTCACCCTGTCCCTGCGCCCTCACTTTTAGCCTCAGCTTTCAGTAACAAAATTACCACCCTGAGAGCCTCCCTACCCTCTCATCCCCCACCTATTCTTTCACCACCCCCAGTTCCTTCCCCTCCCCCTATCTCCCAGCTCACCCACACCTGGTCTTCCTTCTCTTTGACCACTGCCAGTGAACTCCACCACCTCATCTCCTCTTCCAATAAGACCTACTGTTCTCTCGACCCTATTCCCTCTGCCTGGCTACTCATTCCCTCTCTATCCCTCCTTCCTCACCTTCAAACAATGCTGAACTCTAGTCTTTCCACAGGCACTTTTCCTTCTCCCTGGAAACACGCCCTCATTCGTCCGATTCTTAAGAAACCTTCTCTCGACCCTCTAGACCCCAACAACTATCGCCCAGTTTCCAACCTTTCCTTTCTCTCTAAGCTCCTTGAAAAAAGTCGTCTTTGCCCAACTCTCTCACCACCTGGATTCTATCAACCTCCTTCACCCCCGTCAATAAGGTTTTCGGACAGGGCACAGCGTTGAAACCATTCTTCTCGCCTTCACCAACTCCTTGCATGTGGCTCACGATCGTGGTGACATCTCGGTGGCGGTAGCTCTTGATCTCTCTGCCGCCTTCGACTTGGTTGATCACTCCCTTCTCCTTTCTCAACTTCACGCCGCCGGTCTCTGTAGCACTGTATTTCGATGGTTTCACTCCTTTCTCTCCTCTCACTCTGGCACTGTCCTCTCATCATCTCCATCTGTTCCCTCCTCTGATTCCTTTCCTCTCACCTGCGGGGTTCCCCAGGGTTCAGTTCTTGCCCCCCTGCTCTTTAATCTCTTCCTGACCCCTCTCACACTGCTAATTCAACAATTTGGGATTTCGGCATTTTATTACGCAGATGATATTCTCCTCCTATATCACACCTCCCCTCTGTGTCCTGATCTTGCCCCACTTGATTCCTGTCTTGCAGCTATCTCCAAATGGATGACTCAGAACTGCCTACAACTCAATCTGTCAAAAACTACTGCAATTTGGTTCCCTCACGGCCATCCTTCCCCAGCTCTGACACCCTCTTTCTCAGGTACACCCATCTCCCTCGTCTCTACCTTTCGGTATCTTGGGGTGCTTTTTGATTCGGATCTCTCCTTCTCTGCCCACATCTCCCATGTCTCGAAGACTTCATTCTACTATCTCCGCCAGATCCGCGCCATTCGTCCCTTTCTCTCTCCCTCCGCTCTTGCTACCCTCTTACTATCACTCGTCATTTCTTGGATTGATTTCTCCAACTCTGTCCTCTCAGGCATCACCAAATCCCAACTTACACGATTGCAAAGAATTCAAAACACCGCTGCCCGACTTGTATCCCACTCTTCCCCCAGAGATCACGTCACCCCCCTGCTGTTCCGACTTCACTGGCTTCCTATTTCCTACCGCATTCAGTTCAAACTCCTTACACTCGTCCACAAGGTTCTTCACACCACCACCCCTCAATATCTTGCTGACCTCATACACTTTCATACCCCCCGTCACACCCCTCGGTCTTTTCATTTAAACCGCCTTACATTACCTCCCCCCTCACAGGCTCACCTTCACTCTACCCGCTCATCAGCCTTCTTTTTTGTAGGTCCCGCACTATGGAACTCTCTTCCCACTGCCCTCCGTCTCGAACCACACCACCCCACTTTCAAACATGCCTTAAAAACCCACCTATTTACCCTTGCCTTTGACCTTCCCTCCTCTTACCCCTAACCTCTCCCCTAAGTCTGTTGTTCTCTCTCTACACACCTCTTTCTGTCCTATCACCAAATTGTAACTTCTTTTCCTTTTCTGGCCCGTGGGCCTTGCTGTAATGATGCTTTTTATTGTACACCGCTCTGTTTACCCTGAAGGGCGGTTAAGCAAATAATAAACTTCAAACTTCAACTTCAAGACTGGGCATCGAAATGGCAGATGAAATTTAATGTGGACAAGTGCAAAGTTATGCACCTAGGAAAGAGCAACCCAAACTATGGTTACATGATGCAAGGTTCCACATTAGGAATCACCACCCAGGAAAAAGATTTAGGTGACATCAAGGATAACATGTTGAAACCCTCCACCCAGTGTGCCGCAGCGATCAAGGGAGCAAATAGAATGCTAGGTATCATCAGGAAAGCAATGGAAAATAAAACAAAGGATATTATAATGCCTCTGTATCGTTCCATAGTGCGACCCCGCCTTGAGTATTGTGTGCAATTCTGGTCGCCGTATCTTAAAAAGGATATAGCGTTATTACAAATGGTACAGAAAAGAGCCACCAAAATGGTAAAGGGATGGAAGGATACTCCTATAAAGAGAGGCTAAAAAGGTTAGAGCTCTTCAACCTGGAAAAGGTTTGGACAAGTTCCTGGAAGAAAGGTCCATAAACCATTATTAAAAGGGACCCGGGATATTACTGCTTGACCCAATACAAGCATTGTGGAACCTGTGTTTTTTGGGGAAACTGCTAGGTACTTATGATCTAGATTGGCCACTGTTGAAAACAGGATACTGGGCTTGATGGACCTTGGTCTGACTCAGTATGGCATATCTTATGTTTTTATGATTATTGGCACTATGATAAACAATTCAAATCAGTTTGAACAGAAGAACCACATTCCCACTACAGTAAAATTAGATGCACCTGTGATTATTTGTCAGTACTCACATGACTTGAATCAACCAATGAATGATGACTCTAAGGTTTGAAATGGCCACATTCACTCCCTGTTTCATTTTCCCAATTGTGAAGACAAAAGAGCTGCCAAAGACTGTCAGAAAAGCCATTATCACCAAACATCAAATTTCACAGGGGTACACAAGGCATCTCCAAAGACCTTGGGATTTCTGTTTCTATAGTTTGCAATGTTATTAAGTAGTTTTCTGCTTATGGAACTGTTAAGAACCTCCCAGAACGTGGTGGGGAGGGGAAAATTAATCCAAGAAGTCTTCGAAGGATAGTGGAAATTGTTGGAGAAATACCATGTACAACATTCAAAGAGCTTAAGGCTGACCTGGAGCAATCTTGAATGTGGTTTCAACTCGTGCCCTACGCCACACACTAAACAAAGAAGGACTACATGGGTGAAGGCCAAGGAGGACCTCATTGCTCAAATAGAGATATGGGAAAATGTTCTGTGGACAGATGAAACCAAACTTGAGCTCTTTGACAATGCAGACCAGCAATACATTTAGAGGCAAAGAAATGAAGCTTATATGAAAAAAACACCCGTTCTACAGTTTAATATTGTGGAGGTTCCATAATTGTGTGTGGTTGTTTTGCTGCCTCAGGAACTGGAGGCCTGGAATTTATTAAAGGAATCATGAAGTCAGAGGACTACCAAGGTATTTTGGAGTGAAATGTGCTACCTAGTGTTAAAAAGCTAGGTCTGGGTCGAGAGGCATGGGTTCTCCAGCAGGACAATGACCCAAAATATACATCCAAAAGTACAAAAGAATGGTTCAAAAGGAAAAAATGGACTGTTTTAAAGTGGCCAGCAATGAATCCTGATCTCAATCCAATCGAAAACCATTGGAAAGAGTTGAAATCTGCCATTGGGAAAAGGAATCCTGGAAACACTCATAGAAACATAGAAATATGACAACAGAAAAAGACCACATGGCCTATCTAGTCTGTCCTTCCATAAGAACTACAACAGTCCCCTTTTTACCTTTAGAGATCCTCTGTGGAGGAGTGGCCTAGTGGTTGGGGCAAGGTACTTCAGGCTGGAAGGTCAGGGGTTCAAATCCCACTAGAGGACAGCAGCCTTGGGCCAGAAGGACTGGGGTTTCTAGTCCCACAGGTGCTCCTTGTGGTCTTGGGCAAGCCACTTAACCCTCCATAGCCCATGTTTCCTGTAAAATAGTTATCTCCAAGTTATAATGCCCTGTTCAATGTAATTTCAGTTTGTTCAATGTAAACCGCACTGATGCAGAATAGCACGGTATATAAGAGAATGTAAATAAGTAAATAAATGAGCTGGAACAAATCACAGAATGGGAGAAACTATCAGCAGACAGATGTATGAAACTTATAGATGGCTACAAGAAATGTTTGGAGGCTGTCATCACTGCCAAGTGTTGTGCAACAAAATATTAGTGAAGTGTGCCATTAATCCTGTCCAGTTCCTATTTTCCTTTTTGCTCAGAAATGACTACTTCTAAGTTCTTTTTTTGGTTTTTTCTGTTGAACATACTATTAAAATATTATGATGACATACAATTTTCCAAATATTATGATGACATACAGATTTTCAATTATTTCTCAAGATATTGTACACAACATGCCTAAAATGCAAAGGTACAGTCAACAATGCCAATCACAGAATGAAGATAAACATCACAATCAAAATCAATAAAGGTGAAATTAGGACTTATCTGCTAATTGGCTTTCCTTGCATTCCCTCCAGTCCAGTCCCGACTTGTGGGTAGTCACACCCCACCAGCAGCTTGGAGACTAAACATGTCAGTGCTAATGACCACCCTTCACAGGCACTTGCCACCTTAGCCACCCCAGTATACTACTGACAATGCAGACTCACATGAGCAAAAACCAAGGAAACAAAAACTATGTCATAACGTTGACAAATTCTAACTCCCTCTAAGGCAGATAACTCCCCTGCCTCGTGGAGAACAAGACCATCATCTGAAATGGTCAGGCCACTCAACTACAATACTCCTACTGTGCCGAGAAGTGGCTTCAATGCACACTTCCCTCTTACCGAGTTTTACCTCTGTTTTAACTAAGTTTGTGACTGAGAAAGACCATCATTCACAGCCTGGCCCCCCCCTGCTCAAGGACCGCCATGCACCAGGCCTGTCCCACCGACCCAGACCAACAAGCAGATGATGTTCTTACTGCCCGGGATCACTAGTCACACATGATACCGAATTCTGGGAGGGTATGGTACTGAACTGGAGGGAACTCAAGGAAAGCCAATTAGCAGGTAAGTCCTAATTTCAACTTCCTTATCATCCCTCCAGTCCAGTCCTGACCTGTGGGATGTACCACAGCAGTACTAACCATCGCAGGGACCTACGAGCCCAGTTTGAATCACTGCTGCACCGTATCTCGCATCCCCCGCCGCCTGTACATCCAGACAGTAGTGTTGCATAAAGGTATGCACTGACTGAGCCAACCTCTTGAGGATAGGAGGAGCATCCTCAAGGGAAGTCCTCGTCGAGGAAGTCTCTGTGAGGGGCACTGATGACCCGGAGTGACCGGGAGTCGGGACCCACTGCGTCCCTAGGAACGCAGAGAAACTGCGCTCCAGGACTGCCATCCTGGCCTCTATGCCAGACGGCTCTATAGCCTGCACTGGCCCTGAGGACATTAAGGCTGGTGTCGGGTCCCTGAAAGGGGAATCCTGAATGGTGATGGAGTTGGTGGAATTGCGTCAATCTCTCGACGCCACAGGAGACTCTTCTTTCCAGTGCTGCTTCAACAGGTGATCCCATCCGTCATCCCCCGCGGTGAGTCAAGGGCTCCATGGCTGGGTCAGCGGACTTACTTCACAGGCCTGGGTCGGCCCTTGACATCGACTTCGATGCGCAGGGGAGATCCTCCGAAGACGACTCTGACGCCTGATGACCTCTGGGCTCGAACTGAGCCCAGGCACGCAATACCGAGTCACCCTGCACCAGCATCGAAGGCAAGAATTCCACCCCTGATGCCAAACTCGAGCCAGACCTACCAAACAGCTCCCCCTGCTACCTTTCGCATTCCTTCCAGGTCTTGGCTGACATCAGAAGGCAAAGTGGGCAGGAAGACACATCATGGTCTGCCCCAAGACATTTGATACAGGTACTGTGGCGGTCCGTTCGGGACATAGTGTGGTTGCATTTGCCACACTGCTTGAAATCGCTGGTCGAAGACATAGTGGGAAAAATGAGACCCGCGAGATCAAACTCCGACGTCTCGACCAGCGAGGCCACGAGAGAAAAACCCGTGGGCTGGAACACGAAAAAATGAAAATAAAGAAAAATTATCCGAGTGAAAACCACGACACCAAGGTGGAGGACTCGGGTGGTGGAAGGTGATCAAACTCAAGCAATTGAGAAGAAAAACACTGAAGAATGGTCTGAAAAAAATTGACTTTGTCCTGTGTGCACAGACAGCATATCTGCAGGGCTCTGCGGAAAAAAGAAGACTGAGGCAAGACCTTTGGGTGGGAAGGTGACCGTGCATGTGTGGTGTAACTCCCAAAGGCTTTCTTTGAAAGCTGGAGAGTGGATCCACGCGGGCTCCGTCGGCACCGACATCACCCATATATGAGGACTGACTTCCTGCTTGTTCCTGGAGAAGCTGCAGCTTCTTGAATCTGGGAGCCTTCTGAACTCTATATATGGAGTCAAGCCTTCTACTAACTGGAGTCACAGTGAGAGGGTTCTCCCACATTGTCATCTGCCCTCTCTGAATGATGTAGTGCATGGGCACTGTCACCACTTCCTTAGGGGCCAAAGGATCTCCAATTCTTCTGTGCTGGGCTAATCCTCCATCTCCAAAGAAAATGGAATGGCCTTGGCCATATCCCTGACACAATCTTGGAAGGCCATATCCTCAAGAGGGGACTTGTGACATTCATGAGATGGAGAAGGTCAGATGGCTCGGATTTGACATAAGTGACCCAGCCTTCTGAGTCAGACTCAGAGAGGAAGTCAAAGTACTTCTGAGTCTCTGTCTGGATCTCTCTTCTGACCCTTGGGGATCAGGAACTCCTTTGAGAGTGATGATGTACCAATGCTTGTCTGGATTTCAAGGGGACATCGGACCCCAAAAGTCAAGCGTGAAATCAGCCAAGCAGGCTCCGGTGTCAGGGCCCTTCAATATCCTAATGTCCTGCATGCAAGCCATGTGTCTCGAGGATTAGTTGGATAGGTGCCGATGTCAATGTAGCTGACGAGGCACTGACATGCTGCATAGCAAACAGCATCGTGATCCATTCTTCGAGAACCTTCAGACAGCATTTCTTTATGGCTGTCAACTCCAAGGGCTGTAGGGCCTCAGCAACCTTGGCCAATGTTCCTGGAATCTGTAAGGGGGTATCAGTGGCTTGGTTTTGGCAATCAGTAGGCCATCGCTGCCCCTCCGAAGTCTTGGAGGATGAGTTCTCCTTCCTTTGGGGCAGCTTAGAGGGGCAGTCTCATGGACCCTCATCATTCTTGAAGCATGCCTCGAGGGGCTTCAACACCGATGCACCGGAATCTTCACTCTGTGTTCGGCACGATCACCTCATGGCATCAATGAAGATGAAGTTTAATCATTCCTCATCTCTCGGGTGGAGATCAATTGAAGGCCGATGTTCTGGAGCACTATGGGTGCTCGGCTCTGAGTGGGCTCCAGAACTCCTTGATGTCCATACACTGCCAGCATCCAATGCAGCCTGTAATGCCATTGAGACCATTACTGCTGATTCCAATGTCGATGGATCAGACTTGTAAGCACTAAGCAGGGTTTTGCGCTTCTTTTCATGATTTTTGAGTCCTCTTTTTGTCATATGCAAATACAAATTACAAGAAGAGGGCTGATGATCGGGTCCCAGGCACCGAAGACACTAGTTATAGGTATTCATTTATTATTTATTTATTTATTACAATTTCTTATATACCGCACTATTCAACAGCAGCGCGGTTTACATTAAAACAAAAAGGACCAGAACAACAGGCTGTTCGGTTTTACAGAGAACAGGTGTACAAACTTGGATAACATGGGTGAACTATATACATAAAATATCTACAAGTAGGCGTGATAATAATATCCATGGAAGATATGGTCCTTGAACACCTGGAACACATAAACCCGCTGGCAAGTTTTTGCAACATATTGGCCGGAAAAACAGTTGCACTGAAATCAAATGACTCGACTGTGAAAATTAGAAGTTCCCATGGTCGGAGCACAAGAACCTAAGGAGGGGTGCCGTGGAAAAGGAAAGAGTAGTTACTCACCTGTAACAGGTGTTCTCCAGGAGAAGCAGGAATCAGTCCTCACATATGGGTGACGTCGGCGCCGACGGAGCCCTCGCAGAGCAATTTCCCCAGCTCTCAAAGAAAGCCTTTTGGAATTGCAGCGCGCATGCGCGGCCCCCTTCCCGCCCAAGGGTGCCATCTTGCTCAGTCTGATGACATAGCTAAAAGATAGCAAAAAATTAGCAAAAACGAAATGATAGGACTGCAACTCCAAGGGGAGGAGGGAGGGTTGTGAGGACTGATTCCTGCTGCTCCTGGAGAACACCTGTTACAGGTGAGTAACTACTCTTTCTCCAGGACCAAGCAGGAAGTCAGTCCTCACATATGGGACTCCCAAGCTTAAGGCTACCGGAGGCCTCAAGCGGAAAACATCGCTTCCTCGAGCTCAGAAGCACAGAAGGAAGGAATCTTCTCTGAAAACGCCCCCGACCGGTAGCCCAACACCAGGGCCGGAGGGTAGGAGTTGCCTAAACCTCAAAGAGATTATGGAGGACTGCCTGTCCGAAAGCACTGTCCCTGCGGGACTCCCTCTCTAGGCAGTAATGGGCCGCAAAAGTCTGGCTTGAAGACCAAGTAGCGGCCCGGCAGATGTCTGCCAACGGAACAGAGCGGAGATGAGCCACTGACGCAACCTTCGCCCTAACACGATGAGCCGTGACTCGACCCTCCAATGAGAGGCCGGCTGCCCCAGAAGCCCAAGCGATACAGTCAGCAACCCATATGGACAAAGTACGCTTGGAGACAGGTAGCCCCAACTTATTGGGGTCAAAAGAAACGAAGAGCTGAACAGCCCTTCTATGCTCTCGCGTACGGTCAAGGTAGAAGGATAAGGCCCTCCTACAGTCTAGGGTATGCAGGACCATTTCAGCCCGGCAGGTGTGCAGCCTGGGAAAGAAGGTCGGAAGAACCACCTCCTGGTTGATATGAAAAGTAGAAACCACTTTTGGAAGAAACTTAGGGTGAGTCCGTAAGATGACCCTATTCCTGTAGAACCTAGTGTAAGGAGGATCAGACACTAGGGCTTGCAGTTCACTAACGCGCCTAGCAGAGGTAAGGGCTACCAAGAACAAGGTTTTCCAAGAAAGAAAACGAAGAGGGCAGGTAGCCATAGGTTCAAAGGGCGGACAGGTAATCCGCTGCAAGACCACATTCAGATCCCATTCAGGGGCTGGTGGGTGTAAAGGAGGCTTAAGGAGAAGAAGGCCTCGGAGAAAACAAACCACCAAAGGGTGGTGGGAAAGAGGCCTGCCATCCACCGGTGCGTGATGTGCAGAGAGAGCACTGAGGTGGACTCTGACAGAGTTGGACTTAAGGCCCAGATTGGAGAGGTAAGGCAAGTATTGCAAGACCACTGCTACCAAGCAGGAGAAGGGATTCTCAGACTGCTGAGCACACCAAATGGAGAACCGACGCCACTTAAGAGCGTAGGACTTCCGGGTGGAAGGCCTCCTCGAGGCCAAGACAACCTCTTCCACCTTCCGAGGCAGCTGGAGGGGAGCAAGGACTACCCTTTCAGCAGCCAGGCTATCAGATGAAGGGACCGGAGGTTGGGGTGTAGGAGAGACCCTTGATCCTTTGTCAGGAGATCGGGTTGAAACCCCAGAGGAAGAGGAGTGTCCACCGCCAGCTGCATTAGAAGCGGGAACCAAGGTTGTCTCGGCCACCGGGGAGCCACTAGGATCAGCGAGGCTTTGTCTCTGAGAACTTTGAAGAGTGTTCGAGACACCAGCGGCATGGGAGGAAAGGCATACAAGAGGCCTGTGGACCATGGAATCAGAAAAGCATCCGCCGCTACTCTGAGAGGATGCGGTTGTCGAGAGCAGAATCTGGGAAGTTGTCGGTGCAGAGGACTGGCAAACAGATCCATGGTGGGGAGTCCCCACTTGAGAAAGATCCGCTGAACCACCAATGGATCCAATCTCCACTCGTGTGGTTGGAGGATCCTGCTTAGCTTGTCTGCCAGGTAATTTTCCTGACCTGGGAGATAGACCGCTTTGAGGAGGATGCCGTGGTGGACGGCCCAAGAGCACAGTCGCCGTGCCTCCTGACAGAGAAGGAAGGAGCCTGTGCCTCCTTGTTTGTTCACGTAGAACATTGCAACTTGATTGTCCGTCTGGACCAGCACAGACTGGTGAGAAGTGAGGTGGGAGAAGGCTCTCAGAGCTAGGCGGATGGCTCTGAGCTCCAGGAAGTTTATCTTCTGCGCAGACTCCCAAGGAGTCCAGAGGCCATGAGTACATGTCCCTTGGCAATGTGCTCCCCAACCCAGGAGAGAAGCATCGGTTGTTAGTACCTGAGAAGGCGGAGGAGATTGAAAATCCACTCCCAGTAGCAGGTTCGGCAGATGAAGCCACCACCGCAGAGAAGAGACCAGCAGGTCAGAGACCTGTACTGAGTCCGTCAGGCTCCCCGTGGCCTGCTGCCATTGAGTGTGAAGGCACCACTGAGCAGGTCGCATGTTCAGGCGGGCATTAGGGGTCACATGGACCGTGGAAGCCATATGGCCGAGCAGTCTCAGAAATTGCCTGGCAGAGACCAGGGAATTGCTGTGAAAGTGGCTGGCAAGATCCATGAGCCTGTGTGCTCTGTCTAGAGGCAGGAATGCCCGCGCCTGAAGTGTGCTTAACCTTGTGCTGATGAATTTGAGATCTTGAGAGAGGAGCAAAGCGGACTTTGCAAAGTTTATGACAAAGCCCAAGTGCTGGAGCAGAGACACAGTGCGATGAGTGGCCTGAGTGGCCTCTTGGGAAGACTGGGCCCTGATGAGCCAGTCGTCCAGGTATGGAAACACAAAAAGGCCTTGAAGTCTTAGATAGGCTGCCACCACTGCTAGGCATTTGGTGAACACCCTGGGGGCAGAGGATAGGCCAAAGGGCAGTACTCTGTACTGGTAATGATTTCCTCCCACAACAAACCTGAGATATTGTCTGTGGTCTGGATGAATAAGGATGTGAGTATAGGCATCCTTGAGATCTAAGGAGCATAGCCAGTCTCCCTGCTGGAGGTAGGGCAGCAGGATTCCAAGGGTAAGCATCTTGAACTTTTCCCTTGCCAGGAACTTGTTGAGGTTTCGCAAGTCCAGGATGGGTCTGAGGCCTCCTGTTCTTTTTGGTATCAGAAAGTACCTGGAATAAAAGCCGTGACCTCTCAGGTGGTGGGGCACCGGTTCCACAGCCTGTTCCTGAAGAAGACCTGCTAACTCCTGAAGGAGTAAGTCCCTGTGCAGAGGGAGTCTTGGATGCTCCCCTGGAAAGTAGGAGGGAGGTACCTGGTGAAAGTGTAGAAGATAGCCTTTCTGAATTATATGAAGCACCCAGGTATCTGAGGTGATGGCTGACCACCTGTGGGCAAAGTGGACCAGCCGGCCTCCTGTGCTGAGAGAAACCAGCTGAGGGGAAGAGGCTATGCTGATGGAGTCAAAAACCCCCACCCTGCTGAGCAGGGGCCGGTGTTGTGGGCTTGGGGGCCTGCTGCCTACGGGACCCATTACCCCGTCCCTTGGCCTGCTGACCCTTTTGGGGAGCTGCTGAGGCCTGATACTGAGGGTAGTGTTTATAGGCAGCCGCCTTCCTCGGGTAAAAGGGCTTTTTCCCCGAGCCCTTCTTCTTCTGAGAAGGGGCAGAGGTTTTTCTGGACAGCCTAGTTCTGGTCAGAGTCTTGGTCTCGATCTGTGCAGCCTTTTCAGCCATGGGTTTGCCAAAGAGGTTTTCACCTCTGCAGGGGACATCGACCAACTTGTCCTGTACCCATGGCTCGAGGTCGGATGACTGAAGCCCAGCCTGTCGGCGGGCACCGATGCCGGCCCCGGCTACTCGAGCTGATGCTTCGAAGCCATCGTAGGCTGCTCGAGAGATAAACTTCGAGCACTCTCGAATACCAGTGGACAAGGCTTGGAACCTCTGCAAAGGTTCCTCGGAGAGACCAGCAGAGAACCCGGCAATTTCTTTTGCCAGATCTCGTAGATACATGCCCATATAGAGCTGGTAGGTCTGGACTCGACAAGCAAGCATAGAGCCCTGGAAGCACTTTCTACCGAGGGCATCCAGGTTCCGGACCTCCCGGCCGGGAGGCACCGAGGAGTGCATCTTCTGACTCTTGAGTCGATGCATGGCTGATTCCACCACCATGGAATGGTGCGGTAGTTGTGCCTTTTGGAACCCGGGGCTCTTGCGGACTCGATAAATGGAATCGATCCGCTTGCTTAACACTGGCGCCGACGCCGGGCTCTCCCACATGCGGAAGAGAAGTCGTTCCAGCATCGGAGGAACCGGTACAGTAAAGGCCTCCTTCGGGGGAGAGTCATACTGGAGGGCATCGAGCTCTTCGGCTCGAGCCTCCTCCTTGGGATCCGCAGGGAATGCCAAGGCCTTGGCCATATCCCGCACGAAGTCCGAGAACCGGGTGTCCTCCGGGGGGGACCGTCTGCGAGGTTCGGACTCGGGTGAGTCCGATGGGACACACCGAGTCCGAAAAGTACCAGGTGACTCTTCGTTCTCCGTTTCCCAGTCTGACTCCTCGGAGGAGGAATCGAGCGGCTCCGGTCGGGCGGGCACCGATGCCCTCTGCCATGACGCCGAGGGTGTCGGCGTCGACGACCTCGGTCCCGAACGGGAGGCCGAGGGAGACCGCGACTGAGGATCGACTCGAGCTCGCATGGACTCGAGGATCGGCTCGGTCTCCGGGGTCGACTTGGACGTCGACGTCCCGGTGGCCGGGGCAAATGCATTGGCGAGGCCAGCGATCAATGCCCGCTGCTGGTCCATGAAGGCAGCCAAACTGCTCTCCAAGGCCGTCAACCTGAGTCCAAGCTCAGGAGACCCAGCAGCCCCCGACTCGGCTCCTTCGGAGGCGAGTCCACGAGGACTACAGTACTCACGTGTCCAGGCAACTCCATTTCGAGACGAGGATGTTTCGAAGGCCTCTCCGACTCTGAGGACCCGGGACGGCTATCGGGGCTATGCGACCTGGCCCTCGAGGAGCCAGCAGCATCCACCGACGCCGCCCTCGTGGGTTTTTTCTTCCTATGATGTTCCCGGGCAGGAGACTCCCGCTCAGAGGAACGCCGACGATGCTCAGGACCGGAGTCCCGGGACGTCGAAGCCTCTGACGAGGTCCGGGCCCGGCCGGACGCGGAGTTAGAGAAGATACATTCCCTTTGATGCTACCGACTCCTCAACGCTTTTGAAGACATCTTGCTACACGGACCACAGATCATCGGGTCATGATCGGGTCTGAGGCAGCGGAGGCAGCAGTCGTGTGTGTCGGTAAGAGACATAAGTTTCTTACACCGATCACACTTTTTAAACCCGCTGGCAGCCATCGAGGGAAAAAGGGCCCCTGCGAGGTCAAAAGACAGGGCTGCCAGTGAAAAATAAAAAAATGGCGCGAACGCTTGTCACGAAGGACAAAAAAACGAAAAATAAAGAACGGACCCGATACCGGCGTAGCGGGTCCGGGCGGGAAAAGGATCCGGCGTCGAACCGAGAAAGAATAAGAAATAAAATCAACTTTTTCTGCGGCGATCACAAAACAGCGTCTGTAGGGCTCCGCGGAAAAAAGAAGACTGAGCAAGATGGCACCCTTGGGCGGGAAGGGGACCGCGCATGCGCGCTGCAATTCCCAAAGGCTTTCTTTGAAAGCTGGGGAAATTGCTCCGCAAGGGCTCCGTCGGCGCCGACGTCACCCATATGTGAGGACTGACTTCCTGCTTGGTCCTGGAGAAAGAAAGCTTTAATCGACTAAAAAATATTAAACTAACAAAGAAAAGAAGAAAATGCGACAAGCAGGTGGGAAATTGACCAAAAACATCCAGAGGTGGCAGAGTCCCTAGTGAGAGGAAAAACTACCAAACAGGAGTAGAGAGTTTGAGACATGTTTGTTCATTGGCCTCAACCGAAAAATGAATCTAAATGGCACCATGGTGCCAGGAGGGAAGATGGCGCACATGTGCACAGGAAGCTCCCAAAAGCTTCAACTAGTAGCTGGACAGCATTCCAGCGCGGGCTCAGTTGGATGACATCACCCATACATGAGGACTTCATTCCTGCTTGTCCACGGAGAAGTGTTACATCCTTTCACATCCCATTGGACTGGCTACTCTGCTACTGATGATATCTTGTGTAGGTCCACGTGTAGGCCTTCTGGTGATATGTATCTTTTACCCTAACTTTGTGAAAAGCATTCGTCTTCTTAAGCAGTCTACAACTCGATATATCCATTGATCATGAGCTGCCAGATTCTCTAAATATCAGAATTAATTTAAACAGATTATTACTGGTTGGTTTAATATATAACAAAACAGTTTGCTTACAAGGATTTGGAATGTAGCTGGTGCATTCTCTAATTCGAATAGCATAATTAGAAACTCATATTGTCCATATTGGGTACATAATGATGTTTCCATTCATTCTCTTCCTGGATTTGAACTAGGTTATATTCTTTCCTAAGATTTAACTTAGTGAAGATCAGGGAAGACTGAAGAAGCTCCAGGAGTTTGTTAATCTGAGAGATAGGATACTAATTATGGATAGTGACTGCATGGAGGGACCTGAATCTACAGTTGGAGAGTGCCATCTCTATAGCAGGAAAAGGAAGCTATATACCTTGAGACTGATATTCACATGTACTTATGCATCAGCAGTGGCAATCATAGAGTAGTTACTCACCTGTAACAGGTGTTCTCCAGGAGCAGCAGGAATGAAGCCTTGCCGAGCATTTCCCCAGCTTTCCATGAAAGCCTTTGGGAATGCAGGCACGCATGCGTGGTTCCCTTCCCGCCTAAAGGTGCCATCTTACCTCAGTCAAATGACATAGCTAAGAACAGCACACAAAAATGTAAAACAAACTATGTACAACTGCAACTCCAAGGGGAGGAGGGAGGGTTGTGAGGACTGATTTCTGCTGCTCCTGGAGAACACCTCTTACAGGTGAGTAACTACTCTTTCTCCAGGACCAAGTCAGTCCTCACATATGGGTGACTCCCTAGCTCTGGGCTACCAGGAACCCAGGCTGAACAAGAGAACTCCCTCTAGTCCCAGCATCAAAGAAAGGCTTTCCACTGACAGAACCTCCACTGGTAGCCCAACAGAGGGCAGGAGGGCAGGAGTTGCCTAAACCTCAAAGAGATTCCGGAGTACTGCCTGGCCAAAAGCACTGTCCCTCCGGGACTCCCTATCCAGGCAGTAGTGGGCTGCAAAAGTCTGGCTTGAAGACCAAGTAGCAGCCCTGCAGATGTCTACCAATGGTACAGAGCGGAGATGAACCACTGAGGCAGCCATTGCCCTGACACGATGGGCCGTGACCCGACCCTGCAAAGGAAGGTCAGTCGCCTTGTAAGCCCAGGTGATACAGTCAGCCACCCAAATGGACAAGGTACGGTTGGACACAGCTAACCCCAAATTATTAGGGTCAAAAGATATGAAGAGCTGAGTAGCCCTTCTATGCCCCTGCGTACGGTCAAGGTATGCAGAACTGCTTCAGCCTGACTTGCATGAGGCCTAGGGAAGAATGTTGGAAGAACCACGTCCTGGTTGAGGTGGAAAGAGGAGACAACTTTAGGGAGGAACTTAGGATGAGTCCTGAGGACTACCCTGTTCCTATAGATTCTGGTGTAAGGCCTGCCACAGACCAGGGCCTGAAGCTCACTCACTCTCCTGGCCGAGGTTAGGGCTATCAGGAAGAGAGTCTTCCAGGACAGGAAGCGGAGAGGACAAGTAGCCATTGGCTCAAAAGGTGGGTGAGTCAATTGTTGCAAGACCACATTCAACTCCCACTCAGGAGCAGGAGGACGGATTGGAGGCTTGAGCAAGAGCAAGAGCAAGCCTCTGAGAAAGCGGGACACCAAAGGGTGAACCGACAGAGAATGTACTTCCACCAGTGAGTGGTGAGCTGCTAGAGCTGAGAGGTGGACCTGAACAGAATTGGACTTAAGTCCCTGATTTGATAAGTGCAGTAAGTACTGAAGCACTACTGGTACAGTACAGGAGAAGGGATCCTCTGTACGTAGCTGACACCACACAGAAAACCTTTTCCATTTGAGAGCATAGGTTTTCCTAGTGGACTGTTTCCTAGAGGCTAGGAGAACCTCTTCAACTTCCTGAGGTAGGCCCCAGGGAGCCAAAACTACCCTTGCAGCCTCCAGGCCATCAAGTTGAGAGCTTTGAGATTGGGGTGCAGCAGAGAACCCTGATCCTGAGAGAGAAGGTCGGGTTGGAACCCTAGAGGCAGTGGGGGATCCACTGCAAGCTGTAGCAAAAGTGGAAACCAATGCTGTCTGGGCCACCTGAGAGCCACGAGCAGAACCGAGGCTTTGTCCTCGAGAATCTTGAACAGAGTTCGGGCCACCAGAGGCGTGGGAGGAAAAGCATACAGGAGGCCCTGAGACCAGGGAATCAGAAAAGCATCTGCTGCTATCCGCAGAGGATGTGGTTGCCTGGAGCAGAACTTTGGCAGCTGCTTGTTCAGAGGACTGGCAAACAGGTCTATGGATGGAAGTCCCCATTGCATGAAAATCTTTTGAACTACCATGGGATGGAAATTTTGAATTTATTAATACAAGCAACAAAAGACATATCAAAAAGCAAAAACAAAAACAACAACAATCACCCCAACCAAGTCCCACACCCCCCCAAAACCCCCACTCCCCGACATAGCACAAAACAAGTATCACACCCCCCCCGTGACCCACCTCCCCAAACCCACCACCAAACCAGCAGTCCACACACGTGCCCTCCTCCCAACCACCCCCACAAAGTCCTTGTCAATGTCCATGTCCCCCCCCTCAGTCCAATGTCCATGCCCGACCCAACCTCCCCCTGCAAGACCACCCCAGCATAGTCCACACATTGCATCCTGCAAACCCTGAACCCCAGCCCCGCCCCACACCCCCACCAGTCCAAATGGCCAAGGGTCCAGGATGTCGGACGCGCAGGCGCCCTCTCCCCACCCATCCATAAACAAAGCCCCTATCCCCCTCCCTCCCCCTTCAGACCCATCCCATCCAAACAAACACCTCAAAAACAAACCTCCCCACCCCCTCCCCCAAACCAAATGTAAACATAAGGGCCCCCTTAGCCCATCCCCAACACAATCCCATCAAAACAAATCATAAGTAATCATATAAATCAAATAGCTAAATACAACAAAAATACAGAACCCTTGTACTGCCCTGCCTTCCAGACAACGGAGCGGGACGCCCAGAAAACAAAAAGAACAAACAAACACGGAAAACAAAAATATTGGGACGGCCACCCTCTAAGAAGAAAGGGAAAGCGGACAACCGGTCAAAACCCCCTTATGGAGCCCCAGCTCACCCCCCCCCACCCCTCCCGGGAGGGAAACATCCCAAAGCATAATGAGAAGGAAACCCCAGGGAAGGGAAAAACTAACCCCTCCGATCACACCCCTCCCCCAGGGAACAACAAAACAAAACCGCACAGTCCTACAGGGATAGGAACCCCAGGGAACCCCTCCCCCTCACGGGGGGCGAAGGGTGAGGTGACGCCACAGACGCTCCCAACGATGAGCCTCCACCACCCGTCTTTCACGTTGCGCCATGCTGGACACTTCCTCCAGAATGTCCCGCACCACCTCATCGAGGGGCAGGACCAACCCCCGGGTCGAGACATGGCAGCGCGCTTGCCACAGGTGGTAGCGTACTACGGCCGTGACAAGGTAGAGGGTCCCGGAGTCCTGCCTTAGAGGAAAGGACCAGGCCCCGTACACCCACTCCGCATACGTGAGGAGGGAAAGGTCGCGCAGGTGAAGAGCAGCGGACACCAACCGGCAGGCCTCCATGTTGAAGGGGCACTGCCGGAGGAAATGGTCCATGGTCTCCGCCTGCCCCTCACACCCGGCCCTCGGACAGACCCGCTCGGCCTGTGACCTGTACTTGAGGTTGTCCCTCACGTACAAACGCCCGTGGAAAGACAACCAGGCTACATCCCGAACTTTCTTCGGTAGCCGAGGGGAGTTCAACAGCCGAAGGCCCCGCTGCATCACATCCGCCGGACAGTCCCGAAGGGCCCACCGTGGTTGATAGTGAGAGGTGAGTACCATCCGGTATAATCCTTTCCGCCCCAACGACTGGGCGAGCGGGTCGGTCACCCCCCACCGCCGAATGAGCCCCACCATCACAAATACGTACGATGGAGCCTGTTCCCCTCTCCGGCGCACACGTGGGACCGAGGACGCCCCCTCCCACTGCTCCCAGAAGCGGGAGAACCATTCCCGATAGGAGGCCACCCACCAAACCCCACCCCCTTCCCTCATCCTACCTAAGTGAAACGCCATGGACAAGACTGACAGAAAGACAAGGGGGTGCAACATACCCAAACCACCCTCTGCCCGATCCAGGCAGACGATGTTGCGCTGGACAGGGTTCAGGCGGTTACCCCACAGAAAACAGAAAAAGACAGCACAGACAGACGCCTGACGGGACAACGGAAGGACGAAGACCGTGGCCACGTGCAGAAAGAGAGGAAGCAGAAACGTCCCGAGGAGTTTGATCTTCTCCTCGTACGTACACCTCCACCCCCTCCACCGCAACACCCGACACCGTGCAGTCTCGAGACAACGGTCCCAATTGGACTCCGCACAGTCCTCCGACCCGAAGACGAGGCCCAAAACGCGGACCTCCCCCACGGGAGGAGGAAAGGGGGCGCAGGAAGGCGGGGAGGCCTCCGAGGAGCCCAACCACAGCGTCTGGCACTTGCTGTGGTTTACAACAGAGTGGGCTACCTCCGAGTACTCCTCCACGGCCTCCCGCAGGGCCTCTACCCCTTCAGTGCCGTCCACGTAAACTGATATGTCGTCAGCGTAGGCAACGACGGACACCGGGGGGCACCAGGCGCCTCCAGGCCCCGCAACCCACCTGAGGACAATCTCCGGAGGAAGGGGTCGAGGGAGAAAACATACAGCAGGGGGCTTAAAGGGCACCCCTGCCGCACCCCCGAGGCGACACCAAACGGCCGTCCGAGCCACCCGTTAATAAACGGGAAGCTCACCCCCCCTCGGTACAGCGCCTGCACGACGAAGAGGAAACCTGCGGGGAGGCCGAAGTGCTGGAGCACCACCCACAGGTACCGGTGACTGACTCGATCAAAGGCCTTGGACTGATCCAAGGAGACCAACCAGTGGTCCCGTTGGAGCGACCGGCCTCTTTCCACCATCTCCCGGACTGTGGCGACAGCGTCCAGAACCCCTCTCCCCCGAACGGAACAATACTGGGAAGGGGACAGCAAATCGCCCGACACCTCCACCAGTCGGTTGGCCAAACATTTGGCCAGGATCTTCCGGTCCACGTTCAGAAGAGAGAGCGGCCGCCAGAAGTCCAAGGAGCTATCGTCCTTCCCCTTGGAGAGCAGCAGCAGGACAGACTCGCGAAATGACCGCGGGAGATACCCCGTGTCCATGATCTCCTGAAACAGGGAGGTCAGGAAGGGGGCCAGCTGGGCGATGAAAGTGCGATAGAACTCCACAGGGAGCCCATCGCGCCCAGGCACCTTCCCCAACGGCATGGCACGAATCGCCCTCTCCACCTCCACCTGCTGAATCGGAGCAGCGAGTGCATCAACCTGTGCCTGGACCACAGCCGAATACATCGGGGGAAGGCCCAGGTACGTTCGGATATGTGTGAGGTCCACGGGGCGATCCCCAAACAGGTCCGAGAAGTATTCCCCCACCATCCGCAAAAGGTCCTCCTGGGAGGTATGAATGGTACCGTCCTCGCCCCGCAGGGCCATGACCTCCCGACGCTGAACCCTCTCCCTGCAAGTCCGGAAAGGGTCTGGAGTTGCGCCCCCACCGGCCGCCCCCTCGAAGCATAGGGAGGCATGGCGATCGTAAAGCAGGCCACGGAGCTGGACACGCACCTCTTCAACCTCCTCCCGCGCTGCCCCTCGGGATACCAAACGATCCAGCGACCTCCGGAGGACAGTGTAGGTGAGGTAGCGGGATCGAGCCATGGAGGTACCCCGAGAACGGAAGAGTTGTCGGGCACGCGTCTTCACCTCATCCCACCAGGCGCCACGGGAAGGAAAAACACTTAGCAGGGTCTCCTGGTCTGCGAGAAAGGCCAAGAACTCCTGGACCACCTCTGATGTTGCCAACAACTGCACATTCAGTCGCCACAGGCCAGGACCCCTGCTAAGCTCCTCATGGTTGGCCAGGAAGGACACAGAGAGGACACGGTGGTCCGAAAAGTCAACCGCCTGCAACTGCGGGGGGGAACACTCCACCCGGGCACTCACATATATCCGATCGATACGACTCCTGCAGGTCCCATGGTAGTAGGTGAACCCCGGCGACCTAGGAAAGGCCCGGTGGAAAACATCCACCAGGTCAGTCGTCCGGGTCATCTCGGCCAAAAAGAGGCCCTCGTAACTAGGTGGGCAACGCTCCCCCCCTCGGTCCTTCAAAAAGGTGGTGGTGTTGAAATCCCCGGCAAGGACCACCAAACGGGAGGTGTGTAAGTAGGGGCGGATGACCCCAAACAGGGTCTTCCGCCCCAACTTAGACTGGGGCCCGTAGACCACCACGAAACGAAACCGATGGGGCCCGCAGTAGCCATCTAAAAGCAAGCACCGGCCCTGCTCCAGTTCCCACACGTACTGCACCTGAAATCGGTTGGACGTGAACAAAACCGCCACTCCTGCATAGGGCTGTGCCGCAAGGGACCAGTATGAAGGGCCCCACCTCCACTCTCGCTTCGCCCGATGAAGGCTAGCGAGCGAGGTGAGTCTGGTCTCCTGCAAGAAGATGACATCCAGCCCGCTCGTAGAAAGAAAATCATAGGCTGCAGCCCGCGCCTGGTCTGTCAAAATGCTAGCCACGTTGATAGTGGCGCACGAGAATGCAGGAGTGCACACCATACCTATTTCTTGTGTAGTGACCCCTTCCTCCTCTTCTCCCCAACCCCGGGATTCCCGGAATCCCGCTTACAGGAGATGCCCGCAAGCTGACATAACTCCTCCCGGTCCACGTCGACCACCTCGAGGATCTCCCCCTCCTCCTGTTCGACCCAGTCACCCCAGCGGGTGCTGGCGCCCTCGGGACCACCAGGCAAAGCTGTCGCGAGGGCAAGTCCAGTCCCCACGGAACGAGGGGGCAGAGACAGGTCAGGGGTCGGAGGAATGACCTCCTCCGTGGGGTCCACCACCGGTGCCTCCTCCCCCTTCCCTTCCCCAGACAGAGACTGAGACAACAAAACAGTGCCCACCCTGGCGGGGGAGGCCGGGGCGGCCGGGTCAGCAGGGGGCCCCTGAGAAGGCCCAGCACCCAACTGTGGAGGCAAACGCCTGTCCTCCCTCACCCTCCCCGGTAGCTTTTCCAGGGCCACTACCGGAGGCCGGGAGCCAGTTTCCACGCTCTTAGGCGGACCCTGACTGCGGCGTGCCCTCGGGACCTTCTGAGGCCGCCGCTGAGGAAGAGGGGCTGTCTCCGCCGCTAACCGCACCGAACGCCGCACAGGAGGCCCTGCCTCCACAGGCAAGCCCTTATCTGCCTCAGCCACATCAGTAGCCAAGAAGACGAAACGATTGACGTCCAACACGGGCTCTAACTCCAACTATGGTGAGTTCTCCAGTTTCTTCCTCTTGGACTTGCCACCCTTGGAAGAGACGGTAGTCCATTCCTCAGGCGGCACCACCCGCAACCCCCTATCCTGTTGTGCAACAGCAACCTCCACCACATCAACCCTCTCCTCCGACCTACCCAAATCCCCTCCCCCGGGTGGCTCCCTCGGCTCGATGGACTCCTCTGCACTAGGGCCCCCGGTCTCCTCCTGAGGGAGAGGGGCCTCCATAGCCTCCTCCCGCACAGGAGCCCGAGGTGGAGTGACGGCAACCCCCCCCGGTCCATTGTGTGACGCGGAGGGGCAGCGGGCAAAGGGGTGGCCCAACTCCCCGCAAAGGTTACACCGAATTAGCAAACACCCGGCCGAAGCGTGACCCCGTCCACCACAACGGGTGCAGACCTGCTCGGGACAGTTCATGCTCAAATGGCGAAATGAGCCACAGCGGTGACACTCACGGGGTTGCCCGGGGTAATAGCACAAGATGCGATCCCGACCGAGGAAACCGGCCGAGGGCATGTGCTGCACCACGTTTCCCACCTCACGCAAACGGATCCTGCCCTTCCACGACCCGTCCCACACCCCTAGGGGCCCAGCGCCCTTAACCAGGGGTGCGAGAAGCACCGCATGGCGCGACAACCAAAACTGGATGTCCTGCCCTGGGAGCGACTCATTCCTGGAGAGGATGGTCACAGGTACCGTCCCCTGGCGAGAGATAGGCACAACACGAAAGTCAGCCCACCCTCCCTGCCCCCTCTGCTGCTGGTATCGGTCCCAGAAAATCTCCAGCCCCCGTCGCAACATGAAACTAACATCATATTCAATGGTGTTGTTCATGTGGATAAAGGCGTAGAGATCTCCCGGGAGAAACCCCAGCCCAAGGACCATCCTCAAGACCTGTTCCCTGGCTGGAGGGGACCCCTCCCCAGCCCATCGGATCTGCGCCACGTTGCGCCGTCGGACCTCACCCCCGACTCCCCGTTGAAACCCGCCCCCGCCCCCTCCTCCTTCCCCTCCTCCGGGACCATTCCCCTGCATACCTCCCCTCCCCCCACCCTCCCCCGACGTCCCCGGAGTGGTGCCCGACCCCTTCAGAGCCTCCGCAAAGGTACGGAGGGGGGGAGCCGACCCCCCAGCCTCCATCCCCCGCCCTTCTGGACGTTCTCCTCCTTCCACCTGCGGGGGAACCTGTTGCCGGACCACAGGATCCGTGATCTCCTCACTTGGAGCAACCTGAGACTGGGTAGGGTCAGCTCCGCAAATACAGAGTCCGGGATGCTCTCCCTTCCGGATCCCTGGGTACCACCGAGAACCCCTGGATCATCCCCCGTCGCCACCGCCTGATGTTGAAATGCAGCAAAGGCCCCAGGAGGGCCCGTCGGGGTCTCCAAAGCCAATTTTAAAGCGGCACAAACCTGGTTCTCGTTAATACCCAGGGAACCGGAAAACCCCCCCAAACCTCCATCCTGCTTCTCCGACCCAGCAGAAGGCTCCTGGGTTTCGGCCACCACTACCGGGGACGAACCCCGCTCCCCTCCAATCCCGGAAGCCAGGGGAACCATCCTCTCCCTCACTCCCCCTTCTAACATCCCCTTCCTTCCATCCTGAGCAACCTCCCCCTCCTGCCCTACAATGAAACCTGTCGTCCGCTCCCCCTTTCCCTCCGCCATACTCTCCACCAACCCACCGTCCTCCACTCCCTGCATGGCCACCGCCAACAAGGTAGGACCATCCCGGGACAGTGGGGCAGATCCCTGCATATCAAAACCCCCCAAACAGCCACCCCCCTGCCCCTCTGCCCTCTCAGGTCCTACCTGGTCGTCGGTGCCAGCCGTGGCACAGGGATCCAGAGAAGTCCGGCCGGCAGCCAGGGCTCCAGCAGGGAGGGCGGACACCCCCCTGCGAGCCAGGCCCACCTCGGCCATGCCACCAGACAGGATAGACACCGGTGCATCCCGCTCCGCTGATCCAAAACTCAAAGATAGTGGCCCCCTATCTTTCCCTATCCCTTTACTCATGCCTTTCCGGCGCCAAACAGCCGCCTCAGGGAAAGCCGGGCGGCCATCCCGCAACTGTTTGAGCACCGGAAAAACATCCACATTAGGGGGGGCCGAACTTTCAACCTCCCCCTCACCCAAAACCATAGTAGATTGTACGGTCCCTTGACGCTGCAGATCCAGACAGGGAATGGACAAATCAGCCACCCTCCGGATTTCCAAAGACTCAGCAGGCTCAAAGGACGGGGGACAGCCAGTCTTCAGGCTCCTGGCCACGTTGAGAGAGGGCTCAGCCAAAGAAGATGAAATACTGCTCCGCGGGATCGTAGAAGGCAGCCCCGAAGCTGCTGTTTCTGAATCCAATCCCCGACAGGAGGGAACAGCAGACAAACCCCTACTAGGCAGCACCGACTCCCCTCCGACAACAGGCCTTCCGATGGGGGTCCGGTCTGCATTCATGGAACCGTGCCGGTGCTTCAGTGACAGGAGAGGAGAAGGAGAATTAGCAGTGACACACTTCCGGGAAAACCCGGAAGTGACCTCATGAACTTCACGGCGGCCATCTTTGTAGTCCGAAGTATTGGGAAAACACCCCTGAACGACATCCCGCATCGGGGCTCCCTGCTCTAGACCATTGCCGCTCTCTGCAAGCATCCCTCGGCGATCATGCTGCCAGGAATCTTCTGCCTCTGGATTTTTGTATGGCGCCGGAAAACGGGTCCCAGAAATCCGCGATTTTTGGGGGGGAGGATATCACCAGGCCCCTCCCTGACATTGCTGGAAACAGAGCGCTCCGGACAAGGAGCCACTATACCAGCCCTTGGAGGTGGGACAGCGACCGGACCAGGGCTCACAAAGTGGGCAACTCTCCTTCCAGTCCGATGAGACGTATGCAGGTAAGGGTCCTTGGACCATCTATCATCTTCTCCCCTCGCCGGGGCATGATAGGAAAAGGGCAGACTATGAGAATGGGGAGTCCCACCCATCCAACCTACCCCCGGGGCCCCCCCTGAACTGCTCCCTGTACTGCCCATCTATCATAGGCCTGATATATCTCTGTGAGGGACCCACAACCCTGCTGCTTGAGGTACATTATTTCTCGGTGTTTGCCCTTCAAGGCCCGCTTCACCCCTTTCCGATAGGTGACATAGGCCACCCATTCCTCCCCGGAAATGGTGGCCTGCAGGCTCTCCAGGTGGGAGAGCTGGGCTCGCAGCTGGGCCGCCTCCTCCTGGAGACCCCGAAGCCGTCGCACCGCTGCTACAATTGCCTCAGGGGCCCTAGCGGGCTGCTGGTAAGAAGGCAGGACCGACCCCTCCCCCTCATCCTCACTGGAGGAGGTAGAGGCCTCCTCCAGGACCCGAGGTGGAGGGGGGAACCCACCTCCCTCAGTACTACATTCCACGGTCCTCCAGGGTCTCCCCAGGGCCTCTCCCTGCTGCCACCCAGCCTCCACACCATGCCTGGGGAGGAGACAGGAGCCTCCTCCCTGGGGTGGCGGGCCCATACCTCCATACCTGTGGGTCCCTCGGTCCTGGCCAGGTGCAGTCCTACTGGGGGAAGCCCCCTCCCGGGGTTCCAGCTGTTCCAGGTTGCTGGCTCCGCCAGCCACTTCCAAAATAGGAGGCCCACCCGGCTTGGCAGGCCTCTGGGCCTGGGCCTCCCCCGCCGGAGGCGGCCCAGGTCCCGACATCCAGGCACGAGCAGAGAAACAGGAACCTCTCCCTAGCAGGAGCTCTGCTCAACTGAGCCTCTCAGTGCTGCAGCCAAACAGGAAGTGGGTGGAGCTGCCACTCGTGGGGCTGCAGAATCCTGCTCAACCTGTCTGCCAGGTAGATAGACTGCTTTGAGGAGCATGTTGTGCTTGAGAGCAAACAAGCAAAGGTCCTGTGCCTCCCGACAGAGGAGCCTGGACCCAGTACCGCTCTGCTTGTTCACATAGAACATGGCTACCTGGTTGTCTGTCTGAACCAGGACAGACTGATGAGCCAGGGTTTGAGAAAAAGTCTTGAGGGCTAACCGAATAGCTCTGAGTTCCAGGAGATTGATTTGCTATGCAGCTTCCCAGGGAGACCACAGACCCTGGGTGCACTTGCTTAGACAGTGAGCTCCCCAGCCTTGCAGGGAGGCATCTGTGGTCAAGACCACTGTGAACGCAGGACTCTGAAAAGGTACTCCTCTTAGCAGATTGGGTGGGTGTAGCCACCATCTGAGGGAGTGCAGCAAGTGTCTGGACACCCTTATCCTGTCGGTGAGGTTGCCTGTGGCCTGTAACCACTGAGTCCGCAGGCACCACTGTGCAGGCCTCATATGGAGTCTGGCATTGGGGGTCACATGTACTGTCGAAGCCATGTGGCCAAGAAGTCTCAGGCAGAGTCTGGCGGAGACCAGTGACCTGCTGAGAAACTTGTTTGCTAAGTTTATCAGTCTTTGGGCCCTGTCTTCTGGTAAGAACGCCTTTGCCAGCAGAGAGTCCAACCTTGCTCCTATGAACTCCAAGTTCTGGGAGGGGAGCAAAGTGGACTTTGCGAAGTTTATGACAAACCCCAGGCTTTGAAGAAGAGTAATGGTTCTGAGGGTGGCTTGTCTGGCCTCCTGGTATGTTTGACCTCTTATGAGCCAGTCGTCCAGATAGGGGAATACAAAGATTCCCTGATTCCTCAGGTAGGCTGCCACCACTGCTAGGCATTTGGTAAAGACTCTGGGAGCGGAAGTGAGGCCAAAAGGCAATACTCTGTACTGATAATGGTTTCCTCCCACAACAAACCTGAGGTACTTTCTGTGGTCTGGATGGATGAGGATGTGGGTATACGCATCCTTTAGATCTAAGGAGCATAGCCAATCTCCCTGCTGGAGGTAGGGCAGAACTGTTCCAAGAGTAAGCATCTTGAACTTTTCCTTCTCCAGGAACTTGTTGAGGTTTCTGAGATCCAGGATAGGTCGAAGACCACCGGTTCTTTTGGGCACCAGGAAATATCTGGAATAGAACCCTCGGCCTTGCAAGTGGGGAGGCACAGGCTCCACCGCCCTGTCTATCAACAGTCCTTGTAGCTCCTGAAGGAGAAGATCTGTGTGCAGGGGAGGCCTTGGAGGTTCCCCTGGGATGTAAGGCAGAGGCAGTTGGAGGAAGTGCAGGGCATAGCCCTTTTGGACTATGCTTAGCACCCAACTGTCTCCGGTGATGAGTGGCCACTGGTGGGCAAACAGGGCTAGGCGACCTCCTGTGCAGGGTTGGGAGAGCAGGGACAGAGAGGCTATGCCGAAGGAGTCAAAATTCCCCACCCTGCTGTGTAGGAGCAGGGGATGGAGCCTTGGGGGCCCTCTGCATACGGGGCCCATTACCCTTCCCCTTGGCTTGCTGACCCTGAGGGGCAGCTTGGGCAGCCTGATATTGCGGGTACTGTTTGTAGGCAGTGCCCTTCCTCGGGTAAAAGGACTTTTTCCCTGAGCCCTTCTTCTTGTGAGAAGGGGCAGAAGTCTTCCTAGACAGCCTTGTCCGTGTGAGGTGCTCGGTCTCGAGCTACGTGGCCTTCTCGGTCATGGGTTTGCCCGCAACACGGGCCGAAGCCTCGAAGCCATCGTAGGCAGCGCAGGACATAAATTTAGAGCATTCCCGGATCCCCGAGGACAAGGACTTGAACCTCTGCAAGGGTTCCCCGGAGAGACCAGCAGAGAACCCGGCCAGCTCCTTGGCCAGGTCCCATAAGTACATGCCCATGTACAGCTGGTAAGACTGGACACGGCAAGCAAGCATCGAGCCCTGGAAGCACTTTCTACCAAAACCATCGAGGTTCCGGGCCTCCCTGCCAGGGGGCACCGCGGAGTGCATCTTCTGACTTTTCAGGCGATGCATGGCCGATTCCACCACCATGGAATGGTGTGGTAGCTGCGCCTTCTGAAAGCCAGGACTCTTTCAGAGTCGATAGATCGAATCGACCCGCTTGCTTAAAACCGGCGCCGAGGCCGGTGCCTCCCACATGCGGAAGAGGAGCCGTTCCAGCATCGGAGGAACCGGGACAGTAAAGGCCTCCTTTGGAGGAGAGTCGTACTGCAGGGCCTCGAGCTCTTTGGCTCGAGGCTTCTCCTCGGGGTCCGTAGGGATAGACAAGGCAGTGGCCATATCCCGAATGAACTCCGAGAACCTGGCATCCTCCGGAGGGGATCTACTCCGGGGCTCAGACTGCGGTGAGTCCGATGGGACGCACCGAGTCTTAAAGGTGTCGGGAGACTCCTTGTCCTCTGTCTCCCATGCGGACTCGTCCGAAGAGGAATCAGGGTCCGACCTCGCGGGGCCTGCGAGCACCCGCCCCGATGTCGATGGCACCAGCGTCGACGCCCTCGGTCCCGAACGGGAGGTCGAGGGAGACCGCGACCGAGGTCGACCTCGAGCCTTCATGGTCTCGAGTATCGGCTCGGTCTCCGGGGTCGACCTCAAGGTTGATGTCCCGGTGGTCGGGGCAGATGCGCCAGACAGGCTGGCCATCAGTGCCCGCTGCTGGTCCATGAAGACAGACAATCTGCTCTCCAAGGCTGTCAACCTGAGACTCAGCTCAGGAGACTCAGCTGCTCCCGACTCGGGCCCCGGCGGCGTCGGGCCCGACGTCGGCTCCCTGGGAGGAGGGTCCATGAGGACTACAGGACTTACGTGTCCAGCAGACTCCGGCTCCAGTCGAGGAACTTTGGACGGCTTCTCCTGTTCCACAGGCCCGGGGCGACGGTCGGGGGTCTGAGACCGAGTTCTCGAGGATCCTGGGACCTCTTCCTACAATGCCCTCGCGAGCCGTTTCTTCCTCTTGCGTTCCCGGTCGGGGGACCCCCGTTCCGAGGAGCCACGACAGTGCTCGGGATCCGACTCCTGAGATGTTAAGGCCTCAGACGAGGTCCGAGCCCGGCCAGAGGCCGAGTCAGAAAAGAGCCTTTCTTTCTGGTGCTGTCGACTGCGCAGTGCCTTGGAAGACATCTTCCCACATGGTCCACACGTTTTAGAGTCGTGATCAGGACCGAGGCACTGGAGGCAGCAGTCATGTGTGTCGGTGAGAGACATCAGTTTCTTACATCGATCACACTTCTTAAAACCACTGGAAGCCATCGGGGAAAAAAAGAGCCCCCGCGAGGTCGAAGGACCGGCCTTCCAGGGAAAAGAAAAAAGGGCGCAAACGCCAGCCACGAAGGGAAAAAACCCAAAAAAGAGATCGGGCTCGATACCGGTGTACCGAACCCGGCGGGAGGGGAACCGGCGTCGAACCAGAGACGAAAAAACAGCGAATCGCTAAAAAAGTCAAACAATTTTCCGGGATGACGAGGACTCACGTCCGGCAGGCTTCACGGAAAACGAGAGACTGAGGTAAGATGGCACCTTTAGGCGGGAAGGGAACCACGCATGCGTGCCTGCACTCCCAAAGGCTTTCATGGAAAGCTGGGGAAATGCTCGGCATCGACGTCAATGTCACCCATATGTGAGGACTGACTTCCTGCTTGGTCCTGGAGAAACAACTGATTTTGTTTTCAAAAAAATCCCAAGCATTTGAACAGATACCTTTCAATGTACAGATTGTTATGCACTCAGTGTTATCTGTCCAAAAAAGGGGCAGTATTTGGGGCAGTTCAGGGGTAGTGCCACTAAGTCATATAACTTTAACATCTAAGCGGTGAACTTCAGCCACTAAACCTCAGAAATATTTACTAAGCTGCATTACCTGTTAATACAGCAGATAGCATGCGCTACTGGCCCACATTAACAGATAGCGCAGGAAAAATGCAAATAGTGCAGTGATTTTCTGTGCTATCTGTATTTTCCATGGTATCTGCAAGAGTGGGCAGGATATGAATGGAGAGTGGGAGTGTCTGCAATGTGTGGTTACTGCAGGTGTCAGCTGCATGTGGAAACTGTCCAAGTTGCAGACAGCGCAGGTGCAACTACCATCACCTCAATGGGTGATGTTAACTGCATCCACAATGCTGATGCACTGCATTCTGCATTTTCTGTGCAGTATCTACTAGGGAAATGCTGTGCATGCCCCCCAACAGATAGTTCATGGGTTAACAACTAATGCTGCACTATTTGCAATAAAATGCCACATTAATTGCAAAAGCCTAACACAACATAAACATGCCTCTAAGTTACATATTTAGGTGAATTGCACAAATAGCAGGTATATCTTGAAACGTCCAACTCTGATGTTTCAAGCTTTATGTGGATAGTCAACAGTGCTACCTAAACAGATAAAACTTTTGGATAACATATATATATATGATTTCAAATCATTTAAATTAGATGTTTCAAATTATATGTTCTTCTTTATCTTATCTTTTCAGAAATATTAATTTTGTTTTTTCCCCAACAGTTTTATCCTGTTTCTTTGAGCTTCCAGCTCAGTTGGCACTGGTTTCTACTGAACATTTGCATCATGAAACTTCATTCACAACTAAATGAAGTTTTTTTGCTCTATTTTTATATAGCCAGTTTCTAACTCTGAATAGTCATCACAGCAATGGTTCTCATTCAAAAACACGAATTCTTCCAGAAAATGGCTAAGTTGAACCAAGGCTATGGCCACTAGGTGTTATGGTGAAATTTCACTTACCGCTAATTTTCTTTCCTGGAATCCTGTTAGACTAGTGCAGACTAGTGGGTTAGTTCCCCCTGCCAGCAGAGTTGGAGACAGAGAAAATACAAGAATCGTCAGTGACGTCAGCCCTGGTGCATACTGTACACTGTGTCCTCTAGAGGTCACCTTCACTATACCACCGGAAAAGCAATTAAACCTCACAGCCCAACTCAGTGAAAAGGAAACAATTTGGCCAACATGGCCTGAGAAAATAAACAAGGTGAATTCACTGGTTACGAAGATTAACCGACAGGGTAACAGAAGGTGCAACTATGTACAAAGGTAGAAGAACAGCCGAATTAGCATACAGTATCTCAGAGAGGCTGTTACTTATTGACAGAGTCCAGGTGGGTCCTGGACAGGTCTAGCAGGATTCCAGGAAAGGAAATAAATGGTAAGTAAAATTTCATCTTCCAATTCATTCTGCTAGACCAGTCCAGACTAGTGGGAAGTACCAAAGCTATACCACTCCAGGGCGGGAAGAGACAGCTGCTGCCAAAACCCTGGCCCCAATGCACACCGAAGCTTGAGCTTGGAGGTCCAAGCAATAATGGCAGGGAAAGGCAGACAATGAAGACAGGTCGCAACTTGGCAAATGTTGAGCGAGGAAGTTTGCAACTTCTCTACCCACAAAGTTGACTGAGCCCACATCGAGTGAGTCTTGAGCCCAATGGGAACGGGCTTACCCTGCAAAATATAAGCTGATTCAATGGTGTGCTTAATCCAACGTGCTAGTGTGGCTTTAGAAGCAGCAAGGCCTTTGCTGGGGTCCAAGAACAAGACAAACAAACGGTCGGTGAGACAAAAGGCATTGGTCACCTGCAGGTAACATCTCAGTACTCTGCTGACATTGACCGTGCGAAGATCTTTGTTGTTATCAGAACATTGTTCCGCCAAGAAGGAAGGGAGCAAAATGGACTGATTAACAGGAAAGTAAGACGGACCTTGGGCAAAAAGGAAAAGACTGTCCGAAGCATCACCCCCTCAGAGGAGAATGACAAGGAGTCCCAACAGGAAAGGGCCTGCAGCTCAGACAGTGAAGTGATAGTTACCAGGAAAATGGTCTTTAAGGATATTTAATGGCCTTTAGCGTGGCCCTCTTGATGGGCTCAAAGGGGGAACACATGAGTGCCCGCAGCACCAGGGACAAATCCCAAGCGACCCACATCTGTGTGGGAGGTGAGGAAAGGACCCATTATAGGGCAGCAAAAGCAAGTAAGGGCCGCAACTTGTACCATTAAGGAATTTAAGGCGAGACCTTCGTCGAAACCATCCTGTATTAAGGCCAAAATGTCAGGAATCTGAATGCGCCAGGGAGAAAGGAAACAAGATGCCCATGACCTTGCACAAATATCCTTAATACACTAAGTGACAACTCTCAAAAGCCAAGCCATAGGTGCTAGGTTCTCCACTAAGACCAGTCCTTGCTGTAATAGACCCCTGCGAGAACCAAGCTCCAGGGGTGGTGCTACCAGGAGTCAAACTAGGTTGGCATACCATGGGCGCCGAGGTCAGTCCAGTGCTTCCAGAATCACCAATCTGGGTTGAGACTCGATGCGCCAGAGAGCCCGGACGATCATGGCCCGCAGTAGAAAAAGGTAAATCAGGGCTAATGCTGGCCAGGGCTGGACTAGCACATCCAGACCCCAGGACCCTGGTTCCTTCTGGCAACTGAAGAAGGTTGGCGCCTTGGCATTCACCGAAGTAGTCATAAGGTCCAAGCTGGGACAACCCCAATGCCTCATGATATGCCGGAACGCCCAGGAGGCTAGTTCCCATTTACTTGGATCTAGAGCATGGCAACTGAGAAAGCCTGCCTGCAGATTCTCCACTCTCGCGATGTGTTGAGCCGAGAGCGCCAGCAAGTTCCATTAAGTCCATGGAAAGAGACGGCACATTTCCAGAGCTACACCCAGGCATTTGTTGCCTCCTTGTCTGTTGAGGTAAGCCACGACAGTGGCATTGTCTGACAGAGCTTGTATTGCCTAATTGCAGAGTTGTGGAAGAAAGTACAGAAGGCACCAAGTGCACTGCCCACGCCTCGAGCCAATTGATGATCCAACCAGATTCCCACCGATACCAAGTGCCCTGCGCAGTTCGGCCTAGACAATAAGCACCCCAGCCTTTGAGACTGGCACCACCCAATGTGGAATCTCCAGAGGGATCCACCAAAGTAAGTTGTCCTGGCAAAACCACCATTGGAAACTGTGGCGAATGTCGGGCAGAAGGAGGAGGGGAATGTCATAATCTTGGGAGCAAGGGGACCAGCGATGCAGCAAGGAGTGCTGAAGTGGCCTCTTGTACGCCCAAACCCAGGGCACTACCTCTAACGTGGTTGCCATGGCCCCCAGCACTTGCAGGTAATCCCAAGCTCTGGGCACGACTTGCATCAAGAAGGCATGGAGCTGACTGCATAACTTTTGGCATCTATCCTGAGTGGGAAAGACTTACCCCAGCTGCGTATCGAAGTGAGTTCCGAGGAATTTCAGGAACAGAGACGGATGTAAACAACTCTTGGCATGACTGACTACCCAACCGAGACATTCCAGAAACCTCACTAGTCGGGAAATCGCACTGAGCGTTTCCGCCTAAGACTTCACTCGGATGAGCCAGTTATCCAGATAAGGATGGATTCGGATAGCGTAGTTACTCACCTGTAACAGGTGTTCTCCAGGAGCAGCAGGAATCAGTCCTCACTTATGGGTGACGTCGGCGCCGACGGAGCCCTCGCGGAGCAATTTTCCCCAGCTTTCAAAGAAAGCCTTTGGGAATTGCAGCGCGCATGCGCGGTCGTCTTCCCGCCCGAGGGTGCCATCTTAGCCAGTCAGATGACATAGCTAAAAAAGACAGCATAAAAATTTGCAAAAAGAACATAAGCAGACGATTGCAACTCCAAGGGGAGGAGGGAGGGTAGTGAGGACTGATTCCTGCTGCTCCTGGAGAACACCTGTTACAGGTGAGTAACTACGCTTTCTCCAGGACCAAGCAGGAAGTCAGTCCTCACTTATGGGACTCCCAAGCTCAAGGCTACCGGAGACCCTAAGCACAAAAATGAGCTCCCTCTAGCTCAGCAGCACAGAAGGATAGAATCTTCGCTGAATTATCACCCACCGGTAGCCCACATCCGGGATGGAGGGTAGGAGTTGCTCAGACCTCAAAGAGATTACGGAGGACTGCCTGTCCGAAAGCACTGTCCCTACGGGACTCCCTCTCGAGACAGTAATGGACCGCAAAAGTCTGGCTCGAAGACCAAGTAGCGGCCCGGCAGATGTCTGCCAGCGGAACAGAGCGGAGGTAAGCCACTGACGTGGCCTTTGCCCGAACGCAATGAGCCGTGACTCGACTTTCTAAGGAGAGTCCGGCTGCCCCATAAGCCCAAGAGATACAGTCCGCAACCCACTGGGACAGAGTACGCTTGGAGACCGGGAGCCCCAATCTATTGGGGTCAAAAGACACAAAAAGCTGAGCAGCTTTACGGTGCTCCCGCGTACGGTCAAGGTAGAAGTTCAATGCCCTTCTACAGTCCAGGGTATGGAGGACCGTTTCAGCTCGGCTGGAGTGTGGTCTGGGAAAGAAGGTTGGAAGTACCACCTCCTGATTGATGTGAAAAGGGGAGACCACTTTAGGCAGAAATTTTGGGTGAGTCCGTAGGACTACCCTATTCTTGTAGAACCTAGTGTAAGGGGGATCAGACACGAGGGCCTGCAATTCACTTACGCGTCTAGCGGAAGTGAGGGCTATCAAGAACAGTGTTTTCCAAGACAGAAAACGGAGAGAACAGGTAGCCATAGGTTCAAAAGGCGGACAGGTGATCCGCTGCAAAACCACATTCAGGTCCCAGTCAGGCGCTGGCGGGCACAGAGGTGGTTTAAGTAGAAGGAGACCTCGGAGAAACCTCGCTACGAGAGGGTCATTGGAGAGAGGTCTGCCGTCCACTGGCACATGATGTGCTGAAAGAGCACTGAGGTGAACTTTGACGGAGTTGGACTTAAGTCCCAGATTAGAGAGGTGCAGCAAGTACTGCAAGATCACCGACACCGGGCAGGAGAAGGGATCCTGAGACTGTTGGGTACACCAGACTGCAAAGCGACGCCATTTAAGGGCGTAGCATTTGCGGGTAGAAGGCCGTCGCGAAGCCAAGACGACCTCCTCCACCTCCGCCGGCAGGAGAAGGGGAGCAAGGACTATCCTCTCAGCAGCCAGGCCATGAGGTTGAGAGACCTGAGGTTGGGGTGCAGAAGGGACCCCTGATCCTGAGTGAGGAGATCCGGTTGTACCCCCAGAGGGATTGGATCCTCCACCGCCAGTTGCAGCAGGAGCGGAAACCACGGCTGCCTGGGCCAGCGAGGGGCCACCAGGATCATGAAGGCTTTGTCTCGGAGAACCTTGAAAAGAGTCCGAGAGACCAGCGGGATGGGAGGGAAAGCGTACAGAAGGCTCCCCGACCACGAGATCAGAAAGGCGTCCGCCGCAACCCGAAGGGGGTGTGGCTGACGAGAGCAGAAGCGAGGAAGCTGCCGGTTGTGAGGACTGGCAAAGAGATCCACCGTGGGGAGACCCCACTTGAGGAAGAGCTTCTGAACTACCAAGGGATCCAGACGCCACTCGTGCGGCTGGAGGACCCTGCTGAGTTTGTCTGCAAGGCAATTTTCTTGGCCCGGGAGATAAACTGCCTTGAGGAGAATGCCGTGACTGACGGCCCAAGAGCAGAGCTTCTGTGCCTCCCGGCAGAGGAGGAGGAAGGAGCCCGTGCCCCCCTGCTTGTTCACGTAGAACATGGCAACTTGATTGTCCGTCTGGACAAGGACGGACTGTTGGGAAGTCAGGTGGGAGAAGGCCTTGAGAGCTAGGCGGATCGCCCTGAGCTCCAGGAAGTTGATCTGCTGAGCAGACTCCCACGTGGTCCAGAGGCCCTGAGTACGTGCCTCTTGGCAATGTGCTCCCCAGCCCAGGAGGGATGCATCGGTGGTCAGCACCCGGGTCGGCTGAGGTGACTGGAAAGGCATTCCGAATATCAGGTTCGGCTGCCGGAGCCACCACCGGAGAGACGAGAGCAGCGGCTCGGAGACGCGCACTAGGTCTGCCAGGCCGCCTGTGGCTTGTCGCCACTGCTGGCGGAGACACCATTGAGCAGACCGCATATTCAGGCGGGCATTGGGGGTCACATGGACGGTGGAAGCCATATGGCCGAGCAGTCTCAGGAAGCGCCTGGCGGAGACCAGGGGCTGGCTGCGAAAGCGGTCGGCTAGGTCCATGAGCCGTGAGCCCTGTCGAGCGGTAGGTACGCTCGTGCCCGAGGAGTGTGCAGCCTTGCGCCGATGAACTCGAGATCCTGTGAGGGGAGCAAAGTGGACTTTGCGAAGTTTATAACAAAGCCCAAGTGCTGCAGCAGAGTCACCGTGCGGCACGTGGCGTCGGTGACCTCCTGAGCGGACGCTGCTCTGATGAGCCAGTCGTCGAGGTACGGAAAGACATAGAGGCCGTGAAGCCGGAGATGGGCCGCCACGACCGCGAGACATTTTGTGAAGACTCGCGGTGCGGAGGATAGGCCAAAGGGCAGTACTCTGTACTGGTAATGATTTCCTGCCACCACAAACCTTAGGTATTGGCGGTGGCTTGGGTGGATGAGGATGTGCGTGTAGGCATCCTTTAGATCCAAGGAGCATAGCCAATCTCCCTGCTGGAGGTAGGGCAGAAGGATTCCAAGGGTAAGCATTTTGAACTTCTCCCGCACAAGGAACTTGTTGAGGTTGCGCAAGTCCAGGATGGGTCTGAGGCCCCCTGTTCTCTTTGGTATCAGAAAATACCTTGAATAAAAGCCTTGACCTCTCAGGTGGTGGGGCACCGGTTCCACCGCCTGTTCCTGCAGAAGACCTGCTAACTCCTGAAGGAGCAACTCCCTGTGCAGAGGGGGGCGCGAAGGTTCTCCTGGAAAATAGGAGGGAGGGACCTGATGGAAGTGGAGAAGGTAGCCTTCTCGCACGACCTGAAGTACCCAGGCATCTGCGGTGATGCTGGACCACCTGTGGGCGAAGTGAACCAGCCGGCCTCCGGTGCTGGGAGGAACCAGCGGGGGGGGAGAGGCTATGCTGAGCGAGTCAAAAACCCCCACCCTGCTGAGCAGGGGCTGGTGGTGCAGGCTTGGGGGCTTGCTGCCTACGGGACCCGTTACCCCGTCCCTTGGCCTGCTGGCCCTGTTGGGGAGCTGCAGGGGCCTGATAATGGGGGTACTGTTTGTAGGCAGCCGCCTTCCTCGGGTAAAAGGACTTTTTTCCCGAGCCCTTCTTTTTCTGGGAAGGGGCGGAGGTCTTCCTAGAAAGCCTGGTCCTGGTGAGAGTCTCAGTCTCAATTTGTGCAGCCTTTTCCGCCATGGGCTTGCCAAAGAGGTTTTCGCCTCGGCAGGGGACATCGACCAACTTGTCCTGTACCCAGGGCTCAAGGTCCGACGACTGAAGCCAAGCCTGTCGGCGGGCACCGATGCCGGCTGCGGCCACTCTAGCCGAGGCCTCAAAGCCATCATAGGCTGCTCGGGACATGAACTTTGAGCATTCCCGAATGCCCGTGGACAAGGCTAGGAACCTCCGCAAGGGCTCCTCGGAGAGACCAGCGGAGAATCCGGCTAGCTCTTTAGCCAGATCCCGGAGATACATGCCCATGTAGAGCTGGTAAGTCTGGACACGACATGCGAGCATAGAGCCCTGGAAGCACTTCTTGCCAAGGCCATCCAGGTTACGGGCCTCCCTTCCAGGAGGCACCGAGGAGTGCATCTTCTGGCTCTTAAGACGATGCATGGCCGATTCCACTACCATGGAATGGTGTGGCAGCTGTGCTTTCTGAAAGCCAGGGCTCTTGCGGACCCGATAGATAGAATCGACCCGCTTGCTCAGGACCGGCGAGGAGGCCGGACTCTCCCACATGCGGAAGAGTAGTCGTTCCAGCATAGGAGGAACCGGCACAGTAAAGTGCTCCCTCGCGGGAGAGTCATACTGGAGGGCGTCGAGCTCTTCGGCTCGAGGCTCCTCCTCGGGATCCGCAGGGAAGGCCAAAGCCTTGGCCATATCCCTAACGAAGTCCGAGAACCGGGCATCCTCCGGGGGGGACTGCTTCCGAGGCTCGGACCCCGGTGAGTCCGATGGGACACACCGAGTCCGGAAAGAATCAGGTGACTCTTCCTCCTCAGACTCCCAGACCGACTCCGACGAGGACTCGGTGGGGTCGGCCCGGGCAGGGTGCGGCGCCAGCCGTCCCGACGTCGAGGGAGTCGGCGTCGGCGACCTCGGTCCCGAACGGGAGGCCGAGGGTGACCTCGACCGAGGATCGACTCGAGTTCTCATTGACTCGAGGATCGGCTCGGTCTCCGGGGTCGACTTGGACGTCGACGTCCCGGCGGTCGGGGCAGCGGCGCCAGCGAGCAGTGCCCGCTGCTGGTCCATGAAGGCAGACAGTCTGCTCTCCAAGGCCGTCAACCTGAGTCCGAGCTCAGGTGACCCAGCAGCCCCCGACTCGGGCCCCGACGGCGTCGGGCCCGACGTCGGCTGTCGCGGAGGCGAGTCCAGAAGGACCACAGGACTTACCCGGGCAGGCATCTCCGACTCCAGGCGAGGTCGCTTCGGGATGTGTTCCTTCTCCAAGGACCCGGGGCGGCTGTCGGGGCTATGCGACCTGGCCCTCGCGGAACCAGGAGCGTCCACCGACGCCGCCCTCGCGGGTTTTTCCTTCCGACGATGGTCCCCAGAGGGAGAACCCCGGTCGGAGGAGCTCCGGCGACGGTCCGAGCTGGAGCCTTTCGACGCGGAGGCCTCCGACGAGGTCCGGGTACGGCTGGGGTCAGCGAAGATTCTCTCACGCTGATGCCGCCGACTCCTCAACGCCTTTGAGGACAGTTTGCTGCAGGGCCCACAGATCAGTTCCTCATGATCCGGGCCCAGGCAGCGGAGGCAAAAGTCGTGCGTGTCGGTTAGTGACATATTTCGGTCACACCGACCACACCGCTTAAACCCACTGGCAGCCATCGGGGGAAAAAGGGCCCCTGCGAGGTCAAAGGACCGGGCTGCCAGGGAAACCGAAAACGAAAGCTGACTAAGTCAGAAAAAACCGAAAAAAGTAAGCGGACTCGAGACCGGCGTCGCGAGTCCGGGCGGGAAAACGATCGGCGTCGAACCGAAAGAAAAAAGGATAAAACAAAGAAGAAAATCAACTTTTTCGCGGGGACAAGACGGGGACGTCTGTAGGGCTCCGCGGAAAAAAGAAGACTGGCTAAGATGGCACCCTCGGGCGGGAAGACGACCGCGCATGCGCGCTGCAATTCCCAAAGGCTTTCTTTGAAAGCTGGGGAAAATTGCTCCGCGAGGGCTCCGTCGGCGCCGACGTCACCCATAAGTGAGGACTGACTTCCTGCTTGGTCCTGGAGAAATCCTGATGTCATAAGGCTGCTGCAATGACCAAAGAGTAGAGCAAGGAACTGATAGTGCTGTCCCAGCACTGCAAAACACAGAAAATGCTGCTTATCTTTGTGGATGGGAATATGAAAGTATGCCTCCTTGAATTCCAGGGACACTAGAAATTTGTCCGTGTGAACTGCTAGAATAACAGATTTGAGTGTTTCTATATGAAACCGGGCCACTCTGAGGCAACGATTGACCCCCTTGGGATCAAGGCTTGGATGAAAGGAGTCGTCCTTTTTGAGGATGACAAAATAGATGGAGTAGCAACCCGAACTCTTCTCGGAGGGGGGGGGGGGGAACAGGACAAATCGCTTGGAGTTGTAAGAGCCACCTGAGAGTTGTCTGCACTGCCACTCTCTTATGGGGAGACCCACACGGGGATATCAGAAAGTCATCCCAAATAGGTTTAGCGTAGTCGAGGACGTACCTGTCATATTATGCTGATACCCAATGATATGTGGTTATCTGGGCCCATTCCGGGAGTAAAGGCTCAGCTGACCACCGATCTGCGGTGTCCCAGAATGAGCCCAGAGCCTATCAGCAAGATGAACGGGCGGGTCCAGAGAATTTGTTGAAGGAGGAGTAATAGTCACATGGCCGACAGACAACCTGAAAGGGCTGTGCCTTGGGCCCTGACTTGGCTGACAAAGTAGATGACTTCCCAGGCCGGTAACGCCGCAAGTCGCAGAACCATGCTCTGGAGGACAAAGATGAAGATATCCCAGAACCCACTCACCTTAGGCTTATCCTTGGAAAATGTTGAAGTTTGACCTTGCCGAGATCCTTGACAAGATTCTCGAGGTCATCCTGAAAAGAAACTTATCCTTAAATGAGAGCTTAGCTAACGTTTTAGAGGCCGCATCCGCAGATCAGTGACGGAGCCCCTGGATATCCCTATGAAGAGAGGCTAAAAAGGTTAGGGCTCTTCAACCTGATAGTATGCTTGGTGACAGCTGCCATGAGGGCATCAACCTTCAGGAAATGAAGCCACTTGCCAGGTCATCAGGAGACCAGACATAATAGCAGCCAATCCACCTAGTAGAGCACAGGAAGGCTTCAGGAGAATCCCATTCCAGGGAGACCATCTGCTGAAGTTCCATGGGGAATGGGAAAGCCTTGAAGGCTTCTGAATTCCCATGAGAATAGGATCCACCTGAGCCTTGTTCTGGCCAAAATCCTGTTCCTGAGGATCTGAGATGGAGAAATTTGATGTTCTGAAAAATCAAGGCTGGGAGTTCTTTGCAGAACAGATGTACATTTTGCGCATCATCCTGAACATCACTGTCATCCCCTGGAGGGTACAATTTGCCATCTTTCCGATCCAAAACACTGCAGAGACTATCCTCACTGGACAAAAGCCCATCCTCATCCTGAGCTGAGGGAGCCCAGTTCCCAGACACCCAAGAAACCTCTTTGGAAGGCTCCTTATTCAAAGAAGCCTGGTCAGGCCGAGAATGCTTTCTGCATGGCTGGACTTTGGCTGCAGGCGATTTGGAGTGCACAGGGTGGGGGGAGGACGAGAAGAAGCTGACCCAAAATGCCATAGAACCCAAGCTTGATGAAAGACATATAAATTGAGCAGAATCTGAGTCTATAACCGCCTGGGGCTGAAACTGCTCCATCTGCTCCGGGAGTAACATCGGTGAGGGAGGAGCATCCCCAGACTGGGGAGCAGGCACTGAGATTGAAGAAAAAGCCATGGGGGAAGAGGAGGATGATGCCGGTATCTGAGGCCCCATGGTGTCGTTCCCCTCTCAGTCTGCAGATGAAATCGCCATTGAGAATTCACCTGGATCAGCCACGCAGAGCTGATCCATAAGATACCAGTGTTTGCGGCCACAATCGAGACAACATGGTAACAAAGAAGACATGTAGCTAAAAATGCAGAGAAAGTGGCATTGCAATGTTGCCCTGTCTGTGCTTCAGCAAAGTGGTGGGAAGTAAGCAAGCTGGGAGGAAGGTTGAAATAACTGCCCAGCGGAGCATTGCCTTGATGCAGGCCCCAGATGGCACCACAGCTAAAACTGGCAGGAAATGAACTCAGATCAAAAATGGTGGTTTCAGTCAGTGGCGAGGTGATGAAAGAGCATCCATCAGCAGCAACCCCCAGTTAATGGTAGCACGAACGGGGAGGTGGGAGGGGAGCAGGTGACTCACTGTGACTGCTCATGGAGCTTCACACGAAACAGCCAAGCCTCTGACGTCCTCCTTGCTGGGCTTGCTAATCAGATAGACTGAGGCCTCCTCTCCAGGCTATATTGGTCCTCGAGACCAGGAGCCCCCCCCCCCCTCCCTTGGGTAGCTGCACTGATCCTCTTGATTGGGAGCTAAACCCTAGAACTGACTGTGGGAAATTCCCGCAGGGCACCTCTTCTACGCCCTGGAGACATGCACAAAGAAAGCAGCCCCTGGCACAGCACTCTCAAAGTGGCTGCCAGGAGCACAGCATGAAGTCCACCATCTGCTGGAGACAGAAAATACTTAAGGTGACCTCTAGGGGACCCAGTGTATGTATCAGGACTGACATCACTGAAGATCCTGGTGTTTTCTCTGTCTCCAACATCTGCTGGCAGGGGGAGTTAACCCACTAGTCTGGATTGGTCTAGCAAGATAAATTGGAATACTGAATAATGGTTGAAAGCTAATGTTTCCTACGATTACACAGGTACACTAAAAAAAAATTTTTTTAAACTGCCTCTAATGTTTCGATTGATTTTTACGTTTTTTGGTGCGCTGAATCCAAATCTGTTAACCAATTTGCTCCATCACGTACAGATTTTTTGCTACATTGGGTTAGCAGTTTGAGGTGAACGTTTCAGATTGAGTGCGATCGAGATAAAAGTTTCTTGGATGAATTCTTTATACTAATTGTTTAGTAGTTATTCAAATAAGAATAAAGAAAATTGTAACAAGGCAGCACATAAGAATAGAGTAATGTCAACAAAACACACTGTGATGGAAGCAAAATTGTCTGCACTTAAAACAGCCACATACATGTGCACAAACATTGAGCATATAAGAGCGAGGTTAGACACAAAGCAAAGCAAAGAAATGTGCAAAAAATGTTGTACAGGTATGTATGTAAGAATAGAAAACGCAAACCGCACCATTGCAATACATGAAGACAAACACCCGATGGTGTGAAAATAAAATTCTAATAAATGAGATCCCGACACTGTGGTAATAACTAGCAAATTTTTATTTCAAAGTTTAGTAAAAACACGATATTTGTCAACACAGTTTAGATTTTAAAGTCATTCTTGGGTCAATCAATCTCCTGGTGGGCCCGTTTCTTCTTCCCCCGAATGCTTCTCTTGGTGCGCTGCTTGGCGTATTTTTCATCTGGGGTTTCCGCATCAGCAACCAGCAGAAATCAGCCATCATAGTGGTGTTCCATCTTCCTTGGTACCTTCTCTCTGCGTCCTTGATGTCCTGGTGAAACCTTTCACCTTGTTCTTCACTGTACGCCCCCAAGTTTTCGGGAAAGTAGTTCACATGGGAGTGCAAGAAATGGACTTTCAGGCTCATGTTACAGCCTTGTTCTTTGAAGGCATTGAGCATCCTGGCAACAATATCCTTATAGTTCTCATCCCGCCTGTTCCCCAAGAATTTGAGAACAACATCCTTGAAGGAATCCCAGGCTTCTTTTTCCTTCTCAGACATCGTTTCAGCGAATGCTCCATCTGAAATGAGTTTCCTTATATCAGGGCCAACAAACACTCCTTCCTTTAGCTTTGCTTCAGAAAGTCGGGGGAACTTTGAGCAAAGGTACCGAAAGCACTCACCATCTTTTGGAAGGGACTTGATGAATTGCTTAATGAGACCAACTTAATGTGGAGAGGTGGTAATAGAATTTTATCACGAGGTACCAAGCTCTCATGAAGAACATTTTTCTCACCGGGTCTCAAATACTCCCGAATTGGCCAGTCTTTTTTCCCCCAGTGTAGGTCGCGGGCCCGGCTATCCCACAAGCAAAGGAAGCAGGGATATTTGGTGAAACCGGATTGCTGCCCTAATAGCATGGATAGAATTTTAAAGTCTCCACAAATCATCCACTTATGCTCATCATAACGAATCTTCTGAAGAATCAGGGCCAAATTCTCGTATTTTTCTTGGAGAATAACAGAGTGAGCAATAGGAACTGAAGCGAATGTGTTGCCATTATGAAGAAGAACACCTTTTATGCTGTCTTTTGACGAATCAATGAACAGCCGCCATTCAGCAGGATCATACTTGAGTTTAAACTTTTCCATCACTCCGTATATATCGTTGCAAAATACCAAATCTTCCTCTTTGCTGAAATACTTCAAAAATTGTGTCTCGCAGTTGCGGTACCAATAAAATTTTGTTCCTGGTGACAATAGATTTTTCTGTTTAAGCCGAGAACCTAGCAGTTGGGCAGCATCTTTTGGGAGTCCTAAATCCCGGACTAAATCATTCAATTCAGCTTGAGAGAAAAGTTCAGGTTTCGGATCTGGTTCAGTTTCAACCTCGGAAGTACTGGACTCATCGGGAAAAGCCATCTGATGAGTCTCATCATGATCAGAATCGTCCACACAAATATGATCCAAAGATTTTGGTGGTTCAGGCACAGGTACTTCGTTGCTATGAGGCATAGGCCTAATTGCTGAGGGAAGGTTGGGGTAACTTATTACGTTCTTATTTTTTAAGTTGTATCCCTTCACAATGCAAGAGCAAAAATAGCAGTCACTGCTGTGGTCTCTTTGTTCACGCCACATCATAGGTATTCCGAAACGAAATGCTTGTTTTTTACCTTTCATCCATAAGCATAGATCTTCCTCACATGTCTTGCACACTTTGTGAGGAGCCCATGGTTTGTCTTGATCGCCTAACTTCAAACCAAAATAGGCGAAATATACTTTTTTAATAAATGCAGAAATGTTCCTCTGCCGCTTTTTCACGGTATATTCCCCACAAATAAAACAAAAACTGTCCGGAGAGTTGACGCAACCTCTGGCTCTGTGAGCCATCACAAATTCACAGCACTGCAAACTACAACTGTAGTGAACCACTTCAGAATAAAGCTGGATTACGACTGAACAAACAAAAGGTAATAATGAACTTGCAAGAAACTGAAATTTGACAGGAACGTTCATGTCGCAACCACCGTGTTTGAGCGAGCGAATGAGGCGAGGCGAACAGGAAAGAACATGCGCCAGCGCGAGTACTGGATTTAGCCCCCGCCTCCCAATTGTCCTGTTAATGTATAAAATGAATACAAAACACTCTAAAATATCATGAGGGAGTGTTTCTAGTTAGTTAACCATTACAACCTCTATTTTGGGCCAAGAAAATAAACTGCAGTCGGCTAAAAAGAAATTATGTGAACACACCTTATATGGGTAAGAAATCTAATTTTGCAAGAAAACGTGACGTGATGGAACATTTAGGCTATTTTTCCTGGATTCAGCACCCCAAAATCTATAGGAATCAGTTGCAAAACTGGAGGCAGTTTTTTGGTAGTGTACCTGTGTTATAAATGCTGTTTCCATAGTATCCCTAGACTTGGCTGGCTCAAGAAGTAGAAACATTGCTCTGAAAGCAAATCTTGGTGTTCTGCATAGTGGTGCAATGCACTTGATAATGAGCTAGCCTTAATATTTTTTTAAATGTGTTATATAACAACTTGAAGGCACTATCCTGACCCAGACAAAACAGCATGTGACTGGATATCTTGAGGAAAATATTCAAATCCACAGTAATCACAGGAAGATAAGTGGATGACTTACCTACTTACCTGTACAAAGTGATGTAAATAGTTGATATTATAATAATACAAATCCATGTAAATAGTTGATCATTGTAAAAAATTATGCTGTTATACTTATACATATCCATTTTCAATGTAAGCAGTTGAAACACACTGCATTGTTATCTGTAAACTGTCTTGATTCGCAGAAAGACGGTATATAAAAACTTAAATAAATAAATACCTACTTACCTTAATGCTCAATATTCAGCTGCCCTCTTTGTTCTGATATATGCACATCTCTGTTTTGAAAATTGTCCCAGGAAAACTATGTACACACACATTTTTCTGGATTCATTTATAAGCAAGTGCTTGAATTTTCAAAAACATACATAAATATAATCCTTGACCAAACTCCACTTCAGGAACACCTCTATTAGCTGTTGGTAAAAGTTCACCACCACGTCACAAAACACTTCAATGTGCTCTATATGTAAACCACAAATCTCAACACATACAAATGTGTCAAAATTTGTAAGTAAAAGTGTAGGAATACAGCGTGTATGCATATACCTTTACCTATACCTAAAATGGGCAACTTTGTAAAAGAAACAAACAACACAGCTGATCCAATAATCAACACCTACCCTCAATACTAGATTTACTCCAACAAATACTGTCACTAATTTCCAACAAATTATATTAAAAAGCCAGCAAATGAGCTTTATGTTTGTAAAGCTCCTTTGAGTTTGATCGATTGTGCTTCTCTGTTCTGTTTAACTGGATGTTTTCTGGTATTATGAATTTATAGCGTAGCGACTGAGCGCTGGGACGAACATCTTCCTGATCTTTGAGATAAGTATTTGAAAACCTGTTATGGTTTGTTTTTTATACAGGAACTTATTTCTTTTTCCCTTTCTCTGTAGGGGGTTTCCTCTGTTCCAGTAACGCTCATTTGCTGGCTTTTTAATATGACGCTTTTTGTATGGGTTGAATGTTGTGATTGAGGTGTGTAAGTTTTTTAGTTGTAATATGTGGTGTTCTAGTATATTCCCATAGGTAATTTTGTGGTTTGAGATTAATAAAAGTTTTTTGAAATTTTTGGGGTGAGTGAAGTGGCTATTTGACCTGTGATGCATGCGTCAGCTATTCCCTATAGTGATTAATTCACTACATGTAGGGTTCTAGCCATTCTGAGGTCAATATTGCCCGGATAAGTGCTGTGTGGAATTTGTTGGAAATTAGTCAACTTTGTAAAAGCCCATTTCCACAACTATAATACAGTTTTACTTACAGAAATGGCTTTGGGAATTACCTTCATTTTATATCATAAAAATAAGTTAATACCCTTATGGGATTTTCAAAAAGCACTCAGATTTGCCTGAATATATGATACTGAAGGGTTGACTCTATACAGATGCTTTCAAATTTTTGACTGTTATTTCACTTCAAAAATATACAATTAAAAATCGGAATGTAAAAGTGGCATCTTAGTGATTTTGTTAGAGACATTTTAGTGATAGCATTGGTCGGAAATGGAGAAAGACTTCAGAATGTTTGTGATACCATGATACAGTAATTACAAACTATGCTTTTGCTTTAAAGATTGGTTAGGTTGGTGGAGGAATAGCCTAGTGATTAAAGCAGTGGCCTAGTACAAGAGTCCAAGGTTTGATTCCCACTGACATGCCTTGGGCAAATCCCTTTAACCTTCATTGCCTTGGAAGAAAGGCCGAGCAATCTCCTTCCAGTCACACCTTGCCAAGAAAATCCAGGGGCTGCTGTGTTGACAAGAGTCAACACGGACTCAACCGCATGCACTTCATTTGCCAAACTACTGCTTTCACTTTTCCCTTTCATTTCTGAGAATGTGAAGGAAAGGTAGGGTGAACTGGGGAGAGAGAATTAAGGAAAACACAATACACTATTTTTGAAAAAAAGGACAAGGACAGTTCCCATCAATGATTCCTTCCAACTAAATACTACTTGATTAGAGGTTGCCTCCTTATATGGATTTCGTGTCTTACTTTCTTGATAGTTATTTGCTAGTTGGTTAACTCTCAGCCAAGTTTCTTAACGTGGGCTATATCAGAGATGTTATGTCTTATTTGCTTTGAGCATCTGTTGTATTAATTCTGTTCTGGATTGGCTTGTTTGTAATGTGTAAATGCATTATTTTGAAAATTGATAAAAAAAAAAAAATACTACTTGTATATTCCACTTTACGTTAGCAAAATGGGAAGTTGGCCTGAGTTCAAGATGCATGTTTATTAGCTGTTCATTTTGTACTTACCAAGTGACAAAGATGAGAAGACATGTACCCTGATTTAAAAATAGTATAATATTATTGAGGGCAGAGGTTCTGTACAGAGACTGAACAACACTGAGGGATCTGTTGTTATCATTTATATCCACAGTAGTTTTTATCTTCCTATTACTTTTAATATTTCTAGAGTGGATTTTTATGATTTTTTTAAGAAGAAAAATGAGAAATATTGTTTGCAATTTCTCTATAAACCAACACTATTCTGAGGTTAAGAAAATAAAATCATACTGCTCTATTCTATAATATATATCTCTGCAACCTACATGAAAATAAAAGGATCTTTTAATGGCATCTCATTATTTATATGTTGTGTTCTATTTCTTCTCTACATTGTTTCTCTTGTCTCTATCCTTTCATTTAGACACTGGTATTCAGCTGTATTCATCAAGCTGTTTACTGGCACCCACTGCCTCCAGTAACACGTATGATTATTTGAAGTAGTTCAGACCCGTAACAAGGAAAAATTTCTCCAAGAAAAGTTCAGAATCCAGCACAGCAATGTGTGCAGCCCTTCCAATCAGCGTGTTGGCGGTGTTGGGCAGTGCATGGAACACACTGTGTCGGATTAAAGTGCAATTCTTCACCTCGGTCAATGGTTGGAGGAGATTATTTATCATCTCTTTATAGACAGGACCTGAGTGAGAGTGAAAAGGAGGTTACATATAAGCGTTCATCTCACTGGCATTTGAAATGACCATATCTACACCTCAGCCCTTTCCCTTTTCATAGTAATCTGTGTACTAAGGATTGGGCAAATTTTTCCACAGAGAAAGAACAGGCAGAATTTCCTGGTTTGCCATTATGGATTTTCCTCAGAATTGTCTGAAAAGATTTCCAATGAAAATGACATTGCATCTGTCCAAATTCTGCATTATTGTTTCACAACTTGCAGTGTTTCCACACCAGATTATGCAACGTTTGCTGATTCACTGCTGGTAATTTATGAACCAATGCAGTCAGCAGTATTCTTCTAGTTTCTGGAATACCAAGATTTTATGGAAAATCCACAGAAATTTAATAGGACTAAATATGTGCAAAAAATTAGCTACTTGCATGTGAATTTTAATCTCATTAGAGTGAAAAATTCAATACATTAATCTATGGAAAATGTGTCAGAAGCAAATCAGATAATCCATGGATATCCAGAATGGATTGTGTGGATCTGCCAGTGTATTTCTCTTGATCCAGCTCAGATTTTTCCAGCTAGTGGACTCTCTCTTTAAAATAAAGTTTACAAATTATTGCTATTTATTTAGATTGAGCTCACACCTATTTATTGGTAGTTCAAGGCAAATTAGTTTAAGGTACAGTATTGAATTTAATTCAGTCATTTCTATTCCACATTTTAACTGATTACATAGCTTCAAAACAGATATGCTCCATTTGTTACAGATTATGGTCTTAGACATTTGAACATGTTGTATATGCGTGTCCACAGAATAGGGGCACATAGACATGCACATTCCTCTATCACAGAATGTAATTGTGGATCTCTCTCTCTTGCTTGTCCTAGTCTGCCATTTTGCAAATGGGGACGTTACAGCGTGGAAACCTAGAGAAATGCTTGTTCTACATAGGGGATTAGTCCATCCCCGCTATCTGTGGCTTCTCCTACCCCCGAATAACTTCCCCGCCGGTTGTGCGGGGAAGTTAGATGGGGGCGGGGAATAGGTGTCCCAGGGGCGGAGTCTGGGCAGGCAGTGCGCAGTCACCGGCCCTGGACGTACAGGGCTGATTCTAATGTCAGCCCTGTATGTCCAGGGCCGGTGAAATGTCCGGGAAAGTTATTCCACCTCCGAGGTGGAATAACTTCTCTGGACATATTTTTTTTAATTGCCTGGGGCGCGGATGGGGCAGGGGGGCCAGGGTTTATTCCACGCAGCCCGACCCTGGCCTTAGAAGACCAGATTGGGGGTCGGACTGCGGGGAATAAACCCCTTTTTCAGGCGCCCGGCATCGTGGCTTTTAAATGGAGCCACGGTGCCATGGCAACATGATGCTATGGCGCCGTGGCTCCATTTAAAAACCCTGACTGAGTTAGCCGGGGGCAGCCCTGCACGTGCAGGACTGTTCGCGATTCTGATCCCACGGAGCTAGATGTACCCGACAGGATCAGAATCGCGATTCCCTCTGTGCGTTCGGTTCAGAGCAGACATATAGAGGGGATCTACGTGCGGGACGGAATCGGACCCATACTGATGGATATCTTTGAAGGAGTGAAAAGTATTGGAAAAGTGAATGGGCATTTCCCTATACATTGTATGTTGTTATGTTGCTGCAACAAGCATTTTTACTAATCCTGTACATGCCTGAAACAGGTATAACCATGGACGTCACCAATAGCAATTCCAGACGTACAGTGCTGGTCTGAAACCTCATGTGCATTTTTACTGACCCGTTCCCTGCCACATCCCTCAAGCACGTCCATGGCCAACTTGAACATGATTGTGTTGACACATGTATCTTCAGGATTTCTAAAAGGGCTCCAGGGACATTTTTGTGATATTCTTATCTGAATGCTCATTTTCAGACGTTCCAAATCACGAATAGACCTTCTAAAATGACCCTCATAGGTTACAAAATTCCTTTTCTTAACAGTTGACTTGGGCAAGTTTTGACTTGCATTTTTCTTTTTTTTATATTTATGCTTTATTAACATCATCAAAGCAATTGTACAACTACAATTCTCTCTCCCAGTAACCATCCCAGGGAGCAGTCCGAACAAGATACAAATAAGACAAAGCTAGCAAAATCTTTTCCCCCTTTTCACACACCCCGCACCCCATAGGCTGCCTGCACAAACCAGTTCCTATACCATATTCTTCTGCTTACCCATCAGCAGCCCTCCCCCATCCCCCCATCCCATCCCTCCCTCCTGCTCAGGCATGCTCTTGAAGCCCTTCATCAATCTTTTCCCATGAATCTTTACATTTGTAAACCTTCCATCCACTTCAGGGCAGTCGATCAACCCAATAAACAATAACTACCCAGCTTCAGCTGGGCCTCCCTAATATCCTGCATATCTTCAGTTTTCTAGTGACTTGTGATCTCATGTCACAGAGCTGCAGTCCCATGAGACAGAAATCCCCACGCCTTCCTAGGTATCCCAGGGGACCGAAAAGATAGCAAAAACAACCGAGAACTCCATGGGATAGGTCCCCAAAGAACCTCTTCCAAAAACGGAATCCCCGCATTCCAATATTCCTGCAACTTGGGGCACACCCATCAGATATGGTAGTAATCCCCTTTCGCCCCACAATTCCTCCAACATTAAGGAGAGACAGAGGGGTATGTTTACTAAAAGGGGGGGGGTAAGGGAGCAAGTGAGCCATTAATGTCACGGAAAGCGCCGATAATGCTGGCTTAATGATTGGAAGAGGGGCCTGCAGCGTTAAGGGTAAAGAAGGTGGAGTGTGGGAGTTGATAGGGTGGAGAGTGGGCGGGGATAGCATGTGCTCCCTTACCACTGGGCTGTGCTACCGTGCATTAGAGCACCCAGCGCTGGGAACCCTAATGCCAGGTGAAAGCACTGAGGGGAAAGAGCCTGTTTCAGTGTATGCAATGTGCTCCACCCATCGGAGAGGCCAAATATTTGATAGTAGTGTTCCATTGGCAGCAACAGCATGGTGCCCTGTTAAGAAAACGCACTATGCTGATGTTGCCAAATTGGCAAAGGGGGTGCCACGTGGCTGATGCAGTGGGGCTGGTAGGGCTACTAGTCTGACAAGGCAGCTGCCCAGGGCGTACATTTGTGATGTCTGTTAGAACCCCACTGTGACAGTGGCAGCACACATACATGCTGCCACAGCCAAAAAGGAGTTGCACCACCCCTACTGCCACCATGCTATCTTGTCAGCATGGTGTGAGGGTGGGGGTGGTGGGTGCACTGGATGCAGCCTGCTGCATATGAAATGTTGTCCTGACCCTGTGTGTCTGGTGCTACGCTGCAATTGCCATTGTGAGTGGGATACTCAAAAACATTCACCGATATAGTTCCCCAAAGTAATTTTAAATTTTTGTCGGAGCGTTCCGAGGGAGGAATGAACTGTGTATCATCCACACCAGACGGTGCACTTCTTTTATTCATATAAGGTTCACCACCAACATTAATATATTAAACACTCCACTTATCTGAAAATGTGATGCAGTTGACGAATGCAGTTGATAATTGTAGATAAGAAAGCAAGACGTGCACGTTTCGGGACTGATTCCCTGTCTTAAGTGCCCATGTAATCCGTACTAATAACAACTGTCAAAAAATGCCAGATTAGCATACGGCCATCTTTATGAGGACTCAAAACTCATGAGATTGGCTGATTTGCTGTCAGTCAAAGGAGAACCTCCAATGAAAAAAAGGGAACACCCCCACTCACAGGGGAATCCCTAGTTTCATTGGCCTAAACAGACAGATACAAAAAAGGAGGAGGCAAAATACGTAAGGGAAATTCCAATTCAAAAGAGACTAACCCAGTTAATCTCCCGATTTAACCCACGAGGTTGGATGGTATTTAAAATAAATATCCAGCGTTGTTCAAGCCACTGGAGCCGGTGGATCCTATCTCCCCCACGAGGATCATGAGGTACCTGATCAACGATCGTCCAGCTGAGATCTTCAAAAGCATGGTGGTGAGCCAAGCAGTGTTCCACGACAGGCGCTGACTGAACACCCTGACGTATATGAGATGCATGCTCACCAAGCCGTAGTTTGATAGGCCCGGTTGTCCTTCCAATATATAACAACTTACATGGGCATTGTAAAATGTAAACCACAAAGGAAGACAGACAACTCATAGACCACCTATGTGTATGAGAGTAAGTTGTAGTCGGGTGCTTCCAAACTAATCCCAACAAAGTCTGCGAACAATAATTACAATTATTGCAAGGCTCAAGTCCCCCAGAACCCCATGGTGGAATAGGCGGTCTGTCTACCGGCGGGGTAGATTTAACCAAAAAGTCACTCAAGTTTGAACCCCTTGAATAAGCTATCATCAAGGAATTATCAAAACACGGATGTAATTGTAGCGTAGACCAATGGTTATGAAGAATCCGAACAATCTCAGAGCTGCGATCTGTGAATGGTAGAACCCCCACAATCTCTTCAGAATTTTGCGATGCAGCAATAGGGCGATCATGATCCAATAGCCATTCCCGTTGAACATGGTAGGCGTGGCGGTAAGCTCGATCAACCACTTGTGCGGGATAGCTTCTACAAAGAAGTCTATATTTTAAATCTAGGGCATGTCGTTTAAATTCATGCGTAACCTTAAAAATTGACCAAACGGAAGTCCTCTTCGAAGGGGACCTGAATGAAAACTTTGAAAACTTAAGAGACTGTTTCGCTGTACCAATTTTCTAAACAGAGTTGTTTGTAATTCTCCGTCCTCCACAAAGACCAACATATCCAGAAATTCAATTTTTTGTTGATCAATATGTTCTGTAAAGCGAATATTAGGTTTTAAAGAATTTAACCAAATGATGAAGTTGTGGAGTGATTGTAAATCGGACGTTCAGATGAAAAATATTATATATATTTTTATTTTATTTATATTCTCTTATATACCGTGCTATTCTGCATCAGTGCGGTTTATATTGAACAAACTGAAATTACATTGAACAGGGTATTATAACTTGGAGATAACTATTTTACAGGGAACATGGGCTATGGAGGGTTAAGTGGCTTGCCCAAGACCACAAGGAGCACCTGTGGGACTAGAAACCCCAGTCCTTCTGGCTCAAGGTTGCTGTCCTCTAGTGGGATTTGAAACCCCGACCTTCCGGCCTGAAGTACCTTGCCCCAACCACTAGGCTACTCCTCCACTCCAAATATGTCATCTAAAAACCGTTTCCAGAATAGGACATGATCGAAATATGATGAACCCGATATATATCGATCCTCCATATCAGCCATATATAAGGTTGCTATAGAGGGAGCCACTGTCGCACCCATGGCTATACCGAAGATCTGTTGGTAAAACACTCCCTCAGATAAAAAAATAATTCTTCATCAGAACTAATCGCATAAGATCAATCAGGAAAGACTTAGGGAGTCTGGCGGGGGCAAATCGAAACAAACGCAGCAGCAGATCCATAACTTCTAATTGATCAATACTCGTATATAGAGCCACAACATCTAAAGTTACTAAAAAAACAGCTGTAGAAGGTAACGATAATAGAGACAACTGCTGTAAAAATTGTGTGGAATCACGAATAAAAGAGGATACCAAACACGCTTCTTGCTGTAAAAACACATCACAAAACTTTGATAGTGGTTCTAGTACTGACCCTCGGCAAGAAACTATCGGTCGGCCTGGAGGAGAACTCAATGATTTGTGAATTTTTGGAAACATATAGATGATTGGAATTTTTGTATGTGATTCCAGCAAAAATTTATGTTCCTTTGACGTAATCCAGCCACTCTCCAGACCTGTTGTTAAAAGAGACCTAATATCCTCCATCAAAACTGGAGTTGGATCATCAGTAAGAATTTTATAAACACATCTGTCCGCCAGAGGAGCGCAGAGAGAAGCATAATAATCCTGAGAGGACTGGAGCACTAACGCTCCTCCTTTATCCGCTTTCCGAATCACTACTGAAGAATCCCGAGACAATTCTTGGAGGAAATTCCAACCAGCCCGATCTAAATTAGAATAGTACCTGTATGAGGTATCCTCCAACCTTTTAAGATCTCTCATAACGAATGATTGATAAGTGGTTATGATAGGATCTGGCGTTTTTTGACAGTTATTAGTACGGATTACATGGGCACTTGAGACAGGGAATCAGTCCCGAAACGTGTACGTCGTGCTTTCTTACCTACAATTTTCAACTGCATTCTTCAACTGCATCACATTTTCAGGTAAGTGGAGTGTTTAATATATTAGTTTTGGTGGTGAACCTTATATGAATAAAAGAAGTGCACCATCTGGTGTGGATGATACACAGTTCAATCCTCTCTCGGTATGCTCCGACAAAAATTTAAAATTACTTTGGGGGACTATATCGGTGAATGTTTTTGAGTATTTAATTTTTTCACTGTGATAAGGTTTGTTTTTTGTAGATTGTGAGTGGGATGGCAAGCATGTCAGCAGCAAGTATAGTGTAGCACAGGGCACCCCTCCCTATCGAGGCCGAAGGCAGCAGCATGTGTGGCCACAGGCCCCGGAGGAGGGAGGCCAAAGCGACACCAAGCTGCATGTGTGCAACATCCAGGAGGCTTCTTGCAGCAATGAAGCGATGGCTGTGCCACGATGGCAGGGAGGGAACAATCGGACAGCATGCTGTCTGTCCTGACTGTTGCATTCTGGCACCTGGCTAGTTGTCCTACTGGATGGGCTGGTCCTGGGATCAGGATGCCCCCCACCCACCCACACATATTGAGTAGATGTGTGGAGTTGGAGGGAAAAATAAGCCACAGAGGCAGAAAGATGTGGCAATTTCATAACACCCCAATACAGAGGAAGAATAACCACATTACCTGCTTAGTTTCCCAATGATGCCCAGGACTTTCATAAACAGGCATTCATAGCAGTGACCCTTTCATAAGCAGGCATTCATAGCGGTGTCACATCTATCTGTATCACATGGCTATCCAAATGATTCAGGGTGGCCTGTCAACCATGGGAGCATATGAGGAGTGACCTACAAGCACACCCCATGAAATGGTTATGTTGGCCACTCTCTGAGATCACCCAGGGTCTGGCATGTGGGTGTTCATGTATCATGCCCTGCCCCTCTGGCAGGACAGATCCCACATGTAAGACATCAATGCAGTTCCACATACCAACCTAACAAGATATTCCTCTCCCACAGCAGTCTGACAGACCTAGTCAGACAAATATGGCAGAGAGACTGCAGAGATCTAAGCAGACAGAGGCATACCCAGACCCATGTCAGCATGCATCCAGACACTGGCCACAGATATACCCATGGATTGATGAACCCACATGGCTGCTCTGTAGCTCAAAACACAGGGCCAGTATATGCAAGAGAGAAGGACTAGTAAGTCCTGGTGTGTTAACTTTATCCAACCTTTCAATAAATGGATTAGCATAGGCAATCCTGAACACTTTGTCCAGCAGAGTCCACACACTCAGCTGCCTAAACTAAGTAGCTGCAGAGGATAGCAGAGGACTGCAATAGCACCAGCACACTGTGCAGGCGTTGGCAACGCCCAAGCATAGCTGAACACGCTAATAGTGTGTGCACACTATGCAGGCATTGACAATTGTGGAGCGCCAAAGGGGCAGGTAGGAATGTCAACCTGCACCATCTTTGGACACTGGGGTCATGTGTGTGTCTGTCTCTCCAGAGTTGTGTGACCCTAAGCAATGCACTGTGCATGCATTAGCTGCACTGGCCAGGTTTGGAGAGTCCATGGCTAGGGATGTGACCATCTCTGTGCATTCAGGAATGGAATTAGGTGCAATGCTCACTGCCAAGAGCTGTGTAGGGGGACATCTTAATGGTGTAAGTCACCGACGTAGGCCACTATGGGCCAACATGCACTCTCAGCCTGTCTCTGGGCCACTTTCCACCATGCCACACATTGCATGAGCTGTCCCTAGGTCCAAGATGAAAGGGTATATAATGAAGTGCAGAGGATTATGGGTATTAATGCATGTCAATTTTAGGGGTAGATTTTTATTTTTACAAACTTTACAAACTACTAGTGATCAAATTATGCAGAAACTGCTTAAAGTGAGTCTTACCTACATCAAATCACAGTTGAAATATGTGGAAATTAAGTAATTTTTATTGAGGTACAAATAGTCTGAACAACAGCTGTAGCCATATAATTGTCTTTAAAATGTCATTTATGCAGTTAATTTTATTTTATTTAACAAAATCCAGCAAAGAAGTCATATCTTGTTTGCTTCTGTTTCAGCTTATGAGCTCCTTGCAGACAATCTGACCCTAATATAATGCTCCTCTTCTGATGACCAACAGTCTCAGTTGCCATTTTTATATACCTTTCTATGAACTGGGTGTGTGATGGCTAGTCTGGAATCACCATGGGCTTGCTCAGAAATGCCTTGATCTCTGCTGTTGTCATGGTACAGGTAAGAGGAGGCGCAAAGACTCTGGAGCTCCAGTCAAGTAATTGGGTGAGTGTAGTTGCCTCAGTGTTGATGGATGGTGTTTTTCTGGGTATCACACTGCTGTCTCCAAGCTGAGTCTTCTCATCTCTTTCAACTCTGATCTTCAATATCTTCTCCACTGCATCTCTTCTCTTCTGTTCCTCTTCACTGCACAACATAGTTTGCAGAGCAGACTCGCTGTAACCATACCAAGCTGACCTGCTCACTGTAGGCATGACTATCTTCCTTACCTCTTCACACTGTTCTTTCAACAGTTGCAGATGGAAAAGGAGATGCCTGGGACCCTGTGTCCAATTGCTATTTATTTTTATATTGAACCAGTTCACCATGTAAACCCCAACACAGAACTCTACAATCACTCTTAAGTGTTTCAGATTCTTTCCTTTCAGATTATGCTTGGAAATCCACATTTTCATGAGCCTTAGAGCTGTTGGAAGTCATCTGCTATGTGACACAGGTCCTATTTCCAACAGAGCTAGATCCTTTGGCAAGACACCTGTTCTAATGGCAGTTACAATTCTATAGCAATAGCTTTGATCTGTTCTTAAGTCTTTCATCACTTCATTGCTGAGCTGAGGAAGATCAGGGCCAACAGAGATCTTAGTAAATTCAGAATTTATTTCCAGTTCAGTAGCAGAATCCAGCATTTTTCCTATGGGACCTGCCCATTTGTTGTTACTTAATGTCTAGCCATCTAAAGCAGTCACCATGTGCCTCAATGGTAGTTCACCTGTGTGCAGGTTACAGACATCCACACCAGCTTCTTTTGTAGCTTCTCCTCATCATAATGCATCACTCCTCCCTCCCAACCAGTGTTTACATTACAGGAATCACTTCCAATAGCTTGAAGAGTTTTGTTTGCTCCTCTTTCTCTCAGCCATGAAACCAAATTATCAGCAATTATTTCTGCATTAGTCTTCCCTTTAGTTGCTCTTTCAGAAACAAAATGCCACAGATATCTGCCTCCTGGCTCCATACAAACTGTGTAATGTTCCTCTTTCACGATACCTGGATACATTTTGCTATTCTCTTCTGCTTTAACATGAGCCTGGTATCATCACGATGCCATCAAAGAAAATGCAACTGATGCCATTCTGCTGCAGTTCCTCCTCAAACTGTACCTCCAATTTTTTCATGATTCTCGCCTGAGCCCTCTTCATCTTGTTGTGATCAATCACGAAAGCAGTGTCCAAGTGAGTGATGTCCTGCATCAATCCAGGCAGCAGTAGCAATCTCTGCTGTCTCTCTCAGTGCAGTATGGTGGTTATATCCTCAGTATTATATTTTGGCCTCTTCCTAGCTTTCTCTAGAGCAACATAAGCTTTCTCCATTGGTCCTTCCACCATGTCATCCAAATCTCCCTGTTCTATTTCAAGCACAGATCTCTCTATCATCTCTTGGTCTTCTGCTGTTCTTTTTTCACTCTTCATTCTCCTTCCTTTTTGCCTGCCTTTCCTTCTGTAGTTCTTGTCTTCTGGTCTCAGGGAGGTCGACTGGTCCAAGCTGATGAGGTCCAACACTCTCAACTTTCTCTCTTTGACCTTTTATAAAGGCTAACTCAATCACAGGAATCTTCTTCTCTGTGCTGCAGTCACAAAGTATGTGTATTCCACTGACACAGGCAGAATTGCATCCCACATCAGTACAAATCTATCTCATACTATCAGTCTGTCGAGCTTCTCTATAAATCTCTCTTTCTCCTCCAGTTTTGCTCTGCTCACAGAAACTTTGCTGGCTTGTTCCCACATGGATTTCAACTTTGCTTTAATCCTAATGTGGCTGTTTATAACAGGACCACTGAATACTGGATTTGCTTTGTACCACTGAGCAAGTAATCCAGTCGTTAGGTCATTGGCTAGTTTATTAGTGCTGTAATTCCTTCTGTCTTGATCACTGATGTCTCTCAAATACAATCCATATCTAATGAGATCCTTGACAGTTGGTAGTTCAGCTACAGATAGTTCTCTGCCTGATCCCACCAATTGATGTAAATGAGTAAAAACTTGCAGTCTTGTTTTTCTATTGGACATTTTCAATATAAGATTATTGCTACGACAATGCTATGTTGAAAACATGTCAATGAGAAAATGAAACTAATGTGTAAGTGTCAATATGGATAAATAAGTAAGATAAATTGATAACTGAGGCACAAAAATTAATATGGAATGCAAACACATAAAAACTATTACCAGAGCACTTCAACATATTTCAGTAATTTGTGTATTTTTGCATAATTTCCTAGAAATTACAGGTACTGTAGGTACATAACATATTACATAACATTTAAAGTTAGTTGTTTATTTTCAACATTAAATTGTACCATCTTTTCACTAGTGCTTTTTAAAATTATGACAGCTCCAAAAATGATACACCCTAATGGGTATTTCCTAAAACAGGGTGATTTGCACAGGATGTTAAAACCCTAACTCAACCAAGCTAGAAGAGACAGATCAATAAGCAATATTTTTTAATATTTTCAGCCAGTACCGGTCTATCAAGGTGGCTCCTAAGTTATGCTCCCACTGCTCCAAGTGCTTACACCTCATCTTCCTCTATTATCCTATGAATAGCCATCTGCTCCACTTTAGTTAACAGCTCCAACCACACCAAAGAAAGGTAACTCTCGACCTCAGCAGGTGAAGCTCGATCCATCTACTTATACAGCTCTTGATAAAACTGAGAAAAATGGGCCCTAATGCCACTGGATAGCCCAACCAACTGCCCCCTTCACCCCTCAACTGACGTATATCCGACTTAACCCTCTACTATTTAAGCCAAGAAGTTTATCCACCTTATTATTGCCCTGTTTCACCCTATTCAAATCATGATTGATTTATTCTGCTTGTACCGCCCGCAGCTTTTCACCACAGCTGAACCTTCCTGGATGCCCAATGTTTATCTAACTTCTCCAGACATCTAACCTCATCTAACAGCAATAACTTGTCTTTCTCTTGCTCCCTCTTTATATGGGCTGCTAAAGAGATCAGCCTGCCTTGAATAGTAGCATTAAACCCATCCAATATTACTCCTAAAGAGGTTTCCTCCATATGGTTCAGTCCCCCTTAACTCATTCTGTAATCTTCTCATCATTCTAAAGGGAGTTGTTAATCTGCCAAAGACATATCCCCCTATCCTCCCCCCTGTACTAATGGTCAATCACAATGGGGCGTGGTCAGACCATGTAATACTGCCGATATCAGCTTGAGTAAGCAACTGCAAAATCTCCTTATCGACTAAAATGAAGTCAATACGGGAATAGGACTCGAGTACTGGTGAAAAAAGTAAGATCCCTATCACCCGGGTGAATCTACCTCCAACCATCAAAAATGCCAAGTGCTTTCTTGAAACATTGAAAGGCTTTAGTTACCCCCCTCCCATCCACATACCACCCTAATAGTAGAGTCCAAAACAAAATTAAAATCTCCCTATTATCCAATGGATCACTACCTGTGATAAAGAAGCCTTCAATTCCTCCAAAAAGAGACTCTGATGATCATTTGGACCATACACACTCATAATATTACAGAGAACCCCCCTAATCTTGGGTCTCACAAACAGGAAGCACCCCCTGCATCCCTCTTAACTCAAGTAACCTCTACTGAAACTTCCCTGTAAAACAAAATTGCAACCCCCTCCCTCTTCCGCTGCCGAGAGAGGCAAAAAAGACCGCCAGGTAGCTCTTAGAGAACAGTAGCTTTTCAGCTGAGGAAAGGAAATGTGTGTCCTTACCTAAGAGCATGTCTGCCCAAAGACTTTCAGCTTCCTGAATTAAAGATAATCTCTTCTGAGGGGAATTAAGACCCTTAGAATTAATAGTACATACCAGCAAATGAGCCATTATGCATCCAATTGCCCAACCTCCTGCACACCCAAGCAAAACCCTCCCATCTAATATTTAATTATTTACTGTTTGTCTAACTGTTTGTTTAATTATTTATTGTTTGTCTTAGTGGTGTGCTAGTTCAGCCTTCTCAGCTGTACTTACCTTGCCTCTCTCAACTAACTGGGCTTTGTGTGGTACCCCCATCCCCCTGCTGAGGGTTGACAGGGTACCTTGTAACTGCCCTCTTTAATAGGACTTATCTCCCTCCCTCCCTCCCCAGCACCCACCCACCCCTGGGGTAATTGTAGTTTTATAGGTACTTGCACATCTTAGAGGAAAGGGGCTGCTCTCAGGTGCAGCTCTTAATCCAAATCAGTCATACACAGAGGACCTGAGATTAATTAAGCTTCAGGTACACAGGGTGTATTAGGGGTATTAGATACACTTTTATTAGTATAAGCATCTACACCAATCCTTATTATATACCGAATTTAAAAGACCTAAACACAAGCTTTAAACTAAGATGCAGACAGAGGTCCAGCAACGAGATGGGGGTTCTCCAGTCTTTTGCATTGAGTGTCACTTGTATGATTTTCTCCCAGTTGGTGAGAGGTCCTACATATGCACTAAGTGCAGGGAGCTCTTTGCTCTCAGGGAACGAGTCCGTTCTCTAGAGGCTAGAGTAGCAGACCTGGAAGACATAAGAAAGACAGAGAAGTACATGGACGAGACCTACAGGGATATAGTCCTGAAGTCCCACCTCCAGTCTGGCAGCATCCCTGTTGCCATGGAGGAGAGAGGTCGCGTGACAGGAGAGCATCACCCTGGTGTGGCAGGAAGTGATCCTGTAACTAGGACCTGTCCTCCAGGTGATGTAAAACCCTCTCGCACCGAGGACGTTTCTCCAGGGCCATGTCCCCATGAGGGGAGGGTCAGGACAGCTGTTATAGTTGGTGATTCAATCATTAGGAATGTAGATAGCTGGGTGGCTGGTGGACATGAGGATCGCCTGGTAACATGCCTGCCTGGTGCGAAGGTAGCAGATCTCACGCACCGCCTAGATAGGATCATAGATAGTGCTGGGGGGGAGTCTGCTGTCTTGGTACATGTTGGTACCAATGACATAGGAAAATGTGGTAGGGAAGTTCTGGAGGCTAAATTTAAGCTTTTAGGTAGGAAGTTGAAATCCAGAACTTCCAGGATAGCGTTCTCCGAAATGCTTCCTGTTCCACGTGCAGGACCCAAAAGACAGGCAGAGCTCCGGAGTCTCAATGCGTGGATGAGACAATGGTGCAAGGATGAGGGTTTTGGATTTGTTAGGAACTGGGGAACATTCTGGGGAAAGGGGGGGCTCTTCCGAAGGGATGGGCTTCACCTTAATCAGGATGGGACCAGACTGCTGGCATTAACCTTTAAAAAAGAGATAGAGAAGCTTTTAAACTAGAAAATAGGGGAAAGCCGACAGTCACCCAGGAGCGCATGGTTCGGACAAAGGTATCCTTGAAGGATACTACCAAAAACAGTGAGGTTCCAAAAGGGAGTATAGTAGCCCAAATGCCCTTGAGTAAGGAGCAGACAGAGCATAAAGATTCCCAATTACCCATGCCTACCAATAGCCAGATTAATATTAATAAAATTAATAAAATACAGTCACTAAAATGCTTGTATGCCAATGCTAGAAGTCTAAACAATAAGATGGGAGAATTAGAATATATAGCACTAAATGAGAGGTTAGATATGATTGCACTCTCAGAGACATGGTGGAAGGAGGATAACCAGTGGGACACTGTGATACCTGGATACAAACTATATCGTAATGATAGAGCTGAACAAATTGGTGGAGGGGTTGCGCTCTATGTTAAAGAGGGCATTGAGTCAGAAAGGATTAAAGTTTTGCAGGGAACACAATTTGCTGTAGAATCTCTATGGATTGAAATTCCATTTATGAAGGGGAAGGTGATGGCAGTGGGAGTATACTATCGACCGCCTGGCCAGAATGAACAAATGGATGATGAAATGCTCAAAGAAATCAAGGAAGCTAACAAAAGCCACAACAGAGTAGTAATAATGGGTGATTTCAATTACCCCGGTATCGACTGGGACAGTCTCACAGCAGGACAAGCTAAAGAGATAAAGTTTCTAGATGAAATAAATGACTGCTTCTTGGAGCAGCTGATTCATGAACCAACCAGAGGGGAAGCCATACTGGACCTAGTCCTTAGTGGAACGCCAGATCTGGTGCAAGAAATAAGGGTGTTGGGACCACTTGGCAATAGTGATCATAGTATGATCATGTTTGATTTAATCAGTGGAGGACAGATAGTAAAAGAATCCACAGTACTACCTTTTAACTTTCAAAAGGGAGACTATGATAGAATGAGGAATATAGTTAGGAAAAACTAAAAGGAGCGGTTCCAAAGGTTAAAGACTTACAGCAAGCTTGGGTGTTATTTAAAAATACTATCCTCGAAGCCCAGACCAGCTGTATTCCACGCATTAAGAAAAGTGGAAGAAAGTCCAAAAAACTGCCAGCATGGTTTAAAGGTGAGGTCAGAGAGGCTGTTGCTGCCAAAAGAGCAACCTTCAGGACATGGAAAAAAGAGCCAAATGATGAAAACTGGAAACAACACAAGCACTGGCAAGTTAAATGCAAAGCATTGATAAGGCAGGCAAAGCGGGAATTTGAGAAGAAACTTGCTACGGAAGCAAAAACACGAAATAAAGACTTTTTCAAGTACATTCGTAGCAAAAGGCCTGTGAGAGAGTCAATTGGACCATTAGATGATAGAGGGGTAAAAGGGGCAGTAAGAGGGGACAAGGCTATAGCAGAGAGACTGAATGAATTCTTTGCTTCGGTCTTTACTGAGGAAGATGTAGGGATGTTACCCAAGACTGAAGTGGTATTTAAAAGTGATACTGCAGAGGAATTGAGAGAAATATCGCTACACCGGGAAGATATATTACAACTATTTGATAAACTGAATAGTAGCAAATCACCTGGACCGGATGGTATACATCCCAGAGTGTTGAAAGAACTGAAATATGAGATTGCAGACCTGCTATTGGTAATCTGTGAACTTTCATTAAAATCATCTGTAATACCTGAAGAGTGGAGGGTCGCCAACGTAACACCAATTTTTAAAAAGGGTTCCAGGGGTGACCCGGGAAATTACAGACCGGTGAGCCTGACGTCAGTACCAGGGAAAATGGTAGAAACCATCATAAAGAACAAAATTACACAGCATGTAGATAGATAGTCATGGCCTAATGGGAGACAGCCAACATGGCTTTAGACAAGGAAGATCTTGTCTTACTAATCTGATCTGTTTTTTTGAAGGTGTGCATAAACAGGTAGACAAAGGTGAGTCGGTTGATATAGTGTATCTGGACTTTCAGAAAGCTTTTGACAAGGTCCCCCATCAGAGACTTTTGGCAAAGCTAAAAAGTCATGGGATAGGAGGCAGTGTACTATTGTGGATCGGAAACTGGTTAAAAGATAGAAAGCAGAGGGTAGGGCTAAATGGCCAATATTCCCAATGGAAAAAGGTGAATAGTGGAGTACCCCAGGGATCTGTACTGGGTCCCCTACTTTTTGACATATTCATAAATGACCTGGAAAAAGGAATAACTAGTGAGGTTATCAAATTTGCAGATGACACAAAACTGTTTAAAGTTGTTAAAACCCAAGAGGATTGTGGAAAACTGCAGGAGGATCTGGATAAATTGGAAGACTGGGCATCCAAATGGCAGATGAAATTTAATGTGGACAAGTGCAAAGTTATGCACCTAGGAAAGAACAACCCACACTATAGTTACACGATGCAAGGCTCCACATTAGAAACCACCACCCAGGAAAAAGATTTAGGAGTCATCGTGGATAACATGTTAAAACCCTCCGCCCAGTGTGCAGCGGCGGCCAAGAAAGCAAATAGAATGCTAGGTATCATAAGGAAAGGGATGGAGAATAAAACAAAGGATATTATAATGCCTCTGTATCGCTCCATGGCACGACCGCACCTTGAATATTGTGTGCAATTCTGGTCACCGTATCTTAAAAAGGACATAGAGTTATTAGAAAAAGTACAGAGAAGAGCCACCAAATTGGTGAAGGGGATGGAAGGCTACTCCTATGAAGAGAGGCTAAAAAGGTTAGGGCTCTTTAACCTGGAAAAGAGACGGCTGAGGGGAGATATGATAGAGGTCTATAAATTAATGAATGGAGTGGAATGGATAAACGTGGATCAATTGTTTACGCTATCAGAATATAGAAGGACTAGGGGACATGTAATGAAGCTACAGGGTAAACTATTTAAGACAAATAAGAGAAAATATTTTTTCACTCAACGTGTAATCAAACTCTGGAATTTGTTACCTGAGGATGTAGTAAGGGCTGTTAGTATAGCTGGGTTTAAAAAAGGTTTGGACAAGTTCCTGGAGGAAAGGTCCATAAACCACTATTAAAAAGGGACCCAGGATATCAATGCTTGACCTAGTACAAGCACTGCAGAACCTGTGTCTTTTGGGGAAACTGCTAGGTACGTATGACCTAGATTGGCCACTGTTGGAAACAGGATACTGGGCTTGATGGACCTCAGTCTGACCCAGTATGGCATTTCTTATGTTCTTATCTACTGAACCCACTGTAAGCCAGCACCACCCTCCATTTTTTGGCCACCCTAATTGAGGAAGTAACCCACCAAACCCAATCCCCGCACATCTGCCTATAATGCTCACAGGCACACTCACCCCAAATCATGATCCCCACACAAACAGCCCCACTACCAAGCTCCAAACACTCCACCTGCACAATCAAATGAATAATCCTTCCCGCCCCTCATCATCCAACTTAGTCAGCCCCCAAACAGACAAAACAGCCCAAACAAGAATGTCCATAACAATGTCCAAGTAGCAATCCTCCATACAACCATAAGCCATTATAGCCAAATCCCCCCCCCCCCCCCGAGCTAATGAGCATAGCAGCCTTAAATCCCTCCTCTTCCCATACCCGACAAAAAAAGAAAACATGCCAGTATAACCCCCAGCCCTACAGTATAACAGTCCAGCCCCTATTTTCAGCATAAGGGGATGCTGCGAAGGGGAAAAAAAACCCCACACCAGTTATCTGCACTTAGAAGAAGGAACCTCTAAGCACCTTCTACTCAATCTACTAGGTATCCACAATAGCAGAACACTCCCACACACTGGGGAACAAGAGTTAAAGCCTAATCAAAAAAAGTCTTCATTCATGTGTCCTCTCCTGACAGGTAGACTCCATGGACTGGAACCGCAGTCACTTGCAATCATACAAAACTCGCTGCCATCTTGGGATTTCTCACCTTTTCTCCCCCCTTTCTGGTGGGGCTATCTCCGCTACCAGAAAGCACAGTTACTTACCTGTAACAGGTAATCTCTGGGAACAGCAGGAATAAGTCTTCACATATGGTTTCGTCGGTACCGACGGAGCCTGCGCGGGAACGCTCCCCAGCGTCCAGTAAGAAAGCTTTTGGGAGCATCCCACAGCGCCTGCGCGCTGCCTTCCCGCCTTTCCTAACCGCCTCTCTCCAGTTCGAGTTTTAAAGCTGAGACAAAGAGAGAGAGAGGAAAGGAAAGATAGATAGAGAGATACAACTCCTAGGGGAGGTGGGTGGGTTGTGAAGACTTATTCCTGCTGTCCCCAGAGATCACCTGTTACAGGTAAGTAAGTGTGCTATCTCCAGGAACAAGCAGGAATGAGTCTTCACATATGGGGACTCCCCAGCTAGAGATATCAGGGAAATCTCCAAAGTTGTGAGTCCCTGAGAAGGGCTCTACCTCACCCCATGGATCTCGGGCATCCAACCAGGGATGGGGGGTAGGAGTTGATTAGGTATGGAACAGGTGTTTGAGAACAGCCTGACCAAAAGGCATCCCGGCGGGAGTCCTTGTCCAAGCAGTAATGGGCTGTAAAGGTATGAACCGAGGCCTAGGCGGCCGCTCGACAGATTTGGTCGATGGACACAGAGTTTAGATGAGCCATAGAGACTGCCATGGCCCTCACATTGTGAGCTGTGACATGGCCCTCCAGAGAAAGGTTCTTACTCTGGTAGGCGAAGGAAATACACTGAGCAATCCAATTGGACAGAGTCCTCTTAGAGATTGGAAGTCCTAAGTGAGAGGGATCAAAAGCAACAAAGAGTTGAGAGGACTTTCTATGTTGCTGTGTCCTTTTTAAGTAGAAAGCAAGTGCCCTCTTACAATCCAGGGTATGAAGATTCCTCTCTGCACTTGATGCATGAGGTCCTGGAAAAAAGACAGGTAAATACACCTCCTGGTTCAGATGAAAAGGTGAGACCACTTTAGGCATAAAGTGTGGATTAGTCCTGAGGACTACCTTGTCATGATGGAACCTTGTATAAAGAGGATTAGCCACCAAGGCTTGCAGCTCACTGATACGGCGAGCTGAGGTGACTGCAATGAGAAAAATAACCTTCCAGGAAAGGAATTTCAAGGAGGTAGTGGCTAAGGGTTCAAAGGGTGGCTTCATAAGTTGGCCAAGAACCAAATTCAAATCCCATGCCACTGGAGGTGGTCTAATGGGAGGTTTAGTTAAAAGAAGACCTCTCATGAATCTTGCAATAAGAGGATGAGAGGAAATAGGATGTCCATTGAGAGGCTTAAGGTATGCTGCAATAGCACTCAAATGGACTCTTACTGAATTCGTTTTAAGGCCTGCATGGGATAAATGCAGCAAATACTCTAGTAAAGAATTCAGAGGTATTGCAAGAGGGTTAAGACCCTTCTCTTCACACCAAATGGTAAACCTTTTCCATTTAAAAGCATAGGAATGTCTAGTGGAAGGCTTTCTGGAAGCATGAAGGATATCCTTCACTTGCTGAGACAGATGCCAATCTTGAAGGTCTAGGCCTTCAGCAACCAGGCTCTGAGATGAAGAGACTGGGGATTTGGGTGCCATAACATTCCCTCCTCCTGGGACAGGAGGTCTGGAGCAGATCCCAAGTCCAGGGAGGGAGCTTGAGAGAGATGAAGAAGTAGAGGGTACCACACTTGGCGTGGCCAACGTGGAGTTATGAGGATCATAGACCCCTTGTCTCTCTGAAGCTTGAACAGTGTCTTGGAAATTAGAGGAATGGGTGGAAAGGCATAGAGGAAGTCTTGCCCCCAGTGGAGGAGGAAGGCATCCCTGGCCTGAACTCCCTGACACGGAATCCTGGATCAGAACCGGGGAAGTTTGGCATTCCACGGACTTGCAAACAGGTCTATGTCTGGGGTTCCTCAAATTCAAAAGATCCTGGCTATCTGGTCCCCATGGAGGGACCATTCGTGTGGAAGCAGAACTCGACTGAGTCTGTCTGCCCAAGAGTTTTGAACCCCTGGAAGATACACTGCCATGAGATGAATCTGATGCTCTCTGGCGAAGGCCCACAATCTCAAAGCTTCGTTGCAAAGCGACAGAGAGTCAGTCCCACCCTGCTTGTTCACGTAGAACATGGCTACTTGGTTGTCCGTATGGATGAGGACTGTCTTGTAGCTGAGCAGGGTGTGGAAGACTCTGAGAGCTAGAAGAATTGCTCTGAGCTCTAAGAGGTTGATATGTAGAGATGTCTCCTGTGGAGACCAGATGCCCTGGGTGGAGAGATCTTGTAGATGAGCTCCCCAACCCTTTGGGGAGGCATCTGTTGTGAGGGTTGCTTGGGGTAGCAACTGTTGAAAGGGGGACCCCAGCAACAGATTTTGAGTGGACTTCCACCACTGGAGGGACCAAAAGAGGCGACTGGAGGTTGCTATTTTGTCTGACAGGCAACCTGATGCCTGGGTCCATTGGGTGGACAGAGTCCACTGAGCTGCCCTCATATGAAGGCGAGCGTAAGGAACCACATGCACGGTGGATGCCATGTGGCCTAACAGTTGTAACATCTCTCGAGCAGTTAAATGGGATTTTAACTGAATTAGAGAGGCTAACTGCACCAAGTGTAGGCAACGGGCCAGGGGAAGATAGGCCCTTGCAGTTGTGGTATCTAGCAAGGCCCTTATGAACTCCAATGACTGAGTAGGGGTGAGTTGTGATTTTGGGATGTTTATTACAAGTCCCAGATACTGAAGAACACGCCTTGTGCAGGCTAGGGAAGTCTGGACCTCTGACTGGGATGGTGCTCGGATGAGTCAGTCGTCCAGATATGGGAATACAAATATTCCTAGAGTACGTAGAAATGCAGCTACTACTGCCATGCATTTTGTGAACACTCTTGGAGCAGAGGCCAGACCGAAAGGAAGCACTCTGTATTGATAGTGCTTTCCCTGATAAAGGAACCGAAGGAACCTTCTGTGTGTTGGATGGATGAGGACATGGGTGTACGCATCCTTGAGATCTAGAGAACAAAGCCAATCCTGACTCTGAAGGTATGGAAGGAGAGCACCGAGAGAAATCATCTTGAATTTCTCCTTGCATAGAAACTTGTTCAATTCTCTGAGATCTAATATGGGTCTGTAGCCCCCCGTTTTCTTTGGAATAAGAAAATAGGGGGAGTAGAACCCTGAACCCTGTTGAAGAAGGGGTACTTCTTCTATTTCCCTCTGGGCAAGAAGGGTAGCAATCTCTTGACACAGAAGGTCGAGGAGAGATGTTGGAGAATTGAACTGTCTCACCATAGTGTGAGGAGGAAGGTTTAAGAAATGAAGCTTGTACCCCTCCCTTATGATAGAGAGGGTCCATTGCTCTGCTGTGATTTGTTCCCATCTGGGAGCAAAAAGAGCTAACATTCCTGGAATGGTGAGAGGCTCTGGTTCTTCTAGAGCCAGAAAGGCTAAGTTCTCTAGTTGTAAGTCAAAGGCCCTGAGGAGGCTGAGGCTGTTGGGCCGTAGCATTCCTTGTAGCCTTAGGCTTAGCTTGTTTAGGTTGTTGCTGTCGCTTTGCAGCAAAACGACCTGTAGAAGATGCCTGGAGACCATAACCAGGATAATATTTCCCTTTTTTGGGAAAGTCTTTTTGAATAACCTTTTTCTAGCAGGAGCAGAAGTAGACTTTGAAAGTCTATCTAAAGCAGAATTTTCAGCATCCATCTGAGTGGCCTTTGCTTGCCAATCCTTACCAAAAAGGTTTTCACCTGTACAAGGAAGATTTCCTAATCCATCCTGGACCCAAGGTTCCAAATCAGAAGCTTGCAACCAAGCAAGTCTGCGTGCACCTATGGCAATAGCCGAGGCTCTGCTGGCACACTCAAAAGAGTCAAAGGCTGCACGGTTGGAGAATTTGGAAACATCCTGGGCATGTTTAAGCCAGGTGAGAAACTCTTCCCTTTTATCTTCTGAGATAAAAGGAGATAAAGTTAGCAGATGATCTGTAACTTCTTTTAGAAACATCCCCATATAAAGACTATAGGAGTTGATTCTGGCAGTAAGCATATTGGCCTGGAAAATTCTCCTGCTAAAAGCATCTAAGGTTCTGCATTCTCTTCCTGGAGGATTAGATGAGTGTCTTTTTGCACTCTATCTTTTTCATAGCAGACTCCACCACAATAGAGTGGTGAGGAAGCTGAGTCTTATGAAAGCCAGGACAAGGAGGAACACGGTACATGGTGTCCAACCTGCGAGAATGAGGGGAAGTAGTAAGAGGTGTCTCCCATATGCCCAACATGTGATCATAATGGATCTCATGAATTGGTAAAGTAGTTGCCTCTTTAGGAGCCTTAGGATATTGTAAAATATCTAATTTCTTGGCTCTAGGCTCTGGTTCAGGGGCCACTGAAATAGAGAGGCCCCTGGCCACTTCCCTAATGAAGTCTTGAAAAGACAAGTCTTCTGGAGGAGACATTCTTCTTTTTGGAGAAGAGGGCTCCTGAGGAAGGAGTACCGATGCCTCGACAGAAGCCTCTGATTCATCAGAGTCCTCGGAGGAATCGAAGTATCGCCTGTCTGGATGCTCTTGCAGAGCCCGATACGCGTACCGAGTGGTATCGACATCGGGAGTGATCGGTACCGATGGGCATCACAGGACAGGGTACCGCTGCAGTCGACACCGAAGCCGATGTCGATGCAATCGATACCGGCACCGGAACGGATATCGGTGCCGGTGCCGGAACCGGTACCGCCAACGGAGTTTGTTGCGGTACCGGAGGCGTCGCAGCTTGTATGAATGCCGTGATGGCACGCTGCATGGTCAGAATATTCTGATCCATCGACACAACCAATGTCTGGATGTCGGTACCAGTGGAGACCACCGGTACCCCAGAACATGGCAACAGGTGATCGGTCGAGGCCACGCCATTGATGTCAACCTTTGACCCCATAGATGAAGCTTTGGAAGCCGGAGCCTCCCGCCGGGGTAATTTTGCCGGTGCAGGATCCTCGAGGGCAAGCCCGGAGGCATCTCAATACTTAGAGGGAGATCTACCCTTCAAGGACCGGCTGGACTTATGTTTGGTTACCTGAGATCCATGGGAGGAAGACAAAGCCCTGGAAGATGTCGATGCCACCGAAGCTGCATCAGAGGGAAACAGGGTACTGAGCTTTGCCGCTCGATTCTGTCGACCTCTTTTAGACATCATGGAACAGGACTCACAATCAGTGATGGAGTGGTCAGGACCCAAACATTTTAGACACCAGTCATGGGTGTCGGTGATAGAAAGAGTACCGCTGCACTTCGTGCACTTTTTAAACCCGGAAGCGGGCTTTTCCATGAGGAAAAATCTTCTAGGTCCAAGGCCGAAAAGAAAAAATTGCACAGAAGTGGGAAACGGTAGTTTTGTTTTTTTTTTTTTAAAGAAGAAAGAAGAAAAGACCGGCGGTACCAGTCCGACGTTGAAGAAGGCAGACGCGAGACCAAAGAAATAAAGAAAAATAAAGAACTTCTTCAGCGGTGACAGGAACACGACCTGCTGGCTCCGCGGGAAAGAAGAACTGGAGAGAGGTGGTTAGGAAAGGCGGGAAGGCAGTACGCAGGCGCTGTGGGATGCACCCAAAAGCTTTCTTACTGGATGCTGGGGAGCGTTCCCGCGCAGGCTCCGTCGGTACCGACGATACCCATATGTGAAGACTCATTCCTGCTTGTTCCTGGAGATCACCCGCATCTTACAGAGCTTACATAGCCACTTCCCAGGACCACAGTCGACTAGTGTGGCCCTTAAATGTAAACAGCAGTCCAAAAGGAAAGGTTCACCGGTACTGGATCCCCTCCTTCTGCAAGATGGATGCCACATCCTACATCTCCCTCTGTCACCACGAATTCACAGTTGAGAGGTCTTCAAACACCTCAATTGAATGAGAGTCCCATACAAGCACCTCCAAAGACTTAATCTTGAAGTCTACCAGCTGCTTTATTCCAAAATCATGGAAGAAACCACTAAGTCCTTGGGAAAGTTGCTACAAATTGAGCCCAAAGCTCGGTACGCCAGTAGTATAATGGGTACACTACTCGACAAACTGACAGGTGAGATAAGGATGGCAGGAGCCAATCAGCGTTCACTTCCGGAGTATGTCCTGCCTTAGGCCACGCCCCCTCCCATAGAAGTGACTGGTGAGTTAGCCCCGCCCACTCCTGCCCCCAGGCGTGGCCACCACCCCCACTTGACACGCCTCCACCCCGCCCCAAGGATGACATCATCCAATCAGCGTCCACTTCCGAGTTTGTGCCACACCCATGCTCCGCCCCACAATATGGCATTAGCCAATCAGCACCCACTTCCGGGTTTGTGCCCCACCCACAGCCTCCCACCCTCAACCACGCCCCTGCCTACATCATCGGAAATGACATCACTGGAAACAGGGCGTCATCAGAAATGGACTGTCCCTTTTTGCTGACATCACCAGAAACAGGGTGTCATCAGAAAAGGGCCGTGTCCTTTTCCGATGACCTCAGCGGAAGCAGAGTGACTGACTCCGGAAATGTGTTTTGCTTCTGGTTAATATTTACATCTGCAAAAAGCAGGAACCCTGGAAAACAAAAAATGCTTTTCTCTCTCCCACTGCCCCAGTTCTTTTTTCTCACAAAAGATTCTCCGCAAGCACAGCACAGGGGATTTCCACAGAGGAACAGACAGGATAGAAGCTTTTCTTTACAAAATGTTAAACCTCAATTAACACATCTTTTGCTAGAGAAACCAGTGCTGTCCATGTGATAGAATTTTGCTTTTAAGACCTCATGATTAGAGAGAAATATTCTGGCAAACACAGTGTAAGTTCAGACTGAAATTCAGAGAGAGAGAGAGAGAGAGAGAGAGAGAGAGAGAGAGAGAGAGCTGAGTTCAACCCCCCCCCCCTAATACAGCTATTTTTTTTTTGAGAGAGCTGAGTTCAAACACAGCCACAGCTATTTTTTAGTGGCTTTGAAAAAACCAATACTGAGAGACAAGTCTGAACATGCCTCTCTAGGGTGTGGTAACACGTGATTGGTTGAAACAAGAGGTCTGTTCTGAGCATGTTCCTGGTGTAAGGGCTGTGTGTCCTGTGTGTAAGGGGAACATTTTAGCACAGAGATTCAAAAAGGAAAAGATGGCTCTTTTTGGAACACCAAGCAAACTAGGATCAGCAGAGGTAAGAGAGTGACTGACTCCGGAAATGTGTTTTGCTTCTGGTTAATGTTTACATCTGCAAAAAGCAGGAACCCTGGAAAACAAAAAAAATGCTTTTCTCTCTCCCACTGCCCCAGTTCTTTTTTCTCACAAAAGATTCTCCACAAGCACAGCACATGGGATTTTCACAGAGGAACAGATAGGATAGAAGCTTTTCTTTACAAAATGTTAAACCTCAATTAACACATCTTTTGTTAGAGAAACCAGTGCTGTCCATGTGATAGAATTTTGCTTTTAAGACCTCATGGTTAGAGAGAAATATTCTGGCAAACACAGTGTAAGTTCAGACTGAAATTCAGAGAGAGAGAGAGAGAGAGAGCTGAGTTCAAATGTTTGTGCTTTCTCTGTACATATCAAAGGGAGGCATTTGATGTCATAGCCAGTCAAAAGGGACTACACAAAACCTGATGAAATAAACACATTGAAATCTGCTATACAAGCAACGGTGGGCTGCATTATCAGGAAATGCTGGCAGGGCATTATGCATAGAGACTGTGCAGCTTGTGTAATACATGCTCCAGGCCAAAGACATCATGATTGTTTGTGGTGGGGACATAAGGAAATACAGCAGAATATCCATAAAACTTGTAACAGGTTGTGTCTAGGACCTATTGTAAATGTTGCCATGATTGTTGCTCATAAAATGAAAGCAACTGCCCTAGTTTATGAAAATTTGAATTTTTTGTTTGAACTCATCAGAGATTTTAATACCACTAGAAATCCAGGACAACTGTTCAATATTTTGCTTAGATCTGCAAACTGTGATATGAAGGTTTAATCTGTGACAGAGATTATAGATCGTTCTTTAAAAAATGTTGCCATGATTGTTGATCATAAAATGAAAGAAAATGTATGTATTTCCAGAATCTATTAGTTGAACATACAGATGAACAAAAATTATATGTATACCTTTATATATTTTTTTTAAACTTGTAATGCGCAAATAAATCATATCACAAGATGAAAACATTTTATTTGAAATAAAACATTTCGAACCTACAGTTTTGTGTGGTGTGTTTTAGGAATGCTTAGTTAATTAAACCTACAATGGGTGGTCTGGGGAAAAAAAATGGGTCATCTAGGTGTGTCCTAAACAATAGGCCATAAGATAAGAATGTGCAGAGCTCTGTTGTAGAACTAAAAGACAATTAAGGCATCTGGGAAATGGGTGGGAATGTGTATTAGCCACATACACAATATATAGCATCTATTACAATGTACTGTCTGCGAAAAAAAAAGGCATTGTGAATTAGCCAGATCATATGATAAGATTATGAGATCCAGTACATTTCAGCAGCCAGAAAAGATCACATAGTCTCTACAGCTTGCAACTCCTCTTCAGACATGGTGAGTAGATATGTGCCTTACTTTTTAAAAATATTGTTGGCTATGTAATGTTTCTGTCTCTTATGAGCAGAAAAAGGGGGTTACAAATAAACTTTCTCTTACAAAAAGAAGGTAGCAAAGAAAGTTAAAAGGTATGTCCGGTGGTTTTTAATTTTTCCAGCAGCTATACTCTTTATAATGTGTCTCACAGTGTTTCAGAGGACAGCCTCAACCTTTAATCTTTTTTATTTTAGACCAAGAAGATGCTACAAAACAAGATGACCAGCCTAATCAACAGACGGCACCTTACAGAAAACCAAAAGACAAGCAGAATCGTGAGTATTCCGGTTTTATCCAGCTCCTAAATTTTAAGGCCGCTATAAAAGAAAAAAAAGTATTAGCCCCTAGGTTTTTCTTTTTCAGATCGAGAAAATGTTAGAAAACCAACGGCTATGGGAGCAAAGTCTAACAGGAAAAGATCACACAGCAAAAGTTTTTCAGCCGGTGAATCTACACACGCCGGTACAGAATACGGAGGGCGTGGTGAAAGCCATGTCTTTGATCACAGTGTTTCAGAGGACAGAGCAAATAATCTTGCATTAGGCCCCGCTGAAGAATCAAAACCAGTTAGCTATGTTCAGTTTGTGAAAAGGTGGCATCGTAAATTGGACGAGTTTAATGGTGTAATTTATTCAGAGGAATTTCGGTTTATTAATTTAGAAAGGGTAACATCATAATCTGAGGCTCAATTCGCCATACGGCAAGGTATTCAACATATTTTGGATGAGGTTAGCAGCAGGGTTTCACCCGGTGATTATGTACAGGTGCATCTACACTCATCTCTTTTTCACAATTCCTTGTATTCTGGAAAGTTAAACCCAGAAGCATTAGACGCTGACGATTTCTTAAATCAGATCGCTAAACTCCTTCAGAGTCACAGAGAAATCCAGGTTTGTGATATATTCCGTGTTGTTGTACTTGTCATAAGAAATCGGGGGTGGGGGAGCTCGTAGGGTCTTAAAGACTATACCGTTTAGCCATATTATTCATAAGAAAAGGATGTATTTGATAGACTTGAACAACACTGATAATAACCTGTGTTTTGCAGGTAGCCTCACAGCCCTCATGTCACAGGCAAAAATGACAGATGTTGAATTGTTAGAAGGTGCTAAAATACTACATAATGAATTGGGATGGCCGGTACATAGAAAAGTCATGCTCGATGATGTAGCAATATTTGAACAGCATTTAAAGATAAACATACGCGTTGTGCTTTACACAAATTCATGGGTTTGTTTTAAGACATCAGACAGACCTGTGTTCCCTAAGACTGTGTTCTTGTTGCTACACGATGACCATTTCTATGGTATAACCGATGTCAAAAAATTCTATGGGGAGCGCAACTTCTGTAGTTAGTCAGAAACCGTACAGTCACGATCATAATTGCACATTGTGGTGCCGTCTTTGACACTCACGTCTGTGAATAATGTTGGTGTAGAACAGAGATGCCCTAATTGCAAACTCTTTTGCTGTTCTAAAGAGTGTTTAGATAGACACGTGTATCTGGCTCTAAAAAAAGAAGTGGCGTGTTTATCTAAGATACTTTGCCAGAAATGTGAGTCTTATGTGGACAGGAAAAATAAGTGCAGGGGCCGGCATTGTAAACTATGTCGCGAGCCCCTAACCGGGGATGGCATCCACTTATGTTTTATGACCCCTATTGGTAAAACTGAAACATCTGAAAAGTATATTTTTTATGATTGTGAATGTATGCAAGAAACAGGCTGGCATGCCCCTAATTACATATATGGGACGGACTTAAATGATGAAAGAAAGCACAGTTACTTACCTGTAACAGGTGATCTCTGGGAACAGCAGGAATAAGTCTTCACATATGGGTATCGTCGGTACCGACGGAGCCTGCGCGGGAATGCTCCCCAGCGTCCAGTAAGAAAGCTTTTGGGAGCATCTCACAGCGCCTGTGCGCTGCCTTCCCGCCTTTCCCAACCGCCTCTCTCCAGTTCGAGTTTTAAAGCTGAGACAAAGAGAGATAGAGGAAAGGAAAGATAGATAGAGAGATACAACTCCTAGGGGAGGTGGGTGGGTTGTGAAGACTTATTCCTGCTGTTCCCAGAGATCACCTGTTACAGGTAAGTAACTGTGCTATCTCTAGGAACAAGCAGGAATGAGTCTTCACATATGGGGACTCCCTAGCTGTAGATGCCAGGGAGAAACCCCAGGTTGTGTGTCCTTGAAAAGGACTTTACCTCCTCCCATGGATCTCTGGCATCCGACCAGGGTAGGTGGGTAGGAGTTGATTAGGAATGGAACAGGTGTTTGAGAACAGCCTGACCAAACGAGGCATCCCGGCGGGAGTCCTTGTCCAAACAGTAATGGGCTGTGAAGGTATGAACCGAGGCCCAGGTGGCTGCTCGACAGATTTGGTCGATGGACACAGAGTTTAGATGAGCCATTGAGGCTGCCAGGGCTCCCACATTGTGAGCTCTGACATGGCCCTCCAGAGAAATGTTCCTACTCTGGTAGGCGAAAGAAATACACTGAGCAATCCAGTTGGACAGTGTTCTCTTAGAGACTGGAAGTCCTAAATGAGAAGTATCAAAAGCAACAAAGAGTTGAGAAGACTTCCTATGTTGCTGTGTTCTTTGTAAGTAAAAAGCGCGAGCTCTCTTACAATCCAAGGTATGAAGATTCCTCTCTGCACTTGATGCATGAGGTCCTGGAAAACAGACAGGTAAATATACCTCTTGGTTCAGATGAAAAGGCGAGACCACTTTAGGCATAAAGTGTGGATTGATCCTGAGGACTACCTTATCATGATGGAACCTTGTATAAGGTGGATTAGCCACCAAAGCTTGCAACTCACTGATGCGGCATGCTGAGGTGACTGCAATGAGAAAAACAACTTTCCAAGAAAGAAATTTCAAGGAGGTGGTGACTAAAGGTTCAAAGGGTGGCTTCATAAGCTGGCCAAGAACCAGGTTTAAGTCCCATGCCACTGGAGGTGGTCTAATGGGAGGTTTAGTTAAAAGAAGGCCTCTCATGAATCTTGCTATAAGAGGATGAGAGGAAAAAGGTTGTCCATTGAGAGGCTTGAGGGACGCTGCAATAGCACTCAAATGGACTCTTACTGAATTTGTTTTCAGACCTGCATGGGATAGATGCAGGAGATACTCTAGTAGAGAATTCAGAGGTATTGCAAGAGGGTTTAGACCCTTCCCTGAACACCAAATGGTAAATCTTTTCCATTTGAAAGCATAGGAACGTTGTGATAAGGAAGCTTATCATAGCTCAGGTAGGAGCTATAGAAAAGATGATGTGACTCTGAACAAGCAACCTGTCAGTTCTGGTAGAAGCAAGAAAACAGAGTTTTCACATAAAAGACTACCAGTCCCAGAATGCACCAGGTTTCCAGCAGCCATGAGAGGGGCTGAAGTGAGAGAATGTGTGTGCAATCAAGAGAGCTATGAGGTAATCCCTAAGCACTCATCTCAAAGGGCAGGGCCTGATTCAACACAGCTGCGCTGTGTTAGGGAGCAGCACACATTAGAACAGGATAAGAATAGAGCTTATTCTTCAGATAACAGCTTCAGGGAGAGCTTCAGCAAAAGCTACAGAGGGAGGAAGAGATACAGAGACAGCAACGGCTACAAGCTCAAGCACCAGTATCACCTGGAGAAACAGAAGCCAAGCCAAGCAGATAGAGAGAGAAGGAAACTCTCTGGAAGGAAGAGAAGAAAGGCCATTGGAAGGTCTGGGAGATTCCAAGGCAGTACCCATACTGGGAGGTATTCCAAAAGCCAGCAGAGTCCATTGGACTGGATTCAGCCAGAGGAATGGAGTGGCAGAGATAGGAATCACCAGTGGCTACCTGGAAGAGAGAAGACTGCATGTGGAAGGGACTTTCAGACCAAGGCCAGAAGGTATGTGAGAGAAGATCCAGTGTCCAGGGATCAAGATTGGAAGGCTGGACATCAGAATTGGATTACATATTGGCCAGGCTATACAGAGAGGAATAATGATAGCAGGAGAGGCTCAGGTATGAACACTGATCCAGACCCTATCTATAATAGAGAATGGCAGCAAGGGAATGAGCATTCTCATGATAGTGCCTTAATGAAAGACTAGTCTGTGCCAATGTATGATAATGACCCTATGCTGATTGATACAGCAGATGAAAGTACAGTTTATATGGACTGTTCTCTATCTAAATGCTATTGCTAGTTTTCTCTGAGCAAACACATCAGCCATCACAAAGAAACCTAACTTTGTTCTTTATTTCCACTGCAAACAGCTCTTAAAGCAGGATTTGGGCTCACACAGTAGCAGCCAGCCAGCTAAAGGCTTTCAGCTGGTCCATTGATAGTAATTAGGGCTGCACCTGATTGTGTGGGTGAGCAAGGGAGAATCACTGCTGAGATCTGCGTGGAAAATAAGCAGAAGTTAACCTAACCAGCAAAGTTTATTCTTTTCTTTGTGCCTTTGTATTTGGTAATTATTTGCTAAGAAAACATTAGCTAATTGCCTGACAAGCTGAAGGTTGTTTCTGGTTTACTTTGTGACTTTTTGTTATCCATTTTAAACACTGCAAGCAAGTAACCTCATTTATAGTGCTATCAAGCATACATGTGCTGGGTGAATTAAACCCCATCAATAAAAGAAGTATTTTATTGATCTTACCACTTGGTTTCACAACTCAAATTATTGTCATCAGCTGTGTTTGGGAGTGAATGAACTACAATACCCACAATACCTTGCAAGAATCATATGAATATATGCATCGTCAAGATTGTGTAAGTTCTCACCCTAGGCAGCCGTCTGACAACGTCTAGTAGAAGGCTTTCTAGAGGCATGAATAACATCTCTGACTTGCTGAGAGAGATGAAAATCTTGAAGGTCTAGGCCCTCAGCAACCAAGCCCTGAGATGGAACGACTGGGGGTTTGGGTGCCACAACGTTCCCTCTTCCTGGGACAGAAGGTCTGGTGCAGAGCCCAAGTCCAGAGAAGGAGCTTGAGAGAGATGCAGAAGTAGAGTTTACCACACTTGGCGTGGCCAATGTGGTGCTATGAGGATCATGGTCCCTCGATCTCTCTGAAGCTTGAGTAGTGTTTTGGGAATTAGGGGAATTGGTGGAAAGGCATAAAGGAAGTCTTGACCCCAGTGAAGGAGGAAGGCATCCTTGGCCTGAACTCCCTGACACGGAATTCTGGAACAGAACCGGGGAAGTTTGGCATTCCACGGACTTGCAAAGAGGTCTATGTCCGGGGTTCCCCAAATTCGAAAAATCCTGGCTACCTGGTCCATGTGGAGGGACCACTCGTGTGGAAGCAGAACTCGACTGAGTCTGTCCGCCCAAGAGTTTTGAACGCCTGGAAGATATACTGCCAGAAGATGGATGTGATGCTCTCTGGCGAAGGCCCACAGTCGCAAAGCTTCGTTGCAAAGCGACAGAGAGCCAGTCCCGCCCTGCTTGTTTACACAGAACATGGCTACTTGGTTGTCCGTATGGATGAGGACTGTCCTGTAGCTGAGCAGGGAATGGAACACTCTGAGAGCTAAGAATATTGCTCTAAGTTCCAAGAGATTGATATGCAGAGAAGTCTCCTGTGGAGACCAGATGCCCTGGGTGGAGAGATCCTGCAGATGAGCTCCCCAACCCATTGGAGAAGCATCTGTTGTCAGAGTTGCTTGGGGTAGCGACTGCTGAAAAGGGGACCACAGCAACAGATTTGGAGGGGACTTCCACCACTGGAGAGACCAAAAAAGGCGACTGGAGTTTGCTATTTTGTCTGACAGGCAACCTGATGCCTGAGTCCATTGGGTGGACAAAGTTCATTGAGCTGCCCTCATGTGAAAGCGAGCATATGGAACCACATGCACGGTGGATGCCATGTGGCCTAATAGTTGTAACATTTCTTGAGCAGTTAAATGGGACTTTAACTGTATCTGAGAGGCTAACTGCACCAAGCGTAGGCAACGGGCCTGAGGAAGATAGGCCCTTGCAGTTGTGGTATCCAGCAAGGCCCCTATAAACTCCAGAGACTGAGTAGGAGTGATATGGGATTTTGGGATATTTATTACCAATCCCAAATACTGAAGGACACGCATTGTCCCAAATACTGAAGGACCTAGGTGTGGTTGTGTCTGATGATCTTAAAGTAGCTAAACAGGTAGAAAAGGCGACGGCAAAAGCTAGAAGGATGCTTGGGTGCATACGGAAAGGAATGGCTAGCAGAAAAAAGGAGGTGATAATGCCTCTGTATAAGTCTTTGGTGCGACCTCATTTGGAGTATGGTGTGCAATTCTGGAGACCGCACCTTCAAAAGGATGTGAATAGGATGGCGTCGGTGCAGAGGGTTGCTACTAAAATGATTAATGGGCTTCATTATAAAGCATATGAGGACAGACTTAAGGATCTTAATATGTACACCTTAGAGCAGGGGTCTCAAACACGCGGCCCGCGAGAGCATCTTGTGCGGCCCGCGAAGTACCGGCGAGTAAAAAAAAAAAAATTCCAAACTTGCCGCCGCAGCATTAAGCGTCCCGCGGGCCCCTCTGCCTGGTCCTCTCCTCCCTGCAGCATTCAGCTCCAAAAGCGGCGGCTTTCAGAGCCGCGAAGAGAGAGAGTTTCTCTCGCGCGGTTCTGAAGTCTTCAGAACCGCGCGAGAGAAACTCTCTCTCTCTCTTCGCGGCTCTGAAAGCCGCCGCTTTTGGAGCTGAATGCTGCAGGGAGGAGAGGACCAGGCAGAGGGGCCCGCGGGACGCTTAATACTGCAGCAGCAGCAAATATACATTTTTTTTAAATCTAATTTGGCTAATGGTGGGAGGGGGGTTAGGACTGGTAATGGGCTATGGGGGGGGGGGGGGCTAGGACTGGTAATGGCCTATGAGGGGGGTAACTGAAAATGGGGTGATGGGGGTAACACTGAAAATGGGGTGATGGGGGGGGATTTAGGACTGGTAATGGCCTATGAGGGGGTAACACTGAAAATGGGGTGATGGGGGGTTAGTACTGGTAATGGCCTATGAGGGGGTAACTGAAAATGGGGTGTTGGGGGTAACACTGAAAATGAGGTGATGGGGGGGGGTTAGTACTGGTAATGGCCTATGAGGGGGTAACTGAAAATGGGGTGATGGGGGTATCACTGAAAATGGGGTGATGGGGGGGTAGTACCGGTAATGGCCTATGAGGGGGTAACTGAAAATGGGGTGATGGGGGTAACACTGAAAATGAGGTGATGGGGGGGGGGGGTTAGGACTGGTAATGGGCTATGAGGGGTAAGACTGGAAGTGGGCTATGGGGGGTTAGGACTGGTAATCGGCTATGGGGGGGCTAGGACTGATAATAGGCTGGGGGGTCTGCTAGGACTGGAAATGGGCTGAGTGGAAGGGGGGCTTGAACTGCAAATGGCTGATGGGGAGGGGGGCTTGGAATGGAAATGGGCTGATGGGGGGGAGCTACGATTGGAAATGGGCTGATGGGGGGCTAGGACTGAAAATGGGCTGATGCAGTGACTAGAAGGGAGGGGGTGCTGTGTGGGACTGGAACTAGAAGGGAGCTGATGTTGGGGGAGGATTAGAATGGGATGGAGCTGGGAGAGTGAAATAGAGAGGGGAAAATATTTTGTGTGGAGGGAAGACAAATCTACAGTTGGCCAGGTAAGTGGGGATTGAGGATGGAGGGGTAAAATTTGAGTGGATGAAAATAGGAATGAGGAAAGAGGAAAGAGCAAAAGGAGAAAGATTAATATGTTAAAGCAGATGTAGAGGGAGAATGGAAAAAGCTAGAAGAGAGAAGGACAAATGGACAGCAGACGATGCAGAGTTAGCAGAAGGCACGAAGAAACCAGAAGAAAGTGGCTGGAACTGAAAAAAAATGCACAAAAGGTAGAAAAATATCTTTATTTTGAATTTATTAACTGGAATATGTCAGTTCTGGGAAATGTGCATCAATAACGTCTGCACTTTGTTTAGTACAAGAGGAAATTAATTTATAGTTTTATTTCTACAGTGTTGCTGTACATTCCAAGTTTGGCTTTTGGGGGGTCCCAGTTTAATTGTCTTGTTTCTAAATTTTGATTCCTTGTTTGGTGATGGTGTATTCTGCATGTGTAACTGAGCTGAGGTATTCTGTTTATGTAATTCCTATTTGACATTGCTACTTGTTCTCTGTCCCCAGTAGGTCATGTATTGTTATTCTCTGAAATGTATTGATTTAATATTTGCAGTGTTGCCTTTTGATAGGTAGGGTATGGTGCTTTGTGAGTCCTGGTAGTGCTGTTAGGATATGGTGGGTTTGCTATGGGTTCTAAATGGGCAGTGTTTGTTTGTTGTAGTTCCTAATGTGCCTGGCGGTTGCCACTGGATTATAGTAATGTAGAAATCTTTTAGTCTTTCTTTATTCATGCACTCATTAAGAGGCATGTTTACTAAAAGTTAGGGTATGGTAACATTATGCAAATATTTATGCAAATGAGGTCCCTTATGCAAATGAGGTCCCACGTCTCATGCGGCCCCCGGGTTATTTTACAAGTCCTCATTTGGCCCTCAAAGCAATTTGAGTTTGAGACCCCTGCCTTAGAGGAAAGGCGGGATAGAGGTGATATGATTGAGATGTTTAAATACCTCTGTGGCATAAATGTTCAGGGAGAGAGCCTCTTTCAATTGAAAGCAAGTTCTGCTACGAGGGGACATGGGATGAGGGTGAAGGGAGATATATTCAGGAGTGATATGCGGAAATATTTCTTTATGGAAAGAGTAGTGGATCCGTGGAATAGTCTCCCAGTGGAGGTGGTAGAGATGAGGACAGTAACTGAATTCAAAAAAGCATGGGACCAACACAGAGGATCTCTAAAGGTAAAAAGTGGACTGTTGTAGTTGTTGTTATGGAAGGACAGACTAGATGGGCCTTGTGGTCTTTTTCTGTCATCATGTTTCTATGTTTCTATTGTGCAGGTTAGACAAATCTGGACCTCCGAATGGGATGGAGCTCGAATGAGCCAGTCGTCCAGATAGGGGAAAACGAATATTCCTAGAGTGCGTAGAAATGCAGCTACTACTGCCATGCATTTCGTGAACACCCTTGGTGCAGAGGCCAGACCGAAAGGAAGCACCCTGTATTGGTAGTGCTTTCCTTGAAAAAGGAACCGAAGGAACCTTCTGTGTGTTGGATGGATGAGGACATGGGTGTATGCATCCTTGAGATCTAGAGAACAAAGCCAGTCCTGACTCTGAAGGTATGGCAGCAGAGTACCGAGAGAAATCATCTTGAATTTCTCTTTGAATAGAAACTTGTTCAATTCTCTGAGATCTAATATGGGTCTTTAGCCCCCTGTTTTCTTTGGAATAAGAAAATAAGGGGAGTAAAACCCTGAGCCCTGTTGAAGAAGAGGTACTTCTTCTATTGCCCCTTGGGCAAGAAGGGTAGCAATCTCCTGACCCAGAAGGTTGAGGAGAGATGTTGGAGAATTGAACTGTTTCACCATGGTGTGGGGAGGAAGGTTTAAGAAATGAAGTTTGTACCCTTCCCTTATAATGGAGAGGGTCCATTGCTCTGCTGTGATTTGCTCCCATCTGGGAGCAAAGTAAGCCAACCTTCCTGGAATGGTGAGGGGCTCTGGTTCTTCCAGAGCTAGAAAGGCTAAGTTCTCTAGTTGCAAGTCAAAGGCCCTGAGGAGGCTGAGGCTGCTGGGCCGTGGGAGGCCTGGCAGCCTTTGACTTGGTCTGTTTAGGTGGTTGCTGAGGCTTTGCAGCAAAATGACCTGCAGAAGATGCCTGCTGACCATAAGCAGGATAATATCTTCCCTTTTTAGAAAAAGGTGTCTTTTTGAACAATCTTTTCTTAACAGGAGCAGAGATAGACTTTGAAAGTCGATCCAAAGCAGAGTTCTCAGTATCCATCTGAGTGGCCTTTGCTTGCCAATCCCTGCCAAACAGGTTTTCACCTGTACAAGGAAGATTTCCCAGTTCATCTTGGACCCAGAGTTCCAAATCAGAGGCTTGTAACCAAGCAATTCTGCGTGCATCAATGGCAATAGCTGAGGCTCTGCTTACACACTCAAAAGAGACAAAGGCTGCACGGTTGGAAAATTTGGAAACATCTTGGGCATGTTTAAGCCAAGTGAGAAATTCCTGCCTTTTATCTTCTGAAATAAAAGGGGCTAAAGTCTGCAGATGATCTGTGATTTCTTTTAGAAACATCCCCATATAGAGACTATAGGAGTTGATTCTGGCAGCAAGCATATTAGCTTGGAAAACCCTTCGGCCAAAAGCATCAAGGGTCCTGCATTCACGTCCTGGAGGATTAGATAAGTGTCTCTTTGCACTCTTTATTTTCCTCATGGCAGACTCTACCACAATAAAGTGGTGAGGAAGCTGAGACTTATGAAAGCCAGGACAAGGAGGGACACGGTACATGGTGTCTAACCTACGAGAATGAGGAGAGGTGGTAAGAGGAGTCTCCCACATGCTCAACATGAGATCATAGAGAATCTCATGAATAGGTAAGGTAGCTGCTTCTTTAGGAGCCTTAGGATATTGCAAAATATCTAATTGCTTGGCTCTAGGCTCTGACTCAGGGGCCACTGTAATGGAGAGGCCCCTAGCCACTTCCCTAATGAAGTCTTGAAAAGACAAGTCTTCTGGAGGAGACATTCTTCGTTTTGGAGAAGCAGACTCCTGAGGAAGAAGTACCGGTGCCTCGACAGAAGCCTCCGACTCATCAGAGTCTTCGGAGGAATCGAAGTATCGCCTGTCTGGATGCTCCTGTAAAGCCTGATACGCGTACCGAGTGGGATCGACATCGGGAGCAAGCGGTACCGGTTCGGTACCGATGGGCATCATAGGACAGGGAACCGTTGCAGTCGACACCAAAGCCGTTAGGGTGCGCTGCATGGACAGAATCTTCTGATCCATTGACGCCACCAGAGTCTGGATGTCGGTACCAGTGGAGTCCACCGGTACCCCAGAACACGGCAACAGGTGATCGGTCAAGGCCGAGCCATCGATGTCAACCTGTGACCCCATAGACAATGCTTTGGAAGCTGGAACTTCCCGCCGGGGTAATTTTGCCGGTGTGGAATCCTCGAGGACAAGCCCAGAGGCATCTCAATGCTTAGAGGGAGATTTGCCCTTCGAGGACTGGCTAGATTTATGTTTGGTTACCTGAGATCCATGGGAGGAAGAAGAAGTCCTGGAAGACGTCGATGCCACCGAGGCTGCATCAGAGGAAAACAGGGTACTGAGCTTGGCTGCTCGGTTCTGCCGACCTCTTTTAGACATCATGGTACAGGACACACAATCCGTGATGGAATGGTCAGGACCCAAACATTTTAGACACCAATCATGGGTGTCGGTGACAGAAATAGTGCCGCCACATTTCGTGCACTTTTTGAACCCGGAAGCAGGCTTCTCCATGAGGAGAAAAATGTTCAGGCCTAAGGCCCAAACTGAAAATGCACAGTTGAAGAAAGAAAAGTTTTTTGGGTTTTTTTAAGAAAGAAAAGAAAAGACTGGCGGTACCGGTCTGACGTCGAAGAAGGCAGACGTGACACAGAAAAATAAAGAAAAAAATAAAGAACTTCTTCTGCGGTGACAGGAACACGACCTGCTGGCTCCGCGGAAAAGAAGAACTGGAGAGAGGCGGTTGGGAAAGGCGGGAAGGCAGCGCGCAGGCTCTGTGGGATGCTCCCAAAAGCTTTCTTACTGGACGCTGGGGAGCGTTCCCGCGCAGGCTCCGTCGGTACCGACGATACCCATATGTGAAGACTCATTCCTGCTTGTTCCTGGAGATACTGGGAATTCAAGGGTCTCGAATGTATTTCTGCCTTTATACAGATTTTTTTTTTTTTTGTGACTAAAAATTGAAAGGCTACACCTTCATAGCCCATAATTCCAAAGGTTATGGCGGATATTTTGTTCTTAAACAACTGCTTAAGGAAAAGATGAACACAGGGCTGCTGGTTCAAGGTGCTAAACTTTTACAAATTACCTTTGAACCTTTGACTATCCGTTTTATAGACTCTCTAAATTTCCTGCCTATGAAACTTAGCAAACGTCCGCAAGCCATGGGTTTTACAGACAGCAAGGGGTACTTTCCGCATTTTTTTAATACGCTGGAAAATCAAAATGATGTGGGCCCCATGCCGAGTGTTGAACATTACGGTGTGGGTAACATGTTGCCTGAAGAAAAAGAGGAATTTTTACAATGGTACAAGGACAATCAGCATAAAACTTTTAATTTGCAAAAAGAGCTGGCTTATTACTGCCAGCAGGATGTATCTGTTTTGCGGCAGGCCTATGTTCTCTACCGAGCTGAAATCATGAAAATGACAGAGAAAGAAGTGTTTGTAGAGCAGGGTGACATCTCAGAAATTCTAACAAGATGTTTAGACCCTTTCCAATCTATAACCCTTGCATCTGTATGTATGGCTATGTTCAGATTAATGTTTTTAGAACCCAAGACTGTGGCACTCATTCCACCAGATAACTATCACCGGCAGACAAAGAGATATTCATCCCCCCCTCTATTCAATGGCTGATGTATGTAGAGGCCAAAGAAAACATACAGATCACACATGCTCTGAAAGGTGGCGAAAAAAAGGTGGGGTCTTATTTTCTTGATGGCTATGCCGTGATCGGTGGGGTAGAAACAGCTTTTGAATTTAATGGTTGTTTTCACCACGGCTGTCCGAGCTGTTAAAACGATAAAGACCAGAATCCTGTAGCAGCCACGACCTATGGTTTTCTTTATTACAAAACACAGCTAAAAGCTGCATTCCTGGAAAGCCAGGGGTTCAAGGTCATAAGTCTATGGGAGCACGAGTGGAAGCAGATGGTAAAAGAAAATGACGGGGGTTGCGCAGATTTCCTGGCTGACTCCGCATTACCGCAACCTCTGATTCCACAAGATGCCCTTTTTGGGGGTAGAACAAATGCCATTTGTCTGTACCCCAAAACAAGACCTGGGGAAAAAATACACTACTATGATTATCTCCAGGAACAAGCAGGAATGAGTCCTCATATATGGGTACGTCGGTACCGACGGAGCCTGCGCGGGAAAGCTCCCCAGCTTCCCAGAAAGGAAAGCTTTTGGGGCCTCCCACAGCGCATGCGCGCTGCCTTCCCGCCTTCCTGACCAACTCTTCTCAGTTCTTCTTTTTCCGCGGAGCCAGCAGGTGGTGTTCCTGTCACCGCTGAAGAAGTTCTTATTTTAATTTGTTTCTTTGGCCGCGTGTCTGCCTTCCCCGACTCCGGACCGGTACCGCCGGTCTTTTTCTTTACTTTTCTTAAAAAAATAAAATCTTCTTTTCCCCACTTGGTGTATTTCCTCTTTAGGCCTCTAGGCCTGGAGAAAATTCTCCCTCATGGAGAAACCAGCCTCTGGTTTTAAAAAATGCACCAAGTGTAGCGGTACCATCTCAGTTACCGACACCCATGAATGGTGTCTTAAATGTTTGGGGCCTGACCACTCCATCCCGGATTGCCAGTCCTGCTCTCTGATGTCTAAACGTGGCTTACAAAACCAGGCAGCCAAGTTTCATATGCTGTTTTCCACAGATACTCCAGCATCGACATCCTCCAGGTCTTCCTCTCCTGATGGATCTCAGGTAACCAAACCTTCTTCCGGCAGGTCCTCAAAGGGCAAATCTCCCTCTAAGTATCGAGATGCCCCCGGGCTTGACCCTGAGGACCCTGCCCCAACCAAACAACCCCGGCGGGAAGCTCCGGCTTCCAAAGCTCTTCCTATGGGGTTACAGGTTGACATCGATGGCACGGCCTCACCTGTTGGACTGCTCTGGGGTACCGGCACACTCTTCCAGTACCGACATCCAGACAGTCGTGGCGTCTATGGATCATACTGTTCAATCCATGCAGCAGGCCATAATGGCTTTTATTAAGGCTGCGACGCCCACGGTACCGCAGCGAGCGGTACCGATTCCGGTTCCGGTACCACAACCGATACCGGTACCCAGGGCATCCACATCGACCAGGATACCGGTTCCGGTGCCCGGTTCCGGGGCTTTTCCCGATACCGATCCGGTTCCGGGTACGCCCGATGTCGATACCGGTCGATACGCTTATCGATCCCTGGAAGCCAACAGACGATACTTCGAGTCTTCTGATGATTCTGATTCATCAGATGACTCTCCTGAAGTATCTCTTACTCTTCCTGAGGAGCCCTCTTCTCCAAAGAGGAGAATGTCTCCTCCAGAGGATTTGTCCTTTCAAGACTTCATCATTGAAGTAGCTAAAGGACTTTCTATTTCAGTAACCTCTGAAAAAGAACCTAGAGCAAAAAAATTAGATATTTTAGGATACCCTAAGGTTCCCAAAGAGGCAGTCACCTTGCCCATTCATGAAATTCTTCAAGAACATATGATGGACTTATGGGAGACTCCTCTCACTCTATCTCCACATTCTCGTCGTTTGGACACCATGTATCGTGTCCCTCCTTCTCCTGGTTTTCAAAAAACTCAGCTCCCTCACCACTCTATTGTGGTGCAGTCAGCTATGAAAAGGATAAAGAGTACCAAAAGACACTCTTCTACTCCTCCAGGAAGAGAATGTAGGACTTTGGATGCTTTTGGTAGGAAAATCTTCCAAGCCAGTATGCTTATTGCCAGAATCAATTCATACAGCCTTTATATGGGCATGTTCCTGAAGGAGATTGCACTAAAGCTGCGCAATTTTCTCCCCTTTATCCCAGAGGATAGACAGGAGGAGTTCCTTCTTTTGCTAAAGCATACCCAAGATGTTTCAAAATTTTCCAACAGAGCAGCTTTTGACTCCTTTGAAGGTGCTAGCAAAGCCTCGGGCATTGCTATAGCTGCTCGCAGAATTGCTTGGCTCCAGGCTTCTGACCTAGAACCCTGGGTCCAGGATGGCTTGGGAAATCTGCCCTGTACAGGGGAAAATCTGTTTGGAAAAGAGTGGCAAATCAAAGCCACTCAAATGGACGCAGAAAATGCTGCTTTAGATAGACTTTCTAAGTCTACCTCTACCCCTGCCAAGAAAAAATCTTTTAAGAAGCCTTTCTATAAGAAGGCCAGATTTTCTACAAATACTGGCCAACAATCTTCTACAACTCGCTTTGCTCCTAAGCGTCAGCAATCTAAACAGGCCAGGGCAAAACCTGCAGGGACTACTACAGCCCAGCAGTCCCAATCCCCTCAGGGTTTTTGACTTAATACTAGAGAACTTAACCTTCCTGGCTCTACAACAACCAGAGCCTCTCACCATTCCAGGAAGGTTAACTCATTTTGCGGAACTCGGCTGGGAAGTGTTGGAGGCATCCGGGGTCATTTAGTTGGCCTCAGGGATTGCTACTGAGTGCAGCGTGCTGCATCGGGTGCTGGAGATTCCCCGGACTACTCTACAGGCAGGGGAGAGTGAACCGCAGCTGTGAGAGGACCCCCCTGTTAGATTAAAAGCTGCCAGTTTGCTGTGTGTCATCTGAACTCGGCTGGGAAGTGTTGGAGGCATCCGGGGTCATTTAGTTGGCCTCAGGGATTGCTACTGAGTGCAGCGTGCTGCATCGGGTGCTGGAGATTCCCCGGACTACTCTACAGGCAGGGGAGAGTGAACCGCAGCTGTGAGAGGACCCCCCTGTGCGAGTCCTCTATAAAAGAATTGTCTGTTTGTCCGCGGAGCGTGATTCGCGGAGCGTGGTTCGAAGGGGCGTGTTCAAAGGGGCAGGTCCTGCCCCTTTGACGCCCCTTCGACGTCGCCGCGACGTCATTTTGGTTTTCCCTACTGGCTGTGTGTTGTTTCTTTGGGTTTGGTAAAGAGGCATTCACGTTTTGTGTGTTTTATTTTTCCTTTTGTTTTTGTTTGGTTTGTTTAAGAGTCATTTGGTTTTTTGAATTGACCTTCGGTTCCCTGTGATTATGGGGAAACGGAAGGGCAAAGGTAAAGGTGCTGCTGAGGGTGACCCTGTTGGTAGTCTCAAACCAACGGGCCCCTTAGATAAGCATTTTTCCTTGCTTCCTATTGCCCATTCATCTCCTGAGGGTGCCTCCTTGAGTTCAGGGGGAAGGTCTCCACCACCGTGTCCCTTTACTACTGTGCTTCCCGTTTCTGCTGGGGAATCTTCCGGAAAGGTAAGAGATTTAGATGATTCCTTCTCCCTACCTAAACCGGTTCTCTCTGTTGGCTCGGGGGTTGCTTCTGCACTCCCGACTATTGGTTCTGATGAAGAGATTACTTTGAAACATGTTTGGGGGGTTCTTAAGTCTATTGATAGCAAGATCTCAGGTACTTTTGATTCCTTGACTAAATTTTCCCAAGAGACTGTTGTCTCTTTACAGCAGTTAGATAGTAGATCTGTTTTACTTAATACAGCTATTCTAAAATTGGAGGGACAGATGGGCTCAGTGCATGCTGCTCAGGCAGTTAGCATAAAGGACTCACTGACCCTGCATAATAAAATTGAAGCGATGGAGAATTTAGCACGTTCTTGTAATCTGCGTTTCTTGAATTTTCCTATTACCAAACTCCTCGCTCCTAAGATCTTATTGGATAAGTACCTTCAGGAAGTCTTGCTAATCAAGGAACCTATTTCTGTTTCTCAGATATATTATATATCCCCTAATCTTAAGAGAGTCAACCCAGTAGAGGGGGAGTATGATGTAATTGAACCCTCTATCACTAATCTCACTGCCTTTCTCGAAGACCCTCAAGACGTAATTAATTCTCGTTCTACTTTGTTGGTGACATTTTTGTCCAAAGATATTAAGCAATGTGTGTTGCGTGCCTTTTTTAAACACAAGACTATTAAGTATTGTGGCCATCTTATAAACGTTTTTCCTGACGTTGCACGCAGCACCCAGCTTAGACGTAGGCAGTTCTTGGCCTTAAAGGCTCAGGTTCTGTCTTTGGGTGAATCCTCCTTTTTTCTTCGTTTTCCATGCAAGTGTGTGATTATTTGGAAGGAGGTTTCATATATTTTTACTGAAGTCACCCAATTGGAAAGTTTCTTGTCTGAGAAACGGAAAGCACTTAGTGAAGTACAGAGCACCCAAGAATAAATTGTTGTCTCCTTTTGTGGGCCTAGTGTCTTATTTTCCTGATTATGACCTGATTCTAATAGTTTCAATCGAGTTCCTTGATGTGGGCTATATCAATGTTCTGGTTTCGTTGTTGATGTTTATTCATCTGATGTGGTTAACTCTTTCTGAATTTTCTTTAATGTATCACATAAATGTAATGTTTTGAAATCAATAAAAAAAAAAAAAAAAAAACAACAACTCATTTTGCTCCCAGATGGGAGCAAATCACATCAGAACAGTGGACCCTCTCTATCATCAGAGAGGGCTACAAACTACATTTCTCCAGCCTTCCTCCCCATACTATGGTGAGACGTTTCAATTCTCCCCCATCCCTCATGGACCTTTTGGGTCAGGAGGTGACCACCCTTCTCGCCCAAAGGGCAATAGAAGAGGTTCCTCTTCTTCAACAGGGGTCAGGGTTTTACTCCCCTTATTTTCTCATTCCAAAGAAAACAGGGGGATACAGACCCATTCTAGATCTCAGAGAATTTAACAAATTCCTATGCAAGGAGAAATTCAAGATGCTTTCTCTAGGTACTTCCATACCTGCAGAGTCAGGATTGGCTTTGTTCTCTAGATCTCAAGGATGCGTACACACATATACTCATCCATCCATCCCATAGAAAATTCCTACGGTTTCTGTTCCAGGGAAAACATTACCAATACAGAGTACTTCCCTTCGGTCTAGCCTCTGCTCCAAGAGTGTTCACCAAATGCATGGCAATAGTGGCTGCATTTCTACACACCCTGGGAATTTTTGTCTTCCCATACCTGGACGACTGGCTCATCCGAGCTCCATCTCAGTCCGAGGCACAGACTTCCCTGGACCGCACCAGACGCATTCTGCAGTATCTGGGACTTGTGATCAATCTGCCAAAGTCTCAACTCACCCCTACTCAGTCCCTGAAATTCATAGGGGCCTGGTTAGATACCACCACTGCAAGGGCCTACCTCCCTCAGGCCCGTTGCCAACGTCTAGTGCACTTAGCCTCCCAGACTCAGTCCAGAAGCCACTTGACTGCCAGGGAGATGCTACAGCTACTAGGCCACATGGCCTCCACGGTACATGTCGTGCCTTATGCTCGCCTACATATGAGAGCAGCTCAATGGACTTTGTCCACCCAGTGGACTCAAGCATCAGGAGCTCTCTCAGACCAAATAGCAACCTCCAAAAGTCTCTTTTGGTCTCTCCAATGGTGGATATCCACTCAAAATCTGTTGTTGGGGGCTCCCTTCCAACCACTGTTGCCCCAAGCAACCCTCACAACAGATGCCTCCCAAGCAGGTTGGGGAGCTCATCTTCAAGACCTCTCCACTCAGGGCACTTGGTCTCCACAGGAGACCACCCTTCATATCAACCATCTGGAACTTCGAGCAATTTTTCTAGCTCTCAAAGTTTTTCATACCCTCCTCCACAACATGACAGTCCTTATTCATACGGACAATCAAGTAGCCATGTTTTACATAAACAAACAAGGAGGGACTGGCTCTCTGTCGCTTTGCAACGAAGCTCTAAGATTATGGGCCTTCGCCAGAGAGCATCAAATCCATCTCCTGGCAGTATATCTCCCAGGAATCCAAAACTCTTGGGCAGACAGACAGTCGAGTTCTGCTTCCACACGAATGGTCCCTGCACATGGATCAGGTACTCAGAATCTTTCAGAAATGGGGAACCCCGGACATAGACCTCTTTGCAAGTCCGTGGAATGCCAAACTTCCCCAGTTCTGTTCCAGAATTCCGTGTCAGGGAGCTCAGGCCAAGGATGCCTTCCTCCTTCATTGGGGTCAGGGCTTCCTGTATGCCTTTCCACCCATTCCTTTGATTCCCAAGACTCTGTTCAAACTTCAGAGGGATCAAGGATCTATGATCCTCATAGCTCCACGCTGGCCACGCCAAGTGTGGTACTCTCTACTTCTGCATCTTTCCCAAGCCCCCTCCCTGGACTTGGGAGCTGTTCCAGACCTTCTGTCTCAGGAGGAGGGGACTTTGTGGCACCCAAACCCCAAGTCCCTTCACCTCAGAGCTTGGTTACTGAAGGCCTAGACCTTCAAGACTTCAATCTTTCTCAACAAGTGAAGGATATCCTCCATGCCTCTAGGAAACCTTCCACTAGGCGTTCTTACGCTTTTAAATGGAAAAGATTTTCCATTTGGTGTGCTCAAAAGGCTCTTGACCCTCTAGCACTCCCCTTGAATTCTCTATTGGAATATCTCCTGCATCTCTCCAATGCAGGACTCAAAACGAATTCAGTACGGGTCCATTTGAGTGCTATCTCAGCATCTCTTAAACCTCTCAATGGACAACCTATCTCCTCTCATCCTCTTATCGCAAGATTCATGAGAGGTCTAACTTTAACTAAACCTCCCATTAGACCGCCTCCGGTAGCATGGGACTTAAACTTGGTTCTTGGTCAGCTTATGAAGCTACCTTTTGAACCCTTAGCCACCACCTCCTTGAAATTTCTTTCCTGGAAGGTTATTTTCCTTATTGCAGTCACCTCAGCTCGCCGTATCAGTGAACTGCAGGCCTTAGTGGCTAATCCACCTTATACAAGGTTCCATCATGATAAGGTAGTCCTTAGGACAAATCCGCACTTTTGCCTAAAGTGGTCTCACCTTTTCATCTTAATCAAGAGGTATATTTACCTGTCTTTTTTCCAGCTCCTCATGCATCCAGTGCAGAGAGGAACCTTCATACTCTAGATTGTAAAAGAGCTCTTGCTTTTTACTTACACAGGACACAGCAACATAGAAAGTCTTCCCAGCTTTTCGTTGCTTTTGATCCTTCTCATTTAGGACTTCCAGTCTCTAAGAGAACACTGTCCAATTGGATTGCTCAGTGTATTTCTTTTGCTTACCAGAGTAAGAACCTTTCTCTGGAGGGCCATGTCACAGCTCACAATGTGAGGGCCATGGCCACCTCTATGGCTCATCTTCATTCTGTGTCCATCGATCAGATCTGTCGAGCAGCCACCTGGGCCTCGGTTCATACCTTCACAGCCCATTACTGTTTGGACAAGGACTCCCGCCGGGATGCCTTGTTTGGTCAGGCTGTCCTCAGACACCTGTTCCATTCTTGAACAACTCCTGCCCACCTTCCCTGAATGGATGCCTGAGATCCATAGGAAGACCAGGAACCCTTCAGGGTCTCATACCCTTAGGGGGATCTCCCGGGCATCTTAGCTAGGGAGTCCCCATATGTGAGGACTCATTCCTGCTTGTTCCTGGAGATAGCACATTTACTTACCTGTAACAGGAGATCTCTGGGAACAGCAGGAATTAGTCCTCACAACCCACCCACCTCCCCTAGGAGTTGTATCTATCTCTCTCTCTTTCCTTTCCTCTCTCTATTGTATCAGCTTTAAACTCGAACTGAGGAGAGTTGGTCAGGAAGGCGGGAAGGCAGCGCGCTTGCGCTGTGGGAGGCCCCAAAAGCTTTCCTTTCTGGGAAGCTGGGGAGCTTTCCTGCGCAGGCTCCGTCGGTACCGACGTACCCATATGTGAGGACTAATTCCTGCTGTTCCCAGAGATCACCTGTTACAGGTAAGTAACTGTGCTTTACCAGCCTATACCCTTTTGTCAATAAAACAAAGGAATATCCAATAGGCCATCCAAAAATCATTTATGACAAATTTGGTCCCCCTACAAAGTACTTTGGTTTTTTAAAAGCAAAATTATATCCCCCACGAAAGCTCTTTTTCCCGGTGTTACCCATACGGTTGGGCGGTAAGCTTATGTTTCCGCTGTGTCACACATGTGCTGACACACGGCAACAGGAAATGTGTGCCCACACGGATGAGGAGAGAGCTTTTGTGGGGACTTGGTGTACGGTGGAGATGAATTTAGCCATTGCAAAAGGGTATGTGGTTGTTGAAATCTATGAAATCTGGCATTTCGAGCTAAAATCTGATAATCTCTTTTCCGAATACATCAAAATGCACCTCCGTCAAAAACAAGAGGCTTCTGGCTACCCTCGATGATGCAATGATACTGAAAAACAAAATGTGTACATAGCTGATTTCTTTAGAAAAGAGGGGGTGTGTTTGCGTGCAGACCAGGTTAATGTAAACCCTGCTAAGCGTCAAATAGCAAAACTTTTCTTAAATTCCCGGTGGGGTAAATTTGGTCAAAGAACAAACCTGCCTACCACAAGCATTGTGAGAGAAACTGATGATCTCTTTAAATATCTGTTTTCTCCTGAATTTGAGGTTTCATCATGCGATTTTATTGATGATGAAACAGCCTGTGTGTCTTGGAGACACTCAAAAGACTGCTGTATATTGTTGGGTAGCACCGTTTTCATTGCCTGTTTTACAAGAGCTAATTCACACCTTTTTTTTCTTTTTTCTTTTTGACAGGCAGCTCTCTTGCAAACTATCTAGAAGGTTGTACAACTCCAGGCGTACATAAGCCGCTGTAAAACAGGCAATGAAAACGTTGGTGCTACCCGACAATATACAGCAGTCTTTTGAGTGTCTCCAAGACACACAGGCTGTTTCATCATCGTGGGGGATATACTTTTGCTTTTATAAAACCAAAGTAGTTTGTAGGGGGACCAAATTTGTCATAAATGATTTTTGGATGGCCTATTGGATATTCCTTTGTTTTATTGACAAAAGGGTATAGGCTGGTAAAATCATAGTAGTGTATTTTTTCCCCAGGTCTTGTTTTGGGGTACAGACAAATGGCATTTGTTCTACCCCTAAAAAGGGCATCTCGTGGAATCAGAGGTTGCGGTAATGCGGAGTCAGCCAGGAAATCTGCGCAACCCCCGTCATTTTCTTTTACCATCTGCTTCCACTCGTGCTCCCATAGACTTATGACCTTGAACCCCCGGCTTTCCAGGAATGCAGCTTTTAGCTGTGTTTTGTAATAAAGAAAACCATAGGTCGTGGATGCTACAGGATTCCGGTCTTTATTGTTAATAACAGCTCGGAAAGCCGTGGTGAAAACAACCATTAAATTCAAAAGCTGTTTCTACCCCACCGATCACGGCATAGCCATCAAGAAAATAAGACCCCACCTTTTTTTCGCCACCTTTCAGAGCATGTGTGATCTGTATGTTTTCTTTGGCCTCTACATACATCAGCCATTGAATAGAGGGGGGGATGAATATCTCTTTGTCTGCCGGTGATAGTTATCTGGTGGAATGAGTGCCACAGTCTTGGGTTCTAAAAACATTAATCTGAACATAGCCATACATACAGATGCAAGGGTTATAGATTGGAAAGGGTCTAAACATCTTGTTAGAATTTCTGAGATGTCACCCTGCTCTACAAACACTTATTTCTCTGTCATTTTCATGATTTCAGCTCGGTAGAGAACACAGGCCTGCCGCAAAACAGATACATCCTGCTGGGAGTAATAAGCCAGCTCTTTTTGCAAATTAAAAGTTTTATGCTGATTGTCCTTGTACCATTGTAAAAATTCCTCTTTTTCTTCAGGCAACATGTTACCCACACCGTAATGTTCAACACCCGGCATGGGGCCCACATCATTTTGATTTTCCAGCGTATTAAAAAAATGCGGAAAGTACCCCTTGCTGTCTGTAAAACCCATGGCTTGTGGAAATTTGCTAAGTTTCATAGGCAGTAAATTTACAGAGTCTATAAAACGGATAGTCAAAGGTTCAAAGGTAATTTGTAAAAGTTTAGCACCTTGAACCAGCAGCCCTGTGTTCATCTTTTCCTTAAGCAGTTGTTAAAGAACAAAATATCCGTCATAAACTTTGGAATTATGGGCAATGAAGGTGTAGCCTTTAAATTTTTAGTCACAAAAAAAAAAATCTGTATAAAGGCAGAAATACATTCGAGACCCTTTAATTCCCTGTTTCTTTCATCATTTAAGTCCGTCGCATATATGTAATTAGGGACATGCCAGCCTGTTTCTTGCATACATTCACAATCATAAAAAATATACTTTTCAGATGTTTCAGTTTTACCAATAGGGGTCATAAAACATAAGTGGACGCCATCCCCGGTTAGGGGCTCGCGGCATAGTTTACAATGCCGGCCCCTGCACTTATGTTTCCTATCCACATAAGACTCACATTTCTGGCACAGTATCTTAGATAAACACGCCACTTCTTTTTTTAGAGCCAGATATGCGTCTCTATCTAAACACTCTTTAGAACGACAAAAGAGAAACATAGAAACATGATGACAGAAAAAGACCACATGGCCTATCTAGTCTGTCCTTCCATAACAACTATAACAGTCCACTTTTTACCTTTAGAGATCCTCTGTGTTGGTCCCATGCTTTTTTGAATTCAGTTACTGTCCTCATCTCTACCACCTCCACTGGTAGACTATTCCATGTATCCACTACTCTTTCCGTAAAGAAATATTTCCGCATATCACTCCTGAATCTATCTCCCTTCACCCTCATCCGATGTCCCCTCGTAGCAGAACTTGCTTTCAACTGAAAGAGGCTCTCTCCCTGAACATTTATGCCACGGAGGTATTTAAACATCTCAATCATATCACCTCTATCCCGCCTTTCCTCTAAGGTGTACATATTAAGATCCTTAAGTCTGTCCTAATATGCTTTATAATGAAGCCCATTAATCATTTTAGTAGCAACCCTCTGCACCGACTTCATCCTGTTCACATCCTTTTGAAGGTGCGGTCTCCAGAATTGCACACCATACTCCAAATGAGGTCGCACCAAAGACTTATACAGAGGCATTATCACCTCCTTTTTTCTGCTAGCCATTCCTCTCCGTATGCACCCAAGCATCCTTCTAGCTTTTGCCGTCGCCTTTTCTACCTGTTTAGCTACTTTAAGATCATCAGACACAACCACGCCTAGGTCCCGCTCTTCTTTAGTGGACAAAAGTACTTCACCTCCTATACTGTATTGCTCCCTTGGATTGCTGCAGCCCAAATGCAAGACCTTACATTTTTTAACATTAAATCCCAGCTGCCAAATTCTAGACCATTCTTCAAGCTTAGCTAGATCCCTCCTCATGTTATCTACATCTTCCTGGGTGTCTACTCTATTGCAGATTTTGGTATCATCTGCAAAGAGGCAAACCTTACCCGACAGCCCTTCCGCTATATCACTAACAAAGATGGTAAAAAGAATCGGACCTGTAGGGCTGGTACCCCTGCAATTCTACATGCAAATCTCCGGCCTGCTCAGCAACTCAGGCCTGAACCAAAATGAACCACACTGCACAGACAAGATGGATTCTTCACTACACTTTTGCTGTGTTCAGCTACAAACCTGTCCTTCAAGCAACTGCTTGCACAGCGTTTCTAAGTGTGCATGCATACAGAGGCTATTGTCCGTGGCTGGCCTTGGACACTTGTGCATGCCCAGAAGTTACATACTGTTGCTTCTGCCTGACTTTTTACCATGGCTCCTTTGTTTGCAAGAAGCTGCTCATTATCTACCTCCTGATTCGCTGAGAACACCTCAGACTGCCTGGTGCCCACCAATCATCGGACCTATGATGGAGGATTCTCACACAGAATTATGCATTCTGCGCTGGAAACTTTAGTGGTAAGGAGTTGGAGAGTAAGAGAGAGTTGGGGCCTTTCCCCACCTGGACATACAGACTTCTGCACCGGTCCTGCTGCTGTGCACTGCGTACCTGATTCCTGCGCCCTGAGCCTTCCGCCAGACGGCCCCTACGTGTGGGCCAGGCCGTCCTCCACAGGTCTGAGATAAGACTTTCACAGATACCTCCGGTTCGGACTTACTGCGGCTCGCCTGACGAGGCTAGAGCCCGCGTTAGCTAGGAGCTGTCTTCTTGGACTGCATTGCTTCTGAGTGCCGACGGAGCTAAGGTACTGGCTTATCTCTCCTCTCCTGGATGGGCAAAGGGGTTAGCAATATATTTTGTGCTTTTCCTCAGTGCAGAGCGAATCAGTGACGTCTGGTTACTAATCTGTGATATATTACGTTGTCCAAGTGTACATCTGCACTATAACAAATTTTTACCGCATGTTTCTAATTAGCTCTATATGTGTATGTATATTTTTCTATTTGGTTGCCTATAATAAAGTCTAATATATATCTGCAGACCAGAATTCTTTCGTGGCTCATTGCCAGAATAACTCACCGAACTTTGGGCTGTATATTAGTAGCTATCTCCCCTAGACAACAACAGAGAGTCTAACTTATTTTTGTGCTACGAATATACCCTACAGACCAAGGACAGATCCCTGGGGCACACCACTGGTAACATCCTTCTTCTCAGAGTGAGCTCCATTTACTTGTACTCTTTGTCGCCTCCCACCCAACCAACTTCTAACCCAAGCAGTAACTTTAGGGTCCATCCCTAGGGTGATCAGTTTGTTTATAAGTCGCCTGTGAGGAACAGTGTCAAAAGCTTTACTGAAATCTAAATACACCACATCTAGAGCTCTCCCTCAGTCCAAATCCCTGGTCACCCAGTCAAAGAAATCAATCAGATTTGTCTGACAAGACCTGCCTCTGGTGAATCCATGCTGCCTCGGATCCTGTAATCCGCTGGACTCCAGAAACCTCACTATTTTCTCTTTCAGCAGCGTTTCCAATAATTTACTCACCACCGAAGTTAAACTAACCGGCCTATAGTTTTCAACCACATCCTTACTTCCACTTTAGTGTAAAGGCACCACATGAGCCTCTCTCCAGTCCTTTGGCACCACTCCCGACTCCAACGAGGCATTGAAAAGGTCAGTCAGTGGAGTTGCTAGAACGTCCCCAAGTTCCCTCAGTATTCTAGGGTGTATCCCATCCGGTCCCATCGCTTTGTCTACTTTAAGTTGAGCTAGTTTCTGACGAACACAGTCTTCTGAAAATTGTTCAATATGTCCCTCACTTCTGTTCTTATTTGTGGGTGTTTTCTGAGGTCCTGCTCCTGGTTCTTCATCTGTGAACACAGAACAAAAATATTTGTTAAGCAATTCCGCTTTATCCTTATCAGCTTCTACATATTCCCTCCCTGCACCCTTGAGTCTGACAATACCACTTTTGCCCTTCCTCTTCTCACTAATATATCTGAAAAATGTCTTATCCCCCCATTTTATTGCATTGGCTATTTCCTCCTCCTTTTGAATCTTTGCCTTCTTGACTGCTTTGCTAGCTTCTCTAAGTTTTTCCAAATACAGATGCCTGTCTTCCTCTCTCTGTGATCTCTTGTATTTAATGAAGGCCTCCCTATTTTTCTTCCCTTTTTCAGCTACTTCCTTAGATAACCATAGCGGTCTCCTTTTCCTTTTGCCTTTATTTATCATTTTAACAAAAAGGTTGGTTGCCCTTAAAATATCCCGTTTCAGATTTGCCCACTGTTTTTCTACATCCCCCAGCTGTTCCCATCCCACTAATGACTCCCTGAGGTATTGGCCCATCTTCGCAAAGTTAGTCTTCCTAAAGTCTAAGATCCTCACCTTGGAATGGATTCTAACAGCCCTAGTCCTAATACTGAACCACACCATCTGGTGATCACTGGATACAAAATGATCTCCCACTACAACATCAGAAACACTTTCACCATTGGTAAGCACCAAGTCCAGTATGGTCCCTTCACGTTTGGGGTCTGTTACCAATTGCCTGAATAGTTCTCCCTGTAGAGAATCCAGGATCTCCTTACTTCTAGATGATACTGCAGCAGGAATGTGCCAATCAACATCTGGCATATTGAAATCTCCTATCAGTAGCACTTCCCCTTTTCTAGCAATGTTGTGTATGTCTTCAATTAACTCTCTGTCCACCTCTTCCTCTTGTGAGGGAGGTCTGTATATCACACCAATGCAAATAGATTTCTCTTTCCCTCTTTCTAGTTTAACCCACAATGCCTCCTCTCTCCCTTTTAAGCTCTGTAATTTCAAAGCTTTAATAGTAGTTTTTACGTATAGTGCCACTCCTCCTCCCCTTCTTCCTACCCTGTCCTTTCTGAATAAAGTATAGCCAGGTATAGTTACATCCAAGTCATGGTTTTCTGTGTACCATGTTTCTGTAACTGCCACTAAATCCAAGTCAGCCACTCCCACCAAAGCTCAAACCTCAGGGATCTTATTTCCCATGCTTCGGGCATTAATACACACTGCTTTCCATATGTTACCCCTGTTACCCATTTCCATAAAGGTATTTAATGTATCACCTACCTGGGGCTTTCACTTACCTGGGTGCTTTCTTCACCCATCCCCAACGAATCTAGTTTAAAGCCCTCTTCAGTAGATTAGCCAATCTACTACCGAAGATGCGCTGACCTTTCTTGGACAGATGGATGCCATCTCTGCTCTGCAACCCTTGGAACAGCATCCCATGGTCTAGGAAACCAAAACGCTCTCAATGACACCATGCACGCAGCCATGCATTCATCTCCAGGATGTGAGCCTCTCTGCCTTGGCCTTTACCCTCAACAGGGAGGATTGAAGAGAACACCACCTGTGCACCTAACTTCTTCACCCTCTGTCCCAGAGCCATGAAGTCACTTTTGATACGTTCCGAGGTATATCTGGCAGTATCATTTGTTCGAACATGGATTAGCAACATTGGGTAATAGTCAGTGGGCTTGATGAGTCTCGGCAAACTCTCCGTAACATCTTGGATTTTGGCACCAGGCAGACAGCATACCTCTCTGGACATCAAGTCTGGTCGGCAGATGGATGCCTCGGTACCCCTCAGAAGAGAGTCTCCAACCAACCACTACCCTTCGTTTCCTTCTGGTCACTGATTCTGCAACTTTGGGGTACTTGAACTCTGGTTCTTCCCTTTCCAGGGATGCTTTCACCTCCTCCACTTCCAGGGCTGCATAATGGTTCTTCAATTCAAGGGCTGGAGAAGTTGGATTGGTGATTTTGCAGGCCCTGGTGACTTGTGTCCAACCATCGACATTCTGTTGGCACCCATCTTCTCCTGTGCTGGAAAGCTTGGTTGCTGCAAGAAGCATCTCATCAATGTACTTCTCACTGTCTTGAATGCTCCTCAGCCTCACCACCTCCTCTCTGAGTTCCTCCACTTGTTTCCTCAGAGCTTCAGCATGCAGGCACCCTGCACATGGAACCGGTCCTTCAACTAGCATTAGGACCTCTGTCTGGACCGAGGCAGAAGCTGTAACGGGGTAACAGCTTTAGCAATACAATTTTTCCCAACCATTGTTCTGTTCGTGGAGCTTAGGTATCTGTTAAAGCAAAAGAGAAAGATCTACCAAGTACCAGCCGGTTTCGCAGCTGTCCTTTCAGAGAAAAAGCAGTTAAATCTCTTTAATTATATTCAAAATGTGCTGGTCCAATTCTCTGGGATTTGTTAAAGGGGGAGGTGCCCTATAAAGCAAGACTGCTCACTAGGGGTGGGTGGGAGTCGGGGTGGGTAGGGATGGAACTAACACCTGATTAGGTGTTAGCAGTTTCTAAACCTGAGGAGGTTACTGGAGTTCAGCAACCTACTGTGCTCAAGGAAAGTTCCCCTAAAGCAGCAAAAAGAAAGTAACCTTGCTTTAAAAAATATACAAAAATCCCTTTTAAGAGCTCCCAGTCAGAGAGCTAGCAATGTAATATAGTAAAACAAACAAACCCTCAAATCCTTACTGTTTGATCTGTGGAGCCCTGGTTAGGAAAGCCTCAACAGGGCAGGGCACTGGAGCCTTTTATGCAGGCTTCAACTGCACTCAGGAAACAGGCCCACTAACTCCTGATTAGGTGTTAGCAGTTTCTAAACCTGAGGAGGTTACTGGAGTTCAGCAACCTACTGTGCTCAAGGAAAGTTCCCCTAAAGCAGCAAAAAGAAAGTAACCTTGCTTTAAAAAATTTACAAAAAACCCTTTTAAGAGCTCCCAGTCAGAGAGCTAGCAATGTAATATAATAAAACAAACAAACAAACCCTCAAATCCTTACTGTTTGTTTGATCTGTGGAGCCCTGGTTAGGAAAGCCCTGGTTAGGAAAGAGTTTGCAATTAGGGCATCTCTGTTCTACACCAACATTATTCGCAGACGTGTCAAACAAAGACGGCACCACAATGTGCAATTATGATTGTGACTGTACGGTATCTGACAGTAACTACAGAAGTTGCGCTCCCCATAGAATTTTTTGACATCGGTTATACCATAGAAATGGTCATCGTGTAGCAACAAGAACACAGTCTTAAGGAACACAGGTCTGTCTGATGTCTTAAAACAAACCCATGAATTTGTGTAAAGCACAATGCGTATGTTTATCTTTAAATGCTGTTCAAATATTGCTACATCATCGAGCATGACTTTTCTATGTACCGGCCATCCCAATTCATTATGTAGTATTTTAGCACCTTCTAACAATTCAACATATGTCAATTTTACCTGTGATATGAGGGCTGTGAGGCTACCTGCAAAACACAGGTTATTATCAGTGTTGTTCGAGTCTATCAAATACATCCTTTTCTTACGAATAATATGGCTAAACGGTATAGTCTTTAAGACCCTACGAGCGCCCCCACCCTCCGATTTCTTATGACAAGTACAACAACACAGAATATATCACAAACCTGGATTTCTCTGTGACTCTGAAGGAGTTTAGCGATCTGATTTAAGAAATCGTCAGCGTCTAATGCTTCTGGGTTTAACTTTCCAGAATACAAGGAATTGTGAAAAAGAGATGAGTGTAGATGCACCTGTACATAATCACCGGGTGAAACCCTGCTGCTAACCTCATCCAAAATATGTTGAATACCTTGCCGTATGGCGAATTGAGCCTCAGATTATGATGTTACCCTGTCTAAATTAATAAACCGAAATTCCTCTGAATAAATTACACCATTAAACTTGTCCAATTTACGATCCCACCTTTTCACAAACTGAACATAGCTAACTGGTTCTGATTCTTCAGCGGGGCCTAATGCAAGATTATTTGCTCTGTCCTCTGAAACACTGTGATCAAAGACACGGCTTTCACCACGCCCTCCGTATTCTGTACCGGCGTGTGTAGATTCACCAGCAGAAAAACTTTCGCTGTGTGATCTTTTCCTGTTAGACTTCGCTCCCATAGCCGTTGGTTTTCTAACATTTTCTCGATCTGAAAAAGAAAAACGTAGGGGCTAATACTTTTTTTTTCTTTTATAGCGGCCTTAAAATTAGGAGCTGGATAAAACCGGAATACTCACTATTCTGCTTGCCTTTTGGTTTTCTGTAAGGTGCCGTCTGTTGATTAGGCTGGTCATCTTGTTTTGTAGCATCTTCTTGGTCTAAAATAAAAAAGATTAAAGGTTGAGGCTGTCCTCTGAAACACTGTGAGACACATTATAAAGAGCATAGCTGCTGGAAAAATTAAAAACCACCGGACATACCTTTTAACTTTCTTTGCTGCCTTCTTTTTGTAAGAGGAAGTTTATTTATAACCCCCTTTTTCTGCTCCTATTTTTTAAAGACAATCATAAGAGACAGAAACATTACATAGCCAACAATATTTTTAAAAAGTAAGTCACATATCTACTCACCATGTCTGAAGAAGAGTTGCAAGCTGTAGAGACTATGTGATCTTTTCTGGCTGCTGAAATGTACTGGATCTCATAATCTTATCATATGATCTGGCTAATTCACAATGCCTTTTTTTCGCAGACAGTACATTGTAATAGATGCTATATATTGTGTATGTGGCTAATACACATTCCCACCTATTTCCTAGATGCCTTAAATAGAAATTACACTTACCTGGTAATTGTAGTTCCTGTAGGATCCAGTTTAGTCCTCCACATCCGGGTAGTGCACTTCCTCCTGCAGCCTGGAGACTGGACCAATCAGAATCTTCCTTTGCCAGGATGTCTGCTGCTGGAGCTCCCATCAGCCCCCAGTGAACTATTAACAAAGCAGACTCAAAGAAGCAACACATGAGATAATTAAAGATATATATCAAACCAGAACTTATCCCCCTAACGGATAAACAACCCCCTCCCCAAAAGAGGGAGCCAAACTCTGCACAGCGCCTCTGACTCCACCAGAAGAAAGAAGCAGTCCTAAGCCAGCCACCTGAACAGGAACTGGCGAAAAGAAAGTAGAAAGTAGGTCAGTACACAAAAAATCAAAAACTCGCAGATACATATGGAAATATACGGAAGTAACCCCTCGCCGTTCACCGCAAGCGCGCCGCTACTAAGCACAGTGACACTTGGGAGGGAAGGAGGACTAAACTGGATCCTACAGGAACTAGAATTACCAGGTAAGTGTAATTTCTATTTCCTGAGCGGTAATCCAGTTTAGTCCTCCACATCCGGGATGTAACAGAGCAGTCAACACCTGGTGGGCCCCTGCCTTCCGGCGTGCAACACCGCCGAACCAAAAGCAGCATCCTGAGCGGCGAGCACATCCAACCGATAATGTTTACTGAAGGTATGAAGAGAAGACCAAGTAGCCGCCCTACAAATGTCCGCAGGCGGAACAAGGCAATGCTCTGCCCAGGACGTCACCTGAGCTCTGGTAGAATGGGCTCTCAACCCCACTGGAACCGGCCGATTTTGTAAAATATATGCCGAAGCAATCGCCTCCTTAAGCCACCGAGCGATAGAAGCCTTTGCCGCCGCCTCTCCTTTACGGGCTCCGCCAAACAGCACGAACAAGCGATCAGTCTTACGGAATGGTTCCGACAGCTTTAGGTACCGACGAAGGGTGCGCTTCACATCAAGGCAATGCAAACCGCCGTCCGCCAAACCTTCCACTTCGGAAGAAAGAACCGGAAGAAAAACCGACTGATTCAAATGAAAAGGAGAGACTACCTTAGGCAAAAAGGAAGGAACTGGCCGCAGAATCACACGATCGCGCGCAAAGGACAAAAACGGCTCTCTACACGAAAGCGCCTGCAACTCAGAGATGCGTCGCGCCGAACAGATCGCCACCAGAAACACGGTCTTCAGGGTCAGGTCCTTAACCGACGCTCTCCGTAGGGGTTCAAAGGGTTTGCGAACCAAGGCCTGCAATACTAGATTCAAATCCCATGAAGGAACTGACGCTCTGCGCGAAGGACGCAACCTGAGGACCACTTTGAGAAAACGTTGGACGTCCGCATGCGCTCCTAGGGAAACCCCCAGCACTCTGCCGCGGTAGCAGGCCAGCGCTGCTATCTGCACCTTCAAAGAACTGGCCACCAAGCCCTTGTCAAAACCGTCCTGCAAAAAACTGAGAATCACCGCCACAGAAGCCGTAGCCGCATGAACTCCACGTCGCGAACACCAATCCTCAAACAACCTCCACACCCGCACATACGCTAGCGAAGTGGAAGGCTTCTGAGCCCGGAGGAGCGTGGTAACTACCTCAGGAGAATAACCTTTCTTCTTCAACCGAGACCTTTCAAGGGCCAAACCATAAGCGAGAATCGATCCACCTGAGGCATCCTCAACGGCCCCTGAAGAAGCAGATCCGGAAGTGAAGGCAGCTTCCAAGCCACTCCGTGGCGTAAACGAATGAGGTCCGCATACCACGGCCGCCTTGGCCAATCTGGAGCCACGAGCAAAACCCGCCCCCGGTGCGCCTCGATGCGCTGAACGACGCGACCGATCAACGCCCACGGGGGAAAGACATAAAGAAGACCGTCCGTCGGCCACGGCTGAATGAGCGCGTCGATACCCTCGGACATGCGTTCTCTCCTCCTGCTGAAGAACCGCCCTGACGTCGCCGACTGAAACGTTGCCATAAGGTCCATGATCAAAACAAAAGCTTAGCTCTGTATATAGAAACAAGAAAGTGTCGTTGTGTCCCACTCATAACTTCATGCAATGAATATAGAGTTCATTAAACAGCTTCAAGCATAATGAGCAAGCAAAGTTTGAAAGCAACAAAAGGTCTCAGACTTAACGGGCTGAACATAACACCCCAGACAGCAACGGCTGTCAGAGCATAGCCCTATTTGCATCAACGACCTTAGATATTATGTTGCAATAGAAAAAGGGGCTACCATCAACTCCTTTAGCTTCGTCATTTTACCTCATGTACCTCTACATTCGTGATATATTGTATCCTTTGCCCATGTGGGCTGGCTTACATTGGCAAAACTACCCGAATGTTTAGAGTGCGAATGAATGAGCATAAGAGCAGGCTCACATGTCAACGTCGTGAAGCTCCGATTGTGGAACATTGCCTCAGTTTTCATCACACGTTTCAAGACCTACAATGTTTTTGCCTAGATGTGATTGATTTTGCACAACGTGGTAAAACTAGAGATAGTACTTTATCCTGGCATGAACAACGCTGGATCCATCGGGTCGGTTCAGTTTCGCCTTCTGGCCTTAATGTGCGGGTTGAATGGGAAGTTTGTGTGTAATCTCCCATTGGCCCCTTAATAGCCCAATCAGCATGATCTATAAATATGCAGTTCGCATGCGCGGCGTCCAGCAGCGGTTAGTAGTGCTTGGATTTCTTGTCATTTGCTGTACATGCTGTGATTCTTCTTCCGTTCCTTACTGGATGTCTTCTTGAAGCGCAATAATGAAAGTGTGTGCTTTTTACAAACTAATGCATCTTATATTTTTGTGTTCTAGCCATCCTCTGCCAGTCACCCCCTGAAGAAACCTGTTCGGGTGAAACGCAATAACAGCGCGATTGAGAGCGTTGGGGCTCATGCAGGGATGAGATGATGGCAAAGCAGCTTTTCAAGCAATACTTTATGAGCTAAGTTCTGCTACATATTCTCCTATATTAGCCTTAAAGAATTCAATAAGAGAAACAGTTCTTCTGTTTATGCTAAAGGAGTTGATGGTAGCCCCTTTTTCTATTGCAACATAATATCTAAGGTCGTTGATGCAAATAGGGCTATGCTCTGACAGCCGTTGCTGTCTGGGGTGTTATGTTCAGCCCGTTAAGTCTGAGACCTTTTGTTGCTTTCAAACTTTGCTTGCTCATTATGCTTGAACTCTATATTCATTGCATGAAGTTATGAGTGGGACACAATGACACTTTCTTGTTTCTATATACAGAGCTAAGCTTTTGTTTTGACAATTTTTGCTCTGTGATATTGTTTGACCCTAATTGGATAAGGTCCATGATCGGCATCCCCCATTTGCGAACTATGTGCGCGAACACCTGAGGGTTTAGTTCCCACTCCCCAGGATCGACATGCACCCTGCTGAGAAAGTCCGCCATCACGTTGTCTTTTCCGGCGATATGCGCCGCTGAAAGGGCCGGTAGGCGGGTCTCCACCCAAGCGAACAAGGCCTCCGCCTCGCTCTCCATGGCTACACTGCCCGTGCCCCCTTGGCGGTTGATGTACGCCACTGTCGCCGAGTTGTCCGAGAGCACTCGCACCGCACGCCCCTGGATCAACGTCTCGAGGGCCATCAACGCGAGTCTCACCGCCCGCAATTCGAGACGGTTGATCAACCAAGCAGCCTCGAGAGGGGACCAAGTCCCCTGAGCATAGCGGCCTTCGCAGTGGGCTCCCCAGCCCAACAGACTCGCATCCGTGATGAACGGGACCCAAGAGGGCTGCTCCAGGGGAAGCCCCATCCGGAGGCTCTTCGAACACAGCCACCACCGTAGGGACAACCTGACCGATTTCGGGTAAGGCAACCGCTTGTTCAAGGAATGCAACTGGTTCGACCAGCGACGCAACAGTGCCCTCTGAAGTGGCCTCATATGGAACCTGGCCCACGGCACAACTTCCAACGTCGCCGCCATAGTGCCCAACAGACGCAGGTACCACCACGCGGACGGAGCGGGAATCCCCAAGAAAACCCGCACGAGTTTCTGCAAAGCGTGAATTCGGCGTTCCGGTAAGCACACCAACCCTCTCGCAGTGTCGAAACGAACGCCTAGGTATTCGAGGGATTGCGTTGGCAGTAAGTGACTCTTTTTCTCGTTGACCACCCATCCGAGGGAACTCAGCAACGCGACTACTCTGTCCGTGACTTGCACACTCTTGCCCTCGGACTTGGCTCGAATCAACCAATCGTCGAGGTAAGGGTGTACTAGAATACCTTCCTTGCGTAAGGCCGCCGCAACCACCACCATGACCTTGGTGAAGGTGCGTGGCGCTGTGGCTAAACCGAAAGGCATTGCCTGAAATTGAAAGTGTCCCCACGGGAAGGCGAACCTCAGGAACTTTTGATGTACCGCTCGGATGGGAATGTGGAGATAGGCTTCCGAGAGATCGAGAGAGGTAAGAAACTCGCCCTGACGCACCGCTACAATGACGGACCGCAAGGTCTCCATCCGGAAATGTGGGACCCGGAGAAAGCGATTCACACCTCTGAGATCGAGAATCGGACATAACGACCCATCCTTTTTGTGCACCACAAAATAAATGGAGTAGCGACCGACGCCGCGCTCGGAAGGAGGAACGGGGATCACCGCTCCCAAATCGAGGAGTCGAGTCAACGTCTCCCGAATGGCTTGCACCTTCTGTGCGCCCCTGCAGGGGGAAAGAACAAAGGCGTCGGGAATTGGAAAGGCAAATTCGAGTGCGTAACCTTCTCGGACTATTTCGAGCACCCATTGATCTGAAGTTAGTTGGGCCCAGGAAGGAAGAAAGTCCCGAAGGCGACCTCCGATGACTAACCCCCTTCCGGGGCCTGCCTCGTTTCATTGTGGCTTTCGAGTAAAGGAAGAGGGTGCCGAAGAGGACGCTGCGGCGAATCCTCTACCAGCCCCTCGAAAACCGCGAAATCCGTGGCCTCTGGTACCATACCGACCGCGCTGGGAAGGCCAAAGGCGGGACGAACGAAATCGACGAAAGTCTCGAAACTGACCCCGCACCGGCGGCATACTTCTACCCAGCTTAGGTTTATCCTCGGGCAGTCTACCACCCTTGGACTCCCCAAGATCCTTAACCAATTTATCCAAGTCGTCCCCGAACAATAACTTACCCTTAAAGGGAAGTTTACTAAGCCGGGACTTGGAAGAACCATCGGCCGCCCAATGTCGCAGCCAGAGAGACCTGCGTGCCGCTACCAAAGAGGCCATACTATTCGCCAAAGTCCTAATCAAATCATAATGCACATCCACAGATATGCTGACCCCGACTCCAGCCGAGTCACCTCCAGCAAGCCCTGCTGATCTAAGCCAGACACCTGTCGCAAGTGCTGAGCCCATCGCAAGCAGGCTCTAGCCACCCAAGCCCCACAAATGGAGGCCTGCAAAGATAAGGCATTGGTCTCAAAGGACTGTTTCAACAAGCCATCAATTTTCTTGTCTTGCGCGTCCTTTAAGGCCGCACTGCCCTCCACCGGAATAGTGGTTTTCTTAGTAACCGCTGACACTGCGGCGTCAACTCGCGGCGATTTAAACCTTTCCTTGTCTTTATCCGCCAACGGATAAAGGCGGTGCATAGTCCGGATCCCCTTAAGGCCGGACTCGGGCTGATCCCACTCAGTTTGAATCATCTGTTCTACTACACGGTGCACTGGAAACACTACTTGAGAGTCCCGCACCGCTTGAATGAGGGGATCCTCCAAGCCGTCCTCCTCGAGAGGACGAGGAGCAGCGAGATTGAGAGCGTGGAGAGATTCCGTAATTAGAGGCACCAGTTCCTCCTTACGGAAGACCCGAATAATCCGGGCTTGATCCTCAGGTTCTGGAATTTCTCCATCCTCCAATTCGTCCATAGTGCCTTCCGGATCCCCCTCAGCATCAGGATCCTGCCAGGCCAAGTCGTCATGGTCCAGATCCATGGGACGTAGGCGTTTGGCCGAAGGCTGGCCATCCTGCTTGGCCTCCACGCCCGGAAGGGATGAAACAGGCGCCGGCCAGGCGTCGGGGAACTTACCCGAGCGGCCCAAGCGAAAGGCTTGGTGCATGAGCAGAACAAAGTCAGGAGAAAAATCCGGGAAGGCAGATTCCGCCGTCGCCATCGGCCACGAGCCCCCCTGCCCTTTAGGAGGGGCGGTAGAGCCAGACGCCAGAGGGTCAGGAGAGGGGGCATCGCCCACCGGCACCGTCGGACTTCCAGGACCGGATAAGGCCTTGTGTTCCATTTGGTGTTCCAAATCGGTGGAAACGGAGGCGCATCCTCTGCAGACCCCAGAGTCATCCACCGCCCCCCTGCGCGACCCGCAGATGACACACTGCGGTCTGGAAGCCATGTCAAAACAGGCCCCACAGAGATAGGCAAGGCAATGAAAGGAAGGCCCCGTGAAGTAAATATGACCTTCGTTTATTATATATATATATATATTATTTATTTTTTTTTTTTAAGACCCAGCAATCGGGAACTGCAAAGGCCCCCTCCCCCAGCAAAAACGCTATGCTAAAGAGGCCGAAAAAGAAAAGGCAGAGTCGGTGCAGCCCACAACAGGTCGGGCGGGAGAAACACCAGGGCTTCAAAATGGCCAGCGGCACATTTAGCCGGCGGGAAAAAAATGGCGCGAAAAAAACCCCAACGCGAAGGAAATCAAAATAAAGTAAATTAAATAGCCCAAGAAAAAGGAAGGGAAGGGGCAAGTAGTAGCACCGCTTCCAGAAGAAACTCACCGCACCTTGTCCAACACCACCGCAGACAACGCTGAGGGAGGAAACAAGGAAACCGGCTGACAGAGCACAGAATGACTGCCACACAGAGCGTAAGGGAAAAGCCAGTCTGCTGCTGGAAGGCTGCCCGAACGCTGTCAGATGGCCGGAAAGACTGAGCCCCCCTCCGAATAGTCTTGGAGGAAAGGTGCTAGCCTCAAACTGCAGAAAGAAAATCTTCAGAAAAAGGAGACAGCAGTGCAGTGCAGAACTGTGCTCCCTATCGTTGTGAGCCGGCTCTCAGTTCTATCTTTATTTTTAAAGAGATAGCTACCTAAAAACAAATAATGGAACTCAAAGCCAAAAAATAGCAAAAGAAATAACAAAAGAAACTCTATAGTGTTGCCTCTAGTTGTCCCTAAGTGTGCCTAAGCCCAGGCACACACGTCATCCAGCTGCAAGGAGACTGGACACACTGGGGGCTGATGGGAGCTCCAGCAGCAGACATCCTGGCAAAGGAAGATTCTGATTGGTCCAGTCTCCAGGCTGCAGGAGGAGGTGCACTACCCGGATGTGGAGGACTAAACTGGATTACCGCTCAGGAATTGTCTTTTAGTTCTACAACAGAGCTCTGCACATTCTTATCTTATGGCCTATTGTTTAGGACACACCTAGATGACCCATTTTTTTTTCCCAGACAACCCATTGTAGTTTTAATTAACTAAGCATTCCTAAAACACACCACACAAAACTGTAGGTTCGAAATGTTTTATTTCAAATAAAATGTTTTCATCTTGTGATATGATTTATTTGCGCATTACAAGTTAAAAAATATATATAAAGGCATACATATAATTTTTGTTCATCTGTATGTTCAACTAATAGATTCTGGAAATACATACATTTTCTTTCATTTTATGATCAACAATCAAAGCAACATTTTTTAAAGAACGATCTATAATCTCTGTCACAGATTAAACCTTCATATCACAGTTTGCAGATCTAAGCAAAATATTGAACAGTTGTCCTGGATTTCTAGTGGTATTAAAATCTCTGATGAGTTCAAACAAAAAATTCAAATTTTCATAAACTAGGGCAGTTGCTTTCATTTTATGAGCAACAATCATGGCAACATTTACAATAGGTCCTAGACACAACCTGTTACAAGTTTTTAATGGATTTTTTTTGCTGTATTTCCTTATGTCCCCACCGTAAACAATCATGATGTCTTTGGCCTGGAGCATGTATTACACAAGCTGCAGAGTCTCTATGCATAGCGCCCTGCCAGCATTTCCTGATAATGCAGCCCACCGTTGCTTGTATAGCAGATTTCAATGTGTTTATGTCATCAGGTTTTGTGTAGTCCTTTTGACTGGCTATGACATCAAATGCCTCCCTTTGATATATACAGAGAAAGCACAAACATTTGAACTCAGCTCTCTCTCTCTCTCTCTGAATTTCAGTCTGAACTTACACTGTGTTTGCCAGAATATTTCTCTCTAACCATGAGGTCTTAAAAGCAAAATTCTATCACATGGACAGCACTGGTTTCTCTAACAAAAGATGTGTTAACATAAGAACATAAGATATGCCATACTGGGTCAGACCAAGGTCCATCAAGCCCAGTATTCTGTTTCCAACAGTGGCCAATCTAGGTCATATGTACCTAGCAGTTTCCCCAAGAGACACAAGTTCCCCAATGCTTGTACTGGGTCAAGCATTGATATCTTCGGTCACTTCTTAATAATGGTTTATGGACCTTTGCTCCAGGAACTTGTCCAAACCTTTTTTAAACCCAGCTACACTAACAGCCTTTACTACATCCTCCGGTAACAAATTCCAGAGTTTGATTACACGTTGAGTGAAAAAATATTTTCTTTTATTAGTCTTAAATAGTTTACCCTGTAGCTTCATTGCATGTCCCCTAGTCTTTCTATATTCTGATAAGGTAAACAATCGGTCTACGTTTACCCGTTCCACTCCGTTCATTAATTTATAGACTTCTATCATATCTCCCCTCAGCCGTCTCTTTTCCAGGTTAAAGAGCCCTAACCTTTTTAGCCTTTCTTCATAGGAGTATCCTTCCATCCCCTTTACCATTTTGGTAGCTCTTCTCTGTACCTTTTCTAAAATCGCTACATCCTTTTTAAGATACGGCGACCAGAATTGCACACAATATTCAAGGTGCGGTCTCACCATGGAACGATATAGAGGCATTATAATATCTTTTGTTTTATTTTCCATTCCTTTCCTTATCATACCTAGCATTCTATTTGCTCTCTTGGCTGCCGCTGCACACTGGGCCGAGGGTTTTAACATGGTATCCACAATGACGCCTAAATCTTTTTCCTGGGTGGTGGTTCCTAATGTGGAACCTTGCATCGTGTAACCATAGTTTGGGTTGTTCTTCCCTAGGTGCATAAACTTGTACTTGTCCACATTAAATTTCATCTGCCATTTTGATGCCCAGTCTTCCAATTTATCAAGATCCTCTTGCAATTTTTCACAATCCTCTTGGGTTTTAACAACTTTAAATAGTTTTGTGTCATCTGCAAATTTGATAACCTCACTCGTTATTCCATTTTCCAGGTCATTTATGAATATGTCAAAAAGCAGCGGACCCAGCACAGATCCCTGGGGTACACCACTATTCACCTTTCTCCATTGGGAAAATTGGCCATTTAGCCCTACCCTCTGCTTTCTATCTTTTAACCAGTTCCTGATCCACAATAGTACACTGCCTCCTATCCCATGACTCTTTAGTTTTGCCAAAAGTCTCTGATGAGGGACCTTGTCAAAGGCTTTCTGAAAGTCCAGATACACAATATCAACTGACTCACCTTTGTCCACCTGTTTATTCACTCCTTCAGGCTCACCGGTCTGTAGTTTCCCGGATCACCCCTGGAACCCTTTTTAAAAATTGGTGTTACATTGGCGATCCTCCAATCTTCAGGTATTAGAGATGATCTTAATGATAGTTCACAGATTACTGATAGCAGTTCTGCAATCTCATATTTCAGTTCTTTCAACACCCTTGGATGTATACCATCCAGCCCAGGTGATTTGCTACTCTTCAGTTTATCTAATAGTTGTAAGACATCTTCCCGATGTATCAATATTTCCTTCAATTCTTCCGCACCTTTAAATACCACTTCAGTCATGGGTAACATCCCTACATCTTCCTCAGTAAAGACCGAAGCAAAGAATTCAGTCTCTCTGCTATCGCCTTGTCGCCTCTTAGTGCTCCTTTAACCCCTTTATCATCTAATGGACCAACTGACTCTCTCACAGGTTTTTTGCTACGAATGTACTTGAAAAGGTCTTTATTTCGCGTTTTTGCTTCCGCAGCAAGCTTCTTCTCAAATTCTCTCTTTGCCTGCCTTATCAATGCCTTGCATTTGACTTGCCAGTGCTTGTGCTGTTAATTGAGGTTTAATATTTTGTAAAAAAAAGCTTCTATCCTGTCTGTTTCTCTGTGAAAATCCCCTGTGCTGTGCTTGCGGAGAATCTTTTGTGAGAAAAAAGAACTGGGGCAGTGGGAGAGAGAAAAGCATTTTTTTTGTTTTCCAGGGTTCCTGCTTTTTGCAGATGTAAACATTAACCAGAAGCAAAACACATTTCCGGAGTCAGTCACTCTCTTACCTCTGCTGATCCTAGTTTGCTTGGTGTTCCAAAAAGAGCCATTTTTTCCTTTTTGAATCTCTGTGTTAAAATGTTCCCCTTACACACAGGACACACAGCCCTTACACCAGGAGCATGCTCAGAACACCTGGAGCATGCTCAGAACAGACCTCTTGTTTCAACCAATCACGTGTTACCACCCTAGAGAGGCATGTTCAGACTTGTCTCTCAGTATTGGTTTTTTCAAAGCCACTAAAAAATAGCTGTGGCTGTGTTTGAACTCAGCTCTCTCTCAAAAAAAAAAAAATAGCTGTATTTGGGGGGGGGGGGGGGGAGGTTTGAACTCAGCTCTCTCTCTCTCTCTCTCTCTCTCTCTGAATTTCAGTCTGAACTTACACTGTGTTTGCCAGAATATTTCTCTCTAACCATGAGGTCTTAAAAGCAAAATTCTATCACATGGACAGCACTGGTTTCTCTAACAAAAGATGTGTTAATTGAGGTTTAACATTTTGTAAAGAAAAGCTTCTATCCTGTCTGTTCCTCTGTGGAAATCCCCTGTGCTGTGCTTGCGGAGAATCTTTTGTGAGAAAAAAGAACTGGGGCAGGGGGAGAGAGAAAAGCATTTTTTGTTTTCCAGGGTTCCTGCTTTTTGCAGATGTAAATATTAACCAGAAGCAAAACACATTTCCGGAGTCAGTCACTCTGCTTCCGCTGAGGTCATCGGAAAAGGACACGGCCCTTTTCTGATGACACCCTGTTTCCGGTGATGTCAGCAAAAAGGGACAGTCCATTTCTGATGATGCCCTGTTTCCGGTGATGTCATTTCCGATGATGTAGGCAGGGGCGTGGTTGAGGGTAGGAGGCTGTGGGCGGGGCACAAACCCGGAAGTGGGTGCTGATTGGCTAATACCATATTGTGGGGTGGGGCGTGGGTGTGGCACAAACCCGGAAGTGGACACTGATTGGATGATATCATCCTTGGGGCGGGGTGTAGGCGTGTCAAGTGGGGGCAGTGGCCACGCCTGGAGGCGAGAGTGGGCGGGGCTAGCTCACCATTCACTTCTATGGGAGGGGGTGTGGCCTAAGGCGGGACATACACCGGATGTGGACGCTGATTGGTACCTGTCAACAGTTTGGGGGTGGGAGTGGGCGGGGCTAGCTCACCATTCACTTCTATGGGAGGGGCATGGCCTAAGGCGGGGTATACACCGGAAGTGAACACTGATTGGCTCCTGCCATCCTTATCTCACCTGTCAATCAGTTTGACGAGTAGTGTACCCATTATACTACTTACGCCCTATCCAACTTAATTTCTGCATCTGCCAGTGTCAGGTCCCCAGCAAAAATGGCTTCTTTCACCACATGACACACCACCTCCATGCAATCCTGGTACTTAGGCAGGTTCAGGATCCCCCCAGAACTGGAGATTCTGGCGCCAAGACCGGTTCTCAAGATCGTCCATTTTATCCTCCAGGTCACATTAGGTTTGCTCCAGCTCCTCAATCCTCTTTCCAGTGCCACCGACACTGCACCCCTCCACTTCCTCTGTTTGCCAGCTCAGATCCTGAATGTCAGTCTTCAAATTCAATTTCATTTGGGCCATGTCCGCCTGCACTGCTCCAATGCTTTCTCTGAGTTCCTGAAACCACGTGATCAATTCACCGCAGAAGGCCTGTTCTCCAGTTACTGCCTGCGATTGGCATCCTTCTCACCCCCTCCAGCACTTTCAGCAGCCCCACTCTACCAGACACGCTCCTCTAGCACTGTGCAATACACCTTGGCCTTACTCAGTTCAGCATTGGCATAACAAAATTGTTAAAAGTCGGGGGAATATTTCTTCATGGACAACCCACAATAACTTCAGGCAGGCTGCCGCGTACTCGGGGGACCAATCCCAGCAAGGTGAGTAAATGCTTAAAACAAATGTTGTTAGTGGACCAGTGGAACTTTCAGCTCAAGCAGCCTTTAGGGTTGATGACATCACCCCCCTCCCCTTTGGCATGTTTTGTTTTGCAATACAATTAAATTAAAAATAAAATTGTGTTTTGTGAAGTTCCACTTGTGTTTTCTTTGACCTTTCTCTATTATATAGTGCAGATGATAAAAAGAGGAACAAAAAATACAGCACACTCTCATAAACAGTTTGGTAAATTTAAATGCTTTAACTGACTTATGATGTAAAGGACAGGAGTACAATACCTGTGTGTTTGTCTTTAAGGGCTGACTTGCACATTTCTATTCGGGCAGAATGGAAAGGTACATATCGGTCTTGAGGGGAAGCCACCAGCACAACATTTTTAAAAAACTGAAGACCTACAAGAAAGAAAAGTACAAAATACATCTTTTTTTTTTTTTCATTTCAATATAGCAAAGTTGTTTAGCTCTAACAGCAGGACAGCAAGAATATCGGATTACACAAGCAGGTGATATCATCTAACAGTACTGCAAGGGATACTTCTTTCAGAAATCAGGAAGTACTGGAACATTTCTGAGCTTGTTACCCCTTCCCTTAGTTTAACATTAGCTCTTGGGAAGTAAGAAAGTAGTAGTCTGAGTGACTCATATGGCATCTGATCTACTTTAAGCAGCTACTACATTGTTTTGACGCTATCTGCTAAAACAAATATGTTTTTAAACATTTTCTAAAACTCAGCTAATTATTCTCCTTTATAACTCTGTAAGGTAGCTTATTCCATTCTATAGCAATTTCCCTATCCCTGAGGATTAGTAAATCCCATGGTAAATATTTTTAGTATGGCTGTAACCAGGAAAACCATGTTACTTACTGTACCTGTAGCAGATGTTTTCCATGTTTTCCATTTACAAACAAGAAGTGGACTAGAAATAGAACAATGGAATGAAAGCCAGGGAGCCAGAGCTCAATTCCTGCTTCTGCCACTAACACCTTCTGGAGCAGCTCTGCTGCTTCTCTTAAACAGTATCTGTGTTTTCTACTCTAGGAGATCTAGATTGTAAGAGTGGGTAAGACAAAGACAATGCAATTTTATAACAGGGCACCTAGTTTAAAAGGGCAAGAAGGCAGCACCTATTTTGTCTATTGTATAAAGAAAATTGATAGTTGCAGCCCAGGACAGCGGATTATGGACAAGATGGTTTACAGCAATCACAGAAAAAAACTGTCCAAATAGACATATTTAGATTCTGTAAAAAAACAGTTGAAAACAGTTACATTCTGATGGCAGAAAACCTTTATACAGAAAGGCACAATAAAGTAGCACTTCTCATACAATGGAAATTCTGTAAGCACTACAACATCACTGTGATCACTACCCTAAGAGGATTATGGAGAACGAAGAGGCTATGATCAACTGGGATACTCCTGTTCTGACTAAAAAAAGCTGTATGCCAGGAAGCTGGACATAGTGGTAAAGGAGAAAAGCACCAGAAGGACATTGATTATAGAGGTATCAGTCCCAAGCAACTATTCTGTGAATCACATTGAGAGGGAGAGGATCCTCAAGTCCCAAGAAATACAGAGAACAAAGAAAATGTGCCAAGAAGCCCAATATTCTTAATATGTTCCATGTTGTTTGCTGATTGTTTATTATTTTTTCAATAATGGACATCAAGGCAATGAATTGGTGGTTTCTGATAATGATCCATAGCTTTCTTGATCTTATCTCCCTTCCAGGGCATGTCAGCAAGGTTATCCTGCACATGAGAGTCTGTGGGCATCAACACCCATGGCAGAGGCTCTTGATGCATTCTTGAAAACATCACAGATTCACTTGACCATATGCTTTTAACACTAGTTGTCCACTAGTTATCAAAGATTGTCTTGTTTCTCTTGAGAAAGAAGCTTTGATAGATCTATCTTGTCCAGTATGTTTCGCATGAATGGTCTCATGAAAATTTGGTATGAAGCTATGTAGGAAGTGAGCATTGCATTCTGGTAAACGTTTATCCCAATAAGGATTATCTTTGGCAGTATAATATTGTGGAGCCAATGCAATCAGGCTTTAGAAGCTGTCATAGCACAGAGACTCTGCTGTTGTCATTGATCTAAGAATTGAGAAAGATTATACATAAGAGAGGTGAAGCATTTCTGATGCAATTGGATATGGCTTCAGCATTCAACATCATAGACCATTATATACTTATGATCAAGTTGGGTAATATTAATATCAATGGAGCCATGCTGAATTGGTTTACCTCGTTTTAAAATACCATAGTTACAGAATTAAAAAGAATGAGGTTTCCACTATTTGGTCTTCAAAATGTGGGGTACTATTAACTGTTACTATTACTACTACTATTACTTATCATTTGTATAGCACTACAAGGTTACACAGAGTTGAACCTATACATGTGAGAGACAGTCCCTGCTCATAGAGCTTACAATCTGTGCAAAACAGACCAATGCAACAAACAGGGGACTAGGGTAAAACAAAGGAGAGATTGTTATAACACACATGGGTGGTAAACAGGAGAATAAGAGGGTCAAGATCCAAAATCAAATTCAAATAAGTGGGTTTTTAGCCTGGATTTGAATGGGACCAGAGATGGAACCTGAAGTACCAACTCAGGTAGTCCACTCCAGGCATACATTGCAGCAAGGTGGAAAGAACCAAATCTGGAGTTTGTAATGGAAGAGAAGGACACAGATAAAAGGGATATGCCTGATGAGCGGAGTTCCTGAGAGGGGTCTAGAGAGAGATAAGAAAGGAAGATTGATAATGAGGAGCCACAGAATGAATGCACTTGTAGGCCAGTATGAGAAGTTTGAACTGGATGTGGAAATGAATAGAGAACTAGTGAAGGATCCTGATAGTGTGCTCAGAAAGGAAGGGATGGATTTTGATGATCATATAGAGAAAGAAATGATAGGTTTTAGCTGTTTGTTGGATGTGTGCAGAAAAAGAGAAAAAAGTCAAAGATGACCCCAAGGTTGCAAGCTGAGGGAACCAGAAGGATGACAGTGTTTTCCACAGAAAGAAAAAAAAAGGATGGGGGGGGGGGGTGTTAGGAGAAAAGATAAGAAACTCTATCGTGGCCATGTTCAGTTTCAGATTGAGGCGAGGCATCCAGGCAGTGATCTCAGACAAGCAGGCTGAGTTGCAGGTCTGGATTCCTGAGGAGATTTCAGTTGCAGGGAGATAAATCTGAGAGTTATCAGCATAACGAAAGTACTGAAACCCACTGGAGGAGATCAGGGTACTAGCAAATGAATATAAAGGCATAGCCCTGAGGTATACTGGCTGAAAGTGGGATAGCAGTGGAGGAAATTCTGCCAGAACATACAGTAAAGGTGCAATGAGAGAGATAAGAAGAAAACCAAGAGAGAAGAGAACCTGATGATCAGAGTTCCTGAGGAGGGGTGTAGAGACAGAGAAGAAAAGAGAGGTAATCAGGAGCCACAGAATGAATGCACTTATAGGCCCTTAAATCCAAGCAAGAACACGGTATCGAGAAGAAGGTGATGATCAATGGTGTCAAAAGCAACAGACAGGTCAAGGATGAGGGTCGAGTAAAGGCCTTTGGATTTAGCTAGGAACAGGTCACTGGCAACTTTGTCAAGGGGGAGGAGTGGCCTAGTAGTTAGGACATGGTACCTCAGGCTGGAGGGCTGGGGGCTCAAGTCCCACCAGGGGACAGCAATCTCAGGCCAGAGGAGCTGGGGTTTCTAGTCCTATAGGCACTCCTTGTGACCTTGGGCAAGCCACTTAACCCTCCACTGCCTCAGGTACATATAGACTGTGAGCCCTTTGGGGACAAGGGAATATATCCAGTACCTGTTTGTAGTAATTACATAATGTAAACTGCCTTGACTGAATGATAAGGCAGTATTGAAAACTGGTTAATAAATTCCTAAAGAATGTAGAGGACCAAAACCAGATTGCATGAGCTTGAGAAGAAAGAACATCAAGACAGTGGCAGTGAACAGTACATTTGAGTAGTTTGAATGCAGGAGGGAGATGGGTTGATAATTGGAAAAACAGGTAGGGTCTAGTGAAGGATTTTTGAGGAGAGGTGCAACCACGGCATGTTTGAAGGCTGCAAGAACAGTTACAGTGGAAAGCGATAGGGTGAGGATATGACAGAGGGAAGGGATGACAGCAGGAGAGATAGAATAGGTAGAAGAATGGGAATGGGGTTGAAGAAGCAGGTAGTGAATTTGGAGGAGGAGAGAAGATGTGCAGTTTCCTCTTCAGCTATTTTAGAACAGAAGAAAGGGTGACAGAGGTTGAAGGAAGGATCTCAGACTGAAGAGGGGGAAAGCGAGATGGAGGTTGCCCTGTGGAGAACTCAAAACTAATCATGTGAATGTTACTATGGAAACAGTCAGCCAAAGTTTAGCCAGAAAGTGAAGGAGGAGTCTGGGGCAGAGACACTTTGAGGAGAGAGCTGCGCATTGCAAAGATGATGAAGGTCAGAGACGAGTTTGTCAGATGGCTATAGTACTCTTGTTTGGCCAATGTTACGGCAGTCTGGAGAGAAGTAGCATGAATTTGAAATGTATGAAGTCTGCATGAGTATGGAATTTGAGCCAAAGGCACTCAACAGAGCGGGCACAGAACTGTAGGTAGCAGATTTTAGTCAAGGCTGAGGTACAGTATGTCTCACAGGGCATGGAATGGGAGGATCAAGAGCATTCAAAGTGGAGAAGAGTATAGTGCTATAGGAAGAGACTGCCTCATCATCAGACTCCGATAACATAGTGGAAGAGAAAGGAGATGAAACAGCAGTGGAGAGAGTAGAGGGATCAATAGCCTAAAGATTCCTAAATGTGTTGATGGAGACAGGACAAGACTGTGGAGTGGGTGGTTAAGAGTGAAAGTTAGCAGATGATGGTGAGAGAGGGGAAGAACTGAGATGGAAAAGTCTGAGGGTGAGAAATTGGAGAAAAAGACGAGATTGAGGCAGTGGTCAAACTGGTGAGTAGGAGCAATAGAACACAGCTGGAGGTTGAATGAGGAGGCTAAGGCAAGGAATTTAGGGTATAAGCGTCAGAGGGATCATCAACATGAATGTTTAAATCCCCACTAATGTGGGAAGAGGAAAGTGGGTCCAGAAAGAGTCAAAGTCAGCAGGGAAGGGAGAGGTGGAATTATCAAATAAGTCAATAAATGAAAACTACCCAGAGAGATAACAGATGTCAAAGGAAGAAAAGGAATGAGACTGAGGAGGGGTTGAAACTGGCAAACTAATACCATTGCCACTGCTAACCAGGTGAGGTATATGGGAGGAAAGGTAGCCTCTCTGACAGGCTGCAATTTGAAGCAGTGTCTTCAGGGAGAAGCCAAGTCTTAGTCAGAGCAAGAAGATGCAGAGCATTAGAGACAAAGAGATCACAAAAGAAGGTAAGCTTATTAGAAGCAGAGTGGACATTCCACAGAGTACATGAGAAGGGGAGAGAGGAGGGAGAAGAGGGATATGAAAGAGATTAGAGGGGTTGCAGTTGGATTTTCAGAGGGAGTGAGATAAAAGGCTATGGGGAGCCAAGACTGGGACTGATATTCCCAGATGAGAGAAGAAGAAGCAGCAGGCAGCAGAAGGGTAAGGAAAGAGGAGGCACGACAGTGATGAAGTTGAGGTGCTCTCAGAGTGTGGAGATGGCTAAACGAGAGGAAGAAAATGTTGAAGCTGAAGAGTGAATGATAGGAGAGAAAGTGTAATTACCTGTAACGGGTATTCTCCGGGGACAGCAGGAATCAGTCCTTACATATGTGGTGACATTGGTGCCGACAGAGCCTGCACAAATCCACTCCCCAACTTTCAAAGAAAGCCTTTGGGAGTTACACCTCACATGCGCGGTCACCTTCCCGCCCAAAGGTGCTATCTTGCCTCAGTATGATATCATAGCACAAGGTGGCAAAAAAAAAAGAAAAACAGCTCCATGGGGAGGAGGGAGGGTTGTGAGAACTGATTCTTGCTGTCCCTGGAGAACACCTGTTACAGGTGAGTAACTGCACTTTCTCCGGGAACAAGCAAAAAATCAGTCCTCACATATGGGACTCCCAAGCTACAGGCTACTGAAAAAAACCTGTAAAAGCCATGGGCAACCCAAAAAGTGGGCCATACAGGGCAGCAGGGGATGCTGGTTAGCTGGAGGTGTGACACTGCAGCAGCAGCATTGAAGATGCAATCCCCGCTCTGGTAGCCTGGACATCACTGGTAGGAGGGCAGGAGATGCACTATTCCCCAAAGAGGTGACAGAGTGCGGCATGGCCGAAGGTGCTATTCCTCCAGGAGGTCTCTTCAAAATAGCAGTGTGCAGCAAAAGTGTGCACAGAGAACCGGGTAGTAGCCCGGCAGATGTCCAGCAAGGGCACTGACCGCAGGCTGGCTACCGAGACCGTCATGGTGCGCACATTGTGGGCCATCACATGATGCTCTAGAGAGAGCCCTGCCTGCTGATAGGCAAAGGAAACGCAGTCGGCTACCTATCATGAGAGGGTGCACTTGGAGACTGCGAGCTCAAGTCGACTGGGATCAAATAAAACAAACAGCTGCATTGAGCATCGATGGGGCTGTATCCTCTGGATGAAAAGGACAAGGCACGCTTGCACTCTAGCGTGTGCAGAGAAGCCTCCACCCTGGAGGAGTGAAGCTTAGGGAAAAAAAGTGGGTAGCACCACCTCCTGATTCAAATGGAATACAGAGAAAACCTTTGACAAGAACTTGGGGTGCATCCAGAGGACGACCCTGTTCTTGTGGAACCTGGTGTAGGGTGCATGTGCCACTGGCGCCTGTAGTTTGCTCACGCTGCTGGCCAAGGTGAGTGCCACCAGGAATATGACCTTCAATGAAAGGTATTCAGATAGTAGGTAGCTAGGGACTCAAAGGAGGAGCCATGAGCTTCTCCAGCACCACATTAATGTCCCACACCACTGGAGGCGGACGGATTGGGGGTTGAGAGAGGAGGAGGCCTCGCATGAACCAGCCCACCAGGGGGTGTACCGACATGGCCTGGCCATTCACTCCTTGGTGGTGAGCCAAGACGGCACAGAGATGCATTCTGACCATGTTGGATTTTAGGCCAGCCCCCAACAGATGCTAGAGGTATCGTAATATCTCTGACATTGTGCAGGAGAAGGGGTTAAAGCCTTTTCCCATACACCAGTGGGAAAACCTGCACCATTTAAAGGCATAAGCCCTCCACTAGAGTCCTTAGGTGAGGCCAGGAGGACGTCTTCCACCGACCTAGCAAGGCGGTGATGCGCAATGGCTAGCCTCTGAGCATCCAGGCCATCAGCGCCAGGGACTGAAGGTTGAGGTGCCGCAACATCCCATCCTCCTCGGACAGCAGGTCCATGGCACTTCCAAATGGCAAAGGGACCCGCTGGGACAGCTGTAGGAACAGGGACAACCAGGGCTGCCTGGGAGCAATGAAGATGACTGAGGCCACCTCTGCTTGGATTTTGAGGGCCCGAGGTACCAAAGGCATGGGCAAAAATGCATACAGGAAGCCCCGGGACAATGGGAGGAGGAAAGCATCTGCTGCCTCCCGTCTCCGGGCCAACCTCCAACAGCAGAAGCATGGCAGCTGCGCGTTCTCTGGACTAGCGAAAAGGTTGATCTCCGGGGTCTCCCAATGCTGGAAGACCTCCCCTTGTCAAATAAATGTAAACACACTCCACCTATATCAAAAACTGTTATGATGATTTCAAAATCACAAATCTTCAATTCAACATCATTTCTTTGTATAACTAGTTAACACATAGAGGGGGTCTCAGACCTGGCGGGCATTTATAACAGCATATGGAAAAACATTTGCTATGCCCTATTGCATCAACGACCATCACTCTATTGTGAAACAGCACATACCAATATGAAAAAAACAAACAATAGATCAAATCATCATGACTTAACTTCTGTGAAAAATATTGAAAAGTGATAAGATCTATTCTGCTTCCCCAACGCCTCGAGCGTTTCGCAAGAAAGCTTCATCAAGGGAGTATTGAACAGCTGTTAACAAAGAAACAACACAAACTTAAAAACTAAACATCCTCATAAACAATATAAATACCTCATCAAATTCCACTTACCCTAAACCACCATTTATACAGCACAAAACATTCAAAAAACAAACTCTCTTCAACATCGCTGGTTCCTTTTTGAAAAAACGCTGCACATGCGGGCTCAACAAAAGAACCTTTTAAGCAAGTGACATCACAGGGAAATCCCTGCCTAGAGAGCTTCTTTTTAAACCAATCACACACACACTCCCCAGTCGATCTGTGCATTTAGACTGGCCGGAGATACCGTCTGTAAGCAGAAAATCCAGCGCTGCTCGCACAAAATTAAAGTATGTTCCCTGGACTTTCCCACTTTTCCTGCCTGTATTTCATCAATACAAAAACATTGTAGCTCACTAAACACATGCACAAGACTCAAACAATGTTGCACCAGCGGGGCTTCACATACTTTACAATTCAATCTGCTCTTATGTTCACCCATCCGTTTTCGAAAAGGTCTGATGGTCTTCCCTACATAAAGCAACCCACAAGGGAGAAAAATCCCATACACAACATATGCAGACCCACATGAAGTTTGCTTTTTAAGTTTGATTGTTTTCCTGTGATACACAAAACTTACTATCTCACACAACATTGAGCAGATCGAGCAGCTACCATACCTGCTATGTCCTGCTTGAACACCAAACACTGGAGACACTGGGTGTAGAACTGCAGGACTTAACTTCTCTTTAAGATTCTGGTGGCTCTGCCACACACACCAAACTCCTTTCCCCTCCAAACCCGGGACAGTTCTCAACACATTAGCATGCTTTTTTATAATCCGTTGTATATGCATACTAAACAGAGAATACTTTGTGATCAGGTTACTATGATCTTTCTCCTCACCCGAATTCATACCCATTTCAAGTATACCTTTTCTCGCGAAGTTAATCGAAAAAGAGGTGCAAAGGCAGTTACAAGACCACATCGACTCTGTTGCTCCACTAGATCCATGCCAACATGGATTCAGGGAGTCACATGGAGTGGAAACACTCCTTACCACCCTTTTCAATAATATAATCACTGGCATTGACAACATACGTCAGGGTTTTGCACTCATTTTCCTAGACATTGCTGCAGCCTTCGACTCAGTAAATCATGAGCTTCTCTTAGGACGGCTAAAAGAAAAGGGCATCTGCGGAACAGCTCTGGATTGGTGCAGATCATAATTGTCTGGTAGATGGCAGCACGTACGATCAGGTGGAACAACATCAGAACCTTTTCAACAAGGTCAAGGAGTTCCTCAAGGATCCTCCCTATCGGCATTGATGTTCAACATATACATGCAACCCATCTGCAACATCATCCGAGCTTTCAATGTCAGTTGTATGGTATATGCTGATGATGTCCTACTCTACATGCCATTTTCCATAGATCAAGTTGACCTCTGCCCTTTGACCAACTGCTTCAATGCCATATCTGAATGGCTCTTATCACAAAACCTTCGAATCCAGCATAAGAAAACTGAGGTGCTCTTCATTACGAGGAACCCAAGCTTTAACCCATCCCAATACTTGAAAGTTAAAGAAGCTGATCTTCAAGCAAAACCCACAATTCGTTACTTGGGAGTTACACTGGATCAAAACCTTGACATGAAGGCACACATAGCTAATACTGTAAGAGCAATCTATTTCAAGATCCGTTCACTCAGACACGTATGCCCCTTGCTTGAACCAGAAGAATTTCAGAAAATTTACCAGGCTCTTATCATACCACACCTTGATTATGCCAACGCCATATTACAAGGTCTCCCCCAATCCACCTTGAACCCCTTGCAACTTGCCATGAACAGTGCTGCGAGAGTTCTCCAGGGTGCATCTAAGAGGGACCATGTGACGCCCCTTCTAAAGCAGTTACACTGGCTCCCTGTACAAGCCAAGCACTGGCAAGTCAAATGCAAGGCATTGATAAGGCAGGCAAAGAGAGAATTTGAGAAGAAGCTTGCTGCGGAAGCAAAAACACGAAATAAAGACCTTTTCAAGTACATTCGTAGCAAAAAACCTGTGAGAGAGTCACTTGGTCCATTAGATGATAAAGGGGTTAAAGGAGCACTAAGAGGCGACAAGGCGATAGCGGAGAGACTGAATGAATTCTTTGCTTCAGTCTTTACTGAGGAAGATGTAGGGATGTTACCCATGACTGAAGTGGTATTTAAAGGTGCGGAAGAATTGAAGGAAATATCGATACATCGGGAAGATGTCTTACAACTATTAGATAAACTGAAGAGTAGCAAATCACCTGGGCCGGATGGTATACATCCAAGGGTGTTGAAAGAACTGAAATATGAGATTGCAGACCTGCTATTAGTAATCTGTGAACTATCATTAAAATCATCTCTAATACCTGAAGATTGGAGGATCGCCAATGTAACACCAATTTTTAAAAAGGGTTCCAGGGGTGATCCGGGAAACTACAGACCGGTGAGCCTGACGTCAGTACCGGGAAAAATGGTAGAAACCATCATAAAGAATAACATTACTCAGCATGTAGATAGTCATGACCTAATGGGAGACAGCCAACATGGCTTTAGACAAGGAAGATCTTGTCTTACTAATCTGTTATGTTTTTTTGAAGGAGTGAATAAACAGGTGGACAAAGGTGAGTCGGTTGATATTGTGTATCTGGACTTTCAGAAAGCCTTTGACAAGGTCCCTCATCAGAGACTTTTGGCAAAACTAAAGAGTCATGGGATAGGAGGCAGTGTACTATTGTGGATCAGGAACTGGTTAAAAGATAGAAAGCAGAGGGTAGGGCTAAATGGCCAATTTTCCCAATGGAGAAAGGTGAATAGTGGTGTACCCCAGGGATCTGTGCTGGGTCCGCTGCTTTTTGACATATTCATAAATGACCTGGAAAGTGGAATAACGAGTGAGGTTATCAAATTTGCAGATGACACAAAACTATTTAAAGTTGTTAAAACCCAAGAGGATTGTGAAAAATTGCAAGAGGATCTTGATAAATTGGAAGACTGGGCATCAAAATGGCAGATGAAATTTAATGTGGACAAGTGCAAGGTTATGCACCTAGGGAAGAACAACCCAAACTATGGTTACACGATGCAAGGTTCCACATTAGGAACCACCACCCAGGAAAAAGATTTAGGCGTCATTGTGGATACCATGTTAAAACCCTCGGCCCAGTGTGCAGCGGCAGCCAAGAGAGCAAATAGAATGCTAGGTATGATAAGGAAAGGAATGGAAAACAAAACAAAAGATATTATAATGCCTCTATATCATTCCATGGTGAGACCGCACCTTGAATATTGTGTGCAATTCTGGTCGCCGTATCTTAAAAAGGATATAGCGATTTTAGAAAAGGTTCAGAGAAGAGCCACCAAAATGGCAAAGGGGATGGAAGGATACTCCTATGAGGAAAGGCTAAAAAGGTTAGGGCTCTTTAACCTGGAAAAGAGACGGCTGAGGGGAGATATGATAGAGGTCTATAAATTAATGAACGGAGTGGAACGGGTAAACGTAGATCGATTGTTTACGTTATCAGAATATAGAAAGACTAGGGGACATGCAATGAAGCTACAGGGTAAACTATTTAAGACTAATAAAAGAAAATATTTTTTCACTCAACGTGTAATCAAACTCTGGAGGCTGTTAGTGTAGCTGGGTTTAAAAAAGGTTTGGACAAGTTCCTGGAAGAAAGGTCCATAAACCATTATTAAGAAGTGACCGAAGATATCAATGCTTGACCCAGTACAAGCATTGTGGAACTTGTGTCTCTTGGGGAAACTGCTAGGTACATATGACCTAGATTGGCCACTGTTGGAAACAGAATACTGGGCTTGATGGACCTTGGTCTGACCCAGTATGGCATATCTTATGTTCTTAAGCCAGGATTTTCTTCAAAACTGTGCTGCTGACATTCAAAGCAATAAATAAACTCTTTTCATCTTCAATATCTGACCTTATCCAAACAACAGCTACTAATAGACCAAGAAGATTCACAGCGATAAATATGCTAGATGTGCCGAGAGAATTAACAAGATGCACCTCGACAACTGCAAACAGGGCCTTCAGACTCTGCGCCCCAAGATTCTGGAACTCATTACCATCAAACATCAGGGCAATCACCAGCCTAACCCAGTTTAGGAAGGCCCTTAAACACTTCCTTTTCATAAAATTCTTCCCAGAGAGTAGTGAACCTAATCCCCATTCAAATACTTTCAACTGTGCCACCACACCCTATCAGCTAGGTGACCACACCATGCAATGAGTCCCTTACCATTAAATCACCCTTTTACTATGTCTCGATATGACACCGTTGTGTAAATAGTTATCTTGTTATCCAAGTTGGTTCTCCTGTTAATTGTAAACTCAGACTTATGTACCCTGTCTGATTGTTATGTTCCATGTAAACCGCGCTGATGCTGAAAGAGTAGTTACTCACCTGTAACAGGTGTTCTCCAGGAGCAGCAGGAATCAGTCCTCACATATGGGTGTCATCGGCGCCGATGAAGCCCCTAGCGGAGCATTTCCCCAGCTTTCCAAGAAAGCCTTTGGGATTGCAGGCATGCATGCGCGGTTCCCTTCCTATCTTACCTCAGTCAAATGACATAGCTAAGAACAGCACACAAAAATGAAAAATAAACTATGTACAACTGAAACTCCAAGGGGAGGAGGGAGGGTTTTGAGGACTGATTCCTGCTGCTCCTGGAGAACACCTCTTACAGGTGAGTAACTACTCTTTCTCCAGGACCAAGCAGGAAGTCAGTCCTCACATATGGGTGACTCCCTAGCTCTGGGCTACCGAGGAACCCAGGCTGAACAAGAGAACTCCCTCTAGTCTCAGCAGCAAAGAAAAGCTTTTCAAGGACACAACCTCCACCGGTAGCCCAACAGAGGGCAGGAGGGCAGGAGTTGCCTAAACCTCAAAGAGATTCCGGAGTACTGCTTGGCCAAAAGCACTGTCCCTATGGGACTCCCTCTCCAGACAGTAATGGGCCGCAAACGTCTGGCTTGAAGACCAAGTTGCAGCCCTGCAGATGTCTACCAAGGGCACAGAGCGGAGATGAGTCACTGAGGCAGCCATTGCCCTGACTTGGTGGGCCGTAACCCGACCCTGCAAAGGAAGGTCAGCCGCCTTGTAAGCCCAGGTGATACAGTCAGCCACCCAGAAGGACAAGGTACGCTTGGACACAGCCAACCCCAACTTATTAGGGTCAAAAGAAATGAAGAGCTGAGTAGCCCTTCTATGCCCCTGTGTACGGTCAAGGTAGAAGGATAAGGCCCTCCTACAGTCCAGGGTATGCAGGACTGCTTCAGCCTGGCTTGCATGAGGCCTAGGGAAGAATGTTGGAAGAACCACCTCCTGAATGAGGTGGAAAGAGGAGACAACCTTTGGGAGGAACTTTGGATGAGTCCTGAGGACTACCCTGTTCCTATAAATCCTGGTGTAAGGCCTATCACAGAAAACACAAGGAGGAGCAACCTCCTGCAGAAAGTCCAACCAGACACAAGGAGCAGGAGATGTTGGAAGAGCAAAGGGTCTTTATTATGCAAAGGAACCCCAACGCGTTTCGGCAATGCCTTCCTCAGGGGGGGAGTGTGGTGTGACACTAATAAATAAAAATTATTTAAACATAGATTAATAAAAACAGTTAAACAAATAATTAAAAACAGTTAAAACATGATTAAAATATGAAAGCACCGGCATGACATACAACATAAAATAGTCTAATAATAACAATGTGAAAGAAACGTAAAAGCAGGGCTGAGGGAACAAATAAAACATACCAACCTAATTAGAACAACAAGAAAACAAACTAATTGAAATTGAATGATAAAAATGGTATGGAAGGGTACTGTATCTTAACTAAAACAGCCTATGGTCGCATAATGTGCATAGAGAATTGAAATGATAAACTATGAAAATAAATATGCAATCATACAGCTGATAGAAATGTATTGTACAATAATAAAATCGAGAATGACATATCCAAATAACTATGACAATAAATATAAATATATAAAAAACACTTAGCTAAACCAATAAAATATAAATATGAATATAACAATAAATATAATTGTACCAAACATACATAATAATGGGAAAAAATAAATAAATATGAAACTAAAAAACTAAAAATAAAAAATAAATAATAATAAAAATTAAAAAATACGATGTGGTAACTGTGGAAGTTGATATGTGACCGTAAAACTGAAATATTATGAAATAATAAACTAAGAACAGCAAGTACAAATAAATATAACAATAAATATGAATATAAAACACTCAACTAAACCAATAAAATCTCAATATAAATATAACAATACATATAATAGTACCTAAAAACCATTTATAATATGAAAAATTAAAAAGTAAAAAACAGAAGAAGCCAAAGCTTATATGGTAGATCGCATTAAAAAATAAATAACAAGCAACATGAATTTGAAATAATAATAAAAAAAAGGAATGATAAAACCATATATGAATTGATGAGCCAAGAAGAACAGTGGTGTACCATGGACGAACAGATGTACAACCTGTGTAACTGCTGGGAGCAAAAAAAACATAATAAACTGTGTCATAATAAAGGAAATGCAAAAACAGAAAATTAAAAATAGAATTAAACTGAAATTAAAATCAAGAAGGGGGCTGAATAGTGCAATTGATATGAACCTATTTACTAGTCCCTCTGTAACACACATTAGATCCTATCATATGGCATAAAAGTGTAAAAAACTATGTAAAAGCAATGCACTGGTGGGCAGACACCAAGTGACACACAGAATAACTTAGTGCCAAATCAGCAAAAAGAATTGTAAAACTAAGCTCAAAACTTGTGAAATTCCGAAAAAATAAGGTACAGCCATAGGGATCGTTATACCACAAGCAAGAAAAATGTACAACGCCGCGTGGTGCGGCAATCGTTATAAATTGAAAATGACGCTGAAGCAAATTATATAAGAAAATAAAACACGAGAAAGACTTCAACCATATGAATCATGTTGGACAAATATCAATGTGAACGCAGACAGACAAAAAAATATCAATCTCGAGGAAAGGGAATAAATGCGATGAAAGATTCCGCTCAGGCTTATATCAGCAAGTAGCCACTTAAAAAGGGAAGGTTACTCCACGGCACACAGACCATATTGCTTGGTAAAAGAAAGCGGACTCAAAATGAAAACCATACAAAACAGAACTATATAAGGAGATGATGTGGGTATAGCGCTGAATAAATACCATTGCACAGAATTCATGGACATAAAAAAAGGGGAGGGGGAAAATTGCGATTCATAAAAATGAAACTAAAATAAAGAACTGACAACACATTGAACCATCTGTTAAAATAAAAATAAAAAACGCGCCAACTTCAGCGGCACGGAAACAAGTGCAGAGAAGGAGAATGTGAGCTATTCCACAGTAGGGTTCTGTACACTCAAAGCGGAAGAGCCAAAACTTGTTTAAAATATAAAATGCCCACACAAGATATGTATTAAAACTATGAGCACTCACCCAGTCGCACGTTATCAGACTAACACTACCATGGCAGGCTAGTGTGAAACCTAGTATCGTTGTTGCTAAGAAAGAAAAATGTATGACCAATTATAGATATCCAAAAACAAAAATAAAGGTCACAGTGCATTTCAGACCACGAAAAGGAAACTCACGATCAGGATAAGCACATAAACATCAATGGTAACCCTGTGTAATCGGAGCTCTTGAAGAGCTGTATCGCAGAGATCACGTTCAAACCAGCTAAGAAAGGTAGGTATGTTCTGTGCTTCTTTTTAAACGCCAATTTTGGCGCCAAAATGCATGAAACCTGATACTTGGGGGAGGAGTGAACAGACATGTTATAACAACTCAAAGGGACATGGGGGAAAAAAAGTGCACAAGGAAAAGTCATGTTGCTTGAGTAAAACATAAAGAAACTACAGTCTATACCTGAGAGAGAACCGTAATGTAAAGAAGGGAGGAGGGGAAGGAAGTCAACCCAAAAAAACTGTTAAGTCTACCTCTTGATTTAAACCATATGGTTCCGAAGTGTTGAGTTCATAAATAAAACGTTGTTCAAACCTCAACAAAGTTTTATCCATATCACCTCCCCTCCAGTGTGGAACAATTGATTTAAGCACTGCATATTTAATATCACTAATGTTGTGGTTCTTATCCAACCAATGGGAAACCAATGGTTTATCCGGATGTTTTCTAAGAATATTGCTCCTGTGTTCTATTATGCGAGTGCGGACCTGTCTCAAGGTTTTACCTATGTATAATTTATGACATGGGTATTGAATGAAATAAATGACATTAGCAGTTTTGCAATTAGAGTATTGATGTAAGAAAAACTTACGACCAGTATTACTATCTATGAAAAAATCTTTGACTGTGATGGCATGTGTGCACACAGAGCAGTTGCCACAACTGTAATGACCCTTAATAGTAGGGGAAGGCCTAGAAATAGTGAGAGCAGATGGAACAAGTGAATTTGATAGATTCGAGGTACGCTTATAGGCAATCATCAGTCTTTTAGTGGCAAAAGCAGGTAGGGTGGTAAGGAGGTGCCACTCTTGTTTTAAGATACTAACGATAGCTTTAGAAAGACCCGAGAACGTTAGGGGACAAACAATTCTATCATTGTGTGTACGTATGGTTTTCTCAAGGAGAGTAGCACGATCTGTAGCACATGCCCTCTGATAGGCTTTCTTAATGCAAGGTCCAGGGTAACCACGTTGTGCAAACCTCTTCATCATGTCTTCGGCATGATGTTCAAAATCTTTGTTATCGGTACATAATCTTTTTATTCTTAAGAATTGACTGACTGGAAGGTTGTTTTTGAAAGAAGGATTGTGACAGCTGTCATATTTGAGGAATGTGTTACGGTCCGTAGGTTTACGGTAAAGGGTAGTTGAAAAACCTGAATCGGATTTTTTAATTAGAATGTCTAGGTAAGAAATCTCTTCACTGCTATAATTGCCTTCAAATTGCAAGTTTGGATCTAATGTATTGAGCCATGTATGGAAAGTCTGTAACAACACATCAGTCCCATGCCATATCATTAAAACGTCGTCGATATAGCGCTTCCAAAGGAGCACGTTAGATTGGTACGGATGGCATGTCAAGAATGTAGTCTCAAAATTTGTAACATACAGATTTGCTACGTCAGGCGCCATGGGAGAATCCATGGCCACCCCTTTGATTTGCTTATAGAAGACGCCTCTAAAACAAAAATAATTTTCAGTCATAACCAGTTCTGCCAATTGTGTAAGAAAAAAAGTCGGGGTTCGTACTGGTTTGGGTCTTCTGATTAAAATATTGGCTAGTACCTCTAACGCGGCAGATTGAGGAATATTAGTGTATAGTGATCGAATATCATATGTGACCAAGAGCACATGCTCAAAAGGACCTTGAAATGACTGTAAAATTTGTATAATGTGCGTGGAGTCTCTAACATATGAGGGTGCCTGTGTCACAAAGGGTCTCAAATGTACATCAAGAAGTTTTGATAGAGGTTCAAAGAGTGATCCAATCGCCGATACTATGGGTCGTCCTGGCGGATTCTGTAGGGATTTATGAATCTTAGGGAGCATGTATATGGTAGGTATAACAGGATGGGAAACTGTGAGATATGAAATTTCTTTTGCAGTGAGGTACCCTGCTTCCTTGCCAATGTACAACAAAGTCTCAACTTTGTGCCGCAAACTATCAGTGGGATCATCAAAAATCTTCAAATAATATTCAGTGTCGTTCAATTGGCGCAGGACCTCTGTTATATATGCGTCTTTGTCTTGTATGACTATGGCTCCACCCTTATCGGCTGGTTTAATGATAATATTATGATTGGATTTTAAACTTTGTAGAGCTGCCTTTTGAGAGCATGTCAAATTACAGAAAGGCTTCTTACTATTTGTTTTGTAAAGATTATCAATTTTATTCAGAACAACGTTCTCATACGCCGAGATCATGACATTGGGTTTTCACGATGGGATCCATGTAGAGGGGTTTTTTTACAACCGAGAGATCAACTGTATCATTGCTGGGTTGGTCAAAATAGTAGTCCGCAATTTTTAATTTTCGAAAAAATTTGAACAACTCGACATGAGTGGCAAACCTATCATGGGACTTAGTCGGTACGAAAGAAAGGCCCTTATTGAGAACTTCCAACTCTGCCTCTGATGGTAGATATTTAGAGAGATTGATAACTGCATTTAGAGGTCCCAGTCGAGGTGCCTCTTGGCCATTAATCCCTGACTGTGCGTTCTCATCCGTTGCGGATACTGTTTGTTTGGTGAGTACCTGGGCTTGTACGGATGGCGTTGTGGTGACTTTGGGGACAAATTTCTTTTTCCTTTTTCCCATAGCTTGTCCATTAAAAAATCCCGTTTTTTAGTATGATTATTCTCTCTTGATGGATGCCGTTCGGTAGAAAATAGGGAGGCAGAGGGATTAACCTGTTCCCGCGAATGATGTCTTGTTCTCTTAGTATGTCTTTCAATTTCAGGAGTAATGGATGGGGATTTTGATCTATTTCTTGCATTGTTCCTAAAGTTGTTTCTATGGACTTGTTTAGGTGACTCCCTTCTTTTATAGGAGACAATTCGCTTCCAATCCCTAAGATCAGATTTATTGTAGGTCCAATAGTACACCATGTTCAACTTGTAATCATCTTCATCTCGCTTTAATTTTTTAATCTTCTTCTCTTTTACACCTTTCTTATAATCTACCGTGTTCTGATCAAATTTCCTCTTCTCAATATCAAATTGTATATCTTTCTTTTTAAGATATTCTATCTTTTGTTCTATTTGAGGTTTCAAAACCTCAGCCCTGCGTTTAGACGTATTAATTAAAAGAATCATTAGATCTAATGAACATTTGTTCAAAATCTTAATCCAGTTGGACATGAATGTCTCATCATCCTTGAACATGCCAGGTGCTTTCTGAACTCGTAATCCTCTAGGGATGATCTTCTTCCTACAGTACTCCAGTAGAGAGGCTGCATGTAAATCTTCTCTGATTAAACGCTGTGTCATCCAGACACAATCTTGCCACTCATCCTCTAAATCAGGAACGCCCTCTTCTTCCGTGTAGAAAGGGTCCTCTGGAAGCATAGAACGTAAATCATCCTCCTTAAAGCTGAGGACCTCTTTCCATGGGGAAAACATGGCTCCGAGGAGACCAAAAACACAAGGAGGAGCAACCTCCTGCAGAAAGTCCAACCAGACACAAGGAGCAGGAGATGTTGGAAGAGCAAAGGGTCTTTATTATGCAAAGGAACCCCAACGTGTTTCGGCAATGCCTTCCTCAGGGGGGGTGTGGTGTGACACTAATAAATAAAAATTATTTAAACATAGATTAATAAAAACAGTTAAACAAATAATTAAAAACAGTTAAAACATGATTAAAATATGAAAGCACCGGCATGACATACAACATAAAATAGTCTAATAATAACAATGTGAAAGAAACGTAAAAGCAGGGCTGAGGGAACAAATAAAACATACCAACCTAATTAGAACAACAAGAAAACAAACTAATTGAAATTGAATGATAAAAATGGTATGGAAGGGTACTGTATCTTAACTAAAACAGCCTATGGTCGCATAATGTGCATAGAGAATTGAAATGATAAACTATGAAAATAAATATGCAATCATATAGCTGATAGAAATGTATTGTACAATAATAAAATCGAGAATGACATATCCAAATAACTATGACAATAAATATAAATATATATAAAACACTTAGCTAAACCAATAAAATATAAATATGAATATAACAATAAATATAATTGTACCAAACATACATAATAATAGGAAAAAATAAATAAATATGAAACTAAAAAACTAAAACTAAAAAATAAATAATAATAAAAATTAAAAAATACGATGTGGTAACTGTGGAAATTGATATGTGACCGTAAAACTGAAATATTATGAAATAATAAACTAAGAACAGCAAGTACAAATAAATATAACAATAAATATGAATATAAACACTCAACTAAACCAATAAAATCTCAATATAAATATAATAATACATATAATAGTACCTAAAAACCATTTATAATATGAAAAATTAAAAAGTACAAAACAGAAGAAGCCAAAGCTTATATGGTAGATCGCATTAAAAAATAAATAACAAGCAACATGAATTTGAAATAATAATAAAAAAAAGGAATGATAAAACCATATATGAATTGATGAGCCAAGAAGAACAGTGGTGTACCATGGACGAACAGATGTACAACCTGTGTAACTGCTGGGAGCATAAAAAACATAATAAACTGTGTCATAATAAAGAAAATGCAAAAACAGAAAATTAAAAATAGAATTAAACCAAAATTAAAATCAAGAAGGGGGCTGAATAGTGCAATTGATATGAACCTATTTACTAGTCCCTCTGTAACACACATTAGATCCTATCATATGGCATAAAAGTGTAAAAAACTATGTAAAAGCAATGCACTGGTGGGCAGATACCAAGTGACTCACAGAATAACTTAGTGCCAAATCAGCAAAAAGAATTGTAAAACTAAGTTCAAAACTTGTGAAATTCTGAAAAAATAAGGTACAGCCATAGGGATCGTTATACCACAAGCAAGAAAAATGTACAACGCCGCGTGGTGCGGCAATCTTTATAAATTGAAAATGACGCTGAAGCAAATTATATAAGAAAATAAAACACGAGAAAGACTTCAACCATATGAATCATGTTGGACAAATATCAATGTGAACGCAGACAGACAAAAAAATCAATCTTGAGGAAAGGGAATAAATGCGATGAAAGATTCCGCTCAGGCTTATATCAGCAAGTAGCCACTTAAAAAGGAAAGGCTACTCCACGGCACACAGACCATATTGCTTGGTAAAAGAAAGCGGACTCAAAATGAAAACCATACAAAACAGAACTATATAAGGAGATGATGTGGGTATAGCGCTGAATAAATACCATTGCACAGAATACATGGACATAAAAAAAAGGGGGGGGGGGGAATTGAGATTCATAAAAATGAAACTAAAATAAAGAACTGACAACACATTGAACCATCTGTTAAAATAAAAATAAAAAACGCGCCGACTTCAGCGGCACGGAAACAAGTGCAGAGAAGGAGAATGTGAGCTATTCCACAGTAGGGATCTGTACACTCAAAGCGGAAGAGCCAAAACTTGTTTAAAATATAAAATGCCCACACAAGATATGTATTAAAACTATGAGCACTCACCCAGTCAGAGGTGCCTCTTGGCCATTAATCCCTGACTGTGCGTCAGATGGTTCAATGTGTTGTCAGTTCTTTATTTTAGTTTCATTTTTATGAATCGCAATTTTCCCCCTCCCTTTTTTTATGTCCATGTTGCAAAGCGACAGAGAGCCAGTCCCCCCCTGCTTGTTCACGTAGAACATGGCTACTTGGTTGTCCGTGTGGATGAGGACTGTCTTGTAGCTGAGCAGGGTGTGGAAAGACTCTGAGAGCCAGAAAGATTGCTCTGAGCTCTAAGAGTTTGATATGTAGAGATGTCTCCTGTGGAGACCAGGTGCCTTGGGTGGAGAGATCTTGTAGATAACCTCCCCAACCCTTTGGAGAGGCATCTATTGTAAGGGTTGCTTGGGGTAACACCTGCTGAAAGGGGGACCCCAGCAACAGATTTTGAGTGGACATCCACCAATGGAGAGAGAAAAAAAGGCGACCGGAGGTTGCTATTTTGTCTGACAGACACCCTGATGCCTGGGTCCATTGGGTGGACAGAGTCCATTGAGCTGCTTTCATGTGAAGGCGAGCATAAGGAACCACATGCACAGTGGATGCCATGTGGCCTAAGAGTTGTAACATCTCTCGAGCAGTTAAATGGGATTTTAACTGAATCTGTGAGGCTAACTGCACCAAGCGTAGGCAACGGGCCTGGGGAAGATAGGCCCTTGCAGTTGTGGTATCGAGGAAGGCCCCTATGAACTCTAGAGATTGAGTAGGGGTGAGATGGGATTTTGGAATGTTTATTACAAGTCCCAGATATTGAAGAACACGCCTTGTGCAGGCCAGGGAAGTCTGGGCCTCTGACTGGGATGGAGCTCGGATGAGCCAGTCGTCCAGATATGGGAATACAAATATTCCTTGAGTGCGTAGAAATGCAGCTACTACTGCCATGCATTTTGTGAACACTCTTGGTGCAGAGGCTAGACCGAAAGGAAGCACTTTGTATTGGTAGTGCTTTCCTTGGTAAAGGAACTGAAGGAACCTTCTGTGTGTTGGATGGATGAGGACATGGGTGTACGCATCCTTGAGATCTAGAGAACAAAGCCAGTCCTGACTCTGGAGGTATGGAAGGCGAGAACCGAGAGAAGTCATCTTGAATTTCTCCTTGCATAGAAACTTGTTCAATTCTCTGAGATCTAAAATGGGTCTGTAGCCCCCTGTTTTCTTTGGAATGAGAAAATAGGGGGAATAGAACCCTAAGCCCTGTTGAAGATGGGGTACTTCTTCTATTGCCCCTTGGGCAAGAAGGGTAGCAATCTCCTGACCTAAAAGGTTGAGGAGAGATGCAGGAGAATTGAACTGTTTCACCATGGTGTGAGGAGGAAGGTTTAAGAAATGAAGCTTGTACCCGTCTCTTATGATGGAGAGGGTCCATTGCTCTGCTGTGATTTGTTCCCATCTGGGAGCAAAAAGAGCTAACCTTCCTGGAATGGTGAGAGGCTCTGGATGTTCTAGAGCCAGAAAGGCTAAGTTCTCTAGTTGTAAGTCAAAGGCCCTGAGGAGGCCGAGGCTGAGGCTGTTGGGCCGTGGCAGTCTTCGCAGCCTTAGGTTTGGCCTGTTTTGGTTGTTGCTGTCTCTTTGTAGCAAAACGACCTGCAGAAGAGGCCTGACCATAAGTAGAAGAATATTTCCCTTTCTTTGGGAAAAATCCTTTTTTGAATAATTTCCTTTTAAAAGGAGCAGAAGTAGACTTTGAAAGTCTATCTAAAGCAGAATTTTCAGCATCCATTTGGTTGGCCTTTGCTTGCCAATCTTTGCCAAACAGGTTTTCACCTGTACAAGGAAGGTTACCTAGGCCATCCTGAACCCAGAGCTCCAAATCAGAGGCTTGTAACCAAGCAACTCTGCGTGCACCTATGGCAATAGCCAAGACTCTGCTGGCACCCTCAAAAGAGTCAAAGGCTGCACGGTTGGAAAACTTGGAAATATCCTGGGCATGTTTAAGCCAGGTGAGAAACTCATCCCTTTTATTTTCTGACATAAAAGGAGATAAGGTTTGCAGATGATCTGTAACTTCCTTTAGAAACATCCCCATATAGAGACTATAGGAGTTGATTCTGGCCACAAGCATACTGGCCTGTAAAATTCTCCTGCCAAAGGCATCTAAGGTTCTGCATTCTCTTCCTGGAGGAGCAGAAGAGTGTCTTTTTGCACTCTTGATCTTTTTCATAGCAGACTCCACCACAATGGAGTGGTGAGGAAGCTGAGTCTTATGAAAACCAGGACAAGGAGGAACACGATACATGGTGTCCAACCTACGAGAAGGAGGGGAGGTGGTAAGAGGAGTCTCCCATATGCCCAACATGTGATCATAAAGAATCTCATGTATTGGTAAAGTGGCTGCCTCTTTAGGAGCCTTAGGATATTGTAAAATATCTAATTTTTTGGCTCTAGGCTCTGTCTCAGAGGCCACTGAGATGGAAAGCCCCCTGGCCACCTCCCTGATGAAGTCTTGAAAAGACAAGTCTTCTGGAGGAGACATTCTCCTTTTTGGAGAAGAAGGTTCCTGAGGAAGGATCCCCGATGCTTTGATAGAGGTCTCTGATTCATCAGAGTCTTCAGAGGAATCGAAGTATCGCCTGTTTGGATGCTCTCGCAGAGCCCGATACGCGTACCGGGGGGTATCGACATCGGGAGTAATCGGTACCGATGGGCATCACAGGACAGTGTACCTCTGCCGTCGACGTCGATGCAAGCGGTACCGGCAGCGGAACCGATATCGGTTCCTCCGTGGCATAAATGTTCAGGGAGAGAGCCTCTTTCAATTGAAAGCAAGTTCTGCTACGAGGGGACATGGGATGAGGGTGAAGGGAGATAGATTCAGGAGTGATATGCGGAAATATTTCTTTACGGAAAGAGTAGTGGATCCGTGGAATAGTCTCCCAGTGGAGGTGGTAGAGATGAGGACAGTAACTGAATTCAAGAAAGCATGGGACCAACACAGAGGATCTCTAAAGGCAAAAAGTGGACTGTTGTAGTTGTTATGGAAGGACAGACTAGATAGGCCATGTGGTCTTTTTCTGTCGTCATATTTCTATGTTTCTATGTTTCTAAGATTGAAAAAGAGGAGTCAACTCAGAGAAGAGAACTCCGCACTGGAAAAGTAAGAAAACTAGAGAGGCTGAAGAAAAAGCCCTCCAGTGAAGCAATACCGCTCTTACAGAGGAAAAACCTGGTAAGAGGGTAAAGAGAATGGAGCTGAAGAAAACTTACAAAGTAGTAAGTTTATAGAAAGGAAAAAAGACATGCTGGCACAGGAAACTATCGTTTGATAGTGGATAGACCTCTTTCCCTAGCAGGAAAAAGAGGAGAACCCTGTGACCTAGAAGCATGAACATCCTGACAGCTCATAGAACATAAAAAGAATGGATGTCTTTCGGGAAGAGATCCATGTTTAGGATTCAGAATGTGTCAGATGGCTGCCTGGGTGAGAATCTTCACAGTCTTGGCAAGTGCATATATCTATATGATTTGCAAGGGATTGTGGGCAATGCAGTTCATTCACACCAGACACAGCTGCTGACAATAATTTAGTTGTGCTCAAGTGTAAAGCCAATAAGATATTTATTTATGGGGTTATTTCTCCCAACACAGATATGCTTGGTAGCACATAAATCAGGTTACTTGCTTTCAGTGTTAAACTTGAAAAAACAAAATCAGGAAAACAACCTTTAAACTTGTCAAGCAATCAAAGCAAAAGAAATAAGACCTGGTTGGTACAAACTGGTCTTTTCTGTAGGCATTAGCTAATGTTTTCTTAGCATATATCAAACAACAAACCAAAAGCCACAAAGAAAGAAAAAAAACTGTTATTTTCAGGTAAACTTCTTATATCTTCCCACATAGATTCAGAAGTGATTCTCTCCTAGCTCACAAGCAATTAGGTAAGGCTCAATTGCTAGTAGTTATCCAGCTGAAACCCCTTAGCTGGCTTGCTTTCTACTGTGTGGGTCAAATCCTGCTTCAGGAGCTTTTCTGAGTAGATTAAAGAACAAGTTTGTATTTCTTTGTGATGGTTGCTGTACTTTATAACAGAAAATCACCAAAGGAGTTTGGACAGAGAGCAGTCCATATAAACACATTCTTCATCAGCAATCATTCCCCCTTCTTCAACAAGCATGGGTTCAATATCATAGATTGGCACAGATGAATCTCTCAATGGAGCACTTTCAGGAGAAAGCGTAGTTACTCACCTATAACAGGTGTTCTCCAGGAGCAGCAGGAATCAGTCCTCACATATGGGTGACGTCGGCGCCGACGGAGCCCCCGCGGAGCAATTTTCCCCAGCTTTCAAAGAAAGCCTTTGGGAATTGCAGCGCGCATGCACGGTCCTCTTCCCGCCCAAGGGTGTCATCTTGCTCAGTCAGATGACATAGCTAAAAGACAGCAAAAATTAGCAAAACGAAAGCATTAAACTGCAACTCCAAGGGGAGGAGGGAGGGTTGTGAGGACTGATTCCTGCTGCTCCTGGAGAACACCTGTTACAGGTGAGTAACTAAGCTTTCTCCAGGACCAAGCAGGAAGTCAGTCCTCACATATGGGACTCCCCAGCTTAAGGCTGCCGGAGACCCTAAGTACAAAAATGAGCTCCCTCGAGGTCAGCAGCACAGAAGGAAGGAATCTTCTCTGAATATGTCTCCAACCGGTAGCCCAACATCCGGGACGGAGGGTAGGAGTTGCCTATACCTCGAAGAGGTTACGGAGGACTGCTTGTCCGAAAGCACTGTCCCTGCGGGACTCCCTCTCCAGGTAGTAATGGGCTGCAAAAGTCTGGCTTGAAGACCAAGTAGCGGCCCGGCAGATGTCTGCCAATGGAACAGAGCGGAGGTAAGCTACCGACGTAGCCTTCGCCCGAACACGATGAGCTGTGACTCTACCTTCCAGCACGAGGCCGGCAGCCTCGTAAGCCCAAGCGATGCAGTCCGCAATCCAGATGGACAGAGTACGCTTGGAGACAGGGAGCCCCAACTTGTTGGGGTCATAAGACACGAAGAGCTGAACAGCCTTTCGGTGCTCCCGCGTACGGTCAAGGTAGAAGGTCAACGCCTTTCTACAGTCCAGGGTATGCAGGACCATTTCAGCTCGGCTGGAGTGTGGCCTGGGAAAGTAGGTCGGAAGTACCACCTCCTGGTTGATGTGAAAAGGGGAAACCACTTTGGGAAGAAATTTAGGGTGAGTACGTAGGACTACCCGGTTCTTGTAGAACCTAGTGTAAGGAGGATCAGATACTAGGGCCTGTAGCTCACTAACGCGTCTAGCAGAAGTGAGGGCTACTAAGAACAAGGTTTTCCACGAAAGAAAATGTAGCGGACAGGTAGCCATAGGCTCAAAAGGCGGACAGGAGATCCGCTGCAACACCACATTAAGATCCCAGTCCGGGGCTGGTGGGCGCAAAGGTGGCTTAAGGAGAAGGAGGCCTCTGAGAAACCGAGCCACCAAAGGGTGGCTGGAAAGAGGTCTACCATCCACCGGCAGGTGATGCGCAGAAAGAGCACTGAGGTGGACCTTTACCAAGTTGGACTTTAGTCCAAGGTTGGAGAGAGAGAGCAAGTACTGCAAGACCACTGATGCCGAACAGGAGAAAGGATCTTGAGACTGCTGAGTACACCAGATGGAGAACCGACGCCACTTGAGAGCGTAGGGCTTGCGGGTGGAGGGCCTCCTGGAGGCCAAGACGACCTCTTCCACATCTGGAGGTAGGTGCAGAGGAGCAAGGACTACCCATTCAGCAGCCAGGCCATCAGATGAAGGGACCGGAGATTGGGGTGTAGGAGAGTCCCCTGATCCTGCGACAGGAGGTCGGGCTGAAATCCCAGTGGAAGAGGAGTGTCTACCGCTAGCTGCATCAGAAGCGGGAACCAAGGTTGTCTCGGCCACCGGGGAGCCACTAGGATCACTGAGGCTTTGTCTCTGAGAACTTTGAAGAGTGTCCGAGACACCAGCGGCATGGGAGGAAAGGCATATAAGAGGCCTGTGGACCATGGAATTAGAAAAGCATCCGCCGCTACTCGGAGAGGATGCGGTTGTCGAGAGCAGAATCTGGGAAGTTGCCGGTTCAAACAGATCCATGGTGGGGAGGCCCCACTTGAGAAAGATCCGCTGAACCACCATCGGATCCAACCTCCACTCGTGTGGCTGGAGGATCCTGCTTAGCTTGTCGGCCAGGTAATTTTCTTGACCTGGGAGATAGACAGCCTTGAGGATGAGGCAGTGGTGGACTGCCCAAGAGCATAGCTTTTGGGCCTCCTGACAGAGAAGGAAGGAGCCTGTTCCGCCTTGTTTGTTCACATAGAACATTGCCACCTGATTGTCTGTCTGTATCAGCACCGACTGGTGAGAAACCAGGTGAGAGAATGCTTTGAGCGCTAGGCGGATGGCTCTGAGCTCCAGGAAGTTTATCTGCTGAGCTGACTCCCAAGGAGTCCAGAGGCCTTGAGTACATGTCCCTTGGCAATGTGCTCCCCAACCCAGGAGAGACGCATCGGTCGTCAGGACCTGAGAATGCGGAGGGGACTGAAAAGTCACTCCTAGTACCAGGTTGAGCAGATGAAGCCACCATTGTAGAGAAGAGACCAGCTGGTCGGAGATCTTTACGGAGTCCGCTAGGCTCCCCGTGGCCTGATACCATTGATGGCGAAGGCACCACTGAGCAGGACGCATGTGCAGTCGGGCATTGGGGGTCACATGGACCGTGGAAGCCATATGGCCGAGCAGTCGCAGAAAGTGCCTGGCTGAGACCAGCGCATTGCTGTGAAAGAGGCCGGCGAGATCCATGAGCCGCTTGGCCCTGTCTAGAGGGAGGAAGGCCCACGCCTGAAGTGTGTCCAACCGGGCGCCGATGAACTCGAGATTTTGAGAGGGGAGCAAAGTGGACTTTGCGAAGTTTATGACAAAACCCAAGTGTTGGAGCAGAGCCACCGTGCGATGAGTGGCTTGAGTGGCTTCGTGGGAAGACTGGACTCTGATGAGCCAGTCGTCCAGGTATGGGAACACAAACAGACCTTGAAGTCTGAGATAAGCCGCCACCACTGCGAGGCATTTGGTGAACACCCTGGGTGCGGAGGATAGGCCAAAGGGCAGCACTCTGTACTGGTAATGATTTCCTCCCACAACAAATCTGAGATATTGTCTGTGGTCCGGATGAATGAGGATATGAGTATATGCATCTTTCAGATCCAAGGAGCATAGCCAGTCTCCCTGCTGGAGGTAGGGCAGCAGGATTCCAAGGGTAAGCATCTTGAACTTTTCCTTTGCAAGGAACTTGTTGAGGTTCCGCAAGTCCAGGATGGGCCTGAGGCCTCCTGTTCTTTTTGGAATCAGGAAGTACCTGGAGTAAAACCCCTGGCCCTTCAGGTGGTGGGGCACCGGTTCCACGGCTTGTTCCTGAAGGAGACTTGCTAACTCCTGAAGTAGTAAGTCCCTGTGCAAAGGTAGTCGGGGAGGCTCCCCTGGAAAGTAGGAGGGAGGTACCTGGTGAAAGTGAAGAAGATAACCCTTTTGAACTATATGAAGTACCCAGGTATCTGTGGTGATGTTGGACCACCTTTGGGCAAAGTGGACCAACCGGCCTCCTGTGCTGAGAGAAACCAGCTGAGGGGGAGAGGCTATGCTGAGGAAGTCAAAAACCCCCACCCTGCTGAGCAGGGGCCGGTGGTGCAGGCTTGGGGGCTTGCTGCCTACGGGACCCATTACCCCGTCCCTTGGCCTGCTTTCCCTGTGGGGGAGCCGCTGAGGCCTGATAGTGAGGGTAGTATTTATAGGCAGCACCTTTCCTCGGGTAAAAGGGCTTTTTCCCCGAGGCCTTCTTCTTTTGAGAAGGGGCAGAGGTCTTCCTCGAGAGACGAGTCCTGGTGAGAGTCTCCGTCTCGATTTGTGCAGCCTTCTCATCCATGGGTTTGCCAAAGAGGTTATCACCTCGGCAGGGGACATCGACCAACTTGTCCTGTACCCAGGGCTCGAGGTCGGACGTCTGAAGCCAAGCCTGGCGGCGTCCACCGATGCCAGCCGCAGCTACTCGAGCCGACGCCTCAAAACCATCGTAGGCTGCTCGAGAGATAAACTTGGAGCACTCTCGAATACCAGTAGACAAGGACTGGAACCTCTGCAAAGGTTCGTCGGAGAGACCAGCAGAGAACCCGGCTATTTCCTTAGCCAGGTCTCGGAGATACATGCCCATGTAGAGCTGGTATGTCTGGACTCGACAAGCAAGCATAGAGCCCTGGAAGCACTTCCTACCGAGGGCATCCAGGCTTCGGGCTTCCCTACCAGGGGGCACCGAGGAGTGCATTTTTTGACTCTTTAGTCTATGCATGGCCGATTCCACCACCATGGAATGGTGCGGTAGTTGTGCCTTTTGGAAGCCGGGGCTCTTGCGGACTCGATAAATGGAATCGACCCGCTTGCTTAACACCGGCGACGACGCCGGGCTCTCCCACATGCGGAAGAGAAGTCGTTCCAGCATCGGAGGAACCGGTACAATAAAGGCCTCCTTCGGTGGAGAGTCATATTGGAGGGCATCGAGTTCTTCGACTCGAGGCTCCTCCTCGGGATCCGCAGGGAAGGCCAAGGCCTTGGCCATATCCCTCACGAAGTCCGAGAACCGGGTATCCTCCGGGGGGGGGGGGGACCGTCTCCGAGGTTCGGACTCGGGTGAGTCCGAAGGGACACACCGAGTCCGAAAGGAACCAGGTGACTCTTCGTCCTCAGATTCCCAGGCCGACTCCTCGGAGGAGGAGTCGATCGGCTCCGGTCGGGCGGGCACCGATGCTATCCGCTCCGACGCCGAGGGAGTCGGCGTCGACGACCTCGGTCCCAAACGGGAGGCCGAAGGAGACCTCGACCGAGGATCGACTCGAGCCCTCATGGACTCGAGGATCGGCTCGGTCTCCGGCGTCGATTTGGAGGTCGACGTCCCGGCGGTCAGGGCAGAAGCACCGGCGAGGCCAGCGATCAATACCCGCTGCTGGTCCAAGAAGGCAGTCAGACTGCTCTCCAAGGCCGTCAACCTGAGTCCGAGCTCAGGACACCCAGCAGCCCCCGACTCGGGCCCCGACGGCGTCGGGCCCGACGTCGGGTCCTTCGGAGGCGAGTCAAGGAGGACAACAGTACTCACGTGAGCGGGCAAGTCCACCTCGAGTCGAGGATGTTTTGAAGGCCTCTCCGTCTCCTAGGACCCGGGACGGGAATCGGGGCTATGCGACCTGGCCCTCGAGGAACCAGGAGCGTCCACCGATCCCGCCCTCGCGGGTTTCTTCTTCCGATGATGTTCCCGGGTAGGAGACCCCCTTTCAGAGGAACTCCGACGATGCTCAGGACCAGAGTCCCGAGACGTCGAAGCCTCTGAAGAGGTCCGAGCCCGGCCGGAGTCAGAGAAGATACGCTCCCGCTGGTGCTGCCGACTCCTCAACGCTTTTGAGGACATTTTGCCGCATGGCCCACAGATCATGGAGTCATGATCTGGGCCGAGGCAGCGGAGGCAGAAGTCATGAGTGTCTGTAAGAGACATGAGTTTCTTACAGAGGTCACACTTTTTAAAGCCGCTGGCAGCCATGGGGGGAAAAAGGGCTCCTGCGAGGTCGAATGACCGGGCTGCCAGGGAAAAAGGAAAAAGGCGCGAAATCTGTCACGAAGGACAAAAAGCCGAAAAATAAGGGACGGACTCGCAACCGGCGTCGCGAGTCCGGGCAGGAAAAGAACCGGCGTCGAACTGAAGAAAAAAGAGAAAAATAGAGAAAAAATCAACTTTTCTGCGGGGATTCCCAAAGGCTTTCTTTGAAAGCTGGGGAAAATTGCTCCACGGGGGCTCCGTCGGCGCCGACGTCACCCATATGTGAGGACTGACTTCCTGCTTGGTCCTGGAGAATACTTGTTTCCCTGCTGTCTTTCAAGGTTATAGCTAGGGCATAGATCAGTGTTCATACCTGAGCTTCCATTGCTGTTAGAGTTCCTCTCTATATAGCCTGGCCAGTATGTAGTCCAGTTCTTATGTCCAGCCTTCCAATCCAGATCCCTGGACACTGGATCTCTCTTCACATACCTTCTGGCACAGGTCTTAGGGTCCCTTCCACGTGCAGCCGTCTCCCTCACAGGTAGCGTCTGGAGTTTCCTAGCTCTGCAGCACCATTCCTCTGGCTTTCCCCAGTCCAATGGTGTATGCTGGCCCTTGAAATGCCTCCCAGTATACGTATTGCTCTGGACTCTTCTAGACCTCTCAAAGGCTTTTCTCTTCCTTCTTCCAAAGTTATGATCCTATCCCAAAGAGCTGACTAACTTCTAAATGGCACAGAAGAACTGCATGTGGGCTGTGATTGACAACATGTATAATCCCTGCTGAAACATGTAGGATACCAGACTCTGGACAGGAGTGTGCAGAGAATGGACTTACAGAATGGAGCAGATGCCAGCCTAATATAAGGTTGATGAAAAAGTTTGCAGAACTGAGCCTTGAAGATTCTAACTTGTGCTTGAAGCGAAAATCACCCAATTGAAACTACAGTGAAACAAAGAAGAAGATGCAGGGCGGGGACCGAGCAGCCCAGACCGAGCAGGCCAGCAGGGAACGGCCTACCTGATAAGAAGCACAGCACATTTAGTTATATGATACTGAGTGAAGGGCCTCAAGACAGAAACCTGATAATGGGGAGGGTCCCAGGGTAGAGTCTGCAAATATATGCAGAATGTTCTGGAACTATTTGCTGCAGAGGAGTATATAACAGAGGTAACGGCCGAGTGTGGGCGGGACAGCCTTCTCTTTCACTATTATTCAGAGCCAGAGAACTCTGTCCGCATCAGGCAGACTGTTTATAGCTTTGCTTGTAACTTCCTTACTTTTTGTTTTTGCCCAAATAAATTATTTTATTATGGAATAAGCAGAGTGTCGCCTGATTGATTATTGTATCCACCCCAGGGGAGATTTGTCCGAGCACCCTGGCGGACAATTGGCGCCCGAACAGGGACTTGAGTGTTTAATACTCCAAGTATTTAATACTCCTAAAACTTTTATTCTAAATTGTCCCGTATTCCTCTGATATTGGCTGTACATCAGGGATGAGGATACCCCCTATTGCTTCACTAATTAAATAGAGGAGGGGATACCTCCTGCCGGTTCAGGGGATGAGAATTTTGTTGTGAGAGAAGAGAGAGAGATTTGGATACCGTTCTGAGATGAACGAGAGAAAAAAAGTTTGGATGAGACTCCTAAAAATTTTCTAAATTGTCTTGGGATACCCCTGATTTTGGCTTTATATCAGGGATGAGTATACCTCCTATATCTATATATCTATATAAAAAAATTACATATAGGGGATGAGGATACCATTCTGAAATGAACGAAGTTGGATGCCGTTCTGGTAGGAACGAGAGAGAGATTTGGATATCGCGCAAAGACTACAAACAAGAACAGAAGATTTACCCAGGTTTGATTGCACATGTATTTTTATGTTATTAATGTTGCTTTGATGTGTAGAAAAAACTGTTAGATTGTCTCTGTAAATGTTAGAGTGTCTCTGTATTTAGTTGTAACATTAGGGAAAGATTAGGGAAAGAGAAAGTTTGTCCAGACATTAGCTCTTTATATTTCCAGGACTGCAGGATACTGTAAGCCTGAAAAAAAAAATTGTCCCACTCATTTGGTCCCTGGAGCTGAACTGATTAGAATTCTTTGTGAACCAGAATGTGAAAAGTGGGATACTCCTGTGGGAAATTCCTGGGGAGCGTAACTGTTTGCTTTTATTTTCTTCCACAAGTTAGAATCTTCAAGGCTCAGTTCTGCAAACTTTTTCATCAACCTTATATTAGGCTGGCATCTGCTCCATTCTGTAAGTCCATTCTCTGCACACTCCTGTCCAGAGTCTGGTATCCTACATGTTTCAGCAGGGATTATACATGTTGTCAATCACAGCCCACATGCAGTTCTTCTATGCCATTTAGAAGTTAGTCAGCTCTTTGGGATAGGATCATAACTTTCAACATCATTATCAAAGTAAGCCAAATTAAGTAAGCCAAATTAGTCCTTAACCCCCGTCCTTAACCCCTACATTCTTCCAAAGGGTTTCTTTCCTTCTCTGTCCGTCCGGTTTGGCTTCTGCTTCTGATGATCTTTCAGATGAAACTGATGATCAAGCTCAAGCTGATTCTCAGGATAATGAGGATGATTCTCTGTAGAATAAACTCTACTTTTATTCTGCTTAGATGAGTGCTCCTCCCTAACACAGCGCAGCTGTGCTGAATCAGGCCCTGCCCTTTGAGATGAGTGCTTAGGGATTACCTCATAGCCCTCCTGATTGAACACACGTTTCCCCACTTCAGCTCCTCTAATGGCTGTTGGAAACCTGGGGCATTCTGGGACTGGTAGTCTTTTATGGGAAAATTCTGTTTTCTTATTTCTACCAGAACTGACAGGTTGCTTGTTCAGAGTCACTTCACCTTTTCTATAGCTCCTTCCTGAGCTATGATAAGCTTCCTTATCACATACCCCCCTGCTTAAGTTATTACGGACTGGTGTTACTGGTGAAACTTCTTTTCTACAGTCCGTAATACCTACGAGAGTGTTATCTTTTTGAAGCTCACTTACTTCCTGACTGGCTTCAGGGTCATTATTATTTACAGGCCTCTCCTTCCAAGACTTAAGTACATTAATATGGTAGGTCTGCCTACGCCCTCTTGCATTTTCTACCATATAAGATACTGGGCTCACTTGTTTAACAACCTTCCATGGCCCTTTCCACTGTACTTCAAATTTTGGGGCTGTACCTGCTACTTGAACCAAAACCTTTTCACCAATGTTTAATTGGCGGCTTTTGGCCTTCCTATCATACCACCCTTTCTGGCGAACTTGACTGTCTTGCAGGTTCCTCTCAGCAACCTGCGAGGTCCTTTTCAAACGTGCTCTCAGGTCACGTAGAAACTGTGGCACCTCCTGACTTCCTGGTTCAGGATCAATCCATTGTTCCCTCAAAATATCTAACAAACCCCGTGGAGCCCTACCATACATCAATTCATATGGAGTTACACCTAGGGACACTTGAATTCTTTCCCTGCAGGCATATAAGGCAAAGGGCAATAACATATCCCATTCTTTTACCTCTCCTGCTAACCCCCTTCTCAACATTTGTTTGAGAGTTTGGTTGAATCTCTCCACCAAACCGTTTGATTGTGGATGGTAGGCTGAGGTTTTCACGTGATGAATGCCAAAGGCATCCCAGACCTGGGCCAAATATTTGGATACAAAATTGGACCCTCGGTCAGTCAACACCTCTCTTGGGAATCCCACTTCACAAAACAATTTTACTAGCTCTAAAGCTATTGTTTTTGCAGAAACATTCCTCAATGGTATGGCCCAGGGAAACCTTGTTGCCTGATCTACCATAACTAGGATGTATTGGAAACCTCGGGGCGTTTTGACTAATGGGCCTACAATATCCATGGCAATGCGACCAATTGGGTCTGTGATAATTGGCATGGGGATCAATGGCACCACCGGTGGGTGAGCCGCTGTAACTCGCTGACACGCTGGACATGCAGCACAAAACTGGGCAGTTTCTTTGAAAATACCTGCCCAGTAAAAACGCATAAGTATTTGATCCAGCGTTCCTTGCATCCCTTTATGACCTCCCACTGGATGATCATGTGCTAGTCTAAGTACTAGCCCTTTGAAAGTTGTGGGTACCACCAATTGTTTACGTATGGTCCCATTTCTGGGGTCCTGACTCTCTTTATATAATATTTCATTATCTAGTCTGAATCTGGGCAACTCCTCCCTGACCTCCTGAGCATACTTAAAAGCTCGGGTGAGAGCTTGATCAGCTCGCTGCTCTTGTGGAAAGTTAGGAAACTTTGCCACCAACTCAGCTGGCACCCAGGGTAAACTTTGACCAGCTAACATCTCAGCCCTACCCTGTGCTCTGCAAAGTCTCTCACGCCGCTTTTGTGCTTTCAACTTTCTTACTTTACCAGATGATGGGGTTATTAAATCATCATGAGAGGGTAAGTCTCCTAATAACTCTGCCTGCTCCCCCTCCTCCTTCTGCTGGCTCTCTACCTTAGCCTGTAAGCGGGTGGATACAAGGCCCCTCTTATTACCCATAGTTTGGCCTTCTGGAAGCTTAACCATCTTTTTAGCTAGGGACTGAGGACTTCCAAAGAAAGGCCCGGGAGCTATTTCCATTACTCCTTCTCCCTCCCTCTTTCCTAGCCCTTCCACTAGACCCTGCTTAAATCTTGGCCAGTCCCTTCCTAGAACCAAATCAAAGGGTAGCCTAGGCTCTACTGCTAACAGGACTTCCTCTTGTTCCCCCAGGCACTTAACCTTTAGCCTATAGGTGGGATATGATGTTGCAGCACCATGAATGCACCTGATGTGAACTTGGCTTTCAGGGGTTCTAGGCACAAATCCTTCTTGGGCCTCTATCCTCTTCCAAAGCCTTTTTGACATCATACTCTGGTCTGCCCCAGAGTCTAACAAAGCATTTGTGGTAATTCCTTGTACATCAACCATCAAAAGAAATCCTTCTTTGGGCTGTTTTAAATCCACCCCCATTAAGCTAGTGTGTGTCTGGCATCTCTTTTCTAAATGTCCCCATTTTCCACATTTGAAACATTTCTTTCTATTCCACTGTGTCATCTGGTTTGATACAGTACATTCATTTTCAGAAACATTTTTAATTATTTTCTTTTCTGATACAGCACATCTTGCCTCAGCACCAATCTTCAGAGGGCCACCCATTCTATGGCAAGCCTGCGTGGCTTCCAAGAATCTCTCTGCTAGCATGGTTGCCTCTCCAAGATTTTGGCAATTTTGCTGTATAAGGAAAGTGTGCAAATCTTTAGGGACCGCAGACATAAATTGTTCAAGCATTATAATGTCTAATAACATTTCTACCGTCTTTTGCTCAGGCTCCAACCATTTTACAGCTAAACCTCTGATTCTCTGACTCAGAGCCCTGGGTGTTTCACCCACTCTCAATGTAGTAGCCCTAAACATTCGCCTATACTCTGAAATAGACAACCCTAGGCGATCTCTAATAGCAGCCTTTACATCCTTATAATTCAAAGCCTGGGCTGCTGGCATTGCTCTGTAAGCTGCAAGCGCCTCTCCAGTTAATGAGGCTGCCAGCCTTACTGCCCACTGGGTCTCTGGCCATGCTAATGCTTGTGCCACTCTTTCAAAAGACTCTAGAAAATCATCAGCATTATCATCTGGAGTTAGTTTCCCAAAACTAAATGCCCCAATCCCTTGATTGAGTCCCACACTGTCCACATGTGGTGTACCAGTATTTACTGCTGGTCTTGCATCTGGTCCACTTTGGTTCTGCAGTTGAACTAGGGCTTGCACCAGATCAAGCACTGGCCTCTGCTGTTCCATTAAGGCTTTCATAGCAGTGTCCTGAGCCTGCTGTGCTAGCTCCTGTTGCCTGCTAAACTGGGCTGCCATCCATTCAGCTAGTTCCCTTGGATCCATCTTGATCCTACCTTGTGTCAGTGATGAATCCAGCTCTGCACAGGGTCTTTTCCTCCTGGGACAGCTTCCTGGAACAACCACTTCTCCTCCAAAGTGCAGTTGAGGGAAAATCTTTTTTCCAGCTTTAAACTTGAACTTTAGTTGTAATCCTCAGCAAGTAAATCCCCTTTGTGCAAAAGCAATCCGAAAAACTACGCCATTTGTCAGATGGCTGCCTGGGTGAGAATCTTCACAGTCTTGGCAAGTGCATATATCTATATGATTTGCAAGGGATTGTGGGCAATGCAGTTCATTCACACCAGACACAGCTGCTGACAATAATTTAGTTGTGCTCAAGTGTAAAGCCAATAAGATATTTATTTATGGGGTTATTTCTCCCAATACAGATATGCTTGGTAGCACATAAATCAGGTTACTTGCTTTCAGTGTTAAACTTGAAAAAACAAAATCAGGAAAACAACCTTTAAACTTGTCAAGCAATCAAAGCAAAAGAAATAAGACCTGGTTGGTACAAACTGGTCTTTTCTGTAGGCATTAGCTAATGTTTTCTTAGCATATATCAAACAACAAACCAAAAGCCACAAAGAAAGAAAAAAACTGTTATTTTCAGGTAAACTTCTTATATCTTCCCACATAGATTCAGAAGTGATTCTCTCCTAGCTCACAAGCAATTAGGTAAGGCTCAATTGCTAGTAGTTATCCAGCTGAAACCCCTTAGCTGGCTTGCTTTCTACTGTGTGGGTCAAATCCTGCTTCAGGAGCTTTTCTGAGTAGATTAAAGAACAAGTTTGTATTTCTTTGTGATGGTTGCTGTACTTTATAACAGAAAATCATCAAAGGAGTTTGGACAGAGAGCAGTCCATATAAACACATTCTTCATCTGCAATCATTCCCCCTTCTTCAACAAGCATGGGTTCAATATCATAGATTGGCACAGATGAATCTCTCAATGGAGCACTTTCAGGAGAATACTTGTTTCCCTGCTGTCTTTCAAGGTTATAGCTAGGGCATAGATCAGTGTTCATACCTGAGCTTCCATTGCTGTTAGAGTTCCTCTCTATATAGCCTGGCCAGTATGTAGTCCAGTTCTTATGTCCAGCCTTCCAATCCAGATCCCTGGACACTGGATCTCTCTTCACATACCTTCTGGCACAGGTCTTAGGGTCCCTTCCACGTGCAGCCGTCTCCCTCACAGGTAGCGTCTGGAGTTTCCTAGCTCTGCAGCACCATTCCTCTGGCTTTCCCCAGTCCAATGGTGTATGCTGGCCCTTGAAATGCCTCCCAGTATACGTACTGCTCTGGACTCTTCTAGACCTCTCAAAGGCTTTTCTCTTCCTTCTTCCAAAGGGTTTCTTTCCTTCTCTGTCCGTCCGGTTTGGCTTCTGCTTCTGATGATCCTTCAGATGAAACTGATGATCAAGCTCAAGCTGATTCTCAGGATAATGAGGATGATTCTCTGTAGAATAAACTCTACTTTTATTCTGCTTAGATGAGTGCTCCTCCCTAACACAGCACAGCTGTGCTGAATCAGGCCCTGCCCTTTGAGATGAGTGCTTAGGGATTACCTCATAGCCCTCCTGATTGAACACACGTTTCCCCACTTCAGCTCCTCTAATGGCTGTTGGAAACCTGGGGCATTCTGGGACTGGTAGTCTTTTATGGGAAAATTCTGTTTTCTTATTTCTACCAGAACTGACATGTTGCTTGTTCAGAGTCACTTCACCTTTTCTATAGCTCCTTCCTGAGCTATGATAAGCTTCCTTATCACAAATGACAGCAGTGGATTGCCTCTATTGAGAAGAAGCAACTGCAGATTCTAATCCCAAGAGTCACAAGCATCTGATGGATTGATCAGAAACCCTGTGGTTGCTGGGTTTGCTGAGCCTGGCGAGAGGTTGAACTCTGCAGACCAGGACGATGCTTCCCCTCTTTGGGAACATCTGTATGATGGGCAGATGTCCAGTGTCCAGTTATGGGAGCAGTTCCACAAAATAAGAACCCAGCAAATCACAACCATTGTCACAAGCCTGAAAAGCACCACCTCCCCACTAGATCCCTGTCCTGCATCCTGGATCAAGGCAGTGAAACAAGACATAGCACCTCACATAGCACACATAGTTAACCTATCCCTACAACAAGGAATCATGCCCTCAGAACTAAAGAAATCAGTCATTAGACCAATCCTAAAAAACACTACACTCAACGGAGAAGACCCAGCCTCCTACCGTCCCATATCAAGTATCTCATTCCTGGCAAAGATCATAGAAAAAACGGTCCTTCTACAACTCCAAGACCATCTGACTGACAGTGCTCCTCTTGATGACCAGCAATATGGCTTCAGGCAACATCATGGAGTTGAAACCCTGTTACTAGTTCTACTTAACAACCTCCTAAAGGGCCTTGAAAACAAAAAGAAAATGTACATTCTTGTATTCATTGACATCTCAGCTGCCTTTGATACAGTTAATCATGGGACCCTCATAAATAGGATAAAATCAATAGGAATAACAGGAACCCCACTAAAATGGTTCTCATCCTACATCTCAAATCGAACACAACAGGTTCAATTCAACGGAGAAAAAGCAGAATCTTTCTCACAAACACAGGGAATCCCCCAAGGCTCTGCTCTCTCAGCACTTCTGTTTAACATATATATGCAGCCACTATGCAAAATTTTCTCACGGCACGAAATTAATTACCACATCTATGCCGATGATATCATGCTATACACACAACTAGACACTAAAAACCCAGACTACAACCCACTGGAGACATGTATCGGAGAGATGCAAGACTGGTTACAACAAAGTAGCATGTCAATTAATCACAAAAAAACCGAAGTAATGTATATCTCCAAAGAACCGAATTTTGACCCTCCCACATCAATAACACTATGTAACAACACTTACCAAACAAAAAAAGAAATAAAGTATCTAGGAGTCACATTTGACTGTGACCTAAAGATGGAAAAACACCTCCGAAAGACCAACAGAGCAGTTTTCCACAAGCTTAGAGTGCTCCAACCCATTCGGAATATTATTGATCCCCAAGACTTCAGAACAGTGGCCCAAGCACTCATCATGCCACATTTTGACTACTGCAACGCCATCCTACAAGGTTTACCTAAAAAAACCCTAAACATATTACAAATGGCACAAAATGTAGCTGCCAGGGTCATAATGAAGAAAAATCTAAGTGACCACATCACACCAGTGCTAATTCAATTACACTGGCTACCCATAACAGCTCGCACAAAATACAAAATACTAACAACCACCTTCAAACTCATCCACAACTTAGCACCTTCCTTCCTCAACAACCTAGTAAGATTGCAACCTCCTACCCGAAACAGAAGAACCCACAATTCCAACATCCTTCACACTCCAACAGATATAAGATCTGCCAAAACTAACACCAGCCACAGGGCTTTCTCATATGTGGCGCCAACACTGTGGAACCAACTCCCACCAGAACTACGAGCTAGCAATGACCTTCTAGACTTCAGAAAGAAACTCAAAACGCACATTTTCCAATCACATTTCAACCTGAACTAAACCCACAGATGGAGCAGCCCCTGACCACTGTGTCCAAGACGATTATCCTGTATATATGTATTTATGTATATCTGTAAATGAACTCCCCCATAGCTAAGAAGTGTTAACTCTGTATGATGTGCTTTTCTGACAATCTGTATGTAAGCAAAATTTGTACCTGCCTTGATTCGACAGTCCAAGAAGATTATCCTGTATATATGTATTTATGTATATATGTAAATGAACTCCCCCATAGCTAAGAAGTGTTAACTCTGTATGATGTGCTTTTCTGACAATCTGTATGTAAACAAAATTTGTACCTGCCTTGATTCGGCAGTTTCACAATAGTAATCCTACCCGCTTCTGATCGCTGGAAGGAGCGGGCTACAAATGCTTGCTAAATAAATAAATAAAATAAATAAAATAAAACCTTCTTCTCCTATGGGAAGAAAGTTTGGCAGGACATTTCCTACCTACTGGGACAGAAGAAGGTGCAGAACAGCCCCTAGGAACAGGTAAGTCAGTGGAGAACTGAGTAACCTGACGTAAAGACTCCTTGTTGAAAAGATTGTCTCCAGTGCAAGGAGTATGTCCCAGTCTGTGCTGTGCCCATTTGTCCAAGTCTGAAGCTTGGAGCCAGGCTCTACGTCGTGCCCCTATAGTTATAGCAGAAGTCCTGCTAACAGACTCAAAAGAGTCTAGGGAAGCACGAGTAAGAAACCAAGAGATATTCTGGAGATGCTTGAGCAGTGAAGAATAGTCTGCACTCTTGGACTCTGGAAGGGAAGGAGTCAAAAGATGTAATTGCTTTGTGACCTCCTCAAGAGATAGACTCATATAGAAAATATATGAGAGAATTCTTGCAGAAAGCATAGATGTCTGGAAGGTTTGACGTCCAAAGGCATCAAGTGTCTTAGACTCACGACCTGGCGGAGAAGAAGAGTGCTTTTTCTTGCTCTTTACCCGCCTCATTGCTGATTCCACAACTATGGAATGATGAGGAAGTTGAGTCTTTTGAAACCCTGGAGAGGGGGGCACCTGATATAAGAGATCAGTTGCTCTGGAAGGTGGGGGTACCCTTAAAGGTGTTTCCCACATTCCTAGAAGGAGATCCTGCAAGGAATGATGCAAAGGAAGCATTATGTTCTCCTTTGCTTTGGTAGAAAGAGAGCCCTGTGCAGGATCATGTCCTGGGATAGGAATGGCAAGAGATCTTGCTATATCCAGGAGGAAACTCTGAAAAGAGGGTTCCCCAACAGGAATTTCCCTTGGACAGGTTAGATCTGAAGAACTAGCCTGAGCACCGACAGAGCTATCCAGATATATAGAAATAGAAGATCCTGCACAGTGCAGTGTGGAATGCTTAAAGGATGGTCGCTGGTACTGGCTGTCAGGAGCAGCGACCGTCATTACCCCATTGTCCATGCCAGGTATCGACTCCAAGCTTGGCATAGAAGGGAGCGATCCTGTTGAAAAAAGCATGGTAGGAGTTGGCCACGATGCTACTGTGGATACCAGTATCGATGCCAATACCGGTACCGATGTTGGAGTCGAACCCGACAAAGACATCGGAGCAGTCATCGGTGACAGTTCAATCGGTACCGAGGTAACCGAAAACCTCCGGGTGCTATCCTCGGTACCGAGCCACCGGTATCGATCGGCGTCGGTACCAAAGTGTATTGGTACCGAGTCTTCCAGACTAGAGAGCGATTCTAAACTCGGCATTGATAAGCGAAGCATGGAAGGCACCGACCGTAAGGGTAATGAGGACATCGGTACCGACTTCGGTACCGTGTCTGATACCGGTGAATGAAGGTCAGCTAGTGGCAACTCAATCGGCCTCGGGGGAACCGAGAGTTGCGGATCTGAATCATCGGAACCCAGCCTTCGGTACCGCCGAGAGCCGGTACCCAGTCCTCCAGACTGGAGATCGATTCCAGACTCGGCATCGAAGGAAGCGAGGCTATCGATGCACATCTGCAGGGTACCAACGTCGGTGGTAGTATCGGTGCTGGTACCGATAATGAAAGGTCGGTCTGGAGTGTATCCACCGGTCCCGAAGGCACCGAGGATGCCAGATGACCATCCCTGGTGAGGAGTGTTTCATCCAACACCAGTGCCGATGTCGGGGTATCGGTACCGCTCGAAGCGGATGCCACCACCGGACACGGCTCAGGTATGTTCTGTGAGGGGTGAACCCCAGGAACAACCTGAAACCCCTGAAAGGCTTTTGAGACCGAAGACTCCAGCCGGGGTTTTGAAGCCAGTAGGCCCTTGAGGGCAAGGCCGGAGCCGTCTACATGCTGTGCATGAGACCTACCACTCGAGGGCTGGCTAGTCTTAACAGACTGTTTGTGGGTTACCTGATCCTGTGTAGAAGAAGAAGGGGACGGTGCCCCGAAGCTGGAGGGAAACCGTGTATCAAGGGAACCTCGATATTGAAGACCTCTTCTCACCAAACTGTTGTCAGGACCCAAGCAGGTTAGACACCGACTTCGAGGGTCTAAAAATAAAGTTGTACCGCCACAGTTTGAACATTTCTTGGAGAAAGTGGCTGGCGGTTCCATGAAGGAAACAGAAGAGGCCTAAAAGGCCTAAAACACCGTGGGACACTATGAAGAAAAAATATTCCTTGAAAAAGGAAGATTTACAAGAAAAGAAAAGAAAACACCGGCGGTACCGGTGGCGTCGGGAAGACAGCCGCGACCACAAGAAAACTAAAAAAATAAAACAAGAATTTTCTGCGGTGACAGGAGGACGTCCTGCCGGCTCCGCGGAAAAATGAAAACTGAGGAGAGGCAGTTGGGAAAGGCGGGAAGGCAGCACGCAGGCGTGGTGGGATGCTTCCAAAAGCTCTTTGATTGGACGCTGGGAAGCGTTCCCGCGCAGACTCCGTCGGTACCGACGTACCCATATGTGAAGACTCATTCCTGCTTGTTCCTGGAGATACCCCTTTCCACAAAATTAGCCGTTAAGGACTTAGATTTCTTTCTGAAATCCAGAGTCTCTGAACAGTTTCTACGATATCTAATAAACTGGGAAAACGGCAATCCATCTCTAAGTCGCACAGGATGTGCACTGGCATAGTGGAGGAAAGTATTTCTATCAGTTATCTTTCGATTTACAGTAGTAACCCATCCATTATTCCCTTTACAAACCACTACATCAAGAAACACCATTTTCTTGGAGGGATAAGAGTGCATGAATTAAATATTAGGATCAAGATCATTCAACCACATAAGAACATAAGATATGCCATACTGGGTCAGACCAAGGTCCACCAAGCCCAGTATCCTGTTTCCAACAGTGGCCAATCTAGGTCATACGTACCTAGCAGTTTCCCCAAAAGACACAGGTTCCACAATGCTTGTATTGGGTCAAGCATTGATATCCTGGGTCCCTTCTTAATAATGGTTTATGGACATTTCCTCCGGGAACTTGTCCAAACCTTTTTTAAACCCAGCTACACTAACAGCCTTTATTAATCCTCCAGTAACAAATTCCAGAGTTTGATTACACGTTGAGTGAAAAAATATTTTCTCTTATTTGTCTTAAATAGTTTACCCTGTAGCTTCATTACAAGAGATAGTTATGCTTATTTTGTTTTTTATTGTATTGCTATAAATGGATCCACTGTATCTGTCCCGTGCCATTTTGAATTCTGTTACTGTGTTTGCCCCCACTACTTCCATCGGGAGGGCATTCCAAGCATCCACCACCCTTTCAGTGAAAAAGTATTTCCTGACATTGCCTTTCAGTGTACCCCCTTGCAGCTTCATGTTATGCCCTCTAGTTTTACAGCTTCCCCGTCTTTGGAAGAGGTTTGTTTGTCTAATAATACTCTTTAATTATTTAAAAGTCTGAATCATATTTCCCCTGTCCCTCCTCTCCTCCAGAGTGTTCAAGTCTCTTCTCATAAGTCTTCTGACGCGGGCTCCAAATCATTTTGGTCGCCTTCCTCTGAACCGCTTCCAGCCTTTTCATATCCTTTGCGAGATACGGTCTCCAAACCTGAACACAATATTCCAATTGAGGCCTCACCAGCGACCTGTACAGTGGCATTAATACCTCTTCCTTTCTGCTGGTAATTCCTCTCTGTATGAAGCCCAGCATCCTTCTGGCTTTTGCCACCGCCTTGTCACACTGTTTAACCACTTTGAGATCATCAGAAACAATCACACTGAGGTCCTTCTCCTGGTCCATGTACACCATTCTCTCACCCCTTTTTGCATACAATTCCCTTGGATTTGTGCTTCCCAAGTGCATGACACTGCACGCCGGCATAGTACCTATGATGCCGTGCACATGCAGAACAACGGTCTACAGCTGATCACTGAATGGAGAATGCACCTATCTATCAGCTCAGTAAGATGCACTGACAGTGTGTGATACAAGCACAGAGCAGCTACAAACCGTGCTACTGAGCAGTTTCTGTGGTCACCATAAGGGTGAGGATGGGCACCCAGCACCAGGTCTCCAGTACCTACAGTGCTAGAAATAGTCTCTGCTGCCCGTGCTGCAGGTCTCCATCACTGCTAGTGTGTGGCAGGTATTGTCTGCACTGTGATTATGCTAGTCACCTTGTGTCCTGCAGCATGCTGTATGCATCAGTTTGAGAGTGAGATCATCTGTCTCAATCTCTCCTTTTTTTTCTCTCCATCGTTTTCCAAAAAGTTTTTTTTTCTGTAATTGGGGTATTGGCCAGCTTATCCTGGACCCATTGTTTGAGATCTGATGCCTGCAACAAAGCCATCCTGTGAGCCCCCAATGCAGACTGCTGAAGCTCTGCTTGTTGACTCAAAGGCATCAAAAGAGGCCCTGGTAATAAATTTTGAAGTATTTTGGCCTTACTTGATTTTGTGTAATGCACTCTGTTTATCATCAGAAAGCATGGGGGCAAACATCTCCAGATCCCTGGTGAAATCCTTGAGAAACATGCCCAAGTATAGTATGTAGGAGTTTATCCTGGAGGCCAATATGCATGCTTAAAAGCATTGATGCTCAAAGGCATTGCGCGTCCTCGAGTCCCTACCTGGAGGCATGGATGAGTGATTTTTGGAACTCTTTATTTGGCGTATCACCGATTCCACCACCATTGAGTGGTGGGAGAGTTGGATCTTCTGGAAGCCTGGGCAGTCTGGAACTCGGTACATGGTATCAAGCTTCTTGCTGACAGGCGGAACTATGAGAGGATCCTCCCACTAGCGGAGCATAAGATCTTGTAAGATGCGATGCACTGGTAAAGTAGCTGCTTCCTTAAATGTGGCAGGGTATTGGGGTATCTCCAGATCCTCTGCCCTCATTTCCTTCTCTGAAGCTACTGTGATGGCCAATCCTGCTACCATGTCCCAGATGAAGTCATGGAAGACATATCTTCTGGTGGAGACCTGCCCCACTCCTGTGGAGGGGAAAGGTCTAAAGGGATGTCTGGAGGTTCCTGGGAATCCAGTGATCCCTCGTCCGAATCAGAAGAACTGGAATTAGAGTCTGACCAAAAGTTGAAGTATCGGTGATCTTGCTTTTGCCCTCGATGCTTTGTTGACATCGAGGGTTGATGCCAATACCGATGTTCAGAAGTATCGGAATCGGGAGCCATGGCAGTTTTAGCCTGTTGGGTATCAGTGGTATCAGTTGGCTCCAACAGAGGCATCAGCCTCGGGAGCTCCAATGATGCAGGTTCAAGGGCCGGCATCAGGGCCAATACAGTTGGTTATAGGCAGGGTGCCAAAGCCTGCATTGCTGGAGTTGTCAATACTGTCTGTAATGAGGCTGCCAGGAATGTGGCCAAACTCCTCTTGAGAGCCGGCATGTGCTGGTCCAGGGAGATGGCCAATGTCTGGGTGGAAACACCAAAAGGGCTTTGAACCACCATCCCAGAGCATCAAACCGGTAGCTCTCCAGAAGTCGATTCATCGGGAGCATCCCAGAGCCCCCTCAGGTGCTTTGGAGAACAGGTCCTCCAGACAGGGCTGCACGGCTGGTTGGTCTGCATTGGAAGTACCCTTAGGGGAGTCTCGATGTTTATGCTGGAATTTTACTCTAGTCTCGGTATAAGTCTTCGAAGCTTATGCTTTTTTAGAAATCAGAGATTTACTTATGAGAGGAGGCCGATGTTCTCGATGATGTTTAAGCCACTGAAATCGAGTCCGGGACGAACAGCGATCCATACAGTCTGGCTCTGTTCTTTAGGCCTCTCTTTGCCATTTGTTGACACAAAGGACAAGAGTTTGGTAAATGGTCAGGGCTCAAACATTTTAGACACCAGTCATGCTTATCTGTGACTGAAATGAAACCAGCACATTGGGTGCATTTCTTAAAACCACTAGTTGGTCTTTCCATTTTTTTTAAACATGTTCTTCAAAATTGAAGAGGATATGGAGGCCTAAAGGCCTAGTTAGCAGTGAAACCCACAGGAAAAGAAAAGAAAAAGAAATAGAAAATTTTATACGTGAAAAAGAAAATTTATCGGGGCCGGTGTCAATCTGACAGAACCTACATCGGTGAAAAGGCAGAGCACAATATTTCACCAAAAAAGGAAAGTTTTTTGGCGGTGACAGAGGTGTATAACCTGTTGGCTCCATGGAAAATGAAGAACTGAGGAGAGGATTTGGGAAGGCAGGCACGCAGACACAGTGGAGTGCCCCCAAAGACTTTCCCATTGGATGCTGTGGAGCATACCCACGCGGACTCCGCCTGTGCCGACATCACCCATATGTGAAGACTGCATTTCTGCTTGTTTCTGGAGATTCTCTTTAATAATGTTTTATGGACTTTTCCTCCAGAAACTTGTCCAAACTGCTTTTAAACCCAGCTATACTAACAACTTTTATTATATCCTCTGGTAACATATTCCAGAGTTTGATTAATCGTTGAATAAAAAGTATTTTCTCTTATTATTCCTAAATGGGCTACATTGTAGCTTCATTGAGTGTCCCCTAGTCTTTCTACTCTTTGAAGGAGTAAACAACCGATCTACGTTTACCTATTCCACTTCATTTATTATTTTATAGACCTTTGTCATATCTATTCTCAGCCATCTCTTTTCCAAGTTAAAAAGCCCTAACCTTTGAAGCCTTTCCTTGTAGGGGTGTCCTTTCATCCCCTTGTTTACGCTTTTGGGTCAGGTTGAGGATTTGGACTAGGATGAAGATTTCCATGGTAGGTTGCTTAAGTGACGAAGTTTGGTGTTAATTTATTGATTAATTTCTTGTAATGTCTATCGTGTCTTCTTATATATTCTCTAATGTACTTTTAATATATGTATTTTTACACTCTTCCTTCAACAGTCTGCGCAGACAAAATTGGCAAAATATAAGTTGTTTAAATAAATAAAATAAATGCCTCGAACACCTATACAAATGCAGAATTTTTGTTGCACAAAAATGTAAGAAAACAGGAAAATGACCACCAAGAGGAAGGGACGGAGAAAACTGAGATGACCAGACCAGACAAGTACGAATTAACTCACTTTCAAGTACTAGAAAGATCATGGAAATGAGCACTTGAAGACTCTATGGAAAGTCAGGAGTAGAGTAGGCTTTAAACAAGGGCAGGCAGTTCCACAGATGCACAATCCTATCTTCTACAAAGCTTTGCAAACTTGTGAAGTTTTGTAACATTCCTCATCACAACAGGCTCTGTCAGATGACATCATCTAGCTGTGAGGACTTCATATTCTGTTTGCCCTCACAGAAAAATCACCAGGCCCATTCAATCAAAGTAGTTACTCACCTGTAACAGGTGTTCTCCAGGAGCAGCAGGAATCAGTCCTCACATATGGGTGACGTCGGCGCAGATGGAGCCCCCATGCGGAGCATTTCCCCAGCTTTCAAAGAAAGCCTTTGGGAATGCAGGCACGCATGCGCGGTCCCCTTCCCGCCCAAAGGTGTCATCTTGCTCAGTCCAATGACATAGCTAAAAGACAGCACGAAAAAAGAAAACAAACTATATACAACTGCAAATCCAAGGGGAGGACTGATTCCTGCTGCTCCTGGAGAACACCTGTTACAGGTGAGTAACTACTCTTTCTCCAGGACCAAGCAGGAAGTCAGTCCTCACATATGGGTGACTCCCTAGCTCTGGGCTAACAGGAACCCAGGCTGAAAAATAGAGCTCTCTCTAGAGCCTCAGCAACTGTGAGAGAATCTTCTCAGAGACCACACCTGAACGGTAGCCCAACACCAGGGCCGGAGGGTAGGAGTTGCCTAAACCTCAAAGAGATTACGGAGTACCGCTTGCCCGAAAGCACTGTCCCTACGGGACTCCCTCTCGAGGCAGTAGTGGTCTGCAAAAGTCTGTCTTGAAGACCAATTAGCGGCCCGGCAGATGTCTGCCAATGGAACAGAACGGAAGTGAGCTACTGATGCGGCCTTCGCCCTGACCCGGTGGGCCGTGACTCGACCCTCCAGGGAGAGGCCGGCTGCCCTGTATGCCCAGGCGATACAGTCTGCCACCCAGATGGACAATGTATGCTTAGAGACAGGCAACCCCAATTTATTAGGGTCAAAGGAAATGAAGAGCTGAGAAGTCTTTCTATGCCCCTGCATAAGTTCTAGGTAAAAGGACAGCGCCCTTCTACAATCCAGGGTATGCAAGACAGTTTTGGCCCTACTGGCGTGCGGCCTGGGAATGAACGTTGGAAGTACAACCTCCTGGTTGAGGTGGAAGGAGGATAATACCTTGGGAAGGAACTTAGGATGAGTCCTCAAGATTACCCTGTTCCTATAGAACCTGTTATACGGCCTATCCGAGACCAGGGCCTGAAGCTCACTCACACGCCTAGCCGAGGTGAGTGCCACAAGAAACAACACCTTCCAGGATAGGAAACATAAGTGGCAGGTAGCCATCGGCTCAAAAGGTGGGCGAGTCAGTTGCTGCAAGACCACATTGAGATCCCACTCAGTGGCCGGTGGACGAATAGGAGGCTTGAGCAGAAGCAGGCCTCTGAGGAAGCAAGACACCAGAGGGTGGCCCGAGAGGGATTGTCCATCCACCGGCGAGTGGTGAGCTGAGAGGGCACTGAGGTGGACCTGGACAGAGGTGGACTGAAGTCCCAGGTTGGACAGGTGGAGCAGGTATTGCAGTACCACCGGGACCGAGCAGGAGAAGGGATCCTCCTGCTGTTGAGAATACCAAGTGGAAAACCTAGGCCACTTCAGAGCATAGGCCTTCCAAGTGGAATGCTTCCTGGAGGCCAACACCACCTCTTCAACCTCCTTTGATAGGAGCAAGGGAGCAAGGACTAGCCTTTCAGCAGCCAGGCCATCAAATTGAGGGATTTGAGGTTGGGATGCAAGAGGGACCCCTGATCCTGAGTCAGAAGTTCGGGTTGCAGCCCCAGAGGAAGTGGAGCATCCACCGCCAACTGCAGAAGAAGAGGGAACCACGGGCTGCCTGGGCCACCTGGGGGCTATCAGGATCACCATGGCTCGGTCCTGCTGGGTTTTGAATAGAGTCCAGGCCACCAGAGGTGTGAGAGGAAACGCATACAGCAGGCCTTCTGACCAGGGGATCAGGAATGCATCTGTCGCTGCCCTCAGAGGATGCGGTTGTCTGGAACAGAACTTGGTAAGTTGCCTGTTCAGTGGATTGGCAAAAAGATCCATGGTTGGAAGTCCCCACTTCAGAAAGATCTGTTGGACTACCCGAGGATCCAACTGCCACTCGTGAGGCTGCAGGAGTCTGCTTAGCCTGTCTGCCAGGTAGTTTTCCTGGTCTGGGAGGTAGACCGCCCTGAGGGTCATGCCTGATTGATAGCCCAGGAGCAGAGAGCTTGTGCTTCCAGGCACAGGAGTCGGGATCCTGTGCCTCCCTGCTTGTTCACGTAGAACATAGCCACCTGGTTGTCCGTCTGAACTAGGACAGACTGGTGAGAGGACCCGAGAGAAAGTCCGTAAGGCTAGTCGAATGGCTCGCAGTTCCAACAGGTTGATCTGCTGGGCAGCCTCCCACGGAGACCACAGGCCTTGGGTGCAGGTCCCCTGGCAATGTGCCCCCTAGCCTTGCAGGGAAGCACTGGTTGTCAGTACCTGAGTGTGTGGGGAGGCTCGAAAAGGAACTCTCCCGACCAGGTTTGGGAGATGCCTCCACCAGCGTAGGGAGTCTACCAAGGGTTTGGACACCTTTATCCTGTCTGACAACTTCCCTGTGGCCTGTACCCACTGTGCCCTGAGGCACCACTGAGCCGGCCTCATGTACAGACGGGCATTTGGGGTGACATGCACTGTGGAAGCCATGTGACCTAAGAGCCGGGAGGAAGTGTCTGGCAGAGACCAGAGAGTTCGCCTGAAACTGGCCGGCCAACTTCATCAGCCTGTGAGCTCTGTCCACAGGCAAATAGGCCTTTGCATGGATGGTATCCAACCTCGCCCCTATGAACTCCACGTCCTGTGAGGGGACTAAAGTGGACTTTGGGAAGCTTATAATGAACCCCAGGTGCTGAAGCAGGGATATGGTTCTGAAGGTGGCCTGCCTGGCCTCTTGTGGAGACTGGCCCCTGATAAGCCAGTCGCCCAAGTAAGGGAACACAAAGATCCCCTGGTCCCTGAGGTAGGCCACAACCACCGCCAGGCACTTTGTAAAAACCCTGGGGGCGGAGGTGAGGCCAAAGGGAAGCACTCTGTACTGGAAGTGGTTCCCTCCCACCACAAATCTGAGGTATTGCCTGTGACTTGGATGGATGAGGATGTGAGTAAAAGCATCCTTCAGGTCTAAGGAGCATAGCCAATCTCCCTGCTGGAGGTAGGGCAGTAAGATTCCAAGGGTAAGCATCTTGAACTTTTCCCTCTCCAGAAACTTGTTCAGATTTCTCAGGTCTAGGATGGGTCTGAGACCTCCTGTTCTTTTTGGTACCAGGAAGTATCTCGAGTAGAAGCCTTGCCCTTCCAGATGGTGAGGCACTGGTTCCACCACCTGGTCCTGCAGCAGACCTTCCAACTCCTGAAGGAGTAAGTTTCTGTGCAGAAGGGGTCTTGGAGGCTCCCCTGGAAAGTAGGAGGAGGGTATCTGGGTGAAGTGGAGCAGATAGCCCCTCTCGATGATGCTTAACACCCAAGTATCCCCTGTGATGGCTGGCCACCTGTCTGCGTAGAGGGTCAGCCGACCTCCTGTGCCCTGGAGAGGAGGAGAGGCTATGCTGTCATAGTCAAAACCCCCTCCCTGCTGAGCAGGAGCCGGAGTAGGAGGATTGGGAGCCTTCTGCCTACGGGGCCCATGACCCTGCCCCTTGGCCTGCTGGCCCTGTTGGGGAGCTGCAGAGGCCTGGTAGTGAGGGTAGGTTTTGTAGGCAGTGGTCCTCCTCGGGTTAAAGGCCTTTTTCCCCGAGCCCTTCTTCTTATGAGAAGGGGCAGAGGTTTTCCTGGACAGCCTTGTCCGGGTAAGAGTCTCGGTCTCGAGTTCTGCAGCCTTTTCCGCCATGGGCTTGCCAAAGAGGTTGTCACCTTGACAGGGGACATCGACCAACTTGTCCTGTACCCATGGCTCGAGGTCCGAGGATTGTAGCCAGGCCTGGCGGCGTGCACTGATGTCGGCCCCTGCTACTCGGGCCGAAGCCTCAAATCCATCATAGGCTGCTCGAGAGATAAATTTCGAGCACTCTTGAATACCAGAAGACAAGGCCTTGAACCTCTGCAAGGGTTCCTTGGACAGACCAGCAGAGAACCCGGCAATCTCTTTTGCCAGGTCTCGAAGGTACATGCCCATGTACAGCTGGAAGGTCTGGACACGGCAAGCAAGCATAGAGCCCTGGAAGCACTTTCTACCGAGGGCATCCAGGTTCCGGGCTTCCCTGCCGGGAGGCACCGAGGGGTGCATCTTCTGACTCTTCAGGCGATGCATGGCCGATTCCACAACCATGGAGTGGTGCGGCAGCTGTGCCTTTTGGAACCCGGGGCTCTTGCAGACTCGAAAGATGGAATCGACCCAAAAGGATGTGAACAGGATGGAGTCGGTGCAGAGGGTGGCTACTAAAATGATTAGTGGTCTTCATTATAAAGCATATGAGGAGAGACTGAAGGATCTTAATATTGTCATAAGGTAGAGTCATCAGAGCCTATGGAAATAGGTAGAACAGATGAAAACAGATCTGAAAATGACAGCTCAGATCAGCACATGGAGCAGAGTTGCTATAGGCAACCAAAACAAACACTATCACATGGTGGGAGAACACGCCCGAGCAGCAAGCAGGTTCCTGATTCATTAGGAAATGAAGGGCAGCTGAGAAGGGGTGGAGCCCAACCAAGCACAGGGACACGCGTAGTTAAAACATGCTCACCTGAGGTTAGTGGGGAGAGGAGAAGAAGAGGCAGGACGAGGAGCAGAACAAGTTTCAGTTCTAGAAGCAGAGACACAGGAGTGAGAGAGAGTTCAGAAGCCAGCAGAACTGAAAGGTATATGGGAAGAAACACAGCAGCCTGTTGCAGAGAGCCGTGCCCAGCTAAGGATGTGCCAGGTGAAACTTACCAGAAAGCTAGGAGAAGCTACGGTACAGAAGCCAGGCTCAGGAAAGCTGAGGAGTTTTATCTTCCTAAAACCAGGTACAGCACAAGAGGGAAAGTCTGTCCTGGGGAAAGTTTTATGCTTAAGGAAAAGCCAAGACAGAAAGGCAGAGAAACGTCTCCGTCTCAGCAGTGCTCTGATAACTCACTCACACGCAGGAGCTCAGAGAAAAGGCAGTTGGGAGGTAGGCCAATTCCTTCTAATAGAAGAGCCTTTGAATATAGTGATTTGCCCTGTACGTATAAGGAGTTGTGTGACTCACAAAGGGAGCTCTCAAGAGAAGGTAGTAATTATTCACTACAATCTCTTAACCAGGAAGAAGGGAAGTGTAATTACCGAGAGCACAGTTTGCCTAAAGATAACGTTTTCTATAACCCTGAAGAATGTTATTCAGAGGACGAACCAGAGGAAATGCAATGTAATGATGATGAAGAAGCAATATCAGATACATGCATGGACTGTACTTTAATTATGTCAGATGACATTACTTCTTTCTGTTGAAGAGGCTGTTAAAGTATAAGCAAACTGCAGTGAGGAAAACTTACCTGTTTTGAACGGACTGTTTGTGTTACTTTTGAGTTCAGCTGAGGATAAGCATATTTTGGTTCCAGTTTGTTCCTTTTGATTTTTGTACCAGAAGCATGGTGTTTTGCCTTTTGTTCCCATTGCTTTAAAAATCCACCCGGAAGGGGAATTAAAAGTCATGTTTGAAAGCCTTACTATTCATCCACGACTCACCTTCTTTATTCAGCAATTGGGACTACAACTCCCAGAGGGCATTGTAATCATCCACTTTTGCTAGTATTGAAGTAGCCCCGGTGAATTACCCAGGCTCCAGCCCCTGGGGACCCTCACCGGGTGACAATATGTACACCTTAGAGGAAAGGCGGGATAGAGGTGATATGATTGAGATGTTTAAATACCTCATTTGGAGTATAGTGTGCAATTCTGGAGACCGCACCTTCAAAAGGATGTGAACAGGATGGAGTCGGTGCAGAGGGTGGCTACTAAAATGATTAGTGGTCTTCATTATAAAGCATATGAGGACAGACTGAAGGATCTTAATATGTACACCTTAGAGGAAAGGCGAGATAGAGGTGATATGATTGAGATGTTTAAATACCTCCATGACATAAATGTTCAGGGAGAAAGCCTCTTTCAATTGAAAGCAAGTTCTGTTACGAGGGGACATGGGATGAGGGTGAAGGGAGATAGATTCAGGAGTGATATGCGGAAATATTTCTTTACGGAAAGAGTAGTGGATCCGTGGAATAGTCTCCCAGTGGAGGTGGTAGAGATGAGGACAGTAACTGAATTTAAAAAAGCATGGGACAAACACAGAGGATCTCTAAAGGTAAAAAGGAGACTGTTGTAGTTGTTATGGAAGGACAGACAGAGTAGTTACTCACCTGTAACAGGTGTTCTCCAGGAGCAGCAGGAATCAGTCCTCACTTAAGGGTGTCATCGACGCCGATGAAGCCCCAGCGGAGCATTTCCCCAGCTTTCCATGAAAGCCTTTGGGAATGCTGGCATGCATGCGCGGTTCCCTTCCTGCCTAAAGGTGCCATCTTACCTCAGTCAAATGACATAGCTAAGAACAGCACACAAAAATGTAAAAATTAAACTATGTACAACTGCAACTCCAAGGGGAGGAGGGAGGGTAGTGAGGACTGATTCCTGCTGCTCCTGGAGAACACCTGTTACAGGTGAGTAACTACTCTTTCTCCAGGACCAAGCAGGAAGTCAGTCCTCACTTATGGGTGACTCCCCAGCTCTGGGCGACCAGGAACCCAGGCTGAACAAGAGAACTCCCTCTAGTCTCAGCAGCAAAGAAAGGCTTTTCAAGGACACAACCTCCACAGGTAGCCCAACCAGAGGGCAGGAGGGCAGGAGTTGCCTAGACCTCAAAGAGATTCCGGAGTACTGCTTGGCCAAAAGCACTGTCCCTACGGGACTCCCTCTCCAGACAGTAGTGGGCTGCAAAAGTCTGGCTTGAAGACCAAGTAGCAGCCCTGCAGATGTCTTGCAATGGAACAGAGCGGAGATGAGCCACTGATGCAGCCATGGCCCTCACATGGTGGGCCGTGACCCTACCCTGCAAAGGAAGGTCAGCTGCCTTGTAAGCCCAGGTGATACAGTCAGCCACCCAGATGGACAAGGTACGCTTGGACACAGGCCTCCCCAAGTTATTGGGGTCAAAGGAAAGGAAGAGTTGAGAAGCCTTCCTGTGACCTTGCGTATGTTCAAGGTAGAAGGATAAGGCCCTCCTACAGTCCAAGGTATGGAGAACTGTTTCAGCCTGACTTGCATGAGGCCTAGGGAAGAAAGTAGGAAGAACCACCTCCTGGTTGAGGTGGAAAGAGGAGACAACCTTAGGAAGGAATTTAGGGTGAGTCCTGAGGACCACCCTGTTTTTATAGAACCTGGTGTAAGGTCTATCACAGACCAAGGCCTGAAGCTCACTCACTCTCCTAGCCGAAGTAAGGGCTATCAGAAAGAGAGTCTTCCTGGAAAGGAAGCGTAGAAGGCAAGTAGCCATAGGCTCAAAAGGTGGGTGAGTCAGCTGCTGCAAGACCACATTAAGCTCCCACTCAGGAGCAGGAGGACGTATGGGAGGTTTGAGCAGAAGCAAGCCTCTGAGAAACCTAGACACCAAAGGGTGCACAGACAAGGAATGGCCCTCAACTAGGGAGTGGTGAGCTGCTAAAGCAGAGAGGTGGACCCGAACAGAGTTGGACTTGAGACCCTGATTGGACAAGTGCAGCAGGTACTGAAGCACTACTGACACAGTACAGGAGAAAGGATCCTCAGCACGTAGCTGACACCACACAGAGAACCTTTTCCACTTGAGAGCACAGGTCTTCCTAGTGGATTGTTTCCTAGAGGCTAGGAGAACTTCCTCAACCTTGGGAGGCAGGCCCAAGGGGGCCAACACTACCCTTGCAGCCTCCATGCCATCAGATTGAGAGCTTTAAGATTGGGATGTAGCAAGGAGCCCTGATTCTGAGAGAGAAGGTCGGGTTGCAATCCCAGAGGCAGAGGCAGATCCACTGCCAGTTGAAGCAGGAGGGGGAACCAAGGCTGCCTTGGCCACCTGGGAGCTACCAGGAGGACTGAGGCCCTGTCTCAGAGAATCTTGAACAGTGTTCGGACCACCAGAGGGGTGGGAGGAAACGCATAGAGTAGGCTCTGAGTCCAGGAAATCAGAAAAGCATCTGCAGCTACTCTCAGAGGATGCAGTTGCCTGGAGCAGAACCTTGGCAGCTGGTTGTTCAGTGGACTGGAAAACAGGTCTATGGAGGGAAGCCCCCATTTCAAGAAAATCTTTTGAACCACTAAAGGATGTAGCTGCCACTCGTGTGGTTGCAGAATCCTGCTCAATCTGTCGGACAGGGAATTCTCCTGGCCTGGAAGATAGACTGCTTTGAGGAGCATGTTGTGCTTCAGGGCAAAGGAACAGAGGTCCTGGGCCTCCTGGCAAAGGGGCTGGGAACCAGTTCCGCCCTGTTTGTTCACATAGAACATGGCTACATGGTTGTCTGTCTGGATCAAGACAGACTGTTGTGCCAGGGAAGCAGTAAAGGCCTTGAGGGCCAAGCGGATAGCTCTGAGTTCCAGTAGATTGATCTGCTGGGAGGCCTCCCAATGAGACCTGTGATAAGGAAGCTTATCATAGCTCAGGAAGGGGCTATAGAAAAGGTGAAGTGTCTCTGAACAAGCAACCTGTCAGTGCTGGTAGAAATGAGAAAACAGAATTTTGCCATAAAAAACTACCAGTCCCAGAATGCACCAGGTTTCCAACAGCCATTAGAGGAGCAGAAGTGGGGAAACGTGTGTTCAATCAGGAGGGGTATTAGGTAATCCCTAAGCACTCATCTCAAAGGGCAGGGCCTGATTCAGCACAGCTGCGCTGTATTAGGGAGGAGCACTCATCAAGGCAGAATAAGAATAGAGTTTATTCTACAGATGACCAGCTTCATGATCACCTTGGAGATGCAGAGAAGGATCATCAGTTTCATCTGAAGGATCAGCAGAAGCAGAAGCCAAACTGGACAGATAGAGAAGGAAAGAAACCCTCTGGAAGGAAGAGGAGAAAAGCCTTTGAGAGGTCTAGAAGAGTCCAAGGCAGTACGTATACTGGGAGGTATTCCAAGGGCCAGCATAGACCATTGGACTGGGGAAAGCCAGAGGAATGGTGCTGCAGAACAAGGAATCACCAGAGGCTACCTGTGAGGGAGACGGCTGCACGTGGAAGGGACTCTAAGACCTATGCCAGAAGGTATGTGAAGAGAGATCCAGTGTCCAGGGATCAGGACTGGAAGGCTGGACATAAGAACTGGACTACATACTGGCCAGGCTATATAGAGAGGAACTATAGCAACAATGGAAGCTCAGGTATGAACACTGATCTATGCCCTAACTATAACCTTGAAAGACAGCAGGGAAATAAGTGTTCTCCTGAAAATGCTCCATTGAAAGATTCATCTGTGCCAATTCATGATAGTGACCCTATGCTTGTTGATGAAGGGGAAATAATAGCAGATCAGGATATTGTTTATATGGACTGCTCTCTATCCAAACTCTGTTGGTAACTTTCTGTGATAAAGCACAGCAGCCATCACAAAGAAATATAAATTTGTTCTTTATTCCACTAAGAAAAGCTCCTGAAGCAGGATTTGACTCACACAGTAGAAAGCCAGCCGGCTAAAGGGTTTCAGCTGGATAACTGATAGCAATTGAGCTGCACCTAATTGCTTGTGAGCTAGGAGAGAATTACTTCTGGATCTGTGTGGAAAGTAATCAGAAGTTAACCTTACAAGAACAGTTTATTTATTTCTTTGTGGCTTTTCGTTTGTTAGAGATATGCTAAGAAAACATTAGCTAATTGCCTGACAAGTTTGAAGGTTGTTTTCCTGATTTTGATTTTTGACTTTGTTTTACCAAGTTAAACACTGCAAGCAAGTAACCTAATTTATGTGCTACCAAGCATATCTGTGCTGGGAGAAATAACCCCATAAATAAAGAAGTATCTTATTGGCTTTAACACTTGTGCACAACTAAATTATTGTCAGCAGCTGTGTCTGGTGTGAATGAACTACATTACCCACAATACCTTGCAAAAATCATATAAATATATGCATTGTCAAGACTGTGAAGATTCTCACCCAGGCAGCCGTCTGACAGACCACAGGCCCAGGGTGCACTTGTCTAGGCAGTGTGCTCCCCAACCCTGCAGAGAGGCATCGGTGGTCAGTACCACTGTATGAGGTGGGATCTGAAAGGGCACCCCCACCAGCAGATTGGGGGGGTGTAACCACCAGTTGAGGGATGCCAGGAAATGGTGGGACACTCTGATCCTGTCTCTGAGACTGCCTGAGGCTTGTGACCACGGAGTCCGAAGGCACCACTGGGCAGGCCGCATATGGAGCCTGGCATTGGGGGTCACCTGTACTGTCGACGCCATGTGGCCCAGAAGCCTGAGACAGAGTCTGGCGGAGACTAGAGACCTGTGCAGAAACTTTCTGGCGAGGTCCATGAGCCTTTGTGCTAGGTCTTCTGGTAAGAACGCTCTGGCCAGCTGAGAATCCAACCTCGCTCCTATTAACTCCAAGTTCTGGGAGGGGAGAAAAGTGGACTTTGCGAAGTTGATGACAAAGCCCACCTTTTGAAGCAGTTCTATGGTCCTGTTGGTAGCCTGTTGAACTTCCAGGGAAGTCTGGCCTCTGATGAGCCAGTCGTCTAGGTAAGGAAACACAAATATGCCCTGATTTCTCAGGTAGGCTGCCACCACTGCCAGGCACTTGGTAAACACCCTGGGAGCGGAGGTCAGTCCAAAAGGCAGTACTCTGTACTGATAATGGTTTCCTCCCACAATGAACCTGAGGTACTTTCTGTGGTCTGGATGAATAAGGATGTGAGTGTAAGCATCCTTTAGATCTAAAGAGCAAAGCCAATCTCCCTGCTGGAGGTAGGGCAGAAGTGTTCCAAGAGTAAGCATCTTGAACTTCTCTTTCACTAGAAACTTGTTTAGGTTTCTGAGATCCAAAATGGGTCGAAGACCACCGGTTCTTTTTGGCACCAGGAAATACCTGGAGTAAAACCCGTGACCTTGGACGTGGGGAGGCACAGGCTCCACCGCCTTGTCCAGCAACAGACCCTTTAGCTCCTGGAGGAGAAGGGCTGTATGCAGGGGAGGCCGGAAAGGTTTCCCTGGGAAGTGTGGTGGAGGCAGTTGGTGAAAATGCAGGGCATGGCCTCGATGGACTATGTCTAGCACCCAACTGTCTTGGGTTATCAAGGGCCACTGGTGAGCGAACAAGGCTAGGCGGTCTCCTGTGCAGGGCTGGGTCTGCAAGGGAGGAATGGCTATACTCAAGGAGTCAAAAAACCCCACCCTGCTGAGTGGGAGCAGGGGCCGGAGGCTTGGGGGCACTCTGCCTACGGGGCCCATTACCCCGGCCCTTGGCTTGCTGACCCTGGGGGGCAGCTTGGGCAGCCTGATACTGGGGGTACTGTTTGTAGGCAGTGCCCTTCCTTGGGTAAAAGGGCTTCTTACCCGGGCCCTTCCTCTTAGATGAAGGGGCAGAGGTCTTCCTCAACAGCCTTGTCCTCGTGAGGTGCTCTGTCTTGAGCTGAGCGGCCTTCTTGGCCACAGGCTTGCCAAAAAGGTTTTCACCTCGGCAAGGGACATCGACCAACTTGTCCTGAACCCATGGCTCGAGGTCCGATGACTGCAGCCACGCCTCGCGGCGAGCCACGATGCCGGCTGCCGCTACTCGAGCCGAAGCCTCGAAACCATCGTAGGCAGCGCGGGACATGAACTTAGAGAATTCCCGGATCCTCGAGGACAAGGACTTAAAACTCTGCAAGGGTTCCCCGGAGAGACCAGCAGAGAATCCGGCCAACTCCTTGGCCAGGTCTCGTAAATACATGCCCATGCAGAGCTAGTAAGTCTGGACAAGGCAAGCAAGAATCGAGCCCTGGAAGCACTTTCTACCGACGCCATTGAGGTTCCGGGCCTCCCTGCCGCAGGGCACCGCGGAGTGCATCTTCTGACTCTTCAGTCGATGCATGGCCGATTCCACAACCATGGAATGGTGCGATAGCTGTGCTTTTTGGAAGCCAGGACTCTTACGGAGCCGATAGATGGAATCAATCCGCTTGCTCAAAACCGGCGCCAAGGCCGGGGCCTCCCACATCCGGAAGAGGAGCCGTTCCAGCATCGGAGGAACCGGGACAGTAAAGGCCTCCTTCGGAGGGGAGTCATACTGCACAGCATCGAGCTCTTCGGCTCGAGGCTCCTCCTCGGGGTCAGCCGAGATAGCCAGAGCAGCGGCCATATCGTGGACAAACTCCGAGAACCTAGTGTCCTCCGGAGGGGATCTACTCCGGGGCTCAGACTCAGGTGAGTTCGAAGGGACACACCGAGTCTTGAAGGTGTCAGGAGACTCCTCGTCTTCGGTCTCCCAAGCCGACTCGTCTGATGTCGAGTCGAGCTCGGACCCCGTGGGGCCTCTAGGCACCCGCCCCGACTCCGGGGGGACCGGCGTCGAGACCCTCGGTCCCGAATGGGAGGTCGAGGGAGACCTCGACCGAGGACAACCCCGAGCCGCAAGGGACTCGAGTATCGGCTCGGTCTCCGGGGTCGACTTCGAAGTCGATGTCCCGGTGGTCGGGGCAGATGCGCCAGACAGGCTGGCCATCAGTGCCCGCTGCTGATCCATGAAGGCAGACATTCTGATTTCCAAGGCTGTCAACCTGAGACTCAGCTCAGGTGACACAGCAGCCCCCGACGTCGGTACTCGGGGAGGTGAGTCCACGAGGACAACAGGACTTACGTGTCCAGCAGACTCCGGCTCCATGCGAGGAACTTTAGTTGGCTTCTCCTGGTCCACGGGCCCGGGACGACGGTTGGGGGTCTTAGACCTGGCCCTCGAGGGCACAGGGACCTCCTACGACGCAGCCCTCGCGAGCCGCTTCTTCCTCTAATGTTCCCGGTCGGGGGACCCCTGTCCGAGGAGCTCCGACGCCTCTCAGGATCGGAATCCCGAGATGTCGAGTCCCGGGCCCGGGCAGAGGCCGAGTCCGAGAAAAGCCGTTCACTTTGCTGCTGACGACTTCGGAGGGCCTTGGAAGACATTTTTCCACATGGCCCCCACGTTTTAGAATCGTGGTCCGGGCCAAGGCACCGAAGGCAGCAGTCATGTGTGTCGGTGAGAGACATTATCTTCTTACACCGATCACACTTTTTAAAACCACTGGAAGCCATCGGGGAGAAAAGGATCCCCGCGAGGTCAAAGGACCGGCCTTCCAGGGAAAAGAGAAAAGATTTGGCGCGAGCGCCGAGCCACTAAGGGCAAAAACCGAAAAAAGAAAAAAGGGATTCGATACCGACGTACCGAACCCGGCGGGAGGGGAACCGACGTCGAATCCAAGGAAAAAAGGGAGATAACGCCAAGAAAAAACTACTCTTTTCCGGGAAAAACAGGACACACGTCCGATGGGCTTCACGGAAAAAAAGAGACTGAGGTAAGATGGCACCTTTAGGCGGGAAGGGAACTGCGCATGCGTGCCAGCATTCCCAAAGGCTTTCATGGAAAGCTGGGGAAATGCTCCGCTGGGGCTTCATCGGCGTCGATGACACCCATAAGTGAGGACTGACTTCCTGCTTGGTCCTGGAGAATAGATAGGCCATGTGGTCTTTTTCTGTCGTCATATTTCTATGTTTCTATGTAACTTATTCCACACCGCTGGTTACCAATGACTTTATTGACATTCCAGACTTTCATCTCATATGCTGTGCATCCATTACCACTTGGCATGGGAGAAGAGACATTACATAAACTGCTCAACTTTACAGAACTCCATGCCTATATTGATCACCTTAAAACAACATCCACTGAAGTGAATCACACTATCACTTATGAGAAAAGACACATTCGACAAACTGTTGAACACTTGCTACAAGATGCTCATGTGACTGTGTGGGAATTGTTATTTGGTTACTCACCTACTGCTGATCATGTCTTCAATGTTTTTATTCACCCTATTATTATTTTAACTGCTGTACAAATATTGCTATGCTTTATCATAATTTTCCTGTGTTGTAAAATGAAACACATGTACATCTCTGTGCAGTGCATGTCCTACAAAACATGAACATTTTAAGGTAATTACACTTAATTTCTCTGGCATCTACCTCTACATCCAGGCTCATTTGGCCTGCTAATTTGGCTAATTTGGCATTTCCTACTACATTGAATACCAGAGTCAGCTGCAGTCTAGTACTTCTTCCTACTCTCACTCATAGCATCCTGGGACCTTTCGGCTTTAACCTCCTCAGAAATTCCTGCATCCCTTATGCACTGTTCATTCTCTCTAAGACGGGCACTGAGGTGGCATATTTGGTTTCCCCACCCAGTAGTGGCTGCCCTACCTAAGACACGAGGTTTGGACTCATAATGGGACGTGCTTATCTCTATAACACTAGAGAGATAGCAAGGTATTTAATACAGGAGGTGTTAGACAAGCTGCCTACTATCATGTAATTGCAGCTGGGACAGGTACCACAGGTTTGCTTCCACCATTTCCAGACACAAATAATAAATAAAAATAAAAAAGGTGTGGGAGATGTCAGCATACATCAGCATGACATTATGCCTAGCATGGGTGTCATGACTTTTCCCAGACCTTGGATTGCAGGCAGGTCTGACCCCCTGGGGATGTCAGTCTCCAGACTTAATGAGCATAGTTTACCTGATTAGTCTGAAGGACAAACAGCCCCTCCTTGCTAATCAAGTGATAGCAGACCTCAAACAAACCAAATTATGACAAAGGGAGGTGCTGAAGAATTTCACTATAAAATACAGAGAAGGACAAAAATATCTCTCTCTTCCTATTTCATCGGACACTCCTTACACCCACTCCTTACCCCCACCCTTCTTTCCCACTCTTCCAGAGGTATGCTGTCTGCCTGGTGCCAAAATCCAAGATGTTATGGAGAGTTTGCCGAGACTCATCAAGCCCACTGACTATTACCCAATGTTGCTAATCCATGTTGGAACGAATGATACTGCCAGGTATACCTCAGAACGTATCAAAAGTGACTTCATGGCTCTGGGACTGTGATAGGTGATGGCCTAGTATGTAGCAGAGTTAGGTCTGAAGCCCTTTTTTCCTATTTTAAAATGTTATTGCTGATTTTGGAAAATTGCAGAATGCTGTTAGCTGTTAGAAAGAAATACTGTTCTATTCTGGTTTGCTAACATGTTTTGCTCTCTTGGAGATAAGAGAATTAAACCTTGGTACTGTTTATTGTTTAGAAGTCAGATGTCTCTTTCAGTAGAATGCCGCGCCACTGTATCTTTGCTGATTGTGCACTGACCTCGTAATTAGGATGAAAATATAGCAGAGAAACTGAACAGTGTAGGAATATTTTGTCTAGCATTATGAAGATTGTTTAGTGTTTTGAGCCAAGGCTAGAGATACATTTTAGCCTTGCTATGTTTGGCCTCGCTTTGTTTTGCTTTTGTTAAGAATGCTTCTGATATGCTTTCCACTATCTTTGTGGCTAACTGACCTTGCAAGAATAGCAAAATATACTGTATACTTTAGCGAAAGTATTATGTTTAATGTTATGTCTAATTGCTGACCCGTGGCTAGTGTGACCCAAGCAGGGGGAGCGAGTCCTGGGCCCGGTCAGAGATGTCTATTGGATGAGAGTAAGTGGGCCACTGTGGCCAATGAGGAGTTTTGCCTGTATTAGACTGGAGAAGAAAAGTATATAAACTGTCATTTTTCTGAGCTCTGGGCTCAGACCATTTTGAATGCTACTGCAATCTGAGTCTGTGCACATTAAACCGGCTTGAATCTTTGCCTGACTCCGGGTATTATTTATTGCATGCTTATCAGCTACAACAGGACAGAGGGTGAAGCAGTTAGGTGCACAGGTGGTGTTCTCTTCAATCCTCCCTGTTGAGTGTAAAGGCCAAGGCAGAGAGGCTCGCATCCTGGAGATGAATGCATGGCTGCGTGGATGGTGTCATCGAGAGCGTTTTGGTTTCCTAGACCATGGGATGCTGTTCCAAGGGTTGCAGAGCAGAGATGGCATCCATCTGTCCAAGAAAGGTCAACGCATCTTCGGTAGTAGACTGGCTAATCTACTGAAGAGGGCTTTAAACTAGATTCGTTGGGGATAGGTGAAGAAAGCCCCCAGGTAAGTGAAAGCCCCCAGGTAGGTGATACATTAAATACCTTTATGGAGATGGATAACAGGGGTAACATATGGAAAGCAGTGTGTATAAATGCCCGTAGCATGGGAAATAAGATCCCTGATGTTGAAGCTTTGGTGGGAATGGCTGACTTGGATTTAATGGCAGTTACAGAAACATGGTTCACAGAAAACCATGACTGGGATGTAACTATACCTGGCTATACTTTATTCAGAAAGGACAGGGTAGGAAGAAGGGGAGGAGGAGTGGTACTATATGTAAAAACTACTATTAAAGCTTTGGAATTACAGAGCTTAAAAGGGAGAGAGGAGGCATTGTGGGTTAAACTAGAAAGAGGGAAAGAGAAATCTATTTGCATTGGTGTGATATACAGACCTCCCTCACAAGAGGAAGAGGTGGACAGAGAGTTAATTGAAGACATACACAACATTGCTAGAAAAGGGGAAGTGCTACTGATAGGAGATTTCAATATGCCAGATGTTGATTGGCACATTCCTGCTGCAGTATCATCTAGAAGTAAGGAGATCCTGGATTCTCTACAGGGAGAACTATTCAGGCAATTGGTAACAGACCCCAAACGTGAAGGGACCATACTGGACTTGGTGCTTACCAATGGTGAAAGTGTTTCTGATGTTGTAGTGGGAGATCATTTTGTATCCAGTGATCACCAGATGGTGTGGTTCAGTATTAGGACTAGGGCTGTTAGAATCCATTCCAAGGTGAGGATCTTAGACTTTAGGAAGACTAACTTTGCGAAGATGGGCCAATACCTCAGGGAGTCATTAGTGGGATGGGAACAGCTGGGGGATGTAGAAAAACAGTGGGCAAATCTGAAACGGGATATTTTAAGGGCAACCAACCTTTTTGTTAAAATGATAAATAAAGGCAAAAGGAAAAGGAGACCGCTATGGTTATCTAAGGAAGTAGCTGAAAAAGGGAAGAAAAATAGGGAGGCCTTCATTAAATACAAGAGATCACAGAGAGAGGAAGACAGGCATCTGTATTTGGAAAAACTTAGAGAAGCTAGCAAAGCAGTCAAGAAGGCAAAGATTCAAAAGGAGGAGGAAATAGCCAATGCAATAAAATGGGGGGATAAGACATTTTTCAGATATATTAGTGAGAAGAGGAAGGGCAAAAGTGGTATTGTCAGACTCAAGGGTGCAGGGGGGGAATATGTAGAAGCTGATAAGGATAAAGCAGAATTGCTTAACAAATATTTGTGTTCTGTGTTCAAAGATGAAGAACCAGGAGCAGGACCTCAGAAAACACCCACAAATAGGAACAAAAGCGAGGCACATCTTGAACAATTTTCAGAAGACTGTGTTCGTGAGAAACTAGCTCAACTTAAAGTAGACAAAGCGATGGGACCGGATGGGATACACCCTAGAATACTGAGGGAACTTGGGGATGTTCTAGCAACTCCACTGACTGACCTTTTCAATGCCTCGTTGGAGTCGGGAGTGGTGCCAAAGGACTGGAGAGAGGCTCATGGGGTGCCTTTACACAAAAGCGGAAGTAAGGATGTGGTTGAAAACTACAGGCTGGTTAGTTTAACTTCGGTGGTGAGTAAATTATTGGAAAAACTGCTGAAAGAGAAAATAGTGAGGTTTCTGGAGTCCAGCGGATTACAGGATCCGAGGCAGCATGGATTCACCAGAGGCAGGTCTTGTCAGACAAATCTGATTGATTTCTTTGACTGGGTGATCAGGGAGTTGGACCGAGGGAGAGCTCTAGATGTGGTGTATTTAGATTTCAGTAAAGCCTTTGACACTGTTCCTCACAGGCGACTTATAAAGAAACTGAGCACCCTAGGGATGGACCCTAAAGTTACTGCTTGGGTTAGAAATTGGTTGGGTGGGAGGCGACAAAGAGTACAAGTAAATGGAGCTCACTCTGAGGAGAAGGATGTTACCAGTGGTGTGCCCCAGGGATCTGTCCTTGGTCCGATTCTTTTTAACATCTTTGTTAGTGATATAGCGGAAGGGCTGTCGGGTAAGGTTTGCCTCTTTGCAGATGATACCAAAATCTGCAATAGAGTAGACACCCAGGAAGGTGTAGATAACATGAGGAGGGATCTAGTTAAGCTTGAAGAATGGTCTAGAATTTGGCAGCTGGGATTTAATGTTAAAAAATGTAAGGTCATGCATTTGGGCTGCAGCAATCCAAGGGAGCAATACAGTATAGGGGTGAAGTACTTTTGTCCACTAAAGAAGAGCGGGACCTAGGCGTGGTTGTGTCTGATGATCTTAAAGTAGCTAAACAGGTAGAAAAGTCGACGGCAAAAGCTAGAAGGATGCTTGGGTGCATACGGAGAGGGATGGCTTGCAGAAAAAAGGAGGTGATAATGCCTCTGTATAAGTCTTTGGTGCGACCTCATTTGGAGTATAGTGTGCAATTCTGGAGACCGCACCTTCAAAAGGATGTGAACAGGATGGAGTCGGTGCAGAGGGTGGCTACTAAAATGATTAGTGGGCTTCATTATAAAGCATATGAGGACAGACTTAAGGATCTTAATATGTACACCTTAGAGGAAAGGCGGGATAGAGGTGATATGATTGAGATGTTTAAATACCTCTGTGGCATAAATGTTCAGGGAGAGAGCCTCTTTCAATTGAAAGCAAGTTCTGCTACGAGGGGACATGGGATGAGGGTGAAGGGAGATAGATTCAGGAGTGATATGCGGAAATATTTCTTTACGGAAAGAGTAGTGGATCCATGGAATAGTCTCCCAGTGGAGGTGGTAGAGATGAGGACAATAACTGAATTCAAAAAAGCATGGGACCAACACAGAGGATCTCTGAAGGTAAAAAGTGGACTGTTGTAGTTGTTGATATGGAAGGACAGACTAGATAAGCCATGTGGTCTTTTTCTGTCATCATGTTTCTATGTTTCTATTCATTGAACATCCACTTCTGACCCCACCCTTCTCTCTCTCTCTCTTCCTATTCTCTCTCACACACAGAGAGACACACAGATTCATTGAAGTATACTGAAGCAGCTTTATAAAGAGTAGTTACTCACCTGTAACAGGTGTTCTCCAGGAGCAGCAGGAATCAGTCCTCAGATATGGGTGACGTCGGCGCCGACGGAGCCCTCGTGCGGAGCATTTCCCCAGCTTTCAAAGAAAGCCTTTGGGAATTGCAGCGCGCATGCGCGGTCCCCTTTCCGCCCAAGGGTGTCATCTTGCTCAGTCTGATGACATAGCTAAAAGACAGCAAAGAAATTAGCAAAAATAAATCATATGACTACAACTCCAAGGGGAGGAGGGAGGGTTGTGAGGACTGATTCCTGCTGCTCCTGGAGAACACCTGTTACAGGTGAGTAACTACTCTTTCTCCAGGACCAAGCAGGAAGTCAGTCCTCACATATGGGACTCCCCAGCTTAAGGCTACCGGAGACCTCAAGCCGAAAAAATGAGCTCCCTCTAGCTCGGCAGCACGTAAGGAAGTTATCTTCACTGAGAACGCCCCCGACCGGTAGCCCAACACCAGGGCCGGAGGGTAGGAGTTGCCTAAACCCCAAAGAGATTATGGAGTACTGCCTGTCCGAAAGCACTGTCCCTGCAGGACTCCCTCTCAAGGCAGTAATGGGCCGCAAAAGTCTGGCTTGAAGACCAAGTAGCGGCCCGGCAGATGTCTGCCAACGGAACAGAGCGGAGATGAGCCACTGACGCAGACTTCGCCCTGACACGATGAGCCGTGACTCGACCCTCCAACGAGAGGCCAGCTGCCCCATAAGCCCAGGCGATACAGTCAGCGACCCATATGGACAAAGTACGCTTGGAGACAGGGAGCCCCAACTTATTGGGGTCAAGAAACGAAGAGCTGAATAGCCCTCCGATGCTCCCGCGTACGGTCAAGGTAGAAGGACAAGGCCCTCCTACAGTCCAGGGTATGCAGGACCATCTCAGCCCGGTTGGCATGCGGCCTGGGAAAGAAGGTCGGAAGAACCACCTCCTGATTGAGGTGAAAAGGGGAGACAACCTTATGAAGAAACTAAAGGTGAGTCCGTAAGACTACGCTATTCCTGTAGAACCTAGTGTAAGGGGGATCAGACACTAGTGCCTGAAGTTCACTTACTCGAGAAAACGGAGAGGGCAGGTAGCCATAGGTTCAAATGGCGGACAAGTAATCTGCTGTAAGACCACATTCAGATCCCACTCAGGGGCTGGTGGACGTAAAGGAGGCTTAAGCAGGAGGAGGCCTCTGAGAAAACGAGCCACCAAAGGGTGGTTGGAAAGAGGCCTCCCGTCCACCGGCGAGTGGTGCGCTGAGAGAGCACTGAGGTGAACCCTGACAGAGTTGGACTTAAGGCCTAGATTGGAGAGGTAAAGCAAATATTGCAACACTACCGCTACCAAGCACGAGAAGGGATTCTCGCTGTGCTGAGCACACTATGCGGAGAATCTACGCCACTTAAGAGCGAAGGATTTCCTGGTGGATTGCCGCCTAGAAGCTAAGACTACGTCTTCCACCTCTCGAGGCAGTAGTAGGGGAGCCAGGACTACCCTTTCAGCAGCCAGGCCATCAGATGAAGGGACTGGAGGTTGGGGTGCAAGAGAGTCCCCTGGTCCTGAGAAAGGAGATCGTGTTGAAACCCCAGGGGAAGAGGAGTGTCCACCGCCAGTTGCAGCAGAAGCGGGAACCACGGTTGCCATGGCCACCTGGGGGCTATCAGGATCAATGAGGCCCCATCTTTGAGGTCTTTGAACAGTGTTCTGGACACTAGTGGCGTGGGAGGAAATGCATACAGTAGGCCTGTGGACCACGAGATCAGAAACGCATCCGCTGCTACTCTGAGAGGATGCGGTTGCCTGGAGCAGAATCTCGGGAGTCGCCGGTTCAGAGGACTGGCGAAAAGATCCATGGTGGGGAGGCCCCACCTGAGAAATATCTGCTGAACCACCAACGGATTCAATCTCCATTCGTGTGGTTGCAGGATCCTGCTCAGTCTGTCCGCCAGGTAATTTTCTTGACCTGGGAGGTAGACAGCCTTGAGGAGGATTCCGTGATTGACGGCCCAAGAGCACAGCCGTTGTGCCTCCTGACAGAGAAGGAAGGAGCCTGTGCCTCCTTGTTTGTTCACGTAGAACATGGCAACTTGATTGTCCATCTGGACCAGTATAGACTGGTGAGACGTGAGGTGGGAGAAGGCTCTCAGAGCTAGGCGTATCGCCCGTAGCTCCAGGAAGTTTATCTGTTGTGCAGCCTCCCAATGGGTCCAGAGACCCTGAGTACATGTCCCTTGGCAATGCGCTCCCCACCCTAGAAGAGAAGCATCTGTCGTCAGCACTTGAGAATGCGGAGGGGATTAAAAAACCACTCCGAGTACCAGATTCGGAAGATGAAGCCACCATTGCATAGAGGAGACGAGTAGGTCGGATATTCTCACTGAGTCCGCTAGGCTCCCTGTGGCTTGATGCCAATGAGTTCGAAGGCTCCACTGAGCAGGCCGCATGTGCAGGCGGACATTGGGGGTTACATGAACCGTGGAAGCCATATGGCCGAGAAGTCTCAGGAATTGCCTGGCAGAGACCAGGGAATTGCTGTGAAACTGCCTGGCTAGATCCATCAGCCTGTGGGCTCTGTTCAGTGGCAGAAAAGCCTTCGCCTGAAGAGTGTCCAGCCTTGCTCCTATGAATTCTAAGTTCTGGGACGGGAGCAAAGTGGACTTTGCGAAGTTTATGACAAACCCCAAGTGCTGAAGCAGAGCCACAGTGCGAAGGGTGGCTTGATTGGCCTCCTGGGAAGACTGGCCCCTTATGAGCCAGTCGTCCAGGTATGGGAACACAAAAAGACCTTGAAGCCTGAGGTAGGCCGCCACCACCGCCAGGCACTTGGTGAACACCCTGGGGGCGGAGGTCAGGCCAAAGGGTAGTACTCTGTACTGGTAGTGGTTTCCTCCCACAACAAATCTGAGATATTGTCTGTGGTCTGGATAAATAAGGATGTGAGTATAAGCATCCTTTAGATCCAAGGAGCATAGCCAATCTCCCTGCTGGAGATAGGGCAGCAGGATTCCAAGGGTAAGCATCTTGAACTTTTCCCTCTCCAGGAACTTGTTGAGGTTGCGCAAGTCTAGGATGGGTCTGAGGCCTCCTGTTCTTTTTGGTACCAGAAAGTACCCGGAATAAAAGCCGTGACCTCTCAGGTGGTGGGGCACCAGTTCCACAGCCTGTTCCTTTAGCAGACTTGCTAACTCCTGAAGGAGTAGGTCCCTGTGCAGAGGGGGTCTTGGAGGCTCCCTTGGAAAATAGGAGGGAGGTACCTGGTGAAAATGGAGAAGATAGCCCCGTTGGACTATATGAAGCCCCCAGGTATCTGATGTGACGGCTGACCACCTGTGGGCAAAGTGGGCCAGCCGGCCTCCTGTGCTGAGAGAAGCCAGCTGAGGAGAAGAGGCTATGCTTTCTGAGTCAAAACCCCCCACCCTGCTGAGCAGGGGCCGGTGTTGGTTGCTTGGGGGCCTTCTGCCTACGGGGCCCATGACCAATGTTCCCTCTAATTTTCTGTAGGCTGTGTGCGCATAAAATATCAGCTGTGTGCAGCTTTTGAAGGAAGGTTAAATTTTTATGTGCCACATAACGACACTCGGAGTTGTATACTTTAAAATTTGACTACACGTCAGAATACAGTATGTACACCACATTGATTTTAATCAAAATAAATGAAAATAGACGATTACTAAATGAAGCAGGAAATTTCTAGCAATTACAATCATAACTTTTACATTTTAAGACGTCTGTGTTGTTTTCTATCAGAATCAGAGCCGTAATTTTTGTGCGCTCTGTTGTAAAGTATGTGCGCTCGCTCGGCGAGGTGTGTGCGCGCACATGCGCACACAGCTTAGAGGGAACAGTGCCCATGACCATGCCCCTTGGCCTGCTGACCCTGTTGGGGAGCTGTAGAGGCCTGATAATGAGGGTATTTTTTATAGGCAGAGGACTTCCTCGGGTAAAAGGTCTTTTTTCCCGAGCCCTTCTTCTTCTGAGAAGGGGCAGAGGTTTTTCTGGACAGCCTAGTCCTGGTCAGAGTCTCGGTCTCGGGTTCTGCAGCCTTTTCAGCCATGGGCTTGCCAAAGAGGTTTTCACCTCGGCAGGGGACATCGACCAACTTGTCCTGTACCTATGGCTCGAGGTCGGATGACTGTAGCCAAGCCTGTCGGCGGGCACCGATGCTGGCCCCGGCTACTCGGGCCGAAGCCTCGAAGCCATCGTAGGCTGCTCGAGAGATAAACTTCGAGCACTCTCGAATACCGGTGGACAAGGCCTGGAACCTCTGCAAAGGTTCCTTGGAGAGACCAGCAGAGAACCCGGCAATCTCCTTTGCCAGGTCTCAGAAATACATGCCCATATAGAGCTGGTATGTCTGGACACGGCAAGCAAGCATAGAGCCCTGGAAGCACTTCTTACCGAGGGCATCCAGGTTCTGGGCCTCCCGGCCGGGAGGTACCAAGGAGTGCATCTTCTGACTTTTCAGTCAATGCATGGCCGATTCCACAACCATGGAGTGGTGCGGTAATTGTGCCTTTTGGAACCCGGGGCTCTTGCGGACTCGATAGATGGAATCGACCCGCTTGCTTAACACCGGCGTCCAGGCCGGGGTCTCCCACATGTGGAAGAGCAGCCGCTCCAGCATCGGAGGAACCGGTACAGTAAAGGCCACCTTCGGGGGAGAGTCATACTGGAGGGCTTCAAGCTCCTCGGCTCGAGGCTCCTCCTTGGGATCCGCGGGGAAGGCCAAGGCCTTGGCCATATCCCACACGAAGTCCGAGAACCGGGTATCCTCCGGTGGGGATCGTCTCCGAGGTTCGGACTCCGGCGAATCCGATGGGACACACCGAGTCCGATAGGTGTCGGGTGACTCTTCGTCCTCTGTCTCCCAGCCCGACTCCTCGGAGGAGGTGTAGAGTGGCTCCGGCCGGGCGGGCACCGATGCCCTCCGCCCCGACGCCGAGGGTACCAGCGTCAACGACCTCGGTCCCGAACTGGAGGCTGAGGGAGAACGTGGCCGAGGATCGACTCGAGCCCGCATGGACTCGAGGATCGGCTCGGCCTCCGAGGTCGACTTGGACGTCGATGTCCTGGTGGTCGGGGCAGATGCACCGGTGAGACTGGCGATCAATGCCCGCTGCTGTTCCATGAAGGCAGCGAGGCTGCTTTCCAAGGCCGTCAACCTGAGTCCGAGCTCAGGAGACCCAGCAGCCCCCGACTCGGGCCCCAACGTCGGCTCCCTTGGAGGAGAGTCCACGAGGACTACAGCACTCACATGTCCAGGAGACTTCATCTCGAGATGAGGTTGTTTGGCAGGCCTCTCTGACTCCGAAGACCCGGGACGGCTATCGGGGCTATGCGACCTGGCTCTCGAGGAACCAGAGCGTCCACCAACGCCGCCCTCGCGGGTTTCTTCTTCCTACGATGGTCCCGCAAAGGAGACCCCCGCTCAGAGGAGCCCCGACGCTGCTCGGGGCCGGAGTCCCGAGACGTCGAGGCCTCTGACGAGGTCCGGGCCCGTCCGGACGCGGAGTCAGAGAAGATCCTATCTTTCTGGTGCTGCCAACTCCTCAACGCCTTCGAGGACATTTTGCCACACGGACCACATATCATCGGGTCATGATCGGGTCCGAGGCAGCGGAGGCAGCAGTCATGTGTGTCGGTAAGAGACATAAGTTTCTTACACCAATCACACTTTTTAAACCCGCTGGCAGCCATCGGGGGAAAAAGGGCCCCTGCGAGGTCAAAAGACAGGGCTGCCAGTGAAAAAAGAAAAAATGGTGCGAACGCTAGTGACGAAGGACAAAAACCGAAAAAGGGAGAGTGGGCTCGATACCGGCGTATCGGGCCCAGGCGGGAAAAGGATCCGGCGTCGAACCGAAGGAGAAGTACAAAAACCAGGGAAATCAACTTTTTCCTCGGCGAAAAACGAACTACGTCCGTCGGGCTCCGCGGAAAAAATAAGACTGAGCAAGATGGTACCCTTGGGCGGGAAGGGGACTTGGCATGCGTGCTGCAATTCCCAAAGGCTTTCTTTGAAAGCTGGGGAAATGCTCCGCACGAGGGCTCCGTCGGCGCCGACGTCACCCATATGTGAGGACTGACTTCCTGCTTGGTCCTGGAGAACAGCTTTTTACATCTATTCTGTATACGCCTATTCTGTATACGCCTATTTCTATATAAAAACCCTTTTCGAAGCCACACCTGTTTGGTTGTCTTATTATGCTACAAACCCTACTGGCTCTGTGAAATGAACCCAGGACCAAACGGAGAGTAACCGAAAGTAGGGAGCAGAGAAAGATTACAACAGTCATACCTGGAACGAGTACTGCCTGAAATGTAAGACGAGTTCAGGAATGGATGAGAAACAAAAGACAAAATTCTGGATGTGAGATAGATTCCTGAAAAGACAAAATAATTCCAAAAGGATATTTATATGTGTTTTACTGACTACAGCAAAGCCTTTGATTGTTTAAATTATGAAAGGTCTGGGCTGCATTAAGAAGTATAGGTATACCAGAACACCTAATAGATATGATATACAATCTTTACACTGATCAAGAAGCAACAGTTAGAACAGAACAAGGAAAAACAGAATTGTTTAAAACCAGTAACGGTATATGACAAAGCTACATACTTTCTCCATACTTGTTTAATTTATATGCAGACAAATCATCAGAGAAGCAGGACTGTATGAAGATAACCGAGGTGTGAAGATTGATGAAAGGCTCATCAACAAACTTCACTATGGGGGTCATTCCATCCCACGAATAGGGGGGATGGACATCCCCACTATTCGCCCCCCTGCCCCGGCAAAAATCTCCCCGTACAAACAGCGGGTTTGTATGGGGAAGCCTAGATTGTGGTGGGAGGGGCATTCTGGAAGTGGAGTGAGGGCAGGACATGAGCGGGCCACGACCCCAGATGTAGAGGACCGATTCAGAAGGGCCTCGGAAATAGGCAGGGGACTTATTCCACTTCAGAGGTGGAATAAGTCCCCCTGGATGCGGCATTCCTTCGGTGGTGGCGGGGACAGGTGATGCAGGAGTGGAGGAAGTTTTATTTATTTTATTTATTTATTTAACTTTCTTCTATACCGCGCTCTTTAATATCAGTGCGGTTTACATAAAACATATTTTGTGTAGTGTGGGCGACCTACACTGGACGTACAGTAAACAGGGGATTATGTACGTGTTTTAAACAGGGTAAACTAAACAAAATCACTCTGAAATATGATATGGAACATCTCTAATATTTACATACTGGCACTGCTATTTACATACTGGGTCTGTTATGCTCATGGTGTCGATCGGGGGAGAGTATTCCTACTTGTGGGCTGGGCTGGGTTCAGTATCTACGGGGTGGCTGCTTGGGGGGTGTCTGCCTGGTCCCACGGGTGTGGCTGACTGTGGAAGGTCGTCAGTCAGGTTAATGTATTACTGAAGGAACAGGTGGTGCTTTAATGCCTTCCTAAACTGGGAGAGGTCACTAATGGCCCTAATGGCAGGAGGTAGGGCGTTCCAGCTAGCGGGTGCATAAAGCGCGAATGCTCTGTTCCTGGTTGCTTCTGAGCATTTTGTGAGTGCCCTTGGGAGTTTCAGGGAATTAATAGCAGCTGATCTCCTTGCTCTGTTAAGGGGGGTAGTCTGAATGAGATCTGTAAGTGAAGTGGAAGAGCATTTATTGATGGCTTTGTGGGTCTGCATCAGCACCTTGAATGAAATCCTACACTGGACTTGGAGCCAGTGCAGATTTTTCAGGATTGGGGTTATGTGTTCCCTCCTAGATGCCCCGTGCAAGATTCTTGCGGACGCGTTCATTGCTAGTTGCAAGGGATTCAGCGTGTTTTTTGGGAGACCGTGTAGTATGGCATTCGCGTAGTCAAAGTGCGGGATTACTAGCGCTTGGTAGACTGTTCGAAAGTCTTCCGGTTTTAGCAATTGTCTCATACGGCGAAGCGTCCTTATTTTGTTGTATATTGCCTTGACCATGTTGCTTATTTGGGCCTTCATATTGAGCTGTTGATCCAGCATAACCCCGAGGTACCGAATTGTGAGCTTGCTTAGGAGCTCCGCGTCCTGCACCTTCAGTGAAGTTGGAGGAATGAAAGTGGTATTCCTTGTGATGAAGAGGACTTCAGTTTTCTTAAAATTTATTCTTAGTTTCTGCTCATGTAGCCAATCAGTGACAGCATCGAAGCAGGCAGATAAAGGTGATAGGTCTGGTTGGTCTGTCAGGAAAGGCATGTAAAGTAGCACATCATCGGTGTATATTAGACAGTTGATGTTGAAAGAGCGGATGAGGTTACATATAGGCTGCATATACACGTTGAATAGTAGGGCCGACAGAGATGAACCCTGTGGTACGCCTTTTTCTTGAAGGAAAGGTGATGAAGCGGAGGAACTGGTGCGCACATGCTGCCATCGATCTGTTAAGTACGAAGCACACCATGCTAATGTGTTGCCCTGGACGCCCTTCTCTCTGAGACGGATGAGGAGTATTTCGTGGCAAACAGTGTCAAAGGCCGCTGCAATGTCTAGGAAAATCAGCACAAACCCTTGTCTGATGTTGTTTATCCCAATAGTCAAAGTGTTGATTAACGTGGTCAGCAGCGTCTCAACCCCATGTGCTTCCCGTAAACCGTGCTGGCAGGGGTCAAGGGTCCTCAATATGTTGGTGGAGTTGCCGTTGTACGACCTTCTCAATGATTTTTGCCATCAGTGGGATGCTTGAAATCGGCCTGTAGGAGTCCATCTTTGCTGGGTCCAGCTTGCTATTTTTTAGTAGCAATCAAAAAAATCCCCAGCACAAGGCAACGAATAATCCAAATCTAAAGAAATAGCCCCGGCATTAACCTCCGTATGTCAAAAACCTTGAAATCCACAAATGTGTATCTTACAATTATTTTACTTATTCTTTTTGTTGGAGTGACATAACTAAAGGGGAAGGAACTGCAACCCGCCCCTCGCCGTTGTCACTCCTTTTTAATCATTTAGATGCTTGAAAAACTTAACATAACTTAACTGAGTCCAGACAGCACAGAATTCAGAATGCACAACGTGCCACGTTTCGGGCCATCCAACACTCTGTGGCCCTGCATCAGGTGAAAAGAAACAAATCCCATTTAAAGCCAACTGAATGGGATTTGTTTCTTTTCACCTGATGCAGGGCCACGGAGTGTTGGATGGCCCGAAACGTGGCACGTTGTGCATTCTGAATTCTGTGCTGGCTGGACTCAGTTAAGTTATGTTAAGTTTTTCAAGCATCTAAATGATTAAAAAGGAGTGACAACGGCGAGGGACGGGTTGCAGTTCCTTCCCCTTTAGTTATGTCACTCCAACAAAAAGAATAAGTAAAATAATTGTAAGATACACATTTGTGGATTTCAAGGTTTTTGACATACGGAGGTTAATGCCGGGGCTATTTCTTTAGATTTTTTAATAGCAGTCTAATAGCTGTTTGCTTCAGGCTATAAGGGAACAACCCAGTTGAGAATGAAAGCCCAATGAGTTTGGAGAGGAAAGGGCCAAGCTCCGCCCGCAGGGATTTTATCCAGAATGCTGGACAAGGGTCGTTAGGTGCTGTGGTGGTATTTATGGTGCAGCTGGATCCTGCAGCTGGATCCTGACGATAGGAAGCCATGGCTCTGTGGCTCCATTTATTTTATTTTATTTATTTATTTGTTACATTTCTATACCGCCCCTTCCAGAGATCAGGGGCGGTTTACAAGAAACCAAAAACATGTTACATGGAACAGAAGTAAACTTTTTACATAGAACAGAAATAAACTTTTTACATAAAACTTGGTTTTAGGATAGGAATAGGAATTTGGGAATTTAGGAATGTGCTAGGTAGGGTTCAACTATATACAGGGAGTCTTACATATATGTGGGCAGGTTTTTCCTTAAACAGTTCCTGTCCTGGTTGTGTTAGTTAATGGTGTGTCGTGGTGGTGTGTGTGTGTTTGAGTGTGGAGTGTTTGCTCCATAGTGCATGGTGAAAAGGTGGGTTTTGAGTTGCTTTCTAAATTCTTTGAGGTCTTTGGTTGCGCGGATGTGTAGTGGGAAGGAGTTCCAGATGCTGGGAGCAGAGTATGTGAACTCTCTGGAACTGGTGGTATGTTTTGTTTTGCGGATGGAGGATGGGATAGTTAAGGAGTGAAGGGCGTTTTTCCTACGGGATCTGGTGTTTTCAGGGGCGAGGAGGAGGGTTGAGAGGAAGGATGGGGCAATCTTGTTGATGAGTTTGAAGGTTGTTACGAGGAGCTTATACCTTATCCGACTTTCTATTGGGAGCCAATGTAGGCCATATAGTAGGGGTGTGATATGGTCATTTAGTTTGGCTTTGCAGGTGACTCTAACGGCGATGTTTCGCATTTGTAGGAGTATGTGAAGGCTCTTTGCTGGGAGACCCTGCAATAGGCAGTTGCAGTAGTTCAAGTAGGGGGTAATGGTGGATTGAATGACAGCTCTGAAGTCGTTATCTTCTAGGATGGGTCTTAAATGCTGTAGGGACTTCAGTTTGAATAGGATTGTTCTGGCTGTTCGTTTTAAGTGGGGTATCATGCTGAGGGATGTATCCAGGATTATACCAAGGTATTTAACTTCTTGTTTGATGGGAATTGTGGAGTTGTTGAGGATGATGGTTTGGGGTAGCTTTGTGTCTTGGCTCCTTGTGACGAGCAGCGCTTCAGTGTTTTGGTAATTCAGGTTGAGGTTGTTTGATATTAGCCAGGAGTCAGTTTCATTAATGCAGTCAGTTAGATTCTTGTAGGTGGGATTGTTTATATCTATTGGGAGTGACAACATGATGTCGTCCGCATATATGTACATAAGAACATAAGATATGCCATACTGGGTCAGACCAAGGTCCATCAAGCCCAGTATTCTGTTTCCAACAGTGGCCAATCTAGGTCATATGTACCTAGCAGTTTCCCCAAGAGACACAAGTTCCACAATGCTTGTACTGGGTCAAGCACTGATATCTTCGGTCACTTCTTAATAATGGTTTATGGACCTTTCCTCCAGGAACTTGTCCAAACCTTTTTTAAACCCAGCTACACTAACAGCCTTTACTACATCCTCCGGTAACAAATTCCAGAGTTTGATTACACGTTGAGTGAAAAAATATTTTCTTTTATTAGTCTTAAATAGTTTACCCTGTAGCTTCATTGCATGTCCCCTAGTCTTTCTATATTCTGATAAGGTAAACAATCGATCTACGTTTACCCGTTCCACTCCGTTCATTAATTTATAGACTTCTATCATATCTCCCCTCAGCCGTCTCTTTTCCAGGTTAAAGAGCCCTAACCTTTTTAGCCTTTCTTCATAGGAGTATCCTTCCATCCCCTTTACCATTTTGGTGGCTCTTCTCTGTACCTTTTCTAAAATCGCTATATCCTTTTTAAGATACGGTGACCAGAATTGCACACAATATTCAAGGTGCGGTCTCACCATGGAACGATATAGAGGCATTATAATATCTTTTGTTTTATTTTCCATTCCTTTCCTTATCATACCTAGCATTCTATTTGCTCTCTTGGCCGCCGCTGCACACTGGGCCGAGGGTTTTAACATGGTATCCACAATGACGCCTAAATCTTTTTCCTGGGTGGTGGTTCCTAATGTGGAACCTTGCATCGTGTAACCATAGTTTGGGTTGTTCTTCCCTAGGTGCATAACCTTGCACTTGTCCACATTAAATTTCATCTGCCATTTTGATGCCCAGTCTTCCAATTTATCAAGATCCTCTTGCAATTTTCCACAATCCTCTTGGGTTTTAACAACTTTAAATAGTTTTGTGTCATCTGCAAATTTGATAACCTCACTCGTTATTCCATTTTCCAGGTCATTTATGAATATGTCAAAAAGCAGCGGACCCAGCACAGATCCCTGGGGTACACCACTATTCACCTTTCTCCATTGGGAAAATTGGCCATTTAGCCCTACCCTCTGCTTTCTATCTTTTAACCAGTTCCTGATCCACAATAGTACACTGCCTCCTATCCCATGACTCTTTAGTTTTGTCAAAAGTCTCTCATGAGGGACCTTGTCAAAGGCTTTCTGAAAGTCCAGATACACAATATCAACCGACTCACCTTTGTCCACCTGTTTATTCACTCCTTCAAAAAAACATAACAGATTAGTATGACAAGATCTTCCTTGTCTAAAGCCATGTTGGCTGTCTCCCATTAGGTTGTGACGATCTACATGCTGAGTAATTTTATTCTTTATGATGGTTTCTACCATTTTTCCCGGTACTGACGTCAGGCTCACCGGTCTGTAGTTTCCCGGATCACCCCTGGAACCCTTTTTAAAAATTGGTGTTACATTGGCGATCCTCCAATCTTCAGGTATTAGAGATGATTTTAATGATAGTTCACAGATTACTGATAGCAGGTCTGCAATCTCATATTTCAGTTCTTTCAACACCCTTGGATATATACCATCCGGCCCAGGTGATTTGCTACTCTTCAGTTTATCTAATAGTTGTAAGACATCTTCCTGATGTATCGATATTTCCTTCAATTCTTCCGCACCTTTAAATACCACTTCAGTCATGGGTAACATCCCTACATCTTTCTCAGTAAAGACCGAAGCAAAGAATTCATTCAGTCTCTCCGCTATTGCCTTGTCGCCTCTTAGTGCTCCTTTAACCCCTTTATCATCTAATGGACCAACTGACTCTCTCACAGGTTTTTTGCTACGAATGTACTTGAAAAGGTCTTTATTTCGCGTTTTTGCTTCCGCAGCAAGCTTCTTCTCAAATTCTCTCTTTGCCTGCCTTATCAATGCCTTGCATTTGACTTGCCAGTGCTTGTGCTGTTTCCAGGTTTCGTCGTTTGGCTCTTTTTTCCATTTCCTGAAAGATGCTTTTTTGGCAACAACAGCCTCTCTGACCTCACCTTTAAACCATGCTGGCAGTTTTTTGGACTTCCTTCCACTTTTCTTAAAGCGTGGAATACAGCTGGTCTGGGCTTCCAAGATAGTATTTTTCAACAACACCCAAGCTTGATGTACGCCTTTAACCTTCGCAACTGCTCCTTTTAGTTTTTTCTTAACGGTTTTCCTCATTTTATCATAGTCTCCCTTTCGAAAGTTAAAAGGTAGTACTGTGGATTTCCTTACTATCCCTCCTCCACTAATTAAATCAAAGGCGATCATGCTATGATCACTATTGCCAAGTGGCCCCAACACCCTTATCTCTTGCACTAGATCTGGTGTTCCACTAAGGACTAGGTCTAATATGGCTTCCCCTCTGGTCGGTTCATGAACCAGCTGCTCCAAGAAGCAGTCATTTATTTCATCTAGGAACTTTATCTCCCTAGCATGTCCTGACGTGACACTGACCCAGTCGATACCGGGGTAATTGAAATCACCAATTATTATTACTGCGCTGTAACTTTTGTTAGCTTCCTTGATTTCTTTGAGCATTTCATCATCCATTTGGTCATTCTGGCCAGGTGCTCGATAGTACACCCCCACTGCCATCGCCTTCCCTCTTTTATATGGAATTTATGTGTATTGGATGTTGTGTTTTTGAATATGTGTGTGATGAGTTGCAGGTAGAGATTAAATAGGAGGGCGGAGAGGGCGGAACCTTGTGGTATGCCTTGTTCTTGTGGGAAGGTGTTTGGGGGTTCTTCTCCTATTTGGATGCAGAGCTTGCGGCCTGTGATGCAGGATTTAAACCAGAGAAGAACTAGGCCGTCGAGTCTGAGATATTCCAATCTCACGATGAGGGTTTCATGGTTTATGTTGTCAAACTCTGATGCAACATCCGGGAAGACTAGGATGTATGCCTGGTTGGGGTTGTCTATGCCTTGGATCAGGTTGTCAGTTCGGGCTAGGAGCAATGTTTCAACTCCATGGTGTGGGCGAAATCCATATTGGTGGGTGTCTAGGGGGGCGTTGGAGTCTAGGAAGTCTTGGAGTTGGTTAAGGACGTTTTTTTCAATTATTTTTGCAACAAACGGTATGCTTGCTATCGGCCTGTATGTTGTTGTTGTTAAGTGCCATCGAGTCGGAGTCGACTCATGGCGACCCTTCTGGATAGCTATCCTAAATTGTGTTCGGTCTTCAGTCAGGCAGCTCATTGTTGACAGAATGATACCTGTAGCTGCTGTTATTGTATCGATCTATCTCATTGCTGGCCTTCCTCTTTTGCGTTGACCTTCTATCTTGCCAAGCATGATGTCTTTCTCTAATGTTCTCTCTCTTCGCATGATGTGTCCAAAGTATGAAAGTTGAAGTCTTGTCATCTGAGCTTCTGAGTTAGGCTCGTTTCTGTTTACATTCTTGTTTTTTAGTACAGGGCAAATGGAGGATGTTTTTAAGTCATGGGCATTACTCCTTGGAGTAGGGATTGGTTGATTATTTGAAGGAGATGTGGGGCAAGCTCAGTTTTGATGGTTTTGATCCATGGTATGAGGCATGGGTCCAGGGGGGAGGTAGTTGTATTGATGCTGAATATTATCTTTAAGAGGTGTTCTTGGTCCATCGTGCTGAATGTGGACCAGGTGTTAGGGTTCGTTGACGGGGTAGAATATGGGGGAAGTGGGATTGTGTTTTTTTCTTTTTAATTTTTCGGCAAAGTAGTTGGCGAGGGTACGGGGTTCCATGCTGGTTATGTCTGAGTTGTTTTGATTGTTTTAGGAGCCTGACTGCGCTAGATGGGTAGTCGCCGGGATGTACAGCTGGGCAGAATTGGGTCCCGGCCTGCTCATCCAGGCGCTAGACCTGATTCTGATCCCATGGGGGCTGCAGGATCAGAATCGGATATAGCTCTGCACGGCCCAATTGGAATAGGCCTCCACGCTGATGATACCATGTTACTGGCTGAAAGTGAAGACAATCTAAAACACCTGCTTATCAAGACCAAGGAATAAAAATCTTAAAATGGATCTGCACCTTAAAATGAAGAAGGCAAAGATCCTGACAACTAGTAAAATCAAAAAATGCATCCTTGACGAAGAAGAAATAGAAAACAACTTTAAACTGCTTAGTTCATATAATCAATAATGAAACAACAAGCAGTCAAGAATAATGAGTGAGGTAATCAAATTTGCAGATGACATAAAATTATTCAAAGTTGTTAAAACCATGATTGTGAAAAATTGCGAGGGCCTTGATAAATTGGAAAGCTGGGCATCCAAATGGCAGATGAAATTTAATGTGGACAAGTGCAGTTATGCACCTAGGAAAGAACAACCCAAACTATGGTTACACGATGCAAGGTTCCATGTTAGGAACCACCACCCAGGAAAAAGATTTAGGCGTCATCGTGGATAACATGTTGAAACCTTCCGCCCAGTGTGCAGCGGCAGCCAAGAGAGCAAATAGAATCCAAGGGATCTTAAGGAAAGGAATGGAGAATAAAACAAAGGATATTATAATGCCTCTGTATTGTTCCATGGTGCGACCACACCTTGAATATTGTGTGTAATTCTAGTCACCGTATCTTAAATTGTAAGCTGATTAATGTATCCCCCCCCCCCACCCTTTTGTGATTGTAAACCGCTTTGACCCGGTGAAAAGCGGTATATAAATACAGCTAAATTAATTAATTAATTAATTACAAAGGATATAGCATCATTAGAAAAGGTACAGAGAAGAGTCACCAAAATCGTAAAGGGGATGAAAGGATACCCTTATGAAGAGAGGCTAAAAAGGTTAGGGCTCTTCAACCTGGAAAAGAGATGGCTTAGGGGAGATAAGATAGACGTCTATAAATTAATGAATGGAGTGGAACGGGTAAACGTAGATCGATTATTTTTCACCATCAAAATATAGAAAGACCAGAGGACATGCAATGAAGCTACATGGTAACCTGTTTAAGACTAATAAGAGAAAATATTTTTTCACTCAACGTGTAATCAAACTCTGGAATTTGTTACCGGAAGATGTAGTAAAAGCTGTTAGTGTAGCCGGGTTTAAAAAAGGTTTGGACAAGTTCCTGGAGAAAAGGTCCATAAACCATTATTAAAAGGGACCCGGGATATCCACTGCTTGCCCCCAGTACAAGCATTGTGGAACCTCTGTCTTTTATGGAAACTGCTTGGTACTTGTGACCTAGATTGGCCACTGTTGGAAACAGGATACTGGGCTTGATGGACCTTGGTCTGACCCAGTATGGCATATCTTATGTTCTTAAGAAATCTGATGACACATTGCTCTTGGCAGAATGGCTATGAAGGAACTAGACAAGATTCTCGAGTGCAGAGACTTATCTTTGTATACAAAGATTTGACTTGTCCAAGTCATATAGATAACGTCATATTGATAGGGAAGATGTACAGTGGAAAAGAAAGACAGGAAGAAAATCAATGCATTCAAATTATGTGCATATCATGGACTGCCCGATGAAAAAAAATCAGTTGGTACTGGGAGAGATCAAACTAAACTGAATCAAATGAAGAACTCAAACACTAGACTTACACGCTGGTACCTAGCAGTTCAAGCTTACCAGTTCAAGGTTAAGCATAGGGCCGGGAAAGAAAACATAAATGCCAATGCCTTTTCCTGAATTGGGGAAACCCTGGCCAGTTGATCCCTAAGCCCCCTGACATGTAGAAATATAAGGGATGGGGTATGTGGTGGAAGAAGAGCTGGGGATAGGGGAAAAGCTAGCCGAAGGGTCCCTGTCCCTTGGGCTGACCCAAATGAGGAAAATATAAGGAGGCAGCCAGAACACCAAGAAATAGGTACAGGTCCCCTTAATGGCTGGGGACAGTGTAGCCCAGCAGATTCAGCCAGGAAAGACAGGGCCAGGGAAAGCCAACACCTCAGTAAGGAGGAGGAGGAGGTGGAGTTTCCCTGGCACCGCATTAAGTATTCACTAGAGTCCAGAGAAAGGGCGGGGAGTGTCCTTTCCATTTCCAGGAAGTGAAAATGTCCAAGGAACCAGGAAGCAACAGGGAGGAGATGGCGTGGCTTCCAGCAGAAGAGGAGGAAGCTGCCATAGACATGGAATAGCAGGAGCCTGATCACAGCAGGTAGACTGCTTTGTTTGTGAGGAACTAGAATGTGTAGCAGCCATTGTCTGCTCAGTAGCAGGAGACTGTTTGGGGAGGGCTGGTGGTAAGCAATTGGAAGAATGGATGACAGAGTCCTTCACCCTTGGGACTGTTTCATTAAAGTGTTTTGAAACCTGAGCTGAAGGATAACAGTCAGTGTTAAAAGTTACAGTTTTGTGCTACAGACTGAAAACTCAAATTGGATTACCTGGATTTCTTTTGACCCAAGGCTGCATAGAAGCTGTGCTGGGACTTGTGCTGCATAGTACTTCTGAGCAATAGCAGGCTTCTCAGCTACTGTGACTGAGAAGCTGTATAACAGTGTAATGGCAGGGCTTGCTAAGGGAAAGCAGGCCTGCGGGCCATTTGGGCCTAGGCAAGGGAGGGAGAAGACTCCCAAGTTTTGTCTTCTTTTCTTGTTTTATTGAATATGCTTTGGGAGGTGTTTGCACACTGGAATGGAATAAAGCCAGGAAGAGACAACCAACCTGGGTGCTTTTGTTGAATGCAAGACCTGGAGTTTGGGAGAGAGTGGACTCACCATGCCCGGTGGTGCCCCTGCTTGTCACAGCGCAAAAATTATAGTACCCCGCCCCGTCCAACCCCCACCCCACCCTTTCCCCGCCCCTGCCCTGCTCACACCCCACCCTTACTCCACCTCCTGTCCCCAAAACAATTGCAGAGAGGGCAATATGCAAACTGAACAAGCAAGACTTCTACACATTCTTAAACAGAAATTCCATACTGACAGAATACGCAGTATTGGTTGTACACACACACACACAATACAGACAGGTCTTCATCAATAAATGAGCACAAAACAAAAAGAGCAATATATAGACTGAAGAATACCCGTGATCTAGCCACAATACCACAGCTCTTTCGGTCTCTGGTCCCTCAAGCAGTGAGAAACAAGCAGAGAGTAACACAGAACACAATCACACACAAAGTGCTACTTTCTTTGAGCTCAGAGGGAAAGCAACAGAAGGTCCATGGGAAGTAACACAGTCATTAATCATAAACATGAAATAACACACGGTGTCGCTAGAATTATTTTACAGAGTAAGAGCTGATTACAATGTATTAGATGAAATTTACTTGATTATGATAGAATAATTTATAATTGCAGAGTTGCAGAAATTATGCTGTGCCAGCAGTGACCTATAGTTGTCTGTACAATGAACTATGGTTGTACAGTTCATAGCCTATGTTTACTCTTTATGCTTGCGTTAACAATGTTCTCAAGCTATTTTAAAGACAGTTACACAGAACTCATGATCATGATATCCTATTCTAATTAAGAGGAATAGGTGAAAGGATAAACTTGTGACAGTCCTTGTCAACAAAGTTCTTCTATCAGCACATTTTAGAGATCTGTATCAAGAAATTCATCTATCTTCAATTACATATTGGGGATTCTGGTATCCCTTTTACCTGTTCATTCCTACATAGACAAAAATTAAACTGAAACCCCAAGAAGACAGACTCTGCATGCAGTGCAATATCAGATAAATAAGAGATGCAGGTTCCCATACTGTGTAAAATATAAAGGTAGTACAAAGTCCAATCATTAAATTGAAAATAAAATTATTCTTTCTACCATCATTGTCGGACCATTTTATTCTCTGATCATGTTGGTTCCGATCTGAGGCTTCCATTTTCCCGTCTTCTCTTAGCTCGTTTTCTATGGTCTATAGTCCATCTGCCATTTCTTGTCTCTTCTTTTCTTGTCTTCACTTCTTTCCATCAGCCTATTTTCAATCCCAGTGCCCCCTCCCCATTACCCAGTCACTTACCAGTACCATTCCCAGGTGTCTGCTCCCTTTGAGCCCCCTCCGTACCTCCTCTGTCAGCTCCTTTCCAGCCACCTCCTCCCCCTTTCAGCTCTCTTCCAGCCACCTCCTTCACTGTCAGTCCCTTCCTGCCACCTCCTTCTCCCCTCTTGCAGCTCTCTTCCAGCCCTCACCTTCCACCTGTCAGTTCCTTCTGCCACCTCTTTCCCCTTGCAGCCGCTGCTCCTGCTTCTTACAGAGCAGCGGTTGCAATAAAGCTAAGTTAAAAAGAAAATTAAACCTATGCGGAGCCTTCTGCCCCCCCCCCCTTGTGCAGCTTCACCTCCCTCCTAGTGCAGCTTCACCCCCCTCCCTTGCAGCTGCTGCTCCTGCTTCTTACAGAGCAGCGGCTGCAATAAAGTTAAGTTAAAAAAGAAAAGAAAACCTGGGAGGGGCCTTCCGCCCCCTCCCCCTAGTGCAGCTTCACCCCCTCCCCATTAGTGCAACTTCACCCCCCCCCCCCTTAGGACAGCTTCACCCCGTGCAGCCGCTGCTTCTGCTTCTTACTGAGCAGTGGCTGCAATAAAGTTAATTTAAAGGGAAAGACAACCTGTGAGGACCCCTCCAGTCGAATGAAACTTCTTCTGCAGTGCCCAAGCTGAAAAGAAAGTGATGTCAGAGGGGGCGGGTGCTGCAGAAGGAGTTTCATAGCATCGGAGAGCTCCTCACAGGTTGTCTTTCCTTTTAAATTAACTTTATTGCAGCCGATGCTCTGTAAAAAGCAGGAGCAGCGGCTGCAAGGGGGGATCGTGGATTGCGGAAGAAAAGCCGGTATTCTGCTATGGCCGCTCCCGATCTCACAGCTAGAGTAAAAAAACGACTTTTCAAGGGCCGGTTTCTGTTCTCTGCCAGCAGCCGGCCTAGTCACGGGAAAACCAGCCAGGCCGGCTGAAAATCGGCTGGTTGGCAACCCTAGGTGCTCACCTCGCTATCGGCCCCTAGCTTGCCCACTTACAACTCTAATGCATGAAACACATGGTGGAAATCGGACCATGCTAACTGTGCTGGCTGCTAGCTGCAACAGCTAATTTTAGTTGTTTGAAACCAATGTCCAACTTAGGGAATAATAGTACTTCCAGTTTCAATATGGTAAAATAGTTCATAATATTCCATAATACTCTGCTCGTACTCCATATATCTTAGTTCAAATAGAACACAGCTCCTTTAAAGCTCACCTGGGCTGTGGCTCCTACAAGTCCACGTGCAAAATTTGCATGCAAAAAATCTCAATTTGTGCCCAAAATCTGGCAAATTTTAGTACATCCAGCTCAAAGGTTGAGCAATTTACAAGCATAATGCAATGTGTGCCTTTGAGTCAATGCTAACTCCGAGCAACTCAGCTGTTTTCTGGGTTTTCTTGGTAATGTGATCAGAAATAGATTGGCCGGCCTTTCTTCCAAGGTAATGGAGAGTTAAGTGACTTGCCAAAGGCTACAAGGAGTACTAGTAGGAATCAAACCCTGGTTACCAAGCCAGTGCTCTAACCACTAAGCTACTCCTCCACTCCACAAGAATAATAACAGCATAACAAAATGGCACAGTGATGAAATATCAGTAAAAATTCACAAAATTTCAAAAACTCCTTAAGAATTTGCAGCTTGAATGCCAAAACATTTCAGATTAAGCATGAGTTAAATATAGTGTCTTTTGGTTTGCTGTAAAAAATACTAGAAAGAGCCAACATTTCAATAATCTGCTCATAGAATATTTCTTAAGGTTCATACTCACCTGGTTTTTGACTGAGTTGGTAGAGGAATGATTTACGTGGATCAGCATTGTCTCTGAAGGTTAATTGTAGCAGTGATTCAGATTTTTTCAACTTCTGCATAATCCACAAGCCTATAGATACGAAAAAGTACTTCATAAAATTAAAATATTAGCAATTCATAAAGTTATTAGGCCGTTGATTAAATATTGTTAAGATTTATAAGGGGCATATTTACTAAAGTGCGCTAAGCAGTTAATGTATTAAAATAGCCAGCATGTTAAAAATGTTGCATTAACTGCTTAGGGTGTGATGGGGTGGGGACAGAGTGGGTTAAGGGTAGAGAATGGGCATAGCCTGCACATTCTAGTTAACAGTAACTGTTGATTCTGAAGTTAATACAGGTTCACGTAATAACTCCTCAAGGGAAGGCATTAAGTATAATTGCCTAATTGTAAATCAATTTAAACACATCATAAGGAACTTTAGAGTGGAGTAACTGTAGGGGACATGCTGGCCATTACCCCCAGTTAACACACAATCTTTGCACTTACTATTGTACATGCCAGGAATAAAAACGAACACATGATAAGTGCAAAATCCTTACTGCACTTTAATAAATATGCCCCTAAATCGACAAGCTCATTTGAAATACAATTCATGCCAAGAAAGCATGGGTTATCAGTGGAGTGCCAAAAGGATTAGTCCTGGAAACAGTTCTCTTTAGTAATTTCATAAGTGACATTGTGGAAGGGTATTTATGTTTTTGTATTTATTTATTTTGGATTTCTACTACTACTGCTTATCATTTCTATAGCGTTACAAGGCGTAAGCAGTGCTGTACAGAGACATATAAGAAACAGTCCTCATAAGAGCTCACAGTCTAGTCAAGACAGACAACACAACAACTGCAATCTAGAATATATCTAGGATTTAGTTCATGTCTTTTCATTAGGAATGGATTGTCTCTGCAGACAATTTTAAGATATACAGGTCTGGTGGTAGAGTAAAAAAAATTAAGGAACATCTAAGTGCTTGATGAGCGGACAGTTACTTGGCGCTATGATTCAACAAAGTACAGTCATGCCTTTTGGCATACAGAAACCCAAGGGAGAAGTACATTGTGTGTGTGTGTGTGTGTGTGTGTGTTGTGTGAGTGTGTGCGCGTGTGTAGGGGGCAGCAGGTTAGGGGGTAAGATATTAATATACACCAAATCAGGAAGCATAGTAACATAGCATAGTAAATGACGGCAGATAAAGACCAGTATGGTCCATCTAGTCTGCCCAGTAAGATGGCAAGAGTAGGTGCACCTGCCACTCTGTGCAGGCCACCCTTCCCCATGTCTTTGTTTAGGGGTGAACCCACTGCTCCATGTAGGTCACCCCTATTTGTTGAGAAATTAGATAGTTAAGTTTATTTTGATTTTATCCTGTTGCTGTAAAGGGATCCGCTGTGTCTGTCCCATGCCATTTTGAATTCTGTCACTGTATTTGCCCCCACTACTTCCATCGGGAGGGCATTCCAAGCATCCACCACCCTTTCAGTGAAAAACTATTTCCTGACATTGCCTTTCAATTTACCCCCTTGCAACTTCATGTTATGCCCTCTAGTTTTACAGCTTCCCTGTCTTTTGAAGAGGTTTGTTTGTTCATTATTTCTCTTTAAGTATTTAAAGGTCTGAATCATATCTCCCCTATCCGTCCTCTCCTCCAGAGTGTACATATTTAGGTCTTCAAGTCTCTTCTCATAAGGCTTCCAATGCAGGCTCCAAATCATTTTGGTTGCCTTCCTCTGAACAGTTTCCAGTCTTTTTACATCCTTTGCAAGATATGGTCTCCAAAACTGAACACAGTATTCCAAGTGAGGCCTCACCAGTGACTTGTAGAGCGGCATTAGTACCTCTTCCTTTCTGCTGGTAATTCCTCTTTGTATGCAACCCAACATCCTCCTGGCTTTTGCCACTGCCTTGTCGCACTGTTTTGCCACCTTGAGATCCTAAGAAATAATCGCACCAAGGTCCTTCTCCTGGTCCATGCACACCAACCTCTCTCCCCCTATCGGGTACATTTCCCTCGGATTTCTGCTTCCCAAGTGCATGACACTGCACTTCTTCGTATTAAATCTTACTGCCAAGCATTAGACCATTCTTCCAGCTTTTGTAGATCTTTGCTCATGTTATCCACTCCCTCAGGGGAGTCCACTTTGTTGCAAATTTTTGTGTCATCTGCAAAAAGACAGACTTTTCCATTCATCCTTCAGCAATATCACTCACAAGTACATTGAACAGTGCCAGGCCCAGGACCGAACCCTGGGGCACCCCGCTAATCATCCTCCTTTCATCCGAGTGAGCTCATTTACCATTACCTTCTGTCCTCTGTCAGTCAACCAATTTCTGATCCAGTTCACCACCTTCGGACCCATCCCCAAACTACTGAGTTTGATAGGCCTCCTATGAAGAACAATATCAAAGGCTTTGCTGAAATCCAGGTAGATGACATCCATCGCATGCCCCTGATCTAGTTCTCTGGTCACCCAGTCAAAGAACTCAATCAGATTTGTTTGGCAAGATCGTCCTTCGGTAAAACCATGTTGCCTCGGATCATGCAACCTGTTGGTTTTGAGAAAGTCCACTATTCGCTCTTTCAGGAGCGCCTCCATTACTTTTCCTGCCACCAAGGTAAGGCTCAGGGGCCTGTAGTTTGTCACTTCTTCCCTTTCACTACTTTTGTGAAGAGGTACCACATTAGCCATTCTCCAGTCCTGAGGAACTTCTCCTGTTTCCAAGGATCTGTTGAAAACATCCTTTAACGTCCCTGCAAGAACTTCTCTGAGCTCTCTCAGTATCCTGGGATGTATCCAATCCAGTCCCATGTCCTTGTCCACTTTCAGTTTTGCAAGTTGTTCTAACACATCTTCTTCTGTGAATGGTGTGGTATCTACTTCATTCCCATTTTTATATTTGGGAGTCACAGGTGGTCCTTCTCCAGGGCTTTCTTTAGTAAAAACAGAGCAGAAGTATTTGTTTAGCAATTTTGCTTTTTCAATGTCACTTTCCACGAGTCCGTTCCCAGCACGTCTGAGTCCTGCAATTCCACCTCTGATTTTCCTCCTCTCCCGAATATACCTGAAGAAAGTTTTGTCGCCACACTTCACATCTTTAGCCATCTTTTCCTCTGCCTTTGATTTTGCTTTCCTTATTTCTCTTTTTGTCTCTTTTAGTTTGATCCTGTATTCCTTTCTATGTTCCTCTGTTTGCAAGCTTTTGAATTTTGTGAAAGCTGTGGTTTTTGCCTTTATATGAGCAGCCACTCCTTTGGAAAACCAAATAGGTTTCCTTCTCCTCTTGTTTTTATTTACTTTCCTTACACATTTATCTGTTGCCCCTTATATTGCCACCTTTATTTTAGCCCATTACAATTCCACTTCCCTTATCCCCTCCCACCCTGCCCACTCCTCCTTCAGGTACTTGGCTATTTTACTGAAGTCAGTGTTTTTGAAGTTTAGGACTTTGAGCTTGCAACGATTGGACTGTACCTTGGCTTTTATCTCAAACCACACCGTGTGATGATTGCTGCTGTTCACAGGGGCATCCATTCAGACATTTGACACACTATCACTGTTGGTGAGCACTAAATCCAGCATTGGGCTTTCCCTGGTTGGTTCTATCACCATTTGTCTAAGTAACGCATCTTGGAAAGCATCCACAATTTTTTTGCTTCTTTCCAGATTTGCAGGAGTAATGCAATCCACATTGGGTAGACTAAAGTCACCCAATATGATCACTTCCCCCTTTGTGGCTATCTTGGCAATATCTATAATCAATTCGTTATCTATTTCTTTGATTTGAGTCGGAGGTCTGTAGACTACAGCAGTATGGATGACAGTGCTATCTCCTCTTTCCAACACAATCCAGAGCGCTTTTTCTTTACCCCATGCCCCCTGCATTTCAGTAGCTTTAATATTCCTTTTGACATACAAGGCCACTCCTCCTCCTTTTCCACTTCCTCTGCCTCTTCTGAATAGATTATAGCCAGCTATGGCTATATCCCAGTCATGCGATTCATTAAACCACGTTTCTGTAATGGCCACAATGTCCAAGTCTATTTCGACCATTAGGGCTTCCAGGTCCGGAACCTTGTTGGCTAAGCTTTGAGCATTTGTGCTCATTGCTTTCCAGCATTTAACTGGCTTGCATGTATTTTGCATTGATTTTGTTCTGCCCACTTCTTCCCACTTATCCTTGATGTGTGGTTTAAAAGTGTGGCTGTTTCTGATGTTACTCTGCTTTTGCTGGGAGTGATGTCCTGAACTTGTCCTTCCCCATCCATCACCCCCTTTTCTAGTTTAAATGCATATCTACATACTGCCTGAATTTTTCACCTAGGATTCTTTCCCCTGCGACAGAGAGATATAGTCCATCAGTACAGTATAGTCTCTTGTTGGTCCATCTGTTTCCCCAGTGGCCTATAAATCTGAATCCTTCTTGTTTGCACCAAGTCTGGAGCCATGCATTAAAGCTGTTTATACAATGTAGCCTTTCTGCCCCCTTACCAAGAACAGGTAGAACTTCTGAAAATGCTACAGTGGTAACAATGGGCTTGAGTTTCTCTCCCAGAGTTTTGAAATCCCTTTGAACTGCAGAGGCACTGTTTCTAGCCAGGTCATTTGTACCCAAGTGGAGGACAACATCAGTTTTGGAGTGCTCACTTTCCGCGCTAAGTACATCAACAATTTGGTTTGTATTCCTGCTGGCTGAAGAGCCTGGGAGGCATTTCACTATCTTATCTCCTTTGAACTATGTTTCCAAGTTGGTGTCTGCGATGATGGAATCTTCAAGTAGTAGTAGTTTTCTGTTCGGTGAATATTTCTTCATATTTATTTATTTAACTGTATTTATATCCCGCTTTTCACCGGGTCAAAGCGGTGTAACACAAGAAGGGGGGGGGGGGGGAATAATCAGATAAAGGGGTAGGGCCATCACCAGGTGGACAAACACTGATGATTTCGACAGCAGATGGACATAGACATGGACAAAGTAACACAGTTTTTGATCATGTGTTCATGATGGATGGGGTAGGGGAATGTGGTGCAGTCAGTGGTGGGAGTCTGTTTCTGTTTTGAGATATTCTTGGAATAGGATGGTTTTTAGTTGTTTTTTAAATGACAAGAGATCACCGTTGTTCCTGATGTGATTAGGCAGAGAATTCCAGAGGGACGGAGCATAAAGTTCAAAGGCTCTGTTGCATATTGTTGCTTTATCAGGAGATTGGGCATTGACTGTCTCATTTAAGGGCCCTTCAGTTTCCATGGATTGGGTATCCTCATTAACCAAAGCAGAGAAGGCATTATGCAAGGATATCTCTCCTCATGCACCTTATCTAATCTCATCCATATCCCTCTCCTTTCCCCTTCTGCCCTCCCTCACTAATACCCCAGTCTCTCAACCAGAGATATCGACCCCAACCCCAACCCTATCCCCTTTAGAGTTCTGTTTCACTCTAAAAAGAAATCCTCACATAGCCTATCTGATATCATCAATATCCCCCTTCATTTCCCTTTCACTTCCCCTCCCTCTTGGAGGGCACACTCATCCAGAGACACCCATCCATACCCTGGTCCCTCTAGACCTCTGTATTACTCTGGCAATAGATCCTCACGTAACAGCCCCCCTAGACCGCTGTCTCACTCTGAAAAGAAGTCCTCACATTACTTATCCAACCTTATCCATATCCCTCTCCTTTCCCCTTCTGCTCTCCCATTCTCATGCGCCCTATGGAATGCATGCTCACTCGCTAACAATCTTCCTTTTACTCATGATCTCTTTATCTCTAATGAACTACACCTTCTTGCCCTAACTGAGACCTGGCTCCTCCCAGACGATACCACATCAGCTGCTGCTCTCTGCCACGGGGGTTACCAGTTCTCCCATATACTTCGTTCCACTGGCCGAGGCGGTGGTGTTGGGCTTCTACTTTCTCCCTCTTGCCAATTTCAACCCCTCCTGCTGCCTCAGTCACACTCCTCCCTCTCTTTTGAAGTCCACTCCATTCACCTCTTCACACCACTTCCCCTCCGAGTAGCTGTTATCTATTGCCCACCCGACAAATCCAAATCAACCTTCCTTACTGACTTCGACTCCTGGCTTTCCGTCTTTCTAGATCTCTCTTCTCCCACTCTTATTCTTGGCGACTTTAACATTCACGTCGATAACCCCTCCGACCCCCATGCTTTAAAGCTCCTCGCCCTCACCTCCTCGTTTAACCTCCAACTTTGCTCCACTGCCCCCACCCACCTGCACAGCCATTGCCTTGACCTGATACTCTTCTCTAATTCCTCTCCCTTAAACTTCCAAAACTCAATCCTTCCCTCATCCAACCATCACCTTTTAACCTTCAATCTTCAGCTTCCACTGTCTCAACCCCCTCCCATCTCCTCTGATCTATTTAAAAACCTTCATAATATTGATCCCTTGACTCTCTCCTCCACCATTTCTCCATCTCTTGCCTCCATTTTGTCCTCCAAGTCCGTCGACGAGGCAGTAGCCTCTTTTAATGCTGCACTCTCCTCGGCTCTTGATACTCTTGCCCCTCCCACCCCACGTCCCATTAGACGTTCTGCTCCTCAGTCCTGGCTTTCATCTACAACCCATTATTTACGCATCTGTGCCCGTTCTGCTGAACGCACCTGGACCAAATCCCGCTCCCCGGAAGACCTTCTACACTTCAAATTCATGCTTGGCTCCTTCCAGTCAGCCATAGCACTTGCCAAACAAAAATACTACATCCATCTGACTAATTCCCTAGCCTCTGATCCTCGCCGCCTCTTTAATATCCTCAATTCTCTCCTCAAGGTGCCCCTGCCCCCAGTCCCACCCTCCCTCTCTGCCCAAACCCTTGCCGACTACTTCCATGACAAAATCCACAAGATTACCCTCCAATTCTCCACACCCTCATCTACCTCCCCTCTCCCTAATTCTCCCCCCCCCCATCCTGACTTCCTCTGCTACCCTCTCCTCCTTCCCTACGATCTCCGAAGAGGAAACCAGACTCCTTCTTTCCTCCTCCAAACCCACCACCTGTTCCTCTGACCCTATCCCCACCCATCTTCTACACCCCATCTCCCCCACCATTATCCCCTCCATCTCTCATATTCTCAACCTATCACTCTCCACTGCAACTGTTCCCATCAATTTCAAATATGCTGTGGTCACACCTCTCCTCAAGAAACCCTCACTTGATCCCACCTGTCCTTCTATCGACCCATCTCCCTCCTTCCCTTCATATCTAAACTACTAGAACGAGCAGTCCACTGCCGCTGCCTCGACTTCCTCACCTCCCAGGCCTTCTTGGACCCACTACAATCTGGCTTCTGTCCCCTACACTCCACCAAAATGGCTCTTACAAAAGTCTCCAATGACCTGTTCCTCGCTAAATCTAAGGGCCTCTACTCTGTCCTCATCCTTCTTGACCTCTCCGCTGCCTTTGACACTGTTGACCACAATGTCCTCCTCTCCACCCTTTCCTTGCTTGGTTTCAAGGGCTCCATATTATCCTGGTTCTCCTCCTACCTCTCCCATCGCTCCTTTAGTGTATGCTCTGGCGGCTCCTCCTCCTCTCCCACCCCGCTCCATGTTGGTGTACCCCAGGGTTCCATATTGGGCCCCCTCCTTTTCTCTCTCTATACCCAATCCCTTGGCGTGCTTATCTCCTCCCATGGCTTTCAGTACCATCTCTATGCCGATGACTCTCTCTACAACTATTATCTCTCTAGCAATCCAAAAAAAGATCTCTGCCTGCCTTTCTGACATCGCCGACTGGATGTCTCATCGCCGCTTGAAATTGAACATGGCAAAGACTGAACTCCTCCTCTTTCCCCCCAACTCCTCCCCTCCTCTTCCCCCTTTCTCAGTCTCCGTGGATGGATCTATGATTCTTCCTTTTCCCTCGGCCCGCAATCTGGGGGTTATCTTTGACACCTCTCTCTCCTTCTCCACACATATCCAGCTCGTTGCTAAAACCTGCCGCTTCTTTCTCTACAACATTAGCAAAATTCGCCCCTTCCTGCTGGAACACACCACCAAAACGCTTATCCACTCCTTAATCTCCTCTTGCCTCGACTACTGCAACCTACTCCTTGCTGGTCTCCCCGTGAGCCCTCTCTTCCCTCTTCAATCTATACAAAATTATGCTGCTCGACTAATCTTCCGCCAATCCCGCCATGCCCACATTACTCCTCCTCTCAAGTCGCTTCATTGGCTCCCCATCCAATTCTGCATCCAATTCAAACTTCTCCTGCTGACCTATAAATGCATTCATTCTGCAGCCCCTCAATACCTCTCATCTCTTATCTTTCCCCACATCCCCTCTCGAGAAGTTCGCTCCGCTAACAAATTACTTCTGTCTAGGCCTTTCACTCGCACCGCTAACTCCCGACTTCGTTCCTTTCACCTTGCTGCACCCTATGCCTGGAACAGCTTACCAGTGTCTATACGCCAGGCACCCTCCCTGGCCATCTTCAAATCCAGGTTAAAGACCCATCTCTTCACTGTAGCATTCAGATTCTGACTTCTATCCCTCATCTTAACCTAACCCCCATCATTTTCATGACCGAACTGTAAAACCCATCGAATTGACTAATGCTCTGTATTGTCTTGACTAGATTGTAAGCTCGGAAGAGCAAGGACTGTTTCTTGTATGTATGTCTGTACAACGCTGCGTGCGAGGCGCTATATAAGTGTTTAATAGTAGTAGTAGTAATGTATAGGGTGTCTCTGCATTACAGGTCACAATCTACCTGAGCCCACTGTGATCTATTTGTTCCTGGGATGTTTGATTCTTTGTGGGAGCGGTGGTGGACTTTGGTTTGTATCCTAGAAGAGGTGCATTTCATTGCAGCTAGTTCTTCCCTTAGTAGAGTCAATTCTTTATGCATGGCAGCTAACTTGAGGCATATAGGACAAGCTCTTAGGTTCCAAATGAAAGCAAATCTCAGGGTGATCATGTTTAATATTCTCAAGGTTACAAAACATGAAATGGCAATGGTCTGATTCAGAGGAATCCTAGACTGCACAGGGCAAGATACATCAAGTGGAAAAGACTAAGGAGTTCATTTTAGAAGCTATATTCGTAGGGCTTGATACTGAGCTAGGCTCATTTTTGAAGGGCTATGTGCCTCATCGGCGCATAGCCCTCCCCATCAACCTCTAATCCGGATATTTAATGCTGCTGTGACTGCACTGAATATCCGGGGAACGTCGCACACACCGGAAGCCGCTGAAGCTAACCAGGCAGTACTGATATTGCATACTGCCCGGTTAGCTCCTGCGCCTTAAAGATAGGTAAGGGTTTTCCTCACTTATCTTTTCAGTGCAGGAGCTAACTGGGCAGCATGCAATATTGCTGCTGTCCGGTTATCACTTGTCGCTGCCTCTGCTCTGCCCTGGAATGCCCACGACACACCCCGCTGTTAACCAGATAGCATTGGGATGCTTAGGGAAGTTAGAAGGGGATAGTCAATGGTGCTAACCATGTAAGTGCCGTTAAATATCCAAATTTAAGGCATTTACATGGTTTACTAGGCTGTAAACTGTGTAAATGCCTTTCAAAAATCGGACCCATAATTTCCATGTCTGAAAGTGGCCATTCAGACGTGGGAATCACAAAAAGTCCCAGGAGCCATTTTAGAAACCTCTGAAGTTAACCATGTCTGGCGCAATCACGTTTATATCACATGAGGGCATGGCAGAGGCATGTCCTAGGTAGTCCTGAAAAGATAACCGTGACACACAATTATAAAAAATGCCTGCATGACTCTGCTTGTGGGTGGTGCCATCCATGTCTATACCTGCTCCAGGGTCCAACAAACTAAGCACGAATCCATGTGCACCGAACAACCCAGTCAAAAAACGTGGAAAGCAACGAAAGGACATGTAAAATATGAAAAACTTTTATTACTTTATTCCACTTCAGCCACTGGCCCGACACTGGCTGTGTTTCGTAAAACCTTCCTCAGGGGCAATAATGGCTAAAATACATTAAAAAAAACATTTAAAATCAAAGATAATGTAAACCAAATATTAAAAGGAAACAGAGAATGAACTATAACATATAAATAAAACATGCCAATATGAAACATAAAAACAAATCTAGTACAACCAATAAACGGAGCGAAACCAATTTGAACAATAATAAAAACAAAAAATATATAAATGTTTAGCAAAATGAAGTAATAGTTTTAAAACATCAACTTGAACATATAAATAGATAAAAGATAATAAATGAATTACGTATCACAAATAAACTAAAAATATTGACCACTGGAAAACAATAATTTTAGACCAATAACTTAACAAATCATAATTTAACATATAAATAAATAAATACGTGAGTATAAAAATCAATTACCTATCTCAAATTAAAACAACGTATATAATAAATATTTGAACAATGTAATGTGCTAAATACACATACAACAAAACAATGCTCTTCAAAGGATATGACCAATAGACAAGCAAACAAAATCAACATACCTGTATATTATGTGCTTTTATTACACTTTTTTAGCTAATGGTTTTTTAGTTTTCTTTTGGTTGTAAACCTTGGGAATTGGTTTCCCCATAATGATATTTAACCATAGATTCTGTTTCGTCCTCATCCCTCATTATCTGATGCTTGTTCTTTTCTCTGTTTTTTAATGACAGTGTTTATTCTTCTAATATCTTAGGCTCTCTTATGGCATTAAGGTAGGAGCCAATTCAGTAATAAAAGCATTTATTTATTTATATGTTAATTTATGATTTGTTAAGTTATTGGTCTAAAATTATTGTTTTCCAATGGTCAATATTTTTAGTTTATTTGTGATAAGTAATTCATTTATTATCTTTTATCTATTTATATGTTCAAGTTGATGTTTTAAAACTATTACTTCATTTTGCTAAACATTTATATATTTTTTGTTTTTATTATTGTTCAAATTGGTTTCGCTCCGTTTATTGGTTGTACTAGATTTGTTTTTATGTTTCATATTGGCATGTTTTATTTATGTTTTAGTTCATTCTCTGTTTCCTTTTAATATTTGGTTTACATTATCTTTGATTTTAAATGTTTTTTATGTATTTTAGCCATTATTGCCCCTGAGGAAGGTTTTACGAAACACGGCCAGTGTCGGGCCAGTGGCTGAAGTGGAATAAAGTAATAAAGGTTTTTCATATTTTACACGTCCTTTCGTTGCTTTCCACGTTTTTTGACTGGGTTATACCTGCTCCAGGGCATAAATAGGCATTAGAAAAGTGCCCATTCTGGCACCCAAACACCTGTAGAGAGTACAGAAGGCAGCACTAAAGTATTTGAGATATTTTTCACACTGTTAAAGAAACATGCAAATAAATAATAACAGTTGTCTTGTGGTTGACATACTGCTGCACATCTCCGACTACAAAAAGGCAGGCTGAGATGTGTATGCAGCATGAGATAGATGTTCCCGTTTTAAAATATTGTATTGGGGATGTGTATGTGACTGTGGTTCACTGCCGTCCATATTGGACACGTAAATGTTTCTAAAATCAGCGACGGCTAGGCACTGTAATCATGCTAGCCGCCATCGCTGAATATTGGGCTCAAATATCTTTTGGGGGTGGATACAGAGTGATTTAGAAGATAAGTACACATGCCACATTTCACTGCTGCCACTCCCACCATATTTGGGATATTTTGACCTGGATGTCCCAGATTGCACCTAGATGACCCTCCTAAAATGTGTTTTCAAATTGATAATGCCACTGTACAAGAGACTGATGAGACTTCATTTGAAGTTCTGTGTCCAGCCTAGAGACCATACCCACAAAAGAGTATATACACATAGCCTATCTGATATCATCAATATCCCCCTTCATTTCCCAAGAGTATATACACAGAGTATAAGCAGTCCAGAGAAGGGATATCTAAAAAGATGCAAGGGCTGCATCCTAAACATCATGGAGAGAAACTTAGAAACAATTCTCAAAAGCCATTTATCCTAGTTGATGACTATCTCGATAAAAGGACTCGCTGGAAATTGCTCAGCTATCACCAGGTAAAAGAATGCATATTCTTCTACACTGCAAATACTTATACTCACTGTGAGGGTAAAACAAAGTTATTTACCTGTAGTAGGTCTTTTCGGTGGACAGCAAGATAAGTACTCATATAAGGTGACCTCATTGGATAAAGCCTTCATGGAAACAGATTCCCAGCTCCTTTTGGAAAAGTATTTATTTTATTTATTTTTTATTTAGTTCGTCTTTTCATTAGGAATGGATTGCCTATTTACAGACAATACTAAGATCTACAGGGCTGGCTGGCAGTAGATCTTTGAGGCAGGTCTTGTCAGACAAATTAATTAATTTCTTTGCCTGGGCAACTAGAGAGTTGGACCGAGGGAGAATCGTAGATGGGTGTAGATTTCAGTAAAGCCTTTGACACTGTTCCACACAGGCAACTTATAAATAAATAGAGCAACCTAGGAATGGACCCTAAAGTGACGAATTGGGTTAGAAATTGGTTGAGTGGAAGACAACAAAGGGTACAAGTAAATGGAGCTCACTCTGAGGAGAAGGATGTTACCAGTGGTGTGCTGCAGGAATCTGTCCTTGGTCTGATTCATTTTATCATTTTTGTTTGTGATATTGCGGAAGGGCTGTCGTGAAAGGTTTGCCTCTTTGTGGATGATAAGCAATAGAGTAGATACCCAAGATGGAGTACATAAAATGAGGAGGGATTTATCTAAGCTTGAAGAATGGTTGAGAATGTGGCAGCTGAGATTTAACGCTAAAATATATAGGATCATGCATTTGGCTACAAAAATCCAAGGGAGCGGTACAGTAAAGGAGGTGAAATACTTCTGTCCACGAAAGAAGAGCAGGACCTGGGTGTGATTGTTTCTGATGATCTTAAGGTAGCTAAACAGGTAGAAAATGTGATGGCAAAAGCCAGAAAGATGCTTGGGTGCATAGGGAAAGGAATGGCCAGCAAGAAGGAGGAGGTAATAATACCTTTGTATATGTCTCTGGTGAGACCTCATTAGGAGTACTGTGTGCAATTCTGAAGGTCACACCTTCAAAGGGATATAAACAGGATGGAGTCGGTGCAGCGGATGGCTAACAAAAGGGTATGTGGGCTTCATCATAAGGCATATGGAGATAGACTAAGATCTCAATATGTATACTTTGGAGGAAAGATGGGAGATATGACAGGGACGTTTATATACCTCAATGGCCATAAAGAGTGGAGGAGTGGCCTAGTAGTTGGGGCAAGGTACTTCAGGTCGGGGGTTCAAATCCCACTAGAGGACAGCAACCTTGGGCCAGAAGGACTGGGGTTTCTAGCCCCACAGGTGCTCCTTGTGGTCTTGGGCAAGCCACTTAACCATCCATTGCCTATGTTCCCTTTAAGCATTAGTGTATGTGTCTCATATCCCCTCGTGTTAAATGTATCCCCCAATTGTGTTGTGACCACTTTGATTGAAGGATAAAGTGGTATACAAAACTGTCTAAATAAATAAATGGACTGGAGGAGATCCTCTTTCAATTGAAAGAAAGCTCTGTAATGAGGGGGCATAGGGTGAAAGGGGAAAGGCTCAGGAATAATATCCAGAAATATTTCTTTACGGAAAGAGTGGCATATTTATGGAATGGTTCATCAGTGGAGGTAGTAGTGTCCAGAACAGTATCTGAATTCAAGGAAGCATTGGAGGGGTATGGAGGGGCAGACTGGATAGGCCATATGGTCTTTTTTTGTCATCATGTTGCTTTGTTTCTTTTGGAAGGGTTACACTGCACATTAGGGGTGTGCAGCCTTAACATTTCTGAATTTTTTTTTTTCATTTTTTTCATTTCATCATATTATTGCTCAACTGCATGCACTCTTTCACAAGAGTGCGCTCTATTAAGTAATAGTACACACTCTTTCATGAGACTACACACTACAATAGAATGCACTTATGGGTGACATTATCCAATGGACTCCTATGTGGGAGCTTTCCCAGCACCTTTTGGAAGCTTGATTGTGCATCATTTTACACTGAGTCCTATGGAGAGCTGAGGAGAATACAGCTCCAAGGGGAGAAGGGATGATTGTGAAGACTTTTCCTGCTGTCCATGGAGAGCATCTGGTATAGGAGACTAACCATGCTTTCTCTGTAGAGAAGCAGGAAAAAAGTCTTCATGTATGCAAATCCCTAGCTATAGGCTATCTTGGACAAAAAGGGAAAAAAACAAAGAGCCTAAATTAGGTTCATAAATATATAGGGCCCGACATTCACCACCAGTGCTAGTGCTGCTAAAGTGGTTAGCTGCCAGTGCTGAACTTGAAACCCAGATATTCAATGTGGGGTCATATAGGTGCTCTGGCATTGAATATCTGGGCTGCCCAGACTGCCACAAAGGTAACCAGGCAGTAGCGATATTCAGCCATTGCCCGGTTAGCTTCTGTGGTGAAAGTTAGGCCAGGGTTTCCTGTGCCTGACTTTCACCGCATATCGCTAACCAGGCTGCGGCTCAATAACTCCACTGCCCGGTTAGTGATGGATGCTGTCCCGGAAAACCCCCAGCATGCCCCATTGCTAACCAGTTAGCATTGGGGCATGCAGCAGCAGCACACACAAATATTCAGCGTCACTAACCATGTTAGTTAGTGCTGCTCAATATCCTGCAGAGTAGCACTTACACGGTTTGCAGGTATGTAAACCATGTAAATGCCTTTGAATATCCCCCTCCCTTCCTATATTTTATTTTGTAACATGCCTTTCTGGAACTTATTTCTTGAAAGATCCATCTTGTCCGTAATCCTCTGTCCTGGGCTGCAAACTATCAACCTCTCATCCTTCGGTTCCAGTTCACCTCTCCTTAATAATTCATGTGTCCGTTCTTGATCAACAAAGGGTTTCTGAAGTAACACACTGTATTTCCCACTGAATTTGTGCATTTGTTACTTGTTTTTCCTCATTTGCTGATCTAATTCTCTGAAGAGGTTTTTCTCCTGTTTTGCAAATTCAATTACTTCCTTCCCTGTGTAAGCTTATAGATTCTCACTCATTCCTTCTACACGTCAGAACGTTTGTCCAAGTTTGATGATGGAGACAGATTCTGGACGTTTACTTTCATATTTTAACACTTTTTGCATATTTGGATCCGATGATGCTATTAAATAGGCCTGGAGGCCTATGATAGTAGCTCTGTATGTGTAATCAATCTCTGAGTTCTAGCCCTCTTTCAGCTCTAGGGATGTACAGTCTTGGCATACACTGCTTCTTGTAAATTGCTTCATGGGCAAGGAGGAGTTTTCTTGTTCGCACATCCAATTTTTCAAGATCTTTAAGAGGCCAGTCTACAATCCCACAGCAGTATGAAAGTACAGGAATTGCCAGTTGATTGATGACTTGTATCTTATTCCGTGATTTTAAAACACTTTTCAATAATGATTTTAGTCTCCTGTAGCATTTTTAACTGATCTTTTCTCTCAGTAATTTCTGTTTGAGTGTCCTTCCTTCTTCTATTCTATTTATTTATTTAAAAGTTTTTCTATACCACCCTATCATAGGATTCAGAGCAGTTTACATATAACACAAACCAACAATTAAATAAAAGTTACATTGAACAAGGGTGATTAAACTTGGTAGATTATATGGGGTTACAGATAATTCACTTGAATTAGTGTTGTGGGTGACACATTATACATGCTTTCCTATTCAGTGTCCTTGATGTCACAGCCTTTAGCCAGATATGTTTTCTGTTTTGCTCAATTTTCCTCTAAAAAAAAGTGTATAAGCATAGGGGTCATGGGTTCAAGACCAGCCTGAGGATTAGGAATGCCATGCTCTGGTGTGTAAACTTTATCATACCTTTCCAGAACAGAAGCATCAGGTGCAACCCCCCCCCCCCCCCACACACACACACACACTTCATCCAGCATGGGTCCTCACATTCATCTGTCAAACTGAGCAACTGCACAATTTAAGGCAGGATGGCAGAGCATGCTTATAGCACCAACACACTGAGCTGGTGTTGACAGCGCCTGTACCACACACAGAGCACTAAGAACGCCTGCACACTGAGCAGTGGAAGAGCATTACAGGAGGCCTAAGGGGCGGGTAACAATGACAGCATGCACTACGTTTGGACAGCGATGTTGTGTGTGTGTGTGTCCCCAGAGGTCTGTGAGCTACAGTAATGCAGTGACTGCCCAGGCTGTATGCCTGTGTGCATAACATGCAGGTCAGATCTTCAGCAACTGCTAGATACAGTGTGAGACTGTATATACAAGTTGCCAAGCTCTGATGTGCACTGGTGGGGGGTGTCTGCTGTGTGGGTGAGTGTCTGTGCTGCACTGGCCAGTTCTGCAGGATCCATGGCAAGGAACATAACAAAATGTGGGTGTGCGAGCATGGCGCTATGCTCCATGTTTGGTCCCACATGCTGTGTAGGGGGACACAGTGTTTAGGGATGTGTCAGATGAAGGCCTCTGTGGCCCAGCATGCACACATAGCCTGTCTTTAGCCCAATTTCCAGTGCACCTTGCATCGGATTCGCAGGTCCAAAGTCAAAGGGTACACAAATGAAGGGAAGAGGATTCTGGGTATTGTATGAAACAGAGCCATTATCACAGGAGGTTTATGAGTCAGAGGTTAGGTAAATATCAGAGCCGTCTGAACATGTGTCTGCAACAAGCATGGCCAGGGTGCACACATCATGTCATGTTGAGAGGCCACTGTGTCTGACCATGTCACAGCTATGTATCCACATTGTGCTATAAAGTATAAAGCTCCATTTATGTGGGTGCAGTTCTTTTCTTGGCATTCCAATCACTTCACCGGCTGCTGGCTGTCATTTATTTATTATTCATTTATTTTATTATTTACATTTCTTATATACCGCGCTCTTATAATCAGTGCAGTGTACAGTTGAACAAACATACTACAATATGACAAGCCACATTGAGTTTACAATGAACAGGGGTAGCACAAACAGGATGTAACCGGGGGAACTATTTACATATGATAACAACTATTTACATATTATAGTAACTCTTCAGGAGAGACATATATGGAATGTTTGTCAGAGGGAATGTAAGTGGGACATGGAGGGAGGGCATGGTGAGCTGGTTAACCATTCTCTTTGGAGGGGGAGCTATGGGGCGGTCTGGGTAAGTGGGCAGGGCTGTGTGCTTTCCAGATTTGGTTTCAGGGTAATGTTTTAGGAACAGGTGGTGTTTAAGAGCTTTTCTGAATAATGTTAGGGTCATGATGGTTCGGATTTCGGGTGGGAGGGCATTCCAGGCTCTGGGTGCGAACAAGGAGAAGGCTCTGCTGGCTGTCGTCTTTGTGCATTTCGTCAACATCTTAGGAGCTTCGAGTGTGTTCAAACCAGGGTATATATGGATGCTCTGGGCACCTGCAGTGTGTGATGGCTAGAAGACTGGGCACACTTGGGATGTGAATGGCTGCCACAGCCCTGTGGGGCCAACAAATGCAGACTGACTGTGCTTGCTGTAGTAGACCGGAAATCCCAAAAAGTATGGCTAACAACTGTTCTATGGGTGATAACTGTTTGCTTTGCAGGCCCATCAGTTCGTGTCTCCCTCCCGCCTGCCTAGAAAAAAGGCACTGCGTTTGCACCTCTTGGAAACAGCTGCTGCAACCTTGGGGACTGTAATGAGATATGATAGGACAGTCCCTGGCCAACAGGAGCAGGACACTCCAGCATGTCTCAGTTGTGCAGACAATCAAGTGACTAGCAGCACATACTGCAGACAAGACCTCCAGCACACTGGCAGTGATATAGATCTGCCCCAGGACCTATAGAGTCCAGCTATTGCAGTGTCCAGCTATTATAGTGCAGGCCCTGGGGACCAGGTGATGTGTGTTCCCCCTCGCAGTCAGGATGACCCCTGAAACCAGTTAATAGAACTGTTTGCAGCTGTTATGTGCCGGAAGAACAGAATGTCCCTGCGTAATCATAGCCTGATGTGATGGATCACAGCCTGTGCCCTGTGGTGATCATTTGCAGCAAGCAGTTCAGAATGTGCAATGCATCATGGGTAATAGAGGGGCTAACCTATACCAGCATACAGGGCAGAAATTGCAGCCATACTGTCGACTGTGATCACTGGGGTACTGTCCTGTACCTGTTTGTTATCTGTGATGGTGGGAGATATGTGCATGGCCCCATGGGGAAGCCAGGATAGTCTGCAATGGGCCGCATGGGTCAGTAAAGTTGTTTGCACTGTGTGTGTGTGCAGGTGCACATATTTCGGCATGTGTGCAGGTGCACCTATTTCGGCATGTGTAGCAGGTCACAGGGGACTACACTCCCTGCATATGTGCTGCCTCTGGTGTACATGTCACAATGGTGAACAGCAGACACATGCATGTGAGTGTTGTTCCCGTTGGGGGAACCGTGTAGGGACGGGCATCTTGACCTCACATGTACCTTGTCTTTTCGACAACAGCTGTATTCTACAGCATTATGTCTATTGAGCAGCTACAGTACTGTATTTCATGTGCATTACATACTACATGTGTGCTGCTGTAGGCAAGCTATAGGTATGGTGTACCACAATCTCATTATGTGCCAGGCACATTGTTTCATGTGCTTGATTTCACCCATTGCAGGCAGGGAACTTCAGTCTATTTGATTCACGGCTTTGCTATGCAGAACAGTGTGGAGGTGTAACCTAATGGTTAGAGCACTAACACCATCAGTGATGGATGAGGGTTTGATTTCCCTTTGCGGCTGTGGGATACTCAGTTCATTTTGATGCCAGAAACAGTCCAGGGTTTGCTTTGACTAGTGGACACACAGTTGTATGCTTTTTTATGTGTTCCAATAGCACATTGGGTCTGTACACATGCTATTTGTGATCATGCCCTTCTGAAAGCATGCCTTTATTGGCTCTGCTGCAGGCCATTGCAGAGGGTCAGACATGTTCACCCTTCAGATCTATAGTACCTGAGTGGAGGTGTAGCCTAATCATTTGAGCACTGGCTTGGGAACCAAAAGACTAGAATTCAATTCCCACTAGCACTCCTTGTGTGACTGGTGGGAGCATTTTACAGAGGATTTTTATGTATGTAAAATCCTTCAAAGCATGACCTCTATACCTTGTGGCCTTGGGCAAGTCCCTTAACCCTTCATTGCCTAGAATAATCCAAGTTGTCACTGTCCCTGTTTTTAATGTACATTACCACTTCATCATCACTGTGACTGTACAGCTTTGACCCCATCACTTCTATGCATTACATGCTGCCACTTCCTACCCCTGGGATGCCCATCTGCAGGGATAATCACACTCTCTTCATTGCTCCATATGACCAGTATGAGCGACTCTTCTCCAGTTGTTGTTTGCACATTTTTCTGGAGAGTAATGTGTTGTTTGGGAGGCTGTGCCAGCTGTGCGGCCAACATAGCTGGTACTTCAGCTTCCCTGTGGCACAGGCACACTTTTTTCAGACACACTACAACTGCATTGATGATGTCACATCATGTAAATCGGTGCTGCAAACCCATGTCACGCTCTCATCTACTGCCTTCCTTCCTTCGGCACATCCATCTGCCTCTGCCGGCTATGTGCAGTCGTGTATTCTCCTATACCATGGACCACAGGTACTTTTTTCCTTATTTCGATGTCTCACTCACAACTCTTCTGTGACTGATCTGCATGTTACCACTCCTGATTCATCATCCTTTTAAAGCACACCATAGTGACAGATTAGGGCTGTCCGTTCCCTTCTTCCCTCATCTTCCTTTTTCACTCTTGTCCTGGCCTTGGTCATAAGCCGCTTAGATTACTGTAATGTTTTTCTCGCCAATCTCCCAAAGTTTCAACTCCAACGTCTACAACGTATCCAGAATGCTGCTGCCCGTCTCGTTACGTTCTCTCATCGCTTTGATCATATCACTCCTATTCTTCTCCGTCTGCATTGGCTACCCCTCTGTTTTCGTTTCCACTATAAATTTCTTATTTTGATTCATCGTGCTATTTACACCAATACCCCTCTATCTTGCAGATCGGATCTCTCTTCACACCCCCTACCGTCAGCTTCGTTCTATCCATGCTAACCGTCTGTCCTTACCCTCTCCGTCACAAGCTCATCTTGAACAAACCCGCCATGCAGCTTTTTTCTTTCTGGGTCCAGTACTGTGGAATGCACTACCACCACCTCTCCGATTGGAATCCTTGTATCCTCAATTTAAAACATTACTCAAAACTCATCTGTTTCAGCAAGCCTTTAATCTCTCTCCTGATGGTCCTCCCTGATGTTCTCATTTGTCGTGTGTCTTTGTCTACTTGTAATTTGTCTTGTCTCCCCCTATATGGGCCTACCACCTTGTTGTACTCTTATGTTTTATGAAAGTCTTGGCCCATTTGTTTATTTTACTTGTCTATGCTTTTTATACTTCTACTTTCCTATTTTATAATGGCGTTCTTTTCCATGTTTTTGCATTGCTAACCTTTTATTGTACACCGCTTTATGTTTCGACGGAAAGCGGTCTATCAAATTTTAAATAAAGATAAAGATAGTGATTGTGGCACTTACATTACAGCATTTTACGTGGGCACCCCTCAATGACTCAGTACAGCTGCCTCCCACATGCTCATGCCCACTAACTGACTGCTACGTAGGATGCCCAAGGATCTGTCAGGTCCATCAGCTCCCACCTGTCCTTCCATTACCTTTAGATTGACTTTCCCTGGGTCTCCCATATCCAGCGTTAAGCAGGCTGCCGTTTTCGGCCATTAAGGTGCATGCTTGGCACCTTAACACCCAATGTCCTATTAGGACATGCTGAACTGGCCCTTGCACTTTTACTGCCAGAATGCCTACTGTCTGCCCCAAGCCTTTATCGCACACAGACACCGTTAATCCTGATGCTATCGCTTGATATATCCTGCTCCCTTAAAATTATTTAGTAAACATATCCCTTAATGTCAGAAATAATGTACTGACCATCTTCATACTTCAAAAAGAGTTTGCTACATTTTCATGGTATACTTAATGTACTCTATCAAACCAGGATTTATTTTATACATTTCAAGGCAATTTATTATCCAAGAGTGCGGGACACTGTCAAAAGCTCTCTTATAATTAATCCATGCTATACTGAGATTTCTGCTTTGTTCAGCACTGGCCATGATGGCCTTATTCAACATTAACTGGTCTTTGGTTCCATATGCTCCTCTCTTATTGCTTTTTTGCTGTATGCCATAATGTTATTGAACTCGATACAATCATATATTCTGTCTGCATCTATTGCAGTGAACAGCTTATAGATTGTAGGTAGACAAGTTATTAGTCTGTAGTTTTTGGGAATGTTATTTGGGTTCCCCCTTTGGAAGGAGAAATGTTCTTCCTGTTGTAAGCCACTGTGGTGTTATGTCTGGCTGCTTGAACAATTGGTTTTTGCAATTTGTCAGGTCTTGGTAAAGTGATGTTAACTGTTTGAGCCAAAAGTTAGTCACTCCATCTAGGCTAGGACTCTTTCAGTTTGGGACTTGTTGTAACCTGCTTTCCTGCTCTTTCATTGTTATTGCAGGCCATTCCATAGGCCATTCTGATGTTATGAGCCGTGACATGACCCTCAAAGTTTGAGGCTCGCCTGGGCATAAGGAAAAGAGATGCAGTCTGTGAGCCAGACTGACAGAGTGCATTTGGAGATGACAGCACCTAGCTTGTTGGTTGGACTTTCTATGGGTTTTTGTCCATTCCAAGTTGAAAGTTAAGGCTTTTTTACAGTCTAGCATGTGTAGTATAGCTTCCCGTTTGTGAGTGTGAGGTTTTGGGAAAAATGTTGGAAGGACGACTGAATGGTTAAAATGAAAATCTACAATCACTTTTGGAAGGAACTTGGGATGAGGAACTCTGTTGTGAAAGAATTTTGTGAAAGGTGGATGAATTACTAGAGCCTGCAGCCTTTTGCAGTGCCAATGATTTGGAGAGAGCCAACAGATCATATCAGCAATTGTTATTTCTGCATGGTGCCTCCTGCTGGGAAAGGTTTGTCGAAGAAGAAAAAGTGGACTGTGCAGTATCAAAACATTCCATCAGCTGTATGCCCAGTACCCCACAGAGAAGGACTGCCGATTCCTGATGCTCCAAAATCATTCTCACTTGAGTCAGACGAGGAAGAGGAAGGGGATGAAACTTCTGGTCCTGAACCATCAATGTCACATGACCCAGATTTTCTCCCATCCTCCTCCTCTGAACCACACTTGATAACACAAGATGAACTGAATGACCTTGTCAGGGATCTGGCACTACCTAAGAGTGAGGCAGAGCTTTTGGGCTCCAGACTGCAGCAGTGGAATCTTCTATCAGGCAATGTTAGGATTTCCATGTTCCGTGAACATCAAATGGATCTTGTTACATTTGTCTTCATGGAAGGTGATTTTGTAGCCTGCAATAACACTGATAGTCTGACAGCAGCCCTCAACATCATTCATCATCCAGATGAGTGGAGACTGTTTATCTATTCATCAAAGACGAGTTTTAAAGCTGTTTTGCTGCATAATGGCAATGTTTTGCCATTGATTCCAGTTGGTCACGCAGTCCATATGAAGGAAACCTATGACAATATAAAACAGCTATTCAGATGCATAAATTGTGACCAAGATCAGTGGCAGCTTTGTGGTGATTTGAAAGTCATTGCTCTGTTGCTCAGTCTGCAGACTGGATTCACAAAGTACTGCCATTTTATCTGTGAATGGGTTGGTTGTGCTAAAGATTCTCACTGCATCAAGAGAGATTGGCCACTCCGACAGTCATTGAAGCCTGCAAAGAAAAGTGTGCAGCATCTACCACTTGATGAATCAAGGAATATTTTGTTACCACCCTTACACATTAAACTGGGTCTAATGAAATATTTTTTCATGTCCATGTACAAAAAAAGACTAGCTTTCAAGTATCTCAGTGGAAATTTTCGAAGATTAAGTGAAGCTAAGATAAAGGAAGGTGTCTTTGCTGGTCCTCAGATTTGTGAACTTCTTTGAGACGATGCATTTAACCGTGCACTACAGGGTAAAGAAAGGATGGCATGGAAAGCCTTCCAGTTAGTGACAATAAGTTTTCTCGGAAACAAGGTAGACAACTACAGGGAGTTGGTGGAAAAACTCCTCAATGCATACAAGTCTTGACTGCAACATGTCATTAAAGATACATTTTTTGCACTCTCATCTTGATTTTTTTCCACCGAACTGCGGAGCGATTTTATCAGGACATTGTAGCAATGAAGTAAAGATATCAAGACAAATGGAGCCCGTCAATGCTTGCAGACTATTGCTGGATGGTGACAAGAGATACTCCATTTACAGAATACAAAAGACAAACCAAGAAAAGTCGAGTAGACACTGAATAAGGTCTGAAATGAATACTAATGAATGCATAGTCATTTCTTGCTTTCTGTTTCATAACTTTCTAAATAAATTGTACTTAAATAACCTTTTGGCTGATTTTTAAACTTTTAAACAACAACGACAAGTGAATTATCAAGGTCATATATAGGGCAACCATAAACACATGACAAGACCTAGGCTTATAATAATTTGTGATTAAAACTCTACTACCAACACACTATATATATGCGTAAAATGGAAAGCTTAGATATCTTGGAAACAGCAGCCAATTGGAGGTTTTGTCATTTTTTAATTCAGCGCATCAAAATCCAAAAGAATTTGCAGATTTTGTCACTGAAGCAGACAACTTAAAAAAAATTGTAGACAAGTACTATGAATGCTAATCCAATTTGATTGTCTCCTACTAAATCTCTAACAAGGTCCTTTTTATTTGTCAAGGATCTAGCCTTGAAATAGTAGCAAGGGATTCATTCTTAGGAGGAGGAGGAGAAGGATCAGAAGTTATTCCAATATAGCCCCATGCTTCATCATATAGAGAAAGTAGAAAATTATACAGAAGATCCAGGTCTCCCATATTGTAATGGAGAAAGTCTGGAGAAGATGGTGAAAGCAAATGTACTTGTTCTTGCTCAGAGACTGAAGTAAACTATAAGAGTACAATAAGGTTAGGGTGAATATTTCTTTGTGCAGCTGATAGGCCAGCAGAATGAGACAGTTGCTCAGAAAGAATATCGGCCATGTTTTTTAAATACCCTTTCACAAGTCCTTAAACATCTTTTGCATAAAAGGATGAGGATGTTCCAGAAGTTGAACAGAGGGTAGTGAAAAGGAGTCACCCCTCAATCCTAAGAAATACCAGCATAGCCAGAAGCAGTTAGTTGCATAGAGGACTCTACAGAAGCAGAGGGATCCATGCTGAGGAGTCTCTAGTTGTGTCCAGGGCAGTGTGTGGCTGCTGTTGCACTGAAGAAGAATCTAAGTGCTATCTTTTAAGAAGGAGCTCCTCTGCACTGGTATACCTTTGCATTATTGATGCTTTTGCTGGCATTGCTGAGAGCAGCTTCTGATTAGTCTTTTGCAAGCACCCATGAAATGACTGCACAAATAGTCTTGAAGCCACAGGGGACAACCACTGTGTTTTATGTGCAGGTTGGAGGTCCCCTTGAGTGACTGGACATTTAGATTCATTATGCCTCAAGATCAATGGCTCGACATAAAATTCTTATCCTGCCTGTGGGATTGAAGTCTCCTGCGCAAAGGATGGCTTTTCCATGGACTTGCCTTGAAGCAAATTTTCTGCTTTAAAATAATCTCAAATTCAGACGATAACACCTTGCTTTCGGAGACATACAAGCACAATGTTTGCAAACCTTGTGATCATAGTCTAGTCCAAGGCAAAGCAGACACTTGGAAAATATGTCAAAATTTTGAATTTTTCTTCCATGTCTGGACAGGGTCAGAACCGCTCTTTCGGAGAGATGGTCTGTTGATTCAGATAGTTCATATTGAGAAACAATGAAAAACAACATTGGTGACAAAACAACTACTACTACTTATCATTTGTATAGAGCTACGAGGTGTATGTAGTGTTATACATATAAACAAAAAAGCATAGTTACTCACCTGTAACAGGTGTTCTCTGGGGACAGCAGGAATCAGTCCTCAGATATGGGTGACGTCGATGCTGATGGAGCCCGTGCGGAGCAAATCCCCAGCTTTCAAAGAAAGCCTTTGGGATTGCCACCATGCATGCGTGGTCCCCTTCCCGCCCAAGGGTGCCATCTTGCTCAGTCAAATGACATAGCTAAAAAAGACGGCAAAAACAAATAAAGATGGTATGACTGCAACTCCAAGGGAAGGAGGAAGGGTTGTGAGGACTGATTCCTGCTGTCCCCGGAGAACACCTGTTACAGGTGAGTAACTACGCTTTCTCCGGGAACAAGCAGGAAGTCAGTCCTCACATATGGGACTCCCAAGCTACAAGCTACCAAGAACCTATAGCCAAAAAAGGCTCCCTCATGAAGAGCCACAAGCAGCAGCAATGAAATCCGTATAATGGACCAACCAGGACCTCTGTGTCCGAATGAACTAGCACTCCGGTAGCCTGAACACATCAGGGTCAGAGGGTAGGAGTTGCCTAGACCCCGAAAAGGTTATGGAGCATGGCCTGGCCGAAGGCACTGTCCCGTCAGGACTCTCTATCCAGGCAGTAATGAGCTGCAAAGGTATGGACTGAAGACCAGGTGGCAGCCTGGCTGATGTCTGCCAAAGGGACCGAACGCAGGTGAGCAACTGAGGTTGCCATAGCCCTGACCTGGTGCGCCATGACCCGGCCTTCCAGCAGAAGCCTCGTTGCCCCATAAGTCTGGGCAATACAGTCCGCCACCCATGTAGACAGCGTACCCTTGGACACCGCCTCCCCCAGTTTACTGGGATCATAGGAAATGAAAAGCTGAAAGACTTTACGGTGGCCTTGAGTGCATTGGATATAGAAGGACAAGGCCCTCTTACAGTCCAAGGTATGGAGGACCGTCTCTGCCCGACTGGCATGCGGTCTGGGAAAGAAGGTAGGGAGGACCACCTCCTGGTTGAGGTGAAAAGAGAACATCACTTTCAGAAGGAATTTGGAATGCATGCGAAGCACCACCCTATTCTTGTAAAACCTGGTGTAAGGCGCCTCAACCATGAGGGCCTGAAGCTCACTTACCCTACGGGCAGAAGTGAGTGCAACGAGGAAAACCACCTTCCAGGAGAGATAGCGAAGGTGGCACGTCGCCAGAGGCTCGAATGGTGGCAGGGTGAGCTGCCCCAACACCACAATGAGATCCCACTTGGATGCCGGGGGGTGAACCGAGGGCTTAGACAGGAGTAGATCCCTTAGAAGCGGGACACCACTGGGTGGGCCGAGAGAGGCTTCCCGTCCACCTGATGGTGGTTCGCCACCAGAGCACTGAGATGCACTCTCACAGAGTTAGACTTGAGCCCTGCATGAGAGAGGTGGAGCAGGTATTGCAATACCATGACCACCGGGAAAGAGAAAGGGTTGGCCCCCCGCTCGGTGCACCAAAGTGCGAATCTATGCCACTTAAAGGCATAGGCACACCTGGTCGAAGCCTTACGCGAGGCTAGCAGAACATCCTCCACCTCTTTCGGGAGGTGGAGCGGGGATAAAGTCACCCTCTCAGAAGCCACACCATCAGCGAGAGGGAGCCAAGGTTGGGGTGCAGGAGAGAGCCCCCCTGAGAAAGGAGCTGGGGTGCAGACCCCAGGGTATTGGGGCCTCCACCGCTAGCTGCAGAAGCAGTGGAAACCACAGTTGTCTGGGCCACCGTGGAGCCACCAAGATGACTGAGGCCCTGCTGTGGAGAATCTTGAACACAGTCCTGACAATCAGTGGTGTCGGAGGAAAAGCATACAGAAGCCCCTCTGAACATGAGACCAGGAAGGCATCAGTGGCCATCCTGCCGGGGTGAAGCTGCCTGGAGCAGAAGCGGGGTAACTGGTGATTGCAGACAGGTCCATCACCGGTTCCCCCCAGGTTTGGAAAAGCCTGCTGGTTTCCCCTGGGTCCAGCTGCCACTCGTGCGGCTGGAGAATCCTGCTGAGTCTGTCGGCCAGCAAGCTGTCTTGGCCTGGAAGGTATACTACTCTGAGGAGGATGCCCTGTTGGACTGCATAAGAGCACAGATCCATGGCTTCCTGGCAGAGGGCACAGGACCCCGTGCCACCCTGCTTGTTCACATAGAACATGGCCACCTGGTTGTCCATCAGAACTAGGACTGACCAGTGGCCCAGGCGATGATGGAAGGCCTTCAGTGCGAGATGAATAGCCCGGAGCTCCAGGAGGTTGATCTGCTGAACACTCTCATCCGGGGATCAAGTGCCCTGGGTGCGATAGCCCTCGCAATGGGCTCCCCAGCCCAGCAGAGAGGCATCTATGGTGAGAACCCTCGAGTAGTGAGGAGCCTGAAACGGCATCCCTGCCTCCAAGTGCTGGGGCGACAGCCACCAGATCAGGGACTTTACCAGCTGTCGGGTCACTTGGACTCTGTCCTGGAGGTGTCCCATGGCCTGGGAACACTGGTCCCTGATGCACCACTGTGCTGTTCACATGTGGAGACGGGCATCTGGAATGACATGCACCGTGGAGGCCATGTGCCCGAGAAGGCACAGCAGATGCCTGGCTGGCACCAAGGGATGGCTCTGTATATCCCTGGCTAGTGCAATGAGCCTGGTCTCCCTGTCTGCAGGTAGGAAGGCCTTTGACTGAAGGGTGTCGATCCTTGCCACAATGAATTCCAGCCCTTGGCAAAGGTTTGACTTAGGGTAGTTTATAACAAAACCCAAGTGTTGCAGGACTGGGTGGTGCGTGTCATGGCATTCTGCACCTTGGGGGCTGTAGTGTCCTTGATGAGCCAGTCGTCGAACTAGGGGAAGACAAATATCCCCTGGAGCCTGAGAAAGGCAGCGACCACAGCCAGACACTTTGTGAATACCATGGGGGGTGAGGCTAGGCCGAAGGGAAGCACCCTGTATTGAAAATGATTATCTTTCACCACAAAGCGTAGGTATTTCCTGTGGTTTGGGTGGATTAGGATGTGAGTATAGGCATCCCTTAGGTCTAAGGAGCATAGCCAGTTTCCCTGGCATAGATAAGCAGGCAATGTCCCAAAGGAGAGAACCTTGAACCTCTCCCTCACCAGGAATTTGTTGAGGTTGTGCAGGTCGAGGATGGGCCTTAGGCCCCCCCGTCCTCTTTGGCACGAGGAAGTACCTGGAGTAGAACCCCTTGCCCTTGAGGTTGGTGGGGCACCGGTTCTACCGTTTGGCCCTCGAGAAGGCCTGCCAACTCCTTCAGAAGAAGGTCCCGGTGAAGGGGAGACCTGAGGGGCTCTCTGGGGAAGTAGTGTGGAGGTATTTTTTTATTTAACAGGACTTACATACCGCTTTTTCCTAAAATCAACCCTCCCTGGTCACCTTTAATACCCAGGAATTAGTTGGTGATAGTTCCCCACCTGTGGGCATAAAGGGTGAGGCGACCTCCTGTATGCTGCTGAGCTCCGAGTTTGAGAGGGGCCATGCTGCAGGAATCAAAATCCCCCTCCAGGCTGGGCCGGAGCTGGAGCTGGGGCTTGGGAGCCTTCTGCTTACGCGGGCCATGCCCCTGTCCCTTGGTCTGCTGCTCTTGCTGGGGAGGCCTGGTAAGGGGGGGTAGTTTCGGTAAGCAGTGGACTTCCTTGGGTAAAAGGGCTTCTTTATTTATTAGGCTTTACATACCGCTTTATCATTTCAATCAAAGCGCTTTACATTCAAACTTAAACTTGGCAATGTACATTAAATAGGGACATCGATAACTTGGGCAAGTAACTTAACCCTCCATTCCCTCAGAAAAATCCAAGGCGACAAGGAGTGCTAATGGGAATTGAATGCCGGTCTCTGGGTTCCCAAGCCAGTGTTCTTAACCATTAGGCTACTCCTCCACTTCTTACCCAAGCCATTCCTTCGGGGAGGGGCAGTGGTCTTCTTGGAGAGCCTAGTCCTCATTATAAACTCGGTCTCCAGCTTTGCAGCCTTGCCATTGAACAACTTGTCCTGCACCCACTGTTCGAGGTCAGACGACTGGAGCCAAGTTTGGCGGCATGCACGGATGCCCGCCGCAGGTCCCCGGATCGCCGACTCAAAACAGTCATAGGCCGCCCGAGACATAAACTTGGAGCACTCACGGATGGCTTTGGACAGGTTCTTGAAGCACTGCAAAGGCTCCTCGGAGAGACCAGCCGAGAATCCAGCGAGCTCCTTCACCAGGTCTCTCGGGTACATGTCTATGTACAGCCGGTAGGTCTGGATCTGGCAATTCAGCATCGAGCCCTGGTAACACTTTCTGCCAAGGGCATCCAAGGTGCAGGCCTCCCTGCCGGGGGGCACCAAGGAGTGCGTCTTCTGACTCTTCAGTCGACGCATGGCCGACTCCACAATCATGGAGTTGTGTGGCAGTTGTGACTTTTGAAACCCAGGGCTCTGGCGGACTCGATACATTGAGTCAAGCCGCTTGCTGACCACCGGTGTCAATGCCGGCGTCTCCCACATTCACAGCATAAGCCGTACCAGGATGGGAGGAATGGGCACCATGAGGGTTTCCTGAGGGGGAGCCTTATATTGGAGGATCTCGAGCTCGTCGGCTCGAGGATCCTCCACGGACTCCGTAGGGAAAGCCAAGGCCTTGGATATGTCCTGGACGAAGTCCAAGAAGCCCATATCCTTCTTCAAGGTTCAGAGACCTGGGAATCAGAGGGGACATCACAGTGATGATGGGTATCCAGGAACTCCTCATCCTCGGTCTCCCAGTTGGAGGCCTCTGAGGAAGACTCGTGGTGTTCCTCGTGCCTCGAAGGCCCCGGTGCCGAACACCCCGAGCTCAGCAGACTCATCGTCAATGACCTCGGCCCTGCGAGTGAAAGGCCGAGTGTGACCTCAGCCGAGGATTCATCCGGGCCCGCATGGACTCGAGGATTGGCTCGGCCTCCAGGGACATCTTTGACATGGAACGCCCGGTAGTTGGAGTGGAGGAACCGGACATGCCAAACATCAGCACCTGCTGCTGGTCCAAGAAGGCAGTGACATTGTGCTAAAAGGCCGCCATCCTGGACTCCGGTCCCGGTGGCTCCGCAGCCTTTGGCGTGGGCACCGATGAAACTCGGGCCCGACGCCGGCTCCCCCAGATGGGAATCCTCAACGAGGACTGTATGTACTTGCCTAGGCTGATCCGTGACCGGATCCTTCTGAGGAATCTTAGCTGGATGCTCCCTCTCCGATGTCTCAAGCAGACGCTCAGGGATCTGTGACCGGTCCCGGGAGGATCCCAGCCGATTGGAGCCATTCAGAGACTCCACCTTCAAGGGCTTCTTCTTTCTCTTCGGTTCCCTCTAGGGAGACCCCTCTCCGAGGACCCCCGACAACGCTCGGGTTTGGAGTGCTCCTCCTGAGGCGTTGAGGCCTCAGACGAGGTCCTGGCTTTCGGAGGCATGGGGGAGTCGGGAAGGTTTTGTCATGCTGCTGCTGGCGGCTCCTCAAGGCCTTGGAAAATATTTTCTTACACAGGCCACAGACCGCTGGGTCATGGTCCGGGCCAAGGCACCAGAGGCAGCAGTCATGCGTGTCGGTTAAGGAAATAATCTTTCCACACCGATCACACTTTTTGAACCCGCTGGTAGCCATGGGGGGGGGGGGGGGAAAGAATCCCAGCAAGGTCAAGACCCTTTGGGCTGCCAGCGAAGAAAAAAGGGCGCAAAGACACCCAAAAGAAAAACAAAACTTAAGTAAAAAGGAATTGACCTGATACCGAGGCACCAAGGTTGGGGCAGGAAAGGTACCGGCGCAAGACCGAAGACAAGGAAAATGCTTGAAAAAAATCAACTTTTTACGGGACAAAAACAGACGACATCTAGTGGGCTCCACGGAAAAAAGGAGACTGAGCAAGATGGCACCCTTGGGTGGGAAAGGGACCACGTATGCATTGTGGCAATCCCAAAGGCTTTCTTTGAAAGCTGGGGATTTGCTCCACGTGGGCTCCGTCGGCATTGACATCACCCATATGTGAGGACTGACTTCCTGCTTGTTCCTGGAGAAACAAGAGTTTCAGAGAGCTTTGTTCTGCATCCATTTGCACAGTGGATAAGATTGCTGAGCACAGTGTGGTGAGCAAAGGTGCACCCCAATGCAGTTTAACTACTCAGGAATAAGGGGGGAGGCTCCAGGAATAAGGGGGGAGCTGAGAGCTCTAGTAAACTCTGGCAACTGCCTACGAGAAATCAGGTTTTCCTTTAAGGCATTTCTAAGTAATATGGGCCCAATTTTTGAAGGCATTTACACTGGTAACTGCCCTATTTACCCATGTAAATGCCTTATTTGGGATTTTCGAAAGGCACCTACACGGTTAGTGCCCTTTGAAAATCCCTGATAAGTCCCTAACATGCCCAGATGCTATGCGGTTAGCATCGGGGCGTGTTAGGGGCATTCCGGGGGTGGAGGAAAAGTCTAAATGGGTAGCACTGATTTTTGATGCTATCCGCATAGCCCCCTGCTTCTTAAATATAGGCAAGGTTTTTCCTCGCCTATCTTTCAGGCGCAGGGGCTAAGCAGATAGCATCGAAAATCGGTGCTACCCGGCTAGCTCCTGCGGCTTCCGTTTTGTGAAGCAAAACCTGGATTTTCAATGCTAGGGCCACATATGAACCTGGCAATGAAAATCCGGTTTAGGCAGAAAGGGGCGGGCTATGCGCCAACACGGCGCATATCACTGCCCAGATGAAAATCGGGCCCTAACACTTTAAGTGGAAGAGACTGCCTGGGCTTGGCTAGGGTATAGCCCTAATAGGCCAGTTAAAAACAATGAAGGGCAGCAGCTCTGGGAGAGGACCCAGGGAAAAGAAGAAGCTCTCCACACCTCTGTGCACCCCCATTCTGATTGGCTGCACAGGGGCTGCACAGCCTGAATGGAATAGGCCTCCACATGTATGCATTTACATTAACTTCAGAGTAGGTGCAAATGTGCATTAGACACTAGAGAGGCTGGTTGTGGGTGTCTATTTTATAGATAGGATAAGGATGAAAGGGGATAGACTCAGGAGTAATATGCAGAAATATTTCTTTTTAGAAAGAGTGGTAGATACGTGGCATAATCTCCCAGTGGAGGTAGTAGAGTCAAGGACAGTATCTGAATTCAGAAAAGCACAGGACAAACAGAAGATCTTTAAAGGAAAAAAGGGGACTATTGTAGTTGATATGGAAGGGAAGACTAGATAGGCCATGTGGTCTTTCTCTGTCATCATGTTTCTATGTAAATGCACAAAGACCTTTATAAAATAGACTTAAAATAGGTGCCTTTTTTGACTTCTCACATAGGTGTCTTATTATAAACTCAGACTATAGAGGGTAATTTTATAATAGGTCACCTAGGAGAGAAGGCCAAATAGATGCCTATTTTGGCCTAATTTTTGAAGACACATACATGCCTATGGTGACAGTTTACTAACGGGTAGAGGGGACTTTTAGAAAGGACGTCCAAGTACAATCTAGGATGTCTAAGCTAGAACGGCTGAAAAAAAAGCAGACATGCCCAGGTGCAGGCATGATTTCACAAAAGTGGACTTGCCTGATATGGACATCTGCAGTGGCATTTACATATATACCCCCAGAATAGTGTTTTAGAATCTGAACAGCCTAATGGTTAAAGCAGTGGAAAAGGGAACAAGGAAACCAGGGTTCATATCCCCACTGCTGCTATCATTGAAATTGTGCTGAGTATGGGGGATGATGAAATGCTTTTCTCCTCTACACCCTCTGCCAAAACAAGCACTTTTCAGATGCCTGTTCATGTCTAGAGCAAGTCTTAGACAGAATGCCGGACATCCAGGAGGTTTCTGAGATCAGGCGGAGATGTCCATGTCCCTGAGAATGCTCCAGCCATTACTCCACCACACCCCCGTTCAGACTTGGACATCCTCACACTGGGGACATCCACAGACTCGGCTTCTAAAATGGCTCTCGAGAAGTCTTTGTGTTTTAGACATCTCTAAGCCCATTTTGGACGCCCAAAGTACAAATAGGGCATCCAAATAACCCCCAAAATGTACTTTCCTTGAGTCCTGTTAGACCAGTCCACACAAATGGGTTGTGTTCCCCAATCAGCAGAGGTGGAGACAGAGAAAAAGCCAGAGATTTCTGATGGCCTCATCCTGTACTATATCTAGAGCTGCTAGAGGGCATACTACCTCAATATTTATACACAAGCCATTGATAAGAACAGCTGGCCACACAAACCTAATAAAGATAAGAACTAATAGTCCAAAAAAACAGAACTAAATACAGAACACCCTGCATGCAGAAGGTCAACCAAGAGGAATTTATCCCACATGGCTAAAGAAGAGGAAATGGCCGATCATCACAGATCACAGTAGATCATATCAGCTGAGACTCGATCATGGCAAATCACAGCAGATCAGATCATAGCAGATCATAACAGATCCCAGGGACGGGTCCTGGACTGGCTTAGCAGGACTCAAGGAAAGGACATTATCCGTTCAATAAAATATCACCTTCCATATTGTCCTGCAAGGCCAGACCAGAAAAGTGGGAAAAACCAAAGCTGCACCTCCACTGGGCAGGAGGAAGACATGGAAGCCATCAAAACTTCTGTACCAAAGGCCATGCCCCCCTGAGCATGGACATCCATGTGGTAATGCTTGATAAAGGTGGAAAGTGATTACCATGCTGCCGCCTGACAAATATCTAAGGGAGCGACTGAGCTGTGCTCTGCCTAGGAAGAAGCCTGAGCCCATATGGAATACACATGCAAACCCTACGGGACTGGCCGATCCTACAAAAGATAGTCTCAGTCATCAACCCCTGTATCCAGTCACCTAAGGAAGACTTCATGGCTGCTTCACTCTTACACGGGCCTTCAAACAGGACCCAAGTCTCTCTGACTTCCAGAAGGAGTTAGTGACCTCCAGGTATCTAAGAAACATCCTTCTAACACCCAACAGGAGAAAGCCCTTATCCTTCCCCTGGTACTGTTCCTTTGGGAATGAAGGCAAGCAGACCATCTAGTTGACATGGAAAACTGATACCATTTTAAACAAAAAGGAAAGAACTACTATAAATGCACGCTGCCTCTCGAAAAGTACAGATAAAAATCTCATCATGACCAGTTCTACAATTTCAAGATACTGTACATTGTCGAGCAGATCGCAACCAAAAAGGCAGCCTTAAGGGACAAATCCTTGAGTGTAGCCCTCTGCAAGGGCTCAAATGGCTCAGCCACCCAAGGCCCAAAGAACCAAACTGAGAATCCATGAAGGAACCATTGAACAAAGGGGTATGTGTGAGTGCTGAAATCCTCACAGGAAACAGGCCAAGTTTGGGTGTGAGGTCAGGGATCACTCTAGAACAAGCCAAGGCCACCACCCAAACCCTCAATGAACTGAGGGAAAGACCTTTGTCAAATCCATCCTGGGGGAAGGAAGGCAGAGCTGGCAAGTGTGCCGTGTTAGGGCTGACACGATGCTCATGACACCAGTGCTCAAAAAGACACCAGGCGCGCACATAAACAATGCAAGAGAGCCTCTTTCTCATGCTCAGAAGCATGGAAACCACAGCAGCAGAATAGCCCTTACATGCTAAGCATCACTTCTCAAGAGCCAAGCCAGAAGTGAGAGGGGAGCTGGACTTTCCAGTAGAACTGGCCCATGCCTCAAGTGCCCCCCATGCCGATAGAAGATGCAGGTGAGCGCTCTGCCAAAGTCCCAGCAGGTAAGTACACTATGGCCTCCACAGGTGCTCCACACAATGAAGTACTCGCCACAAGAGGCCATGGAGGAAGTCTGTACAGCAGAACGAGCCTTGGCCAAGGTTGATCTAGGGTGACCATGCTCTCGAGCCTGCCTCTTTGCGGCAGTTGAATAACCTGTGCACCTTGGCATTTGCCTGGGTTGCCATCAAAACCATTTTGGCATGGTCCCATCAGTACAGGATCCTCTAGAATGCCAAATGTCTCAATTACCTGGGATTGGGGGAGTGATGAATGAGATAGTTTGCTTCCACGTTGTCCACTTCTGCAATATGCTATGCTGAGAAGGCCAGGAGATTCCACTCCACCCAAGGGAGTAGGAGAATCATTTTACAGAAAGACCCACAAACTCTTCATGCCCCCTCATTGGTTGACACAGGCTACCGCTGTGGCACTGCCTGAAAAGATCCGCACTGCCTGTCTCGGACTATGTTTCAGAGACACGGGAGAGCCAAGCGGATGGCCCTTTCCACCAGCCAATCGATGGGCCAAGACACCCTTGCTGGATCCAGTGACACTGGGAAGTCTGTCCTTTGCAATGAGCTCCCCAGCTGAACAGGCTGGAATCCATCATCAGCAGTAGCCACTGGGTAATGTCTAGGGGAAAGTCTTTCAGCAGATGATAAGGCTGGTATCACCATTTCAGGCTGGCTGCCACCAAAGGGAGAAGAAGGAGCCTGATGCCAAAGTTCTGTGAAGAAGGAGACCAGCAGGACAGCAGGGATCTTTGCTGTGGATGCAGATGCATTCATGTCCAGGGGACCATCTCAATCGTTGCTGCCATCAACCCTAGGAGGTAGTCCCAGGCCTTGGGAAGCTGATGCCTCCGAAATGCCCTCAGCTGAGAATGCAACTTCTCTGCTCTCTTCTTGGGCTGGAAAATCTTTTCTGAGCTGGTGATGAACTGCACTCCAAGGTACTCTAATGACTCGGTAGCCTCAAGCAGCTCTTGTCGTGGTTTATCACCTGGCTCAGACTCTCCAGAAATTGCACCACTTGCACTGACATGCAAAGTACTCTGCACATGATTTGGCCCGAATATGCCAATTGTTCAGTCAGGAATGCACATCAATTCCTTAATGCCACAGGATGGCAACAGTAACCCTGGTGAATGTCCTTACTGCAGTGGTAGAATCACAAACTGGAAGTGCAAGCCAAAAACAGAAGTGCAGGAGCACTGCTGATCTTCGCAGATGGGAATGATAAAGGAAGCCCAGTGATAAAGGAAACTCTCCTTGTTGGATCACTTTCAGTGTCTCTATGCAGAAGTAAAAGGTCCTTAGGTGAACATTCATGTCCTTGAGGTTCAAAATCAGACGGAAGCACCCAACTTTCTTTGGCATCACAAAACAAATGGCATATCAACCCTTGCCCCTGTCATCAGGAGAGCTAAGTGGAGCACCCTAAAATCCATTCCCATCCTGGGGCACTTCTGTGTTGAGGCCCCTGCAGAGGTCTGCCTTCTCTGCAACAAGATACTTCTCTCTGAGTGAGAGGAGAAGGAACAAGAGGGCCCCCAGGCTGATGGGTTCAAATTGCCATGTCAGAAGGACTAGGCTTGTTGAAGAAAAGAGAAGAATTCTGGAGAAGATAGGTCAGAGGCTGGCAATTGTCCAACTGCCTTGGTCACCCTCAAAGTGGGAGGCAGGCCAATCACTGGAGAATCCCACTGGAAAGATTCTGGTAGACTAAGCTCCAGAAAATGGATGGAGGAATCCCACGACAGGGTGCTGTTTCTCTCCCTAGCCAACTCCCATTGCCTCCTGCAGAGCTGAAGAGACAGAAGAACAGTCCATGTCCATAAACTGTAAAGATGATACCTTCAAAAGGCAAGCAGAAGCCTCCTTGCTAGATGCAAAGGAAGGGCAGATAGGCAGAGTCTCCTCCCAGAAGACAAGTACGTATGTCAAGCAGAAAAGCATCCTGAAGAAAATCCTTCGATCCTAACAAGATCTGCTGAGGTAAACCGCACTTAAAGTGCGCATACCAGAAGCATGGAGTTACTGCATGTTGTGGAGATAGCACTCCAAAGTGCATGCTTATGGCACGTAATGAAGGCATGCACTCATGATACATGATGAAAGTGCATACTGATGGCACGCGCCAAAGCGTACAGATACCATGTGTACCAATGCGCGCAGTGAAGAACACTGGCTAGAGCACAGCCAAAGGCTTGTGATATGTGCATGCAATGACAGTACGAGGTGGGAACCAGTGGGAAAAAGACCATGAGTACCAACAGTTCCAATCCCTAACCCAACATTGCTCCATTAAATGGCCATAGTCAGGGGCCCCACAAACAATACTGAAGAAACAAAGAAGAGAAAACAGGAACTTAATCTGATACTCATCCCTAGGGAACCCAAGCAGCAGTAGTACTAGGCTCAGTGCTACTCCTCTGCTGCCAAAGCCTGCAGTCACATACCTCTTGAATCTTCATGCCATCATCGGGGGAGAGCTGGGAGAGGAGGAGGGGAAAGGGGGCACTGAGGCTGGGCACAGATTCTTCCGGGGTCTTGATCCAACAATTCTGGCTGTTCAACTGTCCTTTAACAGGATAAGGATGGGGAACAGAACCGACACCCCCTCTTCCTTGGCAAACTCAGGAGGGCACTGGATTTAAGGGTGACCCAATGGATGCCTCAGCATCGAGCTAAAGTGAGAAGGTCACCTCTAATTGTGATTACTCACAAGTTAAATCAATCTTTTTCACAGAGTTGCTCCGATGTGCCCATACCCTGCTGGAGACTGAGAAATACTGAAGTAGTATGCCCTCTAGCTGCTCCAGATATAGTACAGGATGAGGTCATAAGAAATCTCTGGATTTTTCTGTCTCCACCTCTACTGGGAGCGGAACATAATCACTTGTCTGGACCTGCCTAGCAGGATGATATGGAAATATAAAATACCAGCATAAAACCATCAGAAATGATAAGTAAAATGAACTTGCATACATTTACATCTGCTCGGAATCAGATGTAAAATTATGAATATGCGCATGCATGTATTTTATAAACAATACACATATATTGCGACTTCATCTGTACTCTGTCCAAATTCCACCCCTGAACATGTCTACACCTGAGTCACGTAAAATTATGCATATTCTTGTCATGACGCATACTTCTATGTGGGGAGTAATTCTATAAGAATAATCACGGGACTGGTTTTATAAGCGAGCCACGTAAAGATATACACCATTTACTTGCACGGATCCCTATTTTAAAGGACTTGTACAAATAGTTTAGTTAGTCGCTATTCTGCAAGTGCTCACGTAAGACTGATCACATGTACTTTCAGGTGTAGGCATGCACAGGGGCAGAGTTTAGGCAAAGCACAAATTTATGTGTGTAAGTTACAAAATACTATATGCATCTATACCTGACATTGAGCAGGCATAAGTGCTTGTGCCTAGTTTGCGCACGTGTGTACATCACTTATGTCACTGTTTTATAAAGTAAAGTGCATGCGTAGCAAATCCGTGCATGCAAATGCGTGTTAACTCCATACACTGGCATATACAAATGAAAAATCCTTTATAAAGTTACCTCCATCGTGACTTACAGATCCAAAGTTATAGGTGTAAGTGGCACTGATATTTCATTTACTACTTATATGCTGCATCACCATTACAACTACTGTTCAATATGGTTTATTTGGTCGGCATTGTTGCTGACTGAATCAATGCTTTTGAATATCAACCTAATGGATATGGAGCACTGGCATTTCCAAATAACTATGGGGCTTGTATATGTTATTTATTTATTTTAAAAAATATTTAAAAAGATCTTACACACCGCTAGTCTGTAAAAATATTCAAAGCCGTATACAACCAAATAAAAACATTAAAAACACAATGGGGGTCATTCCAAACAGCGTTTAGCAGGGATGTACGAGGGTTTGGTTTTCGTATGTCTGGTTTGGATGTACAACACTGCGGAAGCACAAATCACGCTGAGCAAAGAACAACCAATCTGAGGCGTGAACAAATGGAAAGACAGAGTCCTTTATTAAGCCAAAGACCGCCCGACACAGGCCGTGTTTCGTACCCTTCGTCAGGGGCTAGCCAGGCAAGAAACTAAAAACATAAATATATAACCATTTAATATGATAAAAGAACAGACAAGCAAAACATATAATTAAAACATTACATACAATAATATTAAATGTCATCAAACAATAAATATATGGAGCAATATTAAAATAACATAAAGATAGAAATAAAAATTTAAAACAAATGTGCTCGGGACCTAAAATAAAAACAAATGTATGTGCAAATAAACATGAATACTAACCTCTGTTGCAAGTTGTAAAAAAGTCTTACTTCACGCTGTTTGTGAAAATGTCTAGATTACATGTTAATACTAAAAAACATAAATAGTCCAATTAAAAACATGTGCTGAAACATATAGCATAAAAACGCACACAAATAAATATAGAAACATGATGACAGAAAAAGACCACATGGCCTATCTAGTCTGTCCTTCCATATCAACAACTACAACAGTCCACTTTTTACCTTTAGAGATCCTCTGTGTTGGTCCCATGCTTTTTTGAATTCAGTTACTGTCCTCATCTCTACCACCTCCACTGGGAGACTATTCCACGGATCCAATACTCTTTCCGTAAAGAAATATTTCCGCATATCACTCCTGAATCTATCTCCCTTCACCCTCATCCCATGTCCCCTCGTAGCAGAACTTGCTTTCAATTGAAAGAGGCTCTCTCCCTGAACATTTATGCCACGGAGGTATTTAAACATCTCAATCATATCTCCTCTATCCCGCCTTTCCTCTAAGGTGTACATATTAAGATCCTTAAGTCTGTCCTCATATGCTTTATAATGAAACCCACTAATCATTTTAGTAGCCACCCTCTGCACCGACTCCATCCTGTTCACATCCTTTTGAAGGTGCGGTCTCCAGAATTGCACACTATACTCCAAATTAGGTTGCACCAAAGACTTATACAGAGGCATTATCACCTCCTTTTTTCTGCTAGCCATTCCTCTCCGTATGCACCCAAGCATCCTTCTAGCTTTTGCCGTTGCCTTTTCTACCTGTTTAGCTACTTTAAGATCATCAGACACAACCACGCCTAGGTCCCGCTCTTCTTTAGTGGACAAAAGTACTTAACCCCCTATACTGTATTGCTCCCTTGGATTGCTGCAGCCCAAATGCATGACCTTACATTTTTTAACATTAAATCCCAGCTGCCAAATTCTAGACCATTCTTCAAGCTTAGCTAGATCCCTCCTCATGTTATCTACACCTTCCTGGGTGTCTACTCTATTGCAGATTTTGGTATCATCTGCAAAGAGGCAAACCTTACCCGACAGCCCTTCCGCTATATCACTAACAAAGATGTTAAAAAGAATCGGACCAAGGACAGATCCATGGGGCACACCACTGGTAACATCCTTCTCCTCAGAGTGAGCTCCATTTACTTGTACTCTTTTTCGCCTCCCACCCAACCAATTTCTAACCCAAGCAGTAACTTTAGGGTCCATTCCTAGGGTGCTCAGTTTGTTTATAAGTCGCCTGTGAGGAACAGTGTCAAAGGCTTTACTGAAATCTAAATACACCACATCTAGAGCTCTCCCTTGGTCCAACTCCCTGGTCACCCAGTCAAAGAAATCAATCAGATTTGTCTGACAAGACCTGCCTCTGGTGAATCCATGCTGCCTCGGATCCTGTAATCCGCTGGACTCCAGAAACCTCACTATTTTCTCTTTCAGCAGCGTTTCCAATAATTTATTCACCACCGAAGTTAAACTAACTGGCCTGTAGTTTTCAACCACATCCTTACTTCCACTTTTGTGTAAAGGCACCACATGAGCCTCTCTCCAGTCCTTTGGCACCACTCCCGACTCCAACGAGGCATTGAAAAGGTCAGTCAGTGGAGTTGCTAGAACGTCCCCAAGTTCCCTCAGTATTCTAGGGTGTATCCCATCCGGTCCCATCACTTTGTCTACTTTAAGTTGAGCTAGTTTCTCACGAACACAGTCTTCTGAAAATTGTTCAAGATGTCCCTCGCTTCTGTTCCTATTTGTGGGTGTTTTCTGAGGTCCTGCTCCTGGTTCTTCATCTGTGAACACAGAACAAAAATATTTGTTAAGCAATTCCGCTTTATCCTTATCAGCTTCTACATATTCCCCCCCTACACCCTTGATTCTGACAATACCACTTTTGCCCTTTCACTTCTCACTAATATATCTGAAAAATGTCTTATCCCCCCATTTTATTGCATTGGCTATTTCCTCCTCCTTTTGAATCTTTGCCTTCTTGACTACTTTGCTAGCTTCTCTTAAGTTTTTCCAAATACAGATGCCTGTCTTCCTGTCTCTGTGATCTCTTGTATTTCATGAAGGCCTCCCTCTTTTTCTTCACTTTTTCAGCTACTTCCTTAGAAAACCATAGCGGTCTCCTTTTCCTTTTGCCTTTATTTACCATTTTAACAAAAAGGTTGGTTGCCTTAAAATATCCCCTTTCAGTTTTGCCCACTGTTTTTCTACATCCCCCAGCTGTTCCCATCCCACTAACGACTCCCTGAGGTATTGGCCCATCTTCGCAAAGTTAGTCTTCCTAAAGTCTAAGATCCTCACCTTGGAATGGATTCTAACAGCCCTAGTGCTAATACTGAACCACACCATCTGGTGATCACTGGATGCAAAATGATCTCCCACTACAACATCCGAAACACTTTCACCATTGGTAAGCACCAAGTCCAGTATGGTCCCTTCACTTGTGGGGTCTGTTACCAATTGCCTGAATAGTTCTCCCTGTAGAGAATCCAGGATCTCCTTACTTCTAGATGATACTGCAGCAGGAATGTGCCAATCAACATCTGGCATATTGAAATCTCCTATCAGTAGCACTTCCCCTTTCCTAGCAATGCTGTGTATGTCTTCAATTAACTCTCTGTCCACCTCTTCCTCTTGTGAGGGAGGTCTGTATATCACACCAATGCAAATAGATTTCTCTTTCCCTCTTTCTAGTTTAACCCACAATGCCTCTTCTCTCCCTTTTATGCTCTGTAATTGCAAAGCTTTAATAGTAGTTTTTACATATAGTGCCACTCCTCCTCCCCTTCTTCCTACCCTGTCCTTTCTGAATAAAGTATAGCCAGGTATAGTTACATCCCAGTCATGGTTTTCTGTGAACCATGTTTCTGTATCTGCCACTAAATCCAAGTCAGCCACTCCCACCAAAGCTTCAACATCAGGGATCTTATTTCCCATGCTACGGGCATTTATACACACTGCTTTCCATATGTTACCCCTGTTACCCATTTCCATAAAGGTATTTAATGTATCACCTACCTGGGGGCTTTCACTTACCTGGGGGCTTTCTTCACCTATCCCCAACGAATCCAGTTTAAAGCCCTCTTCAGTAGATTAGCCAGTCTACTACCGAAGATGCGTTGACCTTTCTTGGACAGATGGATGCCATCTCTGCTCTGCAACCCTTGGAACAGCATCCCATGGTCTAGGAAACCAAAACGCTCTTGATGACACCATCCACGCAGCAATGCATTCATCTCCAGGATGCAAGCCTCTCTGCCTTGGCCTTTACCCTCAACAGGGAGAATTGAAGAGAACACCACCTGTGCACCTAACTGCTTCACCCTCTGTCCCAGAGCCATGAAGTCACTTTTGATACGTTCCGAGGTATACCTGGCAGTATCATTTGTTCCAACATGGATTAGCAACATTGGGTAATAGTCAGTGGGCTTGATGAGTCTCGGCAAACTCTCCGTAACATTTTGGATTTTGGCACCAGGCAGACAGCATACCTCTCTGGACATCAAGTCTGGTCGGCAGATGGACGCCTCAGTACCCCTCAGAAGAGAGTCTCCAACCAACCACTACCCTTCGTTTCCTTCTGGTCACTGATTCTGCAACTTTGGGGTACTTGAACTCTGGTTCTTCCCTTTCCAGGGATGCTTTCATCTCCTCCACTTCCAGGGCTGCATAATGGTTCTTCAATTCAAGGGCTGGAGAAGTTGGATTGGTGATTTTGCAGGCCCTGGTGACTTGTGTCCAACCATCAACATTCTGTTGGCACCCATCTTCTCCTCTGCTGGAGAGCTTGGTTGCTGCAAGAAGCATCTCATCAATGTACTTCTCACTGTCTTGAATGCTCCTCAGCCTCGCCACCTCCTCTCTGAGTTCCTCCACTTGTTTCCTCAGAGCTTCAGCATGCAGGCACCCTGCACATGGAACTGGTCCTTCAACTGGCATTAGGACTTCTGTCTGGACCGAGGCAGAAGCTGTAACGGGGGCAACAGCTTTAGCAATACAATTTTTCCCAGCTATTGTTCTGTTCGTGGAGCTTAGGTATCTGTTAAAGCAAAAGAGAGAGATCTACCAAGTACCAGCCGGTTTCGCAGCTGTCCTTTCAGAGAAAAAACTGTTAAATCTCTTTAATTATATTCAAAATGTGCTGGTCCAATTCTCTGTGATTTGTTAAAGGGGGAGGTGTCCTATAAAGCAAGACTGCTCACTAGGGGTGGGTGGGAGTTGGGGTGGGTAGGGAGGGAACTAACACCTGATTAGGTGTTAGCAGTTTCTAAACCTGAGGAGGTTACTAGAGTTCAGCAAAAGGTCCCCTAAAGCACCAAAAAGAAAGTAATCTTGCTTTACAAAATATACAAAAAACCCTTTTAAGAGCTCCCAGTCAGAGAGCTAGCAATGTAATATAATAAAAACAAACAAACAAACCCTCAAATCCTTACTGTTTGTTGATCTGTAGTGCCCTGGTTAGGAAAGCTTCAACAGGGCAAGGCACTGGAGCCTTTTATGCAGGCCTCAGCTGCACTCAGGAAATCAAGCCCACTAACTCCTGATTAGGTGTTAGCAGTTTCTAAACCTGAGGAGGTTACTAGAGTTCAGCAAAAGGTCCCCTAAAGCACCAAAAAGAAAGTAACCTTGCTTTACAAAATATACAAAAAACCCTTTTAAGAGCTCCCAGTCAGAGAGCTAGCAATGTAATATAATAAAAACAAACAAACAAACCCTCAAATCCTTACTGTTTGTTGATCTATAGAGCCCTGGTTAGGAAAGCCTAAATATATCAAACAATTGTGGAACACCGAGAGAGAAAGAGGGAGACAGGATATGGAATAAACACAAATAGAATATCGAGTTGTATAGCATGACAGCAAATAATACAAAGGAAATGCATGCCTAAAAAACAGCAGGAGTGAGTCAGTAAAAATTTAAATAAGTAACCCAATTGAAATTGCAATTGCAAGTGTGACCATATAGTGCCAATGACGGAAGTTGCAGACAAGCTGCACACGTGGGGGAGATCTAACATATTCTGAAGAAATAATAATAAAACTTAGAGGACAGTAATAGCATATGGAGGAGCAGTAACATGTGGATGAATGTGGCCATAAAATAAAAAGAAAATGCCATTAAACAATGTAGATGTGGCCACAAACCCCCGTTTTAAAAAAAGAACCTAGGGTAAAACTATAAAAGTGACACTACATATAAACAAGAGTCAAAATATAATAAAATCAGAATCCTACATATAAAATACAGGGGTGGAGAAAAGGCGTCACCTTAAAACTCCTGACAACTCGATTAAAAGAATGATAATAAAATAATAAAATATATGGTGTCTAAAAGGGAGCATCAGAAATAATAAAATGTGATATGTAAGTGTAGAATAAAGAAACCTTGATACCAACCCAGTGTCGTAACTCTAGAACAATCTAAAAAGGAGAGTCATGAATTAGACATTAATCAAGGAAAGATTAAACTTGAAAACACAAAAAAAGAATAATTACCTTGAAAGAACTGCCGTCAAAGCACTATTGACGCGCAGAAGGAAAGAAAACGCCTACACATGCGCATATAAGGAAGAAAGAGGGGGCGGAGCCAGCCAATGGCGGGATCGGGAGAAAAAGTAAATGTCAAAATAAACCTGCTAACCAAGAGAATCCATCTTAAAATGCATATATTAAAGGAAACATATGAATATAAGTACAAACATGAATCTAAAAATGTGAAACACGGCAGATGTAAAGGGAACTGCAGGAACAAGTAACCAGCGAAGTAAAGCCATGTCAAAAAAACAGCGATGTGAGGCAGATGGTAAATCCTGAGGTATGTGCCATCTAAAGCAGTAAACTACATATTATGCCAGTATTATAAAACAATAAATGAATAAATAATTAAAATACATGTTCGCCTATAGTTATAAAAATGTGAAACATTAAGGATGTGGAAAGAACCTCATGAACAAGTGACCAACAAAGTGAGGCACCATATCAACAAAACGGCTTTATAAGGGAAAAATAAAGCCCCGAGGTGTGTGCCATCTACACCAGTAGATTACATATTATGTCGGTGTTCTAAAACAATAAATAAATAGATAATTAAAATACATGATCGCCTGTAGTTATGAAAATGTAAAACACGGCATACACCAGGGCTCGTGACACCCCCCCGAGAAGAATTACTTAAGACCATGACACGCAATGAAGATACAGGTATAGTTTGCCCTCTCATATATTCTTCACAATCTAAAACCATTGTTAAGATCCTACAGAAAGAGTGGCATTTGTTACAAACCCTTCCAGCATTTAGAAATCTTAAACTTACAGTGGCACATAAACACAATATTAATTTGCAAAACCTGTTAGTACCCTCTGCTTTTACCGAGAAGAAGTTGTTGTCGAAATTTAAAGGACAATTCCAATGCAGTAAATGCTCGGTGTGTTTAAATTCACTTCCTATACGCAATTCCTTTGTCCACCCTTTTACCAATCAGATATTTTACATCGACGATTTTTCTAATTGTGAAACTAGCAATGTTATTTACGTTGTTCAATGTCCTTGTAAAAAATTGTATGTAGGCAAAACAACCTGCCCCATAAGAACCAGAATAGTGGAACACAAAAGCTGTATCAAACGCCAACTAGTTGATAAGCCCCTGGTTCAACACTGGCTAGATGCTTGTCATAAAATTATGGATCTTAAGTTTTTTGTCATTAAAAAAGTGAAGGCTAATTGGAGGGGCGGAGATATTAACAAGAGTATTATAAGGCTTGAGCAAAGGTTTATCTTTCGTTTGGACTCTTTGGCTCCAGCAGGTTTGAATTTAGATACAGATTTGTCAGTTTTTCTCTGACCTATTATTCCATTTGACTATGGTACCCTTTGCCGGGTAACGTAAAGGTTTTATGTTGTTTCTTTGATGCATCCCTTTTTGAATTTCAGCATTATCTGTTTCAAGTCTTGTCCTTTCTCCTCACCTTATGGTCCCCTGACTGTATAATCTTCATTCCTACAGTTTACATATGTTTTATAGTGCATTTAAAGTTCATATGTTCTCCTATGGTGCTTTTATTCATTTATTTGTTTTAGTTACTCAAAGGGATTGTTTTATGATAATTGGTCCCAATGTTTCATTGTCACACCAGCCTTGGTATGCTGTTTTACAAGTGATCATGTATTTTAAATATTTATTTTTTTATTGTTTCACAATGCCGGCATAATATGTAGTTTATGGTCTTATATGGCTGATGCCTCGGGGTTTAATATTTGCCTGATAGCGCTGTTTTTTGATATGGTGCTTGTTTTTTCTGGTCACTTGCTCATGCGATTCCTTATACGTTTGCCGTGTTTTACATTTTCATAACTACAGGCGATCATGTATTTTAATTATTTATTTATTGTTTTACAACACCGGCATAATATGTAATCTACTGGTGTAGATGGCACACACCTCGGGGCTTTATTTTTCCCTTATAAAGCCGTTTTGTTGATATGGTGCCTCACTTTGTTGGTCACTTGTTCATGAGGTTCTTTCCACATCCTTCATGTTTCACATTTTTATAACTATAGGCGAACATGAATTTAAATTATTTATTCATTTATTGTTTTATAATACTGGCATAATATGTAGTTTACTGCTTTAGATGGCACATGCCTCGGGATTTACCATCTGCCTCACATCGCCGTTTTTTTGACCTGGCTTTACTTTGCTGGTTACTTGTTCCTGCAGTTCCCTTTACATCTGCCATGTTTCACATTTTTAGATTCATGTTTGTACTTATATTCATGTTTCCTTTAATATATGCATTTTAAGATGGATTCTCTTGGTTAGCAGGTTTATTTTGACATTTACTTTTTCTCCCAATCCCGCCATTGGCTGGCTCCGCCCCCTCTTTCTTCCTTATATGCGCATGTGCGGGCGTTTTCATTCCTTCTGCGCGTCAATAGTGCTTTGACGGCAGTTCTTTCAAGGTAATTATTCTTTTTTTGTGTTTTCAAGTTTAATCATTCCTTGATTAATGTCTAATTCATGACTCTCCTTTTTAGATTGTTTTAGAGTTACGACACTGGGTTGGTATCAAGGTTTCTTTATTCTACACTTACATGCCACATTTCATTATTTCTGATGCTCCCTTTTGAACACCATATATTATTTTATTATTTTATTATCATTCTTTTAAACGAGTTGTCAGGAGTTTTAAGGTGACGCCTTGTCTCCACCCCTGTAGTTTATATGTAGGATTCTGATTTTATTATATTTTGACTCTTGTTTATATGTTAAGCCACAAAAGTCCAATTACTCCAATAGTATGCAAATATTTCCCAAACAAATCTCAACGTTTTCTATCTCGTTTGGATTTTTGAAACCGGGTCTCAGACTAATAGGGAGCTACAGTGATAACAGAACCACTCATTGCTCCTTGTTCGCATCAATGACCCGTCTTTATATTTATATTTTCAATTCACTAGATTTAAAGTTTCATTCCAAGTAAATCTAGTGAATTGAAAATATAAAGACGGGTCATTGATGCGAACAAGGAGCAATGAGTGGTTCTGTTATCACTGTAGCTCCCTATTAGTCTGAGACCCGGTTTCAAAAATCCAAACGAGATAGAAAACGTTGAGATTTGTTTGGGAAATATTTGCATACTATTGGAGTAATTGGACTTTTGTGGCTTAACTGTTACATTACTCTGAAGTTTAGTGACCTATTAGGATTGTCTTGTTTATATGTAGCATCACTTTTATAGTTTTACCCTAGGTTCTTTTTTTAAAATGGGGGTTTGTGGCCACATCTACATTGTTTAATGGCATTTTATTTTTATTTTATGGCCACATTCATCCACATGTTACTGCTCCTCCATATGCTATTATTGTCCTCTAAGTTTTATTATTATTTCTTCAGAATATGTTAGATCGCCCCCACGTGTGCAGCTTGTCTGCAACTTCCGTCATTGGCACTATATGGTCACACTTGCAATTGCAATTTCAATTGGGTTACTTATTTAAATTTTTACTGACTCACTCCTGCTGTTTTTTAGGCATACATTTCCTTTGTATTATTTGCTGTCATGCTATACAACTCGATATTCTATTTGTGTTTATTCCATATCCTGTCTCCCTCCTCCTCTCTCGGTGTTCCACGATTGTTTGATATATTTATTTGTGTGCTTTTTTATGCTATATGTTTCAGCACATGTTTTTAATTGGACTATTTATGTTTTTTAGTATTAACATGTAATCTAGACATTTTCACAAACAGCGTGAAGTAAGACTTTTTTACAACTTGCAACCGAGGTTAGTATTCATGTTTACTTGCAAATACATTTGTTTTTATTTTAGGTCCCAAGCACATTTGTTTTAAATTTTTATTTCTATCTTTATATTATTTTAACATTGCTCCGTATATTTATTGTTTGATGACATTTAATATTATTGTATGTAATGTTTTAATTATATGTTTGGCTTGTCTGTTCTTTTATCATTTTAAATGGTTATATATTTATGTTTTTAGTTTCTTGCCTGGCTAGCCCCTGACGAAGGGTACGAAACACGGCCTGTGTCGGGCGGTCATTGGCTTAATAAAGGACTCTGTCTTTCCATTTGTTCACGCCTCAGACTGGTTGTGTCTGGTTTGGATGTACATCCCCCGGTAAGCACTTGTGGCCGATTCGGTCACCAAAGCTCCCTGCATGTACAGAGATGTACAGGGAGTTCTGGACGGAGGCAGGAGGGGATGGGCTGGAGGAAGAGCATGGGTGAGATGAAGGCAGGGCCGTGACTCCAGATATACGGGGCCTATTCTGGTCACAGCCCTGTATGTCCATGGTGGCAAGGATGGACATACAGGTGGAAGGAGGTGGAATAAGTACCTGCGACGTTGAGGATCGGCACTGGCGGACCCCTCTCGGCCAGATTAGCACATGCATGTGGATCCCTGCCACACGATCCCAACCTTGGCAGGCCCCTTTGAGGTTCAGATGGCAGGCTCCTGCATGGTGTCCTGGTACCATGGCGACGGGATGCCGCGGCACAGAGGGTCTGTGCAGGAGCACAGGGAGGGATCGACGGGAAGGTTGCCGGATGTGCAGTGCTTCGAAATCAGGGCCCATCCTGCCTGTCAAGGTGCCCTGATTCTGCTCCTGTGGGAACATCTAGCTCCTGCGGGTGCAGAATTGGGTGCAAATCCGGCCTGTCCAGATTTTGGACATCCGGACGTGCTGGAGAGGCCCTGATAGGAACTGGCCTTAATTGGTATAACAAGTGACATAACAATTGAGACTTTCACTATCTATCTACAGCCCAACCCTTTGAAACTGCCTGCCAATTAACATCTGGCACTGCTAAAATGAAAATAAAAAGTTTACAACATCCTGCGAAAACTAGCTTCGTCCTGCTGCTATCTTAATCTATTAGGCAACTTAGTCCACCACATAGGTGCTGCCACTACAAAAGCACTTCCCATTCACTTCTGCAAGTGAAGTTTCCAGAAATCTGAGACTACGAAAAGTGAACTCTGACTAGACCTGAAGGCCCTCCCCAGCTGACAGCAATGTAGCAGTTCATGCAGATAACTTGGAACTCCATCCCTCAAAAGCTTAAAAGTTAACAATAGCATTTGAAATAAACTCTTTCCTGGATAGGGAGCCATTGGTATTGCCACAACATGTCAGCCACTGATTCCCGCCATCTTTGAATCACATCATACGGCAACCCTTCATACAAAGATTACAGTAGTCCAAATAGAAATCCCCCGTGCATGCATAACAGTTTGCATCGCCTTCTCATTCAAGAAAGGACACAGTTGTTGGACTAACCTCAGCTGTACATAAGCATTTCAAACTACTCTTGAGATTTTAGCATCCATGGTCAAATCTGCTCCAATAAGTACTCTTAAATCCCTAATTTCTAGTTTATATTTTAGAACATAAGAAATGCCATACTGAGTCATACCAAGGTCCATCAAGCCCAGAATCCTGTTTCCAACAGTGGCCAATCCAGTTCACAAGTACCTGGCAGGTTACCAAAAGGTATACAGGTTCCACAATGCTTGTCCCGGGGTAAGCAGTGGATTTCCTGGGTCCTCTTTAATAATGGTTTATAGACCATTTTAGTGGCTCTTCTCTGTACTTTTTCTAATTCTGCTATATCCTTTTTAAGATATGGTGATCAGAATTGCACACAATATTCAAGGTGCGGTTGCACCATGGATACAGAGGCATTATAATATCCTTGTTTTTTTTCTTCATTTCTTTTCTTATGATTCTCAGCATTCAATTTGCTTTCTTGGCTGCAGCTTCTAGTCTAACACCTTCATTACAGGGTCATTCCATCAGAGTTCCCAAATCCAAATCCCCACAGATCAATACCTCTGACCTCTGCACATTCAATACCATTCCATCAACCACCAATCACTCTGATAACTTCTGCAAGGTGTCATTTTATTTACCAGATAATGTTCTATTCTTGAGTTCTGCTAGACCAGTCCAGACAAGTGGGTTGTGTTCCCCTACCAGTAGATGAGTGGAGATAGAACCAATGAAACGTTAAGGTTTCAATAACATCACTTCCATGCCTTTATCAGTCTGAACCACTAGGGGCAAAATCAATATTCATACCCAAGCATAGGTAAGGAATGGCTAACCTCACACAACCTCAATGAGGGCAACAATGTTTAACCAAACAGAAGGAAACTATGTACACAATTAGGCTGAATAGGAGATTGCAGGGACAACTACTAAGATTATAGCAAATCCGTTTTTCGTTAATCAAACCGCTACTGATCGCTGGAAGTAGCGGTATACAAATGTATGCTAAATAAATAAAATAGCAGACCAAAAGTTGCCACCATACTATAACATGCCAACACAGTTCCGGAGGGGAGAGAGGGGGAGGTGGGTACTGGACTTGTCTACTAGGACTCAAGGAAAGGACATTATCTGGTAAGTAAAATGTCATCTTCCGTATTGTCCTGCTAGACCCAGTCCAAACAAGTGAGACATACCAAAGTTACGCCTACACTGGATGGGAAGAAGACACAGCAGCTCGCAAACCTTTGACCCAAAGAATGTGTCCACCCAAACATGGACATTCAATCAGCAATGCTTGACAAAAGTGGAATGTGATGCCCATGTTGCCACCTGACAAATGTCTGAGGGGGCTACTGAGCTATGTTCTGCCCATGAGGAAGCTTGTATTCAAGTAGAATGGACACACAAACTCTTCGGAACTAGTTGGTTACTCACCTGTAACAGGTGATCTCCGGGAACAGCAGGAATTTAGTCTTCACATATGGGTATCGTCGGTACCGACGGAGCCTGCGCAGGAACGCTCCCCAGCATCCAATTAGAAACCTTTTGGGAGCATCCCACAGCGCCTGCGTGCTGCCTTCCCGCCTTTCCCAACTGCCTCTCTCCAGTTGAGTTTTAAAGCTGAGACAAAGAGAGAGAGAGAGGGAAAGAGAAAGAGATACAACTCCTAGGGGAGGTGGGTGGGTTGTGAAGACTAAATTCTTGCTGTTCCCGGAGATCACCTGTTACAGGTGAGTAACTATGCTATCCCCAGGAACAAGCAGGAATGTAGTCTTCACATATGGGGACTCCCTAGCTATAGATGCCAGGGAGAGACCCCAGAAGCTGTGTGTCCTTGAGAAAGGGCTCCACTCCCCCCATGGATCTCTGGCATCCCACCATGGATGATGGGTAGGAGTTGATTAGGTATGGAACAGGTGTTGGAGAACAGCCTGACCAAACAAGGCATCCCGGCGGGAGTCCTTGTCTAAGCAGTAATGGGCTGTGAAGGTATGAACGAAGGCCCAAGTGGCTGCTCGACAGATGTCGTCGATAGACACAGAGTGCAGATGAGCCATTGAAGCTGCCATGGCTCTCACATTGTGAGCTGTGACATGGCCCTCCAGAGGAAGGTTCTTACTCTGACAGGCAAAGGAGATACACTGAGCAATCCAGTTAGACAGTGTTCTCTTGGAGACTGGAAGTCCCAAATGAGAAGGATCAAAAGCAACAAAGAGTTGAGAGGACTTTCTATGTTGCTGTGTTCTTTGTAAGTAAAAGGCTAAAGCTCTTTTACAGTCCAAAGTATGAAGATCCCTTTCTGCATTTGATGCATGAGGCCTTGTAAAGAACACAGGTAGGTAGACCGCTTGGTTTAGATGAAAAGGTGAGACCACCTTTGGCATAAAGTGTGGATGAGTTCTAAGGACTACCTTGTCATGATGGAACCTTGTATAAGGTGGATCAGCCACTAGTGCTTGCAACTCACTGATGCAACATGCTGATGTGATTGCAATAAGAAACATAACCTTCCAAGAAAGGAATTTCAAGGAGGTAGTATCTAAGGGTTCGAAAGATGGCTTCATGAGCTGACCAAGAACCAAGTTTAAATCCCATGCCACAGGTGGTGGCCTAATGGGAGGCTTAGTTAGCAGAAGGCCTCTCATAAATCTTGCTATAAGAGGATGGGAAGAAATAGGTTGTCCATTTAGAGGCTTAAAGGAAGCTGCAATAGCACTCAAATGGACTCTCACTGAGTTAGTCTTAAGTCCTGCATTGGATAAATGAAGGAGATACTCCAGTAATGATTCCAGAGGTATAGCAAGGGGGTTAAGACCTTTCTGCGAATACCATATGGTAAACCTTTTCCACTTGAAAGCATAAGAGCATCTTGTAGAAGGCTTTCTGGAAGCATAAAGGATATTTTATTTATTTTATTTTTATTTATTTACAGTTCTTTTATACCGCGCTATTTGTCGTCAGTGCGGTTTACAGTGAACGAAGGTACTCACATAAGCAACAAGCTGTAATGAGTTTACAAATAACAGGGCAAATAACCAGGAAACAACATTGGGGAAACTTTGTACATCGAGGTATAAACTATATACAGTAACAGGTTATTATTTACATTATGTGCAGTGTGATACAGAACTTTAATGCATTATCTTGTGGGATTGGGTTGTGTTGGAGAGTCGGTGAGGGATCATGGTGCTTGTAGATCCTTTACTTGCTGAGGGAGGTTAAGATCATTGAGATCTAGGCCTTCAGCAACCAAGCCCTGAGATGCAGAGACTGGGGACTGGGATGCCATAACATTCTGTTCTCCTGAGATAGGAGATCTGGAGCAGACCCTAACTCCAGGGAGGGAGCTTGAGAGAGATGTAGAAGCAGAGGGTACCACACCTGCCGAGGCCAATGTGGAGCTATGAGAATCATATGCCCTCTGTCCCTCTGAAGCTTGAATAGGGTCTTGGAAATTAGGGGAATGGGTGGAAAGGCATAAAGGAAGTCTTGGCCCCAGTGAAAGAGGAAAGCATCCTTGGCCTGAGAGTCCTGAGCCGGGATTCTGTAACAGAACCGGGGAAGTTTGGCATTCAACGGACTTGCAAAGAGGTCTATGTCCAGAGTTCCCCAAATTTGAAAAATCTTGGTCACCTGGTCTACATGGAGAGACCATTCGTGTGGAAGCAGAACTAGACTGAGTCTGTCTGCCCAAGAGTTTTGTATACCTGGAAGATACACTGCCAGGAGATGAATCTGATGCTCTCTGGCGAGGGCCCATAGTCGCAAAGCTTCGTTGCAAAGCGACAGAGAGCCTGTTCTTCCCTGTTTGTTCACATAGAACATGGCTACTTGATTGTCTGTATGAATGAGGACTGTCTTGTAGCTGAGCAGGGTGTGGAACACTCGAAGAGCAAGGAAGATTGTTCTGAGCTCCAAGAGACTGATATGTAGATGAGTCTCCTGTGGAGTCCAGGTGCCTTGGGTGGAGAGGTCTTGTAAATGAGTTCCCCAACCCATTGGTGATGCATCTGTTGTGAGAGTTGCCTGGGGTAAGGGTTGTTGAAATGGGAACCCCAACAACAGGTTCTGAGTGGACTTCCACCATTGGAGGGACAAAATGAGGCGACTTGTGTTTGCTATTTTGTCTGACAGGCACCCTGATGCCTGGGTCCACTGAGTGGATAAAGTCCACTGGGCTGCTCTCATATGGAGGCGAGCATAAGGAACCACATGCACGGTAGATGCCATGTGGCCTAGTAGTTGTAGCATTTCTCGGGCAGTGAGGAGAGGTTTTAGCACTGCTTGAGAAGCTAACTGCACCATGCGAAGGCAACGGGCCTGGGGAAGATAGGCCCTTGCCCTTTTGGTATCCAGCAAAGCTCCTATGAATTCTAGAGATTGAGTGGGAGTTAGACTGGATTTTGGGACGTTTATGACAAGACCCAAATACTGAAGGATACACATTGTGCAAGATAGGGAGGTGCTGGCCTCTGACTCTGATGGGGCTCGAATGAGCCAGTCGTCTAAGTAGGGGAAGACGAATATCCCTAGAGTGCGGAGAAATGCTGCTACCACGGCCATGCATTTCGTGAACACTTTTGGTGCTGAGGCTAGGCCAAAAGGAAGCACCCTGTATTGGTAGTGCTTTCCTTGGAAAAGGAACCGAAGGAACTTCCTGTGAGCTGGGTGGATGAGAACATGAGTGTACGCATCCTTGAGATCTAAAGAACAAAGCCAATCCTGACTCTGAAGGTATGGCAGCAGAGTTCCTAAAGAAATCATCTTGAATTTCTCTTTGAACAGGAATTTGTTCAATTCTCTGAGGTCCAAAATAGGTCTGAATCCCCCTGTTTTCTTTGGAATAAGGAAATAGGGGGAGTAAAACCCCGTACCCTGTTGTTGAATGGGTACTTCTTCTATTGCCCCTTGGGCAAGAAGCATAGTGACCTCTTGATCTAACAGGCTGATGAGAGAGGTCTGAGAATTGAACTGTCTTACAATGGTGGAAGGCAGCATGCACAGGAAGTGCAGCTTGTACCCCTCTCTTATGATGGAGAGTGTCCACTGCTCTGCTGTTATCTGCTCCCACCTGGGAGCAAAGTGACATAACCTTCCTGGAATGGTGGAAGGCTCTGGTCCATTCACGGCCAGGAAGGCTAAGTTCTCTAGATGAAAGTCAAAGGCCTTGTGGAGGCTGAGACGGTTGAGGCTTAGCAGTCTTTGCTTTCTTTTGTTTGGGTGGTTGCTGATCCTTCCGGGTAGGCTGACCTGTAGAACGTCCCTGCTGGGAGTAAGAGGGATAAAACCTCTTCTTTTTTTGAGAAGAAAGGCTTCTTGAAAGATTTCTTTCTCATAGGATCAGCAGTGGCTTTGGATAGCATATCCAAAGTGGAGTTGTCAGCATCCAACTCATTGGCCTTTTCTTGCCAATCTTTACCAAACAGGTTCTCACCAGTACAAGGAATATTGCCCAGTTTGTCTTGTACCAAGAGCTCCAAATCAGATGCCTGGAGCCAGGCAATTCTTCGTACACCTATGGCAGTGGCAGAGGTTCTGCTTATGCACTCAAAACAGTCAAAAGCTGCACGGTTGACAAATTTGGAAACATCATGGGCATGTTTGACCAATGTGAGAAAATCTTGTCTTTTATCCTCAGGAAGAAGAGGGCTCAAAACCTCTAAATCCCCAGTAATTTCTTTCAGGAACATTCCCATATATAAAATATAGGAACTGATCCTGGCAGAAAGCATGGAAGCTTGGAAAGTACGACGTCCAAAAGCATCCAAAGTTCTGCACTCGCGTCCTAGAGGATTAGAGGCATGTCTCTTTGCACTCCTAATCCTTCTCATGGCTGATTCCACTACAATAGAGTGGTGAGGAAGCTGAGTCTTCTGGAAACCAGGACAAGGAGGAACTCGGTACATAGTATCCAGTCTACGAGAGTGAGAAGAGGTGGTAAGAGGCGTCTCCCACATTCTTAGCATGAGATCATGCAAGATCTCATGGATGGGTAGAGTAGCTGCCTCTTTAGGAGCTTTGGGATATTGTAAAATTTCCAACTCCTTTGCTCTGGGCTCTGTTTGAGGAACCACAGTAATGGACAGACCTCGAGCCACCTCCCTGATGAAGTCCTGAAAGGAAATATCCTCTGGAGGAGACATCCTGCGCTAAGGGGAGGAAGGCTCCTCTGGGAGAAACATTCCTGCATCGACAGAACTGTCAGAATCCTCAGATTCTTCTGAGGACTCAAAGTACCATCTGTCCGGATGCTCTTGAAGAGCCCGATACCTGTACCGACCGAAGTCGGTACCGGAAGTGATCGGTACCGGAGTATCGGTCCCGGAGGGCATCGGATGACTGGGTGCCGGGAACGCGGACACCGATGTCTTTGTCGATGCTATCGGTACCGGTACCGATACCGGTGCTGGAGTCAGTGCCGGTACCGGTTGAACTGTCTGACGCGGTTCCGAGGGTGTCGATGCCGCAAGGAGAGTCGCCAGACTGCGTTCAATAGCCAGGAATCTCTGGTCTATTGACACTGCCAATGCCTGGATGTCCGTACCGGAGAAGACAGCCGGTACCCCAGAGCATGGCACCAGTAGTTCTGCGGAGGTTGAGGCCTCGAGAACGTCCTGGAGCCCCGATAATGCTTTGGAAGCCGAAGCCTCCAGCCGGGGCAATTTTGACGGTGCAGAATCCTCAAGGGCAGCGCCAGGGGCATCTCGATGCTTAGAAGGAGATCTACCCTCTGAGGACCGGCTAGACTTGTGTTTATTTACCTGAGATCCACGGAAGGAAGAGGAAGCCCTGGAAGACGTCAATGCCACCGAGGCTGCATCAGAGGGAAACAGGGTACTGAACTTAGCAGCTCAGTTCTGCCAACCTCTTTTAGACATCATGGCACAGGACATACATTCCGTGATGGAGTGGTCAGAACCTAAACATTTGAGACACCATTCATGGGTGTCGGTGACGGAGATGGTACCGCCACACTTGGTGCACTTTTTGAAACCCGAAGAGGGCTTTTCCATTGTGGAGGAATTTTTGGGCCTAAGGCCCAAAAAGGCGCGTGCACATGGAAAAAAGTATATATATTTTTTTTTTTTAAAGAAAAGAAAGAAAAACCAGCGGTACCGGTAGAGCGTCGAGAAAGGCAGACGCGACCACAAAAAAGAAAGGCAATAAGGGAAATTTTCTGCGGTGACAGGAACGACGACCTGCTGGCTCCACGGAAAACGAAGAACTGGAGAGAGGCAGTTGGGAAAGGTGGGAAGGCAGCACGCAGGCGCTGTGGGATGCTCCCAAAAGCTTTCTAATTGGACGCTGGGGAGCGTTCCCGCGCAGGCTCCGTCGGTACCGACGATACCCATATGTGAAGACTACATTCCTGCTTGTTCCTGGAGATAGGGAGATATCACTTTGGGTAGAAAGGAAGGCACAGGCCAAATGAAGACGGCCTCCTCCTCGGACAGATATGGATCCCCGCAAGACAGAGCCTAAAGCTTGAAATTTGTCTTGCTGAATAAATTGTGACCAAGAAATCAGTCTTGAGAATTAAATCATTCAGAGTAGCACGCTTCAAAGGATCAAAGGGCTCTACAATCAGGGTCCTGAGCATTAGAGAGAGATCCCAGGAAGGGACAATTGACCGAAGGGAGGAGGATGCAGATGCCAAAACCCTTGAAGAAAAGGCAAAACATCCAGGTGCGAGGCTAAAGATGTTCCAGCCACCAGACCTCTGAAACAGAACAAAGCTGCCACCTGAACTTTCAGGGAGCTAAGGGAAAGGCCCTTCTTCAGACCATCCTGGAGAAAAGATAACAGAGCCGGCACCTTTGCCTCCTCAGAAACAAGCCTTTATGCTCCACGCCAGTGCTCAAAGTGGCACCAGATTCGCATGTATGACAGGTTAGTATAACCTCTTGGGCTTTGAGAAGAATGGAAACAACTGCATGAGAACAACCTTTACTTATCAGCCGACTCCTTTCAAGAGCCACACGTACCACCAGCGGCCATGGAGGAAACACATACAGCAGGCATACCTTGGCCGGACTGAACCAGGACATTGATGCCCTCGGATCCTATATCCATGTGGTGATTGAAGAAATGACGTGCTTTGCATTGGATCGGATAACCATCGAATCCATTTCTGGATGACCTCAATGGGCGACACAATCATCTGAAATGCCTCTTGACTTAACTCCCATTCTTCATGATCGAGAGAGACACACCTGAGGAAGTCCGCCTCCACATTGTCCACCCCAGCAACGTGCTGAGCTGACAGAGCTAGGAGGTTCTTTTCCACCCAGGTGAACAAGAGAGGCATCTCTACAGCCACTCTGGCTCACCTTGTGCCACCTTGCCAACTGGCATATGCTACTGCCATGGCACTGTCTGAGAACACTCACACCGCCCTGCCCTTGCCCAAGTGCTGGAAACACAAAATGGGGAATTGGATAGCTCTTGCTTTGAGATGGTTGATGGACCATACTGAATCCCTGTGGCTCCAATGACCCTGAATCGTTTGGGCTTGAAAATTGATTCCCAAGTCCGTAAGGCTGGAGTCCATCATCATCAGAATCCACAACTGATCATCCATTGGCATGCCCCTCTTCAGATGACATGACTGTTGCCACCACCTCAAGCTGACTTTCACTTCCAGCTGGAGCGGAAGCCTGGGCTTGAAATCCTGAGAATTTGGGGACCACAGAGTCAGCAAAGACCACCGGGGAGGCTTCATATGAGAACATGCCCATGGCATCATCTTTATCACCACCGCCATCAAGCTGAGAAGCTGTATAAAATCCCAAACCTATTGAGACTAGAACACCGCCAGTTATTCCACCAATATCCACACTCTCTCCTCCGGCAGGAAGACTCTGCCCATTGGAGTACTGAACCATGCTCCCAGGAATTCCATGAATTGGTAAGTCTCCAACTGACTTTTCACCTGATTGATCACCCAACCAAGGCTTTCTAGAAAGAACACCACTCGGAACGACACCCGAAATGCCTCCGACAGAGAATTGGCTCAGATGCGACAGTCATTCAGATATAGATGCACACATATTCCTTGGCATTGTAGCGCAGCAGCCACCATCACCATGACCTTCGAGAGCTCCTCGGAGCAGAGGGCAGGCCAAAGGGAAGGGTGGTGAACTGAAAATGTGAGCCAAGCACAGCAAAATGCAGATATCTATGCTGATCTTCCTGGATTGGGATATGAAAGTAAGCTTCAGCCAAATTCAGAGATGCTAGGAACACCTCTCAGCGCCCTGCTTGAATCACAGATCTCAGAGGTTCCATTCAGAAGTGCAGCATGCGCAAATGAGCACTGACTCCCCTTGAGGCCGAGATTTGACCAGAAGGAACCATCTTTCTTTGACACCACAAAATATATGGAATATCTGCCCTTGCCCTGTTTGGCTGGGGGAACTGGCACCACAACTTGTCCAATGTGACCTATACAGTGGCTCTTTTGTCCGCTGAACCATATGAGAAGATGATAAACGCCTCCGGGACAGGCTCTTTGTATTCCAGGCCATAGCCATTTTGAATGGTGTCTAGCACCCAGAGATCCTTGGTGATCCGTACCCACTCCTGAAAAAAAAGGCAAAGCCTGCCCTCAACCACAGGCATCTGAGAATGGGCCCTCAAACCTTCATTGGCCCATAAGTCCTCCAAAAGGACTGATTATGGGTCTGAAATACAGAAGAAAAGAAAGGCTTTCTAGGATGATAATGTCGGATACCCCGAGACCCCCATAAGTCAGTTCAGCGTGACCGCAATGGATGGGTGGAGGCCGAGGAGGGGAATGCCCCTGTACTCTTCCCAGGCCTTTTCAGCCTATATTCTGGAAGTGATAAGGCTTGGCCTCGCCCAATTCCTTCACCAACCTTTCCAAATTGGCCCCAAAAAGGACCTTCCCCTTAAAGACCAGTTGAGTTAGCTAGGCTTTACAGGACATGCCCTCTATCCAGTGCTGAAGCTAAATCCAACACCATATCACCTTCGCTAGGGTAATATTTCTAGCCGCCAAAGCGGACCAGATCATGCATGGCATCAGAAAGAAATACAGTAGACAACGCCAAAAGATGGGTAGTATCATCTGGCGGGAGAGACTGAATCCACTGGAGAAGGGCTCGAGAAGTCAGTCCTGTATAAACAGCCAACTAGAGCCATTCCTACGAACTAGTTCTTCAGCATAGAGTACACCTTTTGATCCAGAGTATCCTTTAAGGCCGATCTGCCTTCCATGGAAATGGTGATCCGCTTTGTGACTGCCGTGACCCACGCATCCACCTTAGGTATGCTGATCCACAGAACACGCTCCTCCTATGGGAGAGCATACATCCTGTTACAGACCTTTAACCCCTTAGGCAGGGAATCAGGAAGGTTCCATTCTGACTGGATCATGTTCTTGATATCCTCCGGAAACTGGAAGACTGTTGTGGAGTTCCGCAGTCCCTGTAGGAATGGATGGACCTGCTGCCCCTGCTGGAGTGTCAGTCAAGTTCAAGGTGGAAGAAACTCGAGCAATCAATGCCTCCAGCTCTTACTTCTGGAACAGGCAGATAATGCCAGCCTCCTAATGATCTTCTAAAGGTGAAGCACCTCTTTCGCTGCATCAGATTCCACAGCCGAGATGTCAGAACCAAAATCTCAGTCCAAGGCTCATACAGAACCCAGCTGATCCACATCTTCAGAATGCAACCTCCACAGGGGTCGCTTAGAAGGAGCTCTCAAGCTGGGCTTTTACACTCAGCGTGTCCTTCATATGACTGAGTTTGAGGGAATCCAGAGGCTGTAGAGTCTTAATTTCCATGCCAAAAAGACCAGGTTTGCTGCAGAAAGGGAAAAAAAAGGATTCCAAGAGCTCCTGAGAATGACCCTCAACCACAGAGGATATAGCAGCTGAACCCTTTGAAGAAGGGGAGCAGCTTGAAGTGTGGTCACTGGAACTCCCAGCTGGCCTACCATCCTTACCCACAGTGCTATCCATTGTCTCCTGCATTGAGGTGGGCAAAGCTGGCCAACTGAATCCTCTTGGTGGGAGAAGGGAGACTGGATCTCCAGAGATGAGTCCGAGGATGCCATGCAAGAAGAGCAGATTCTGGAATCCAGTGATGAAGCACTTCATTTACTACAGGCCAAACAATGCTTCCTGGAAGATGACATAGAGAGTTAAGACAAGGCAAACACTTGTGCAGTAAGGCTGCATAAGCACAAGAGCGTGTGTTAATGGAGCATGTATAGAAGTGCGTGTAATGAGCACTTGGGCAAGAATGTGCATTACAACTGCTCAATCGCAAGGTGTGCAAGATAGAAAACGCTAACAATGCATGTTGGAAAAGAGTGGGAATCCCCAAAGCTGTGCCAATGGTTGCCCGTGGTCCACCCTGATTTACACCCCAAAACAGATGACATAGGGAGGCCCCAACAATGACAATGATGAGGTCAAGCCTTGGTACTCACCCACTGCGAGCCCCAGAGAGGAAAAACTATGCCGAGCTCAGTGCTACTCCCCTGACATTGTTTTCTCTTTCTTTTTTGGGTTTGTTTTTTTGAACACTGGCTTGCAGTCACATACCTCTGAAAGCCTTCTTCAAAATTTGGGGGAAAGCAGGAGAGAGAGAGGAGGGAGACAGCTTAAAGCCAGTCCTTCCAGATTTCTGACTGCTCAATAGGCCCTTAACAGGATAAGAGCATGGAGCTGAACCAATTTTCCCTCCTCCTATGGGAGAGCCCTAGATGTGGTGTATTTAGATTTCAGTAAAGCCTTTGACACTGTTCCTCACAGGCGACTTATAAACAAACTGAGCACCCTAGGGATGGACCCTAAAGTTACTGCTTGGGTTAGAAATTGGTTGGGTGGCAGGTGACAAAGAGTACAAGTAAATGGAGCTCACTCTGAGGAGAAGGATGTTATTAGTGGTGTGCCCCAGGGATCTGTCCTTGGTCCGATTCTTTTTAACATCTTTGTTAGTGATATAGCGGAAGGGCTTTCAGGTAAGGTTTGCCTCTTTGCGGATGATACCAAAATCTGCAATAGAGTAGACACCCAGGAAGGGGTAGATAACATGAGGAGGGATCTAGCTAAGCTTGAAGAATGGTCTAGAATTTGGCAGCTGGGATTTAATGTTAAAAAATGTAAGGTCATGCATTTGGGCTGCAGCAATCCAAGGGAGCAATATAGTATAGGGGGTGAAGTACTTTTGTCCACTAAAGAAGAGCGGGACCTAGGCGTGGTTGTGTCTGATGATCTTAAAGTAGCTAAACAGGTAGAAAAGGCGACGGCAAAAGCTAGAAGGATGCTTGGGTGCATATGGAGAGGAATGGCTAGCAGAAAAAAGGAGGTGATAATGCCTCTGTATAAGTCTTTGGTGCGACCTCATTTGGAGTATAGTGTGCAATTCTGGAGACCGCACCTTCAAAAGGATGTGAACAGGATGGAGTCGGTGCAGAGGGTGGCTACTAAAATGATTAGTGGTTTTCATTATAAAGCATATGAGGACAGACTGAAGGAACTTAATATGTACACCTTAGAGGAAAGGCGGGATAGAGGTGATATGATTGAGATGTTTAAATACCTCCGCGACATAAATGTTCAGGGAGAGAGCCTCTTTCAATTGAAAGCAAGTTCTGCTACGAGGGGACATGGGATGAGGGTGAAGGGAGATAGATTCAGGAGTGATATGCGGAAATATTTCTTTACGGAAAGAGTAGTGGATCCATGGAATAGTCTCCCAGTGGAGGTGGTAGAGATGAGGACAGTAACTGAATTCAAAAAGGCATGGGTCAAATGTCAGCATACATGGCATAGGAGTCATGGCTTTTTCCCCAGACCTTGGATTTCATGCAGCTTTGTTACTCTGGTGATATCAGTCTCCAAAGTTAATGAGAGCAGTATACAAGATGAGATTAACTCTGACCCCCTGTTGATGTCAGTCTCAGGGCCTGTTGAGATGGGTCTGCAGCCCCTGCAGCCCCTCCTTGCTAAATCAAGAATAGCAGACCTCAAAGGGAGGTGCTAGAGAAGATTGGTCTGCAGCCTCTCCTTGCTAGAAACAATAGCAGACCTCAAAGGGAGGTGCTAGAGAAAATTCACTATAAAGGACAGAAACACTTCCTCTTGCTCTCTCTCTTCCACTATTCATCGGACATGAAGGACAGGAGGCTCTGATAATCAATTCTCTTCACCCCTCCCCCTCTCTCTCCCTCTCTTCCTATTTTCATCGGACACACCTTGCCATGAGGCTCTGACCCACATGTTCTTACCTCTCTCTCTCACACACACATGCACACACAGAGTCTTTCATATAGACTATTCTCTCTCACTTCAATATGTAATAAGCCTATTTCTACATAAAGACCTGTTTCCAAGCCACACCTGTTTGGTTACTGTCTCTGTGAAATGAACCCAGGACCAAGCGGAGACTAGACCAGAAGATTACAAGACCAGAAGATTACAACAAACACAGAGGATCTCTAAAGATAAAAAGGGGACTGTTGTAGTTGTTATGGAAGGACAGACTAGATAGGCCATGTGGTCTTTTTCTGTCGTCATATTTCTATGTTTCTATGTATGGCTGCCGAAAAAACCGCAGTCTAGTGGAGTCTCCCATGTCATGCTCAAGTAAGAGAATCACCCAAAGGTAATCACTGTTTTCCTCTCAGTAAGATTCTTATTTGTTCAGATTCTGTCAGAGCTGAAAAAATCCAAACAACATCTGCTGAAGACAGAAAAATGCTGATTTTGCCCCTAATGTCTCAGATTGAAAGAGGCATGGGAGTGATGTCATTGAAACCTGAACATTTCATTTGTTCTGTCTCCACTTATCTGCTAGTAGGGGAGCACAACCCACTTATCTGGAGTGGTCTAGCAGGATGATATGGAAACACTGATTTAACCTCTGGATAGTCTGTGACATAAAAAGTCTGGAAATGGTTCAGAGGAAGGCGACCAAAATGATTTGGAGCCTGCATCAGAAGACATATGAAAAGAGACTTGAAGACCTAAATATGTACACTCTGGAGGAGAGGAGGGAGAGGAGAGATATGATTCAGACCTTTAAATGCTTAAAGAGTATTAACGAACAAACAAATCTCTTCCAAAGATGGGGAAGCTGTAAAACTAGAGGGCATAACATGAAGCTGCAAGGGGGTAAACTGAAAGGCAACATCAGGAAATACTTTTTCACTGAAAGAGTGGTGGATGCTTGGAATGCCCTCCCAATGGAAGTGGTGGGGGCAAATACAGTGACGGAATTCAAAGTGGCTTCGGACAGACACAGTGGATCCCTTTATAGTAACAGGATAAAATCAAAATAATCAGAATTCTCTTATATCTCAACAAATAGGGGTGACCTACACGGAGCAGTGTATATACTCCTAAACAAAGGCATGGGGAAGGGTGACCTGCACAGAGCGACAGAGGCACCTACTTTTACCGTCTGGCTGGGCAGACTAGATGGACCATACTGGTCTTTATCTGCCGTCATATACTATGTTACTATATCCTGCCCCAAGGGTACCAAAATCTATATAGGTTTTCAGGATATCCATAAAAAATATAAATGTAATATATTTGCAAGCACTGCCTCCATTTCATTCAAATTTATCTCATGCATATTTAATCTGGATATCCTAGAAATCTGACTGCCTGAGGTTCCCTTAGGATATATTGAGGAAACACTGTTGTAGTGTGTACTTCAATAAGAACAAAGGTTTCCAAGATGCTTTTGACATCTAAAGGCAAAGTTTGATTCCAAAAGGTGACATTTTACTTGCCAGATAATGTTCTTTCCTTGAATCCTGCTAGACTAGTCCGGACAAATGGGTTGTGTTCCCCTACCAGCAGATTGGTGGAGACAAAAAACCCAATGAAAAGCCAAGGTTTCAATGACATCAATTCCATGCTTCTATCTGCCTCAGCCACTAATGGTTTCTTCAGTATCCATCCCCAAGCATATGGGAGAACATGGCGAACCTCACACAACTTCATTGTGGGCAATAATGAGTAACCAAACAGTGGAGAACTATGCAAAGGAAAGCACAAATAGAAGGCTGTCAGTAGAAGATAGACTTGCAGAGTCAAGTATATAAATCATAGTGGATCAAAGGGTACCACCACAGAAGAAAAGAGCAAACACAGTTTCAGGGGAGAGCCCTGGACTGGTCTAATAGGACTCAAGGAAAGGACATTATCTGGTAAGTAAAATGTCAACTTCCATATTTGTTTATTTTTTATTTATTTATGTGCACTTATATACCGCCTTTCCTAAATCAAAGCAGTTTACAATGAACTCAAGAACTGTATTACAAAAAACAGGCATTACATAGAACTTTGATAACAAGGTGCATCTTAGTAATAAATAAACATAAGTTTAGTATAGCACTTAACAAAGCATTTCAACCAACTATTTACAAGTAGTATTTGTGTGAGAATATGGAAAGCTCTGACATTATAAACCTTCAGTTAAATTAAGTTACTTATTCTATTTTCATAAAATTGTTGCCCTGTGTGTCATGTTTCTGGCGATGTATTGAGTGATACTGAGTTTACAGTTCACATATCATCCTGCTAGATCAGTCCAGACAAGAGGGACGTACCAAAGCTACGATTCTACTGGGTAGAAAGAAGACACAGCAGCTCACCAAACCCTTGACCCAAAAGCTGTATCCATCTGAGTGTGGGCAACCAAGTGGTAATGCTTGACAAAAGTGAAAAGTGATGCCTAAGTTGCCACTCGACAAATGTCTGCCGGGCTACCAAGCTCCACTCTGCCCACGAGAATGCTTGTGTTCGGGTAGAATGGGCATGCAAACACTCCGGAACTGGCTGGTTCCGCAACAGATATGCCGAGGCAATAGCCTTCTTAATTCAGCACCCCACTGTAGACTTAGCCGTCACATCACCCTTGCATGGGCCAGCAAACAGCACAAAAAGATGGTCAGATTTACAAAAGGCATTTGTAACCTCCAAATACTGGAGACGCACCCTCTGGACTTCCACAAAGTGAAGATCCTTATCCTTCCCCACACTGCTCCTTAGAGAAGGAGGGCAGGCAAACTATCTGGATCACATGAAAGGGAGAAATTACCTTAGGCTAGAAAGAAGGCAAATTCTGAATGAAAACTGCTTCTTATGAAAGGACGGGTAAGGATCTCGGCAAGACAGAGCCTGCAGCTCAGAAATCCTCTTTGCAGAACAAATCGTGACCAAGAAGACCATCTTGAGTGTCAAATCCTTCAGAGTAGTGTGCTTCAATGGCTCAAAGTGCTCCAACATCAGGGCCCTGAATACCAGACCCAGATCCCAGGAAGGGACCACAGACCGGAGGGGAGGACGCAAATGCCAAACTTCTTAAAGAAAGTGCGAAACATCCATTGTAATGCTACAGACTTACTATCCACTGGACCTCTGAAAGAGGCCAAAGCTGCCACCTGAACCTTCAGGGAGCTAAGAGAGAGGCCCTTATCTACACCTTCCTGCAGAAAGCCCAACAGAGATGACCCCTTGGCCGCCTCAGGAACCAGCTGCCATGCACAGCACTATTTTTCAAAGAGGCACCACACCCGCACATATGCTATATTGGTAGACCTCCTCCAGGCTCCGAGCACAGTGGAAACCACCACTGGAGAGTAGCGCTTATGCACTAGCAGCTTCCTTTCAAAAACCAAGCAATAAGCGAGAAGGGAGCCAGGGTTTCCAGGATGATCTGTCCTGATGCAAATGGTCCTGAGATGAGGGCAGGCGAAGAGGTGGTGATTGCAGGAGCCATATTAGTTCCCCAAACCATGCTCTCCTCGGTCAGTCCAGTGCCACCAGAATTATCCTTCCTGGGTAGCACTCTATACGCTAAATAACATGCCCCACCAGGGGCACAGAGGAAACACACAGCAGGCATTGACTTGACCAAGGCTTAGATAGGGCATTGATACCCTCAGATCCCATCTCCATGTGGCAAATGAAGAAGCAGCACAGTTTGGCACTGTAATGGGTTGCCATCAGATTCATCTTGGGGCAACTCCAGCAGTGCAGAATCAACTGAAATGCCTCTTAACTCCCACTCTCCTGTATCCAGAGAGTGCCATCTGAGAAATTCCGCTTCCACACTGTCCATCCCAGCAATGTGCTGAGCCAACAATGCTAGAAGGTTCTTCTTCACCCAGGCAAACAGGAGAGCCATCTCCAGGGCTACCTCAGCACTGCTCATGCCGCCTTGCTGATTGACATAAGCCACTGCTGGGGCATTGCCCAAAAACATTTGAACTGCTTGGCCCTCAACCAGGGGCCAGAAACGCAGACAAGCCAACCTGATGGCCCTCGTCTTGAGGTAGTTGATGGACCACACTGTCTCCCTGCGATTCCAATAATCCTGGGCCGTGCAGTTTGGCAATGGGCTTCCCAGCCTGAGAGACTGGCATCCATTGTCAGAAGGATCCACAAGTAATCGTCCAGTGGCACGCCCTTCCCCAGATAACTGGGTTGTAGCCACCACCACAGACTGGCCTTCATCATCATCTGGAGCAGGAACCTAAGTTCAAATTCCTGAGAACTCGGGGATCACCAAGTCAACAAGGACCATTGGAGCGGCTGCATGTGCACAAGCAGCCACAGCAGCTTCTCAATCGCCTCTTCCATCAATCCGAGGAGCTGAAGATATGTCTGGACTCTGGGAGCCTGTTGTGAAGAGAACAGCATTAGGCAATCCAACAACCTTTTGACGTTCTCCTCTGCAGGAAGACTCTACCCACTTGGGTACTGAAATGTGCTCCTAAGAACTCCAGAGACTGGGAAGGCCTCAGCTGGCTCTTTCTCCAACTGATCACCCAGCTGAGGCTTTCCAAGGAGGACACCATTCGGGTTGCTACCCAAGACGTCTCTGAAAGAGAACAGGCCTGGATTAGCCAGTCTTCCAAATCCCTTGGCGCCAAAGCGTCACAGCTACCACCACCATGATCTTGGAAAACGTCCTTGGGGCAGTGGAGAGTCCAAATGGGAGAACAACAAACTGAAAGTGAGAGCCAAGCACGGCAAAACGCAGATACTTTTGCTGATCCTTCCACATTGGGATATGAAATATGCCTCGGCCAAATTCAAAGATGCCAGGAACTCCCCTTGGCATACTGCTTGACTCACAGATGGTGAAATTAGGCCTTACCTGCTAATTTTCTTTCCTTAAGTCTCTCCAGTCCAGTCCAGATGCATAGGTAATGCTCCCTCACCAGCAGATGGAGACTGAGAACCACTGATTTGATGACGTCACAATATACAGATCCATTTAGAAGTGATAGCTCCAGTATTCTATTAACAATGCAGACTCCACCAAGAGAAAAATTAAAAAATAATCAACTTGCAATTAAATTACATTTTAACTTACAGAGAAATTAAGTGCCACAAACTCCTCATAAACCCGAGAACTGCAAATTCTACAACTTTAAGAAAACACATGAGAAAAAACCCCCGGAGAGAAACCAAACACACATAAAAAAATACTCTCCATATCCAGGCTCATCAAAAACAAAATAGGCAGGTTCTGGACTGGGCTGGAGAGACTCAAGGAAAGAAAATTAGCAAGTAAGGTCTAATTCCTTCCTTATTGTTTTTCCGGTCCAGTCCAGACGCATGGGATGTACCAGAACAATACTCAACAATGGGTGAGACCCGCGAGCCCAGCCTGTAACACCTGAGTGCCAAAGTGGGTATTGTTTCTAGACTGAACATGCAAATGGTAGTGAAGAACAAAAGAATAGTGAGATAACCAAGCTGCTGCCCTACAAATATCCACCAGTGGCACCAGACTAAATTCCGCCCACGAAGTCGCTTGAGCCCTTGTTGAGTGAGCTTGCAATCCAACTGGAAAAGCTTTATGTCTATGAGGAAATAGGCAGAAGTAATCGCTTCCTTTAGCCAATAAACAATGGAGGCCTTCACAGCCGCTTCTCCTTTATGCAGACCGCCAAATCGGAACAAAGAGATGATCCGACTTTTGAAAATCTTCAGTACATTTGAGATAGTGACAAAGCACTCTATGAACATCTAGCAGAGGCAAAGAATCTGAACCATATTCCAAACCAGAAAATACTGGCAGAGTAATGGATTCATTAAGGTGAAACTTCGAAACCACCTTCGGCAAAAAAGATGGAACCAGGCAAAGAACCACTTTCTCTTTAGAAATCACCAGGAAAGGTTCTTTACAAGACAAAGCCTGCAACTCCAAAACCCTACAAAAGTAGAACAAATAGCTACCTAAAAGACTGTATTCAAAGTAAGATCCTTCAATGAAGCTTGACGAAGAGGTTCAAAAGGATCTTCAGTAAGCACCGATAAAACCAAATTCAAGTCCCACGAAGGCACCAGCTGGCGCAAGGGAGGACGAAAATGTCTCACAGCTCTAAGAAAACAAAAACACATCCAGATGAGAAGCCAGGGAAAGTCCCTGAATACGCCCTCGATAGCAGGTTAAAGCTGCCACTTGAACCTTTAAAGAATTTAAAGCAAGATCTTTATCGAGGCCTGCCTGGAGGAAAGCGAGCACATCAGGCAGAGAAGAGGAACATGCTCGGAGACCTCTTTCATCACACTAACTCTCAAAAATGCATCAGACCCTAATATATGCTAGAAAAGTTCAACGCTTACGAGCTTGAAGCAGTGTTGCTACAACACTGGTATATAAGTTATACCAAACATAGCAGTTAATCCACATAGCAGTTAATCCACTCAGAAATTCTGCAGCCATCTTCATCGGCTCCCCGGTCGGGGTAGAGCACAGGGCGTGCGGCAAATTCCCGCTCCTGCACTCCAACCCAATCGGGGTTGTGGGAGGTCCCAGCGGCCTGCTTAAATAGGTACCGCCGGCAGGAGAAAAGCCTCAGAAATTCTGCAGCCATCTTCATCGGTTCCCCGGTCGGGGTAGAGCACAGGGTGTGCGGCAAATTCCCGCTCCTGCACTCCAACCCAATCGGGGTTGTGGGAGGTCCCAGCGGCCTGCTTAAATAGGTGCCGCCGGCAGGCGCACCCGCGCCTTGCGGGCCCGCGCCTGAGGGCCTCGCAAGAGGGCCCTTTGGTGTGGCCCTTAGGCGGGGCACGACAGGCGGGAATCATACCAGCAACCCAAGCGCACAACCTCCAGGCGAAGCACCAGATCGTCACCATACAATAGAGTTGGACAGGACTTGCTCACAAGTAAAGAGTCGATTTTTGGAAGGTCACCAGCTGAGTCCAGTTTTGTTTTCAAGTGATTGTGACCCTAGCTCTCCCAGGAAGGATTGAGCTCCAAACGAGGTTTACACCACCCACAATCATAGTCACACCTACATCAGGAACTGACCTTGACGACATCAGGAACTGCAAGTATTACCAACACTATTTGAACAGTATTAGCCTCTGTAATACTTCCTATCCCAAAACGCTACCTATTGCCATTATTTACTGTTGCCAGTATATACTTTCATTTTACTGTATTTACTGTTACCATCACTTACTGCTGCCAATATTTTCTCTCATTCACTGCATCCATTGTTGCCTGTATTACTGTTGCCAGTATCCACTCATTCTACTACATTTACTGTTGCCTGTAATTACTGTTGCCAGTATCTACTCTCATTTACTGTATTTACTGTTGCCTGTATTTACTGTTGCCAGTATCTACTCTCATTTACTGTATTTACTGTTGCCTGTATTTACTGTTGCCAGTATCTACTCTTATTACAGTTGCCAGTGCACGACGGTTGCCTTATGTACTATCGCCTCTATTGCTATTATCACCTGCATTCACAGTACTATTGCAATTAATCTTTCCTGAGTGCAAACACTGCATCACACTGTACTGTAGCCAACATTTCCACAATTATCTTTCTCATTACTAACACCTAAGAGAATGTACAAAGTTCTGCTCTTATTTATGACCTTCCTTACCCTTGGTCTCCCTTACTCATCAAATGCTCTCAACCATGATACATATCACATACCAATCCTACGCACATACGGAAGGAGATGGTCCGAATTCCCCCACCACACTACAGCAAAAAATAACTTTACATCCCACTCCCATCTACTCAACATTCCTCTCCAAACCATCAAAAGGATACAAGAAGAGAAGCAACATCACCAACGCCTGCTAAAATGTGCACTGATAAATGCCAGATCAGTACGATCTAAATGGCCCGCAGCCATCGACCTGATACCCCAATATAATCTCGACATCTTGATGATTACGGAGACATGGCTATCCGACTGTGACAACGTACTACTGAATCAGATGCTGCCACCAGGTTTTGTGATATATACATCTCACAGATCCAGTCAAAAAGGAGGCGGAACCCTCATCCTGGCCAAAGCTGATTTACACTTCAAGATGTGCAACTCCTCTAGCTCAACGTACCTTGACTCCCTCACTATAACTAATGAGTTCTGCACAATCCACCTTTTCTATCGGGCACCCTCCCCCTCACCAGATGATCTTCCAACTATAATTGAGCAGGCCTGCTCCACATCCACCTCACGCTCACCAAGTTGGCTAATCGGTGACTTTAATCTCCCATCTCTTCAAGACAGCCACTCAGCAGCATTCCTTGACGCCCTGGAGGACCTAGGTTACAAACAGCATGTCGATTCACCCACCCACACTAAGGGTGGTAAACTAGACCTCATTTTCGCACCTCTCTCCAACGACTCAATACCCCTAACTCTCGCATTATCGGTAATACCAGTACCCTGGTCGGACCACAGTCTTCTCAGTTTCAATATACCCATTAGTGCATTCCACAAAAGCCGAAAGTCCCCTAACACATCTGGATCCCACTCAACCCGCTTTAGACCACTCAACCAGAGCATAGTCCTAGAGAATCTCAGACCTCTCATGGCCAACACAACCATGGACTTAGATGATCTCATATCCAAATGGGATGAAAACCTGAGAGCTGCCTCCTGCCCATCACTCACCGAAAAGAAAATTCGAAAACGTGAACATACTCCATGGTTCTCCACAGACCTTCGTTCATCCCTCCACCATTTACGCAAACTCGAGCGACAGTGGCGACGAACTCACTCCCCCGAGGCGCTGGTAGCATACAGCTCATACCTAACTACCCACCGAGCAAAGATATCACAGAGCAGGAAAACTTACCACTCAGGATTAATAAAACGCTCCATCAACAAACCACATGCATTGTTCAGCATAGTAAAGTCCATAACAGGTGAACCGGTCTCAGCTCAACCCCCTATGCCGCAGCCGCAGGACTACGCAAACTACCTGCAGTCAAAGATGATTAAAACCAACACAGACATAAATGTCAATAACGCCCCCACTTCACCTAAGACATCCCATGCTATGCCACTTCACAACTTCTCCACTGTATCAATTAGCGAGGTTGTGAACATTATTGCCTCAATCAACCCCAGTACAGCTCCTAATGACCCGTGTCCAGCCAGCTGGATCAAGGACATGCGACATGACCTTAGTCAAATATTGAGCAAAATACTGAACCAGTCTTTCTCAACAGGTTCATTCCCGCAGAGCCTAAAACACACTTCCATCAAGCCCCTACTGAAGAATAATAGACTGGACCCATCCAAGGTTGATTCCTTCAGACCTATCTCGAGCATCCCACAGCTTGCAAAAATCATTGAGAAGGCCGCCCAACAACAAATCCAACATCATATTGACACCGAAGCACCACTAGATCCATCGCAACATGGCTTCAGGAAAGCACATGGAGTTGACACAGTCCTTACAACCCTATTCAATGTTCTAGTAACAGGAATAAACAACATACAACAGGGTTTCGTCCTTATCTTCCTGGACATCTCCGCTGCTTTCGACTCTGTGAGTCATGATATACTCCTACAACGCTTGAAAGATAAGGGGATTCAAAGCACAGCACTCGAGTGGTGTAAATCCTACCTATCTAACAGGTGGCAACAAGTAAAAACAGGCCACGCATCCTCAGAACCATTCCTGCAATCACAGGGTGTACCTCAAGGATCGTCCTTATCGGCACTAATGTTTAATATCTACATGCAGCCGATATGTGACTTGATCAGATCCTTTAATGTACAATGTCTCGCTTACGCAGATGACATCCTCCTATATATGCCGTTCACAATTGAACATCCAGTATTCTCCCCAATAATCAAATGTTTTGAAGCTGTAGCCGAATGGTTGCTATCACAAAACCTTCGGATTAACCACAGCAAAACTGACGTTCTTTTTGTCACAAGGAACCGTAAGTTCATACCGCCTCCATCACTACTCGTCAACAACATAGAGTTGAAATCAAAAGCTACCATCCGTTACCTCGGCATCACATTGGATCAGTACTTGGATATGACAACTCATGTCAAGAACATCACAAAAAACGTATATTATAAGATCAAATCGCTACGTCACCTTCCGCTCCCTACTAGATCCCACAGACTTCCGAACAACCTTCCAAGCATTAGTCCTCCCACACCTGGATTTTGCCAACATCATCCTACATGGCCTCCCTCAATCAACTTTAAACCCGCTCCGCCTAGCCATGAATACAGCCGCCAGAGTCCTCTCCGGCTCATCAAGATCTGACCATATAACACCCATCATGAAAGAACTGCATTGGTTACCGTTACATGCCAGAATCCAGTATAAGTCTTTAGTCCTTACTTTCAAGGCACTAAACAACTACCCCCCTACGCCAATCAGCAAGCTCATCCATGGCACCCTGGAAAACAGAAAAAGGAGAACCACATCAATGAACACCTTAATTGTCCCAAAGATAATAACGAAGTGCACTAAGGCCACCTCCAACAGGGCCTTCTCCTTATTTGCTCCTCTAAACTGGAATGCACTACCTCACGAAATCCGTGCTATCAAAAACCTAATCCTATTCAGAAAAGCATTGAAATACCACCTGTTCACAAAATGCTACCCAGAAGTCAACCTAGTCACTAACAAAACTACCACCTCAATACAACCTGAAAAGGGCTAGTTGGTCAACCTTTCTCTCTAGTCTTATTAGTGAACCACATTGTAACATCCAATCGAGTTTGATATTACTGTATATACCATTAAGTTAATCTGTACATAGTTCCCCCGGTTGTCCTATTGTTGAAGTTCCCTGTTCAATGTAAAACTCAATGTTACTTGTATGCATTTATTTATTTATTTATTTATTTAACATATATTTATAACCCGCAACTTCCAGAGTTCAGTTGCGGTTCACAATAAAACAACAATCCACAAAGCAAAAGCTTAGTTTTACATCGAACATTTTGTAACAATAAACGTAATAGTTAACAGCATGAACTAATGCAAAATAGCAAAACTGGCTTGTAAACTATGTACAAAAAACTATATACAAATACATGTTGTGGGTACTTTGGAATTGGATCATAGTGTTTTTATAATTGTGTATTGTCTGTTAAATTGTTGGGATTAGTATTACTCTGTCATAATTTTAACCTTTATCTGAGTGTATCCAGGGGTTATCTATGTTGCCGTAGTGCATGGAGAATAAATAGGTTTTTAGTTTTTTACGGAGTTCCATAATTTCAGTTATAGTTCGTAGGTCCTCCGGAAGGGAATTCCAAATAGATGGGGCAGCATGAGAAAAAGCTCTTTTGTTAGTTAATATATTTGCTTTTATGAAATCATTAGAAGTATTTAGTTTATTTGAGTATCCTTTTCTGTGCGTGGTTTTTTGAGATTCCATGCTAATTAGTTTGCTTAATGGGATTGGGGCCATGTTGTTTAAAGCTTTATATGTAGTTATTATGGTTTTATAGTATGTTTTTTAGTATGTTCTTGTTCTATGTACACCGCACTGATTATAATAGCGCGGTATAAAAGAATTGTTAAATAAAATAAATAAATAAATAAAATAAATTATGTATATACATTAAACCTCTCATGTATATACACTTTTAATAGTGTATATCAGTTTCTTTGTAAATAAGTTACACTAAACACAAAAATTAAACCACTCATGTATATACAGTATCTCAACCTTGTCCCAGCTATGTTATCCTTGGCTTTTGTTTACTTCCTTCCTTCCTACAATTAGTTTCAATGTACTTTGTTCAATATAACTGGTTCTTATGTTATAATGTAATGTTGATGTTACACCGTAAACCATTTTGATTACTTGAGAAGCGGTATAAAAAAAGCCCCTCAATAAATAAATAAATAAATAAACCTGAGAATAACTCCTTTTACCTAACCTAGCCCTCTGAAGAGCCAAGCCATAAAATCTGGTGTTGAATCGAGCACCCAGATAAGTTAGATCCTAAGAAGGCTCCAAACTGCTGCTGTTGAAATTGACAACCCAACTGAGACTTTGTACAAGGGCTAACACCTGCTCTGTTGCTGACTGATTTTCCTGTAGTGACTTTGCTCTGATCAGCCAATCGTCTAGATACAGATGAACCAACACTCCTTCTCAACACAGAGCGGCAGCAACCACCTCATTACCTTTGTAAAGGTTCAGAGAGCTGTGGCTAGGCCAAAAGGAAGAGCCCAAAACTGAAAATGTCCCATAGGAACCACAAAGCGAAGAAAATGCTGATGTTCTGGATGGAAAAGGAATATGCAAATAGGCCTCAGATCGAGAGAGGTCAGAAACTCGCCCTTCCTCACTGCTACCATGACTGACCTTAAGATCTCCAGGCGAAAGTGAGGCACTCTTAAAGCCTGATTCACATGCTTTAGATTGAGAACCTGGCGAAAAGAACCCTCTTTTTTTGGGAACCACAAAATAAATGCAGTATCAACTGAGCTTCTGTTTGTGTGGATGGACCTCGGCCACTGTACCGAGCTGCACTATGATCTTCAGGGTGTCCGCCGATGCCTTCACTTTGGCAGGAGCCTTGCAAGGGGACAAGGCATCTGAGAGAGGATGAGCCAACTACAAGGCAAAACCCTCACGAATTACCTCTAACACCCACTGATTGGAAGTTATTTAGACCCAAGCGGAGTAAAAGATCTGCAGACGACCTCCCACAGGAATCAGCTCTGCCTGGGCCCCTCTTGATTCATTGGGGCTTACTGGAGCCTCCTGGAGGTCCCTCAGAATAGCCCCTACCTCCTCCTTACCCCCTTGAAAAGGTTGATCCCTAGGAGAATAGCGAGAACGTTGGAAATTTGCAAAGTGTGAAGCTCTAAACTTGCAAAAATCCTTAATGCGACTCCTTGTAGAAGCCAGAAATCTAGCCCCTCTAGGTTTGTCTTCTGTAATCTGGTAATCTTGAAATCTCCCAAGTCTTTAATGAGCTTTTCCAATGCTTCACCAAAAAGAAACTTTCCTTTAAAGGGAAGTTTACTAAGACGGGTCTTGGAACCTACATCTGCTGCCCAATTATGCAGCCATAAAAGACACCAAGCCGAAACCACATTCTCAGCAGAGGCTCTCACCAAATCATAAAGTGCATCTGCCAAATACACTAAACCCGATTCAAGCTTAGTAACCTCAGACAATGCCCCAGAAGGGTCTTGATCTGCTTCTGGCAAACTCTGAGCCCACATCAAACAGGCTCAAGCCACATAAGCTCCACAAATAGAAGCTTGTAGAGCAGTGACCTTGAAAGACTGCTTCAATACCATTTCCAACTTATGGTCCTGGATGTCTTTCAGTGCAATACCACCTTCTACTGGAATGGTACTGTAGTCTTCTTGGAAACCGCTGAAAAAATGCATCCACCTTTTGCAGCTTAAGAAAATCTTTCTCATCAGGTGGAATAGGATACAGCTGTGCCATAAATCTGGCACTCTTCAACCCCGCCTCCAAAACCTCACATTCTGCTTCAATCATTTCTCTAATAGCACTATGCAGTGGGAAAAATTTCTGAGGTTTTCGAATACCCTGCAAAAGAGGATTTTCTAGGAAAGGCTCCTTACCTGAAGAATCATGAGTGATATTTAGAGCTGCTAAGGACTGAGAAATCAACACCTCCAGCTCTTCTTAATGAAAACCCCTCACAATAGAAGGGTCTTAACCTGGTGGAATTCCTCTAAACCTGCAGAAAGAACAGAAACACGGGCCTCATCAATATCATCCTACAATTTCTGACTCTTAGCCACCAACTCAGAAGCATTCTTGGGTGCAAGCACCAGGTCCTCTCTCCCTTTAAGAAAAGACATGGCAGCAGGATTTGCACCAGGCTCTGCTTTATGCAGAAGGCCTGATGCAAAAGCAAAACAAACTCAGGGGAGAACGGAATACCACAAGCACCAGAGAGATCTCCCTGAGCACCTGAATGACATTTTTGACCCCCCTTGAGGAGCCTGGAGCTGCCAATTGCTCTTCAGAAGGCTCTCATGGTTCACCCTGCACTAAATCAACAATGGCTGTGCTTCCCGCGGGGATCCCGCAGCTGAAGAGAAACTGAATTAGCTGCAGATTCACTATCTACTACCTCATTTACTGGCAATTTTAAACCCCTTAAAAAGAGAGGTTACCAACCTCACACAAATGGCACAACCTGGCTGACGAAATCTGACTATGGCGGGAGCCACACGAAGTACAACCAGAAGGTATCACAGAAACCGTGCCTGCACTAGAACTGTTGAAAAAAAGAAACCCCCTCTCACCTCCGAGAGCCAAATAAGAAAATACAGCAAGGAAATAGGACTGAAAGGCTCTGGCAGCCAGGAAATGCTGAAAACAGCTCTGGTAAGCTTACACGGAGCTTTTTTTTTTAACAAAACAAAACGTCAGAGTGCTGAATAAACTCAGCCAGACTCCTTCAAAATAGATAGAAAGGTGAAACAAATACCCCACGGGTTCCCAGAACAGATACCCAGGCAAAATAGGGGGGTTTAGTGAGGAGAATGGACCTGGACCACCAGGTATAATACACCCCAGACCACAGAGGAACTGAATGAACTGTCCGGGTAGCAGAGGAGCCAAAAACACTGCATTTCTCAGGAAAGGAATAGAGAAACTAAATCCTCTCCCTTTGCTTTCAAATACATTTTTTTTTCAAACCATCTCAGTAAAGTTCAGACTGCATGGAAGCTCATCACCACCTGCTGGAGACTGAGAAATACTGGAACTTCTGCATGGATCCTTATATCGTGATATCATCCAATCAGTGGTTCTCAGTCTTAACCTGCTGGTGATGAGGCATAACCTATGTGTCTGGACTGGACTAAACTGGACTGGAGGGGCAATAAGGAACGCAAAGTTTCCATCTGGAAGCACAGGACATGCAAGCGCTTGTTGACATTCTTGAGGTCCAGAATGGGCCGGAAGGATCCATCCTTCTTTGGCACCATGAAATAGATGGAATACCTGCCCTTGCCCTGATCATCAAGGTGAATGGGCACCACTGCTTTCAGGAGCAGTAACTTGTCCAAGGTGATCCGCACAGCAATCCCTTTGTTTGCAAAGCCACAGGGGGAGATTATGAAAGCATCTGAGATTGGCTCTTTGCATTCCAGGACATAGCTGTACTGTACTGTACTGTACTGTACTGTACTGAATGGTGTCTAGCACCCAGAGATCCTTGGCAACCCAGGCCCATTCCTGAAAAAGGAGGCAAAGCCTTCTCCCAGACGAACCAGGGAATGGGCCCCTAAACCTTCAATTGTGCAGCCAGGTAGGGGCCTCTGGAGGGGACTGAGTTCCTAGGCTAATGTGTCCACGAAAGGACTGAGAACCAGTTTGAAATCCGGAAGCAGGGGGGAAAATGTGCTTTCTAGGCCGGTAGCGACAGGAGTCCTGAGACCCCCTGAGAGTCCAACCAGCGTGCCGGCGAGGAGCAGGAGGAGGCTGAAAGAAAAGGGGCTCCTGTCTGCTTCACAAGCCCCCTGGACCTCTCCTCTGGAAGGCGGTAAGATTTTGTCACGCCCAGGTGCTTCAGCATTTTCTCCAAATTAGCCCCAAAAAGAAGCTTCCCTTTAAAGGCCAGTTGGGTCAACCAGGCCTCATGAGAGACTCATGGCGAAATTAAAAAGTTATGGTACAGCAGGCAGTATACTATTGTGGATCAGGAACTGGTTAAAAGATAGAAAGCAGAGGTTAGGGCTAAATGGCCAATTTTCTGAATGGAGAAAGGTAAATAGTAGCGTACCCCAGGGATCTGTGCAGGGCCCACTGCTTTTTAACATCTCCATAAATGACATGGAAATAGGAATAACGAGTGAGGTGATCAAATTTGCAGATGATGCAAAATTATTCAAAGTTGTTAAAACACAAGAGGATTGTGAAAAATTGCAAGAAGATTTTGATAAACTGGAAGACTGGACCTTCAAATAGCAGATGAAATTTAATGTGGAGAAGTGTAAAGTTATGTATCCAGGAAAGAACAACCCAAACTATGATTATACAATGCAAGGTTCCACATTAGGAACCATCACCCAGGAAAAAGATTTAGGCATCATCATGGATAACATGCTGAAACCCTCCGCTCAGTGTGCAGCAGTGGACAATAAAGCCAATAGAATGCTAGGATTCATAAGGAAAGGAATGGAGAATAAAATCTTCTGGTCTTTTTCTGTCATCATGTTTCTATGTTTCTATTCATTTGGAGTATGGTGTGCAATTCTGGAGACCGCACCTTCAAAAGGATGTGAACAGGATGGAGTCGGTGCAGAGGGTTGCTACTAAGATGATTAGTGGTCTTCATTATAAAGCATATGAGGACAGACTTAAGGATCTTAATATGTACACTTTAGAGGAAAGGCGGGATAGAGGTGATATGATTGAGATGTTTAAATACCTCCGTGGCATAAATGTTCAGGGAGAGAGCCTCTTTCAATTGAAAGCAAGTTCTGCGACGAGGGGACATGGGATGAGGGTGAAGGGAGATAGATTCAGGAGTGATATGCGGAAATATTTCTTTACGGAAAGAGTAGTGGATCTGTGGAATAGTCTCCCAGTGGAGGTGGTAGAGATGAGGACAGTAACTGAATTCAAAAAAGCATGGGACCAACACAGAGGATCTTTAAAGGTAAAAAGTGGACTGTTGTAGTTGTTGTTATGGAAGGACAGACTAGATGGGCCTTGTGGTCTTTTTCTGTCATCATGTTTCTATGTTTCTATTATAATGCCTCTGTATTGTTCCATGGTGTGACTGCATCTTGAATATTGTGTGCAATTCTGGTCACCATATCTTAAAAACGATATAGTGGAATTAGAAAAAGTACAGAGAAGAGCCACCAAAATGGTAAAGAGGATTGAAGGATACCCCTATGAGGAAAGGCTTAAAAGGCTAGAGCTCTTCAACTTGGACAAGAGATGGCTGAGTGGAGATATGATAGAAGTTTATAAATTAATGAATGGAGTGAAACACCATCAAAAAGTAGAAAGACCGGGGACATGCAATGAAGCTACAATGAACCCATTTAAGACTAACAAGAAAAAATATTTTTTCACTCAATGTGTAATCAAAATCTGGAATTCGTTACCGGAGGATGTAGTAAAAGCTGTCAGTGTAGCTGGGTTTAAAAAAGGTTTGGACAAGTTCCTGGAGGAAAGGTCCATAAACCATTATTATAGAGGTCCTGGAAAGTACACTGCTTGCCCCGGGACAAGCATTGTGGAACCTGTGTGCTTTTTGGGAACCTGCCTAATACTTGTGACCTGGATTGGCCACTGTTGGAAACAGGATACTGTGTTTGATGAATCTTGGTATGACGTAGTATGGCATTTGTTATGTTCTTATGTTTAGGCTTTGGAAGATGTTTCCGCTGCCCAGTGTTGAAGCCAGATCCAACTCCTTGTCACTGTCGATAGGGCACTATCCCTGGCCACTAGACATACTACTTCATACATGGTATCAGAAAGGAAGGCCGTAGTGGACTCCAAAAGAGGGGTAGTATCATCTGGTTAAAGAGACAGAATCCACTGAAGCAGAGATCGAGACGTCAGGCCTGCACATACTGTCAATTGAAGAATAGCAGCCATGACGGTAAACTGGTTCTTCGACAGCAAATCCATCTTTCGGTCCAGAGTATCCTTTAAGGCCGATCCGCCTTCCACAGGTATGGCGGTCCATATAACGGCCGTGACCTGCACACCCACCTTGGTAATATCAATTCACATGATGTACTCCTTTTCTGGGACAGCGTACATCTGCTTATACACCCTCAGCCCCTTAGTCGAGGAGTTGGGAGAATCCCACTCTGACTGGATCATGTCCTTGATTACCTCTGGGAATAAGAAGACAGTAATGGATTTCTGAACCCTTTGCAGGAGTGGATGCATCTTCTGTTCCTGCTCCGTGCCTGAAACATCCGCCAAGATCAAGATGGATGAGACCCTGGCAATCAGCATCGCCAGTTCCTCCTTCTAGAACAGACATTTAACACTGGCCTCTTCACAATCCTCTAAAGGCGAGAGTACTTCTTCATTCACATCACATCCCATAACTGAGGCATCTGAATCCAGAGCACAATCCAAATCTTGGACAGATCCCTTCTGATCCCCATCTCCAGAGGGTGCCCTTCACCGGGAGACACTTAGTAATAGGTGATCGAACAGGGCTTCCACTCTCAGCCTGCCCCTTATGTGACTGCGCTTGTGGGAACCCAGAGGCTGCAGGGTCTGAATTTCCATGTCAGAATGACCAGGCCTGTTGCAAAAAGGAAAAGAATTCTGGGGAGGACAATCCAGAATCCGGAAGCTCTCCTTGCGGAAATGACCCCCCTCCCCCAGGGGTCATAGCCACTGTCAATACTCTACAGGTTAGGAAGTGGCCCACAGCATGGTTGCGGAAGCTCCGGCTGACTGATCATCCTTACCCACAGTGCCATCTGCCACCTCCTGCCCTAAAGCAGGCAAAGCCAGACTAATTATATACCCTGGCTGAGAGAAGGGGAGCAAGTCCTCCAGGAATGACTCAGAAGCTGTCATGCAAGAAGAGCAGAGTCCAAAAGCCAGAGATGAGGCACCTCACTTGCCATAGGCCAAACAATGTATTTTGGAAGGACAGATTTAAGGCAAGTATCACAACAGCGCACACTAAGGCTGCAGTTAATCGTCAGGCATGTGTTAACAGTGCTTATACAGCAGTGCATGTTATGGGCACTAGGGTAGGAACGCACATTGGAGTTGCTTGAGCAGAATGCGCACAAGGACCGTGCGACTGCCAGACACACAACAGTAAAGCATACTTACTCACCTGTAACTGGTGTTCATTAGGGACAGCAGGAATCAGTCCTCACATATGGGTGACGTCGGCACCGATGGAGCTCTCGCGGAAGCCTCTCCCCAGCTTTCAAGGAAAGCCTTTGGGAGATGCTACCACACATGTATGGTCCCCTTCCCATCCAAGGGTGCCATCTTCTTCAGTCAGATGACATAGCTAGAGCCGACAAGAAGATAGCAAAAATTACAGCAACTCTACGGAGAGGAGGGTGGGTTGTGAGGACTGATTCTTTTTGTCCCTGGAGAACACCTGTACAGGTGAGTAACTATGCTTTCTCCAGGAACAAGCAGGAAGTCAGTCCTAACATACGGGTCTCCCTAGTTACAGGTTACCAAGAACCTTTGAAAACATGGCAGCCATGAGCAACCGCAAGCAAGTCTGAAGAGAGACTCTAAGAACCCCAATGTCCGAGGAGAACCATCACTCCGGTAGCATGAACACAGAAGAGTCGGAGGGTAGGAGTTGCCTAGACCCCGAAGAGATTACGGAGTTTGGCCTGGCCAAAGGCACTGTCCTGTCGGGACTCCCTCTCCAGGCAGTAGTGAGCTGCAAAGGTGTGGACTGAGGACCAGGTGGCAGCTGGCAGATGTCTGCCATAGGGACAGAGCGCAAGCTTGCAACTGAGGTCACCATAGCCCTGATGTTGTGTGCTGTGATGCAGCTCTCCAACGTGAACACAGCCTGATTGTGGGCAAAGACGATGCAGTCCGCCACCCAGGTAGACAGGGTCCGCTTAATAACAGCCTCCCCCAGAAGACTGGGGTCGTAGGAAACGAAAAGCTGTGAGGCTTTGCAATGGCCCTCGGTACATTGCAGGTATAAGGACAGGGACTTCTTACAATCCAGAGTATGGAGAACAGCTGCTGCCTTGTTGGTGTGAGGCCATGGGAAGAAGGTGGGGTCACCACCTCCTGATTGAGGCGAAATGCAGACACCACCTTCAGAAGGAATTTTGGGTGGGTGCGAAGCACAACCCTGTTCTTATAGAACCTGGTGTAGGGTGGCTCTGCCACCAAGGCCTGAAGCTCGCTGACTCTGTGTGTAAAGGTGAGTGCCACCAGGAAGATAACCTTCCAGGAGAGGTAATGCATACGGCAGTAGCCAGAGGCTCAAATGGCGGCTTGGTGAGCTGCATCAAGACCATGTTGAGGTTCCATTCCACCAGAGGCGGGCGGATGGGAGGCTTTGAGAGCAGAACCAGGTAATGAGGGGCTAAGCAGAAAGAGGTTTCCCCTCCATAGAATGATGATGCACTGAGAGCACACACAAGTGCACCCTGACGGAGTTGGACTTAAGTCCTGATTGCGAGAGGTGAAGCATGCACTGTAGCACTGTGTGCACCTGGCAACCTGGTCAACCTGCTGTTCTACGCACCACAGTGAGAGTGTGCCACTTGAAGAAATAGGCCTGTCTTGTGGAGTTCTTACGAGAAGACAGGAGGACTTCCTCCACTTCCCTCAGGAGGTTGAAGGGTGCTAAGGCTACCCGTTCAGCAGCCATGAAAGGTTGCCTGGGCCACCAGGATCATGGAAGCCTTGTCCCAAAGGACCTTGAAGAAGGTCCAGGCGATTAGTGGCATGGGAGGGAAGGCATACAGAAGGCTCTCCACTCAAGAGATGAGAAAGGCGTCCACTGCTACCCAGGATGGGTACTGCTTGGGACAGCAGATGTGGGGCAGTTAAGCATTGGTCGGGCTGGCGAAGAGGTCGGGGTGCCCCAGAGTCAGAAGAGCCACTTTGCCATCCTGGGGTCTAGTGATCATTCATGTGGCTGGAGGACCCTGCTCAGTCTGTCCGTTAGGGCACTGTCCTGGCCCAGAAGGTTTACCGCCCTGAGGAGAATTCCCTGACTGATCACGTACAAGCAGAGGGCTACTGCCTCCTGGCAGAGGCGGTAAGACCATGTGCCCCCCTGTTTGTTCAGGCAGAACATCGCGACCTAGTTGTCTGTTTAGACTAGCACCAACTGGTACTGCAGGCAGTAATGGAAGGCCCTGATTGACAGAAAAACGGCTTTGAACTCCAGCAGGGCTGGATCTCCATCAGGGACCAGTTGCCCTGCATGCGGAGTTCCTCGCAATGGGTACCACAGCCAAGTAAGGAGGCATCTGTGGTGAGGACCCTCTGAGGATTTAGGGACTGTAAGGGCATGTCCCCCTGCCGATGCTATGTGGCCTGCCACCAGTCAAGTGACGCTGCCAGCTAGAGGGACATTACAACTTTGTCCTGGAGCCTGTGTCCACTGGGAGCAGAGACGCCACTGGACCGCCCGCATGTGAAGGCAGGCATTGGGAACCACATAGATTGTGGACGCCATGTGGCCCAGCAGGCAGAGCATGGACCATGCCGACTCTGCATGACAGTGTTGCACTTTGGTGGCTAGAGCCCTAAGGTGATCTGCCCTGTCCAAGTGTCCAGTCGAGCCCCTATGAATTCCAAGTCCTGTGTTGGAGTGAGGTGGGACATGGGGTGGTTTATCACAAACCCCAAATACTGTAGGACACTGATGGTGCGGGCCATGGCCTGTTGCATCTCAGTGGTTGTGTCCCCCTTTACGAGACAGTCAACCAGGTATGGGAAGATGAAGGCCCCTTGGAGACAGAGGTAGGTGGCCACTTCTGCCAGGCATTTGGTGAAGACTCTTGGTGCGGAGGCTAGACCGAAGGGTAGTTCTCTGTACCAGTAGTGGTCGTCCCCAACCATGAAACTTAAGTACTGCCTGTGACTGTGATGAATGAGGATGTGGGTGTAAGCATCCTGGAGGTAGGGCAGCAATGTTCCAAGGGAGAGCATCTTGAACTTCTCCTGCACCAGGAACATGTTCAGGTTTCGCAGGTCCAGAATGGGCCTTAGACCCACTGTTCTTTTTGGGACCAGAAAGTACTGGGAGTAGAACCTCCTGACCTTGAGGTGGTGGGGTATTGTCTCCATGGCTCTGTCCATGAGGAGGCCTGCGAGTTCCTGCAGAAGTAGGGCCTGGTGCAGGGGAGTCCGAGAGGGCTCTCTTGAGAAGAAGGGGCAGGTGTCTGGTCCAGGTGAAGGAGATAGCCTTCCATGATTATCTGGAGTGCCCAGGAGTTGGTGGATGATGGCAGGCCACCGATGGGCAAAATGTACCAGACGCCCTCCAGTAGGCAGCTGTTCCCCCAGGGGTGGAGAGGTTATGCTCAGGGTGTCAATCTTCTTAGGAAGGGTGGAGGTCTTCCTTGAGAGGAACTCGGTCTCAATCTCCGCCGCCTTTTCCTTCATCGGTTTGCCAAAGAGGTTTTCACCAAGGCAGGGGACGTCGAGGAGTTTCTCCTGGACCCATTGCTTGAGGTCTTATGCCTGGAGCCAGGCTGGCATCGAGTGCCAATGCCGTGGTGGCCACCCTTGCGTTTGACTCAAAGCCATCATAGGCAGCCCAGGAAAAGTACTTCAAGCACTTCCCAACACACTTCGTGAGGGTGTGGAACCACTGGAGGTGATCCCCACTGAGGCCTGCCAAGAAACCTGTGAGATCCTTTGCCAGGTCCCGGAGAAACATGCCGATATACAGCTGGTAGGCTTGGATTCGGCAACCCAGCATTGAGCCCTGGTAGCATTTGCGGCTGAGGGCGTTGAGGGTGCGGGACTCCCTGCCCAGGTGCATGGAAGAGTTAGTTTTCAGGCTCTTTTGCCGGCACATGGTCGACCACCACCATGGAGGTATGTGGGAGTTGCAACTTTCAAAAGCTGGGGCCCCACTGGACCCAGTACATAGTGTTAAGGCATTGACTATCTATGGGTACTGACGCTGGTGTCTCCCACATGCGGAGGAGGAGCCGCCCAAGGATGGCAGGGACAGGAACTGTCAGGGCCTCCTTGGGTGGTGCCTCATATTGGAGGATTTCAAGTTCCTTCATGCGAGGGTCCTCCTCTGACTCTGTGGTGAGGGACAAGGCTTTTTCCATGTTTCGAACAAACTCGAGGAACGATATGTCATCGGGCAGGAACCGGCGCCGTGACGCCAGGTGGTGACAGATCCAATTGCAGATCGCAGTACTTCCGCATCTACGGGGATGCCTCATCCTCATTCTCCCAGTCAGAGTAGTCAGTCGAGGACTCGATGACTGATGCCACCTCGGGCACAGAACCTGGGTTGGGACCTCGGTTACCCACGGTGGCTGCTTGGCCAGAGCCACAAGGACCGGGAGCGAAACCCACGCTGAGGATCGGCTCGAGGTTTCAGGCTCTCGAGGATCATTTTGGTGGCTCAGGGAAACCTCGAGAAGTCCCCGTGGTCTTGGCACATGCATCGGTGGGGCCAGGCATCAATGCGTGTTGCAAGACAAGGAAGGCAGTAACACTGCGCTCCTGATTCCATCATCCTAGCTTTCCATTCTGGAGTTGCAGCCTTCGACGTGGACTCCGAGGTCACCGGGTCTGGCGTTGGTGAGGAGAGGGGAGTCCTCGATGAGACAGGCCTTGGGAGTCTGGGACCCATCACCGGAGGCCTCCGCATCTGTTCGGAGAACCTTCACTGGCTCTCCTGTTCTGACTGCTCAAGTCCTCTTTGTGGACTGTGAGACCTGCCATACGGCTTACCCCGCTTGTCCGAGTCCCAGGATGAGGTCCTCGAGTATTTCTTCTTCTTTCTGCATTCCCGCTCTGGGGAACCGTTAACAGAGTGTATGCGGACCCAATCGAGCACTGCGGGAGCTTTATGCGACTCTGAGGACCCATGTGGGGCCTTAGAGTTCGAGGCTACCACGGATACCAGGCAGAGTCCAACCTCTGAAAGATGTCATCTTGCTTTTGCTGACGACGCTGGATGGCCTTTGTGGACATCTTTTTACACAGGGCACAGACCTCTGGATTATGGTCGGCCCCTAGACTCCGGAAGCAGCAATTATGTGTATCAGTGAGCGACATGTTTTTTGCACACAGATCATGTGTTTTAAACCCGCTGGCCATTGGGGCTTAAAGGACCCCAGTGAGGTTGAAGACCCTTGACGCGGCAAGAAAAAAATCGCAAACCGGGCTGGGAAAAAAAAATCCTAAAAAGGGTCCAAGACTTGATGCTGGGGCAAATGAGCTCAGAGGCGGGAAAGGGACTGGTGCAACTGGATTAAAGAAAGGCAGTTTAACGCACAAATAAATCAACTTTTTTGGGATAAATACAGTAAGACGGATGTCTGTTGGGCTCCGTGGAAAAAAGGAGACTGAGTAAGATGCCGTGGTGGCATCTCCCAAAGGCTTTCTTTGAAAACTGGGGAGACTCTTTCATGAGGGCCCCATTGGTGCTGACGTCACCCATATGGGAGGACTGACTTCCTGCTTGTTCCTGGAGAAAAAAACTATTAATACATGCATAAAACAGCAGGAAACCCCCACATTGTGCCAACAGTTATCAGCAATCCACCCCAAATTGCGCCCCAGATGGATGGAATCAGGAGCCCCCAAAAAAGACAATGACAAGGTCAAGCCTTGGTACTCACCCCCTGAGAGCCCCAGACAGAAATCGATGCTGGGTTCAGCTCTATTCTCCTGAAACTGTTTCTCTGGCTTTGCAGGCACTGCGTTTAAGGTGGCTGGCAAGGAGATTCCTCCGAGAGCCTTCTGCAATCTTTGGGAAGAGCGGGTGGGGGGGGGGGGCAGAGGAGGTAGGGGGCATTGAGGTTGTGTGAGGCTGCTGAAGTCTTCCAATCCTTCCAATTTTCTGGTTGCTCAATAGGCTCTAATCATGATAAGAGCACAAAGCTGAATCAATTTTCCCTCCTATGGCTACCGAAAAGACCGTAGTCTAGTGGAGCCTCCCATATCATGGTCAAGTGAGAGAGTCACCCTCAATGTGGTAGTTTTAATTCAATCTTTTCCTCTCAATTATCCATATTTTCTTCAGAGTGGAGAAAATCCATCCACCATCTGCTTGAGACAAAGAAATACTGAAGAGACCTCTGGTGGCTGAGGCAGATAGAGACATGGGAGTCATGCCAATGAAACCTGGGATTTTCATTGGTTTTCTGTCTCCACCAATCTGCTGGTAGGGGAACACAATCCACTTGTCTGGACTGGTCTAGCAAGATGATATGGAAACAAATTATTACAACTCTGTGTATGCAGACAGGCAGGAGACCAAATCACCCAGGTTTGTGTCCAAAAACACTATTCAGAATGGTTTAAATTACAATGCTCTTATTTAATGATTCATTAATAGCTCTTACCTGTACTAACCAAAGTACTACTGTTGTAAAGAGTTCCAAGATGTGGCCCAGAGAGAGATAAGAAGGTATGTAACTTGTTGAGATAACATCGAAAGCGAGGCCGTGTCAGCACAGACCTAATGATGATGTTACCAAGTGAATGACCAATAAAGCTACAATAAAAGCACAGAATTAATCTTTTAAAAACTCTTCTTTGAGAATAGTCAAGTAATTACATCCTTCATACATTTTTTTGCAGTAAAACCTATATTACACGTATATAATGCAATCAAATCCTGTTTCTGCCTCATTCTCTACAATGATGATGGGTGAGAGAGAAGGAAGGGATCGGAAGCTATGGCACCAAAGGCATTCTTTCTGGTTTCTCTCTTGCAAAAAGGCAGCCAAGTCAGAAGCAAACCACTACATATATTATATCATTCTAGGCCAAAAGGGCTGCAGACAGCTCCAAACTTAGCTACTACCAGTAAAACATCATCGATGTGAAGTAACTAGGAAAGAGGGATAACAGAAAAACAGAAGGTATGAGTAAGACTGATTACTTACTGGCACCAATTGATAGTTTTGAAAATAAGGATTTTGTATTGAACTTTCAAAATATGTATATATAAATTATAAACGTTTCTTGACTTCATTTGATAAACCCTTATGGATACTCACTATACATGGTCAACAAAATTGTAACTGAATTTGAAAGTATGTTTTCTTTTGGCATGTTTTGGAGACTTTTTACAATGCACATTTTTGCCCTGGCATTTCCTTCTGTTTATTTGGGCTTCCACTTCAGTCAGAACCAAGGCTGGGATCTGGCATCGTGAGCCTGCATTTGCAATCATCTAGGGATTTTTTCCCCCAATTTATATCCCATCCCAACTTATATTAGTCCTTGGCCAGGGGGCATATACTGTGGTTTCTTCTGGAACTATGAAATCATAGTCCCTAAATTCAGCCATTAAGGGGATAATTTTACAAGGAGAACATAAGAATATAAGATATGCCATACTGGGTCAGACCAAGGTCCATCAAGCCCAGTATTCTGTTTCCAACAGTGGCCAATCTAGGTCATATGTACCTAGCAGTTTCCCCAAGGGACACAGGTTCCACAATGCTTGTATTGGTTCAAGCATTGATATCCTGGGTCCCTTCTTAATAATAGTTTATGGACCTTTCCTCCAGGAACTTGTCCAAACCTTTTTTAAACCCAGCTACACTAACAGCCTTTACTACATCCTCCGGTAACAAATTCCAGAGTTTGATTACACGTTGAGTGAAAAAATATTTTCTTTTATTAGTCTTAAATAGTTTACCCTGTAGCTTCATTGCATGTCCCCTAGTCTTTCTATATTCTGATAAGGTAAACAATCGATCTACGTTTACCCGTTCCACTCCGTTCATTAATTTATAGACTTCTATCATATCTCCCCTCAGCCGTCTCTTTTCCAGGTTAAAGAGCCCTAACCTTTTTAGCCTTTCTTCATAGGAGTATCCTTCCATCCCCTTTACCATTTTGGTGGCTCTTCTCTGAACCTTTTCTAAAATCGCTATATCCTTTTTAAGATACGGCGACCAGAATTGCACACAATATTCAAGGTGCGGTCTCACCATGGAACGATATAGAGGAATTATAATATCTTTTGTTTTATTTTCCATTCCTTTCCTTATCATACCTAGCATTCTATTTGCTCTCTTGGCCGCTGCTGCACACTGGGCCGAGGGTTTTAACATGGTATCCACAATGACGCCTAAATCTTTTTCCTGGGCGGTAGTTCCTAATATGGAACCTTGCATCGTGTAACCATAGTTTGGGTTGTTCTTCCCTAGGTGCATAACCTTGCACTTGTCCACATTAAATTTCATCTGCCATTTTGATGCCCAGTCTTCCAATTTATCAAGATCCTCTTGCAATTTTCCACAATCCTCTTGGGTTTTAACAACTTTAAATAGTTTTGTGTCATCTGCAAATTTGATAACCTCACTCGTTATTCCACTTTCCAGGTCATTTATGAATATGTCAAAAAGCAGCGGACCCAGCACAGATCCCTGGGGTACACCACTATTCACCTTTCTCCATTGGGAAAATTGGCCATTTAGCCCTACCCTCTACTTTCTATCTTTTAACCAATTCCTTATCCACAATAGTACACTGCCTCCTATCCCATGACTCTTTAGTTTTGCCAAAAGTCTCTCATGAGGGACCTTGTCAAAGGCTTTCTGAAAGTCCAGATACACAATATCAACCGACTCACCTTTGTCCACCTGATTATTCACTCCTTCAAAAAAACATAACAGATTAGTAAGACAAGATCTTCCTTGTCTAAAGCCATGTTGGCTGTCTCCCATTAGGTCATGACTATCTACGTGCTGAGTAATTTTATTCTTTATGATGGTTTCTACCATTTTTCCCGGTACTGACGTCAGGCTCACCGGTTTGTAGTTTCCCGGATCACCCCTGGAACCCTTTTTAAAAATTGGTGTTACATTGGCGATCCTCCAATCTTCAGGTATTAGAGATGATTTTAATGATAGTTCACAGATTACTAATAGCAGGTCTGCAATCTCATATTTCAGTTCTTTCAACACCCTTGGATGTATACAATCCGGCCCAGGTGATTTGCTACTCTTCAGTTTATCTAATAATTGTAATACATCTTCCCAAGATTTATGTGCAATCAACACATGTAAGTCCTAGTATTTTAGTCATTTATGCGAGCAGGTGGTGACTTATATGTGTAAATGACCTCTTATAAATACAGACTAGAGTGAAAGTACATATGGAGTTTGCATGGCATGTACTGTCACCATGGGCGTGCACATGAGCAGAATATGGATGGTGTAAGCAATTACACACATACTGTAGGACCTGTAAACTATGTAAATGCTGCTTAGCGGGATATTTAGAGGCACTAACATGGTTAATAGCACTGATTATCCCCGATTATCTCCGCTACATGCCCCAATGCTAACCGCTTAGCATCGTGGCGTGTCATTGGTATTCCAGGGGTGGCACTGGTTGCTAACTGGTAACGAAAAAGCTGGTACCAAGACTGGCAGATTTTCAGGTTCTTCCTTTATTGACCCCATTGGACGACAGGATTTGCTACAATAGTTGCATTGTGGCATTAGCTTTCTACACAGTTTGTCTCCCATATCCCCCTGAAGAAGGCCCTTGGCCGAAACGAATTGGGGTCAATAAAGGAAGAACCTGAAAATCTTCCAGTCTTGGTACCAGCATTTTTCGTTACTAGTTGTCTGCTGCAGGTACTTTGTGCTCTGTTTGGACTGGTCGCTAACTGGGCAGAGACGATATTGCACCACTATCCGGTTAGCACCCGCGGGTAAAAGTTAGGTGCAGCAAAAGCTGGCCTATCTTTACCTGTGGGAACTAACCGGGCAGTGGCTCAATATCTCTGCTGCCCAGTTAGCTTCTGTGGGCTTGTGGGCTTCACAGCGACCCTGAATATTCAATGCCGGATTGCATGTGACCGCCAGCATTGAATATCAGGGGTTGAAGGTTGGCAGTGATGGCTATGCACTGTAGCAGGGCATAGCCGTCCCAAAAAAATATCAGGTCCATAGATTATAACATGATGAGCATATAAGGGTTGAAATTCAAATTCCACTAACCAGCAATCCTGATATTCAGCAGCACTATCCGGATAGTGCTACTGAATATTCTCACAGACTGTAGGAAAAACGCTTGGCTAAATCCAAGACAGGGCAGAGGCAGCTGCAAAAGCTATCCAATCAGCGGCAATATTCATCCACTAACCGGATAGCTAAACCACATAAAATTAGGACAGGTCAATGGCTGTCCTTACTTTATGCGGTTTAGCTATCTGATTAATGGCTGAATATTGCCACTGACCAATCGTGATCTCTAGTGAAATTGGATATTCATTGCTGGACCCTGGATACGCTTCAGTGCTGATGAGACGATTTTAATTTCGGCGATAGTGACCAAGCACTGTAAAAGCACTGACAACCACTGCTGAATATTAGCTCCATAGATTACAACAATTGCAATTGCAAAAAGTAGGTTGTCATTTATGCCAGCTCTATGGATGGTGTAACTGATAGAGTCTTAACATGTGTTTGTACTTTTGCACTTATACTCTGTTTTATAAAGTCAAATACGCACATACTTAACTTTATAAAATAGGTGTAAAGTACTCATATGAAAATGCACATTAAATAGGCTCCAGTTTATAAAATTATCCTCCACATATCATCAATGCATGATGACTGTGACTTCTTTTTCTCCAGGGACTGTGAGTGTTGCCTCTGTAGCAATCCCAGGCTAGCCAATCCATGGAGTTGGAGACCTGAGGCAGTAGTCAATTTAAAAATATTTACCTGGCTAAATGTTGGGTTTATTTGGGTCCATTTTTCCTATGAAAATTTCAGTTCTCCTTATTTACCCATATCACTTTATTTTGGTAAAATTACTGTCATACAAATTAAGCTGCATTAGTCAGGGAGTAAGTTGGGCCATTCCAGTATGAGCATTTTAAATGTAGCCAGGTATGCACAGTCCTGTGTAAGGGCAAGTCTAAAACTGATTGCACTCATTTAGTATGTTCAGATTGAGTTGGATATTCAGGTAAATGTGGCTGAATATCTGGCTAAAGTTAATTGTGTAAACTACTGGTAATTTTCAACAAACTTTACCCAGCTGAAAACTAATTCCTGCACAACCACTTCAGCCCAATGCAGGTTTAATTATTCCAATCAAAGAACACCATCAAACACACTTTTAAAAGCAAATTCTATCATGGGCATCTGAGTTTTTAATTTGAATTTGCTGTGCATCTCACTGCTCCTGAATTTGAAGCAATGACCCTGTAGAAATGAATAGCCTTGTGTATTATTTTATTTGAATAATTATTTTATTTCAAATCACTTGTATGGAATCCAGTTTTCTCCACAAGTAGAGCTATTAGAACTTAAAATCAGTGTATGCAATGAGAACTTGTCAAATAAAGCGTAGTTACTCACCTGTAACAGATGTTCTCCAGGGATAGCAGGACTCAGTCCTCACATCCGGGTGACATCGGTGCCGACAGAGCCAGCACGGAGCATTTCCCCACCTTTCAAATAAAGCCTTTGGGACATGCTGCCATGCATGCATGGTCCACTTCCTGCCCAAGGGTGCCATCTTGCTCAGTCAGAGTAGTCACTCACCTGTAACAGGTGTTCTCCAGGAGCAGCAGGAATCAGTCCTCACATATGGGTGACGTCGGCGCCGACGGAGCCCTCGTGCGGAGCATTTCCCCAGCTTTCAAAGAAAGCCTTTGGGAATTGCAGCGCGCATGCACGGTCCCCTCCCGCCCAAGGGTGCCATCTTGCTCAGTCTGATGACATAGCTAAAAGAGAGCAAAAAATTAGCAAAATAAATCATATGACTGCAACTCCAAGGGGAGGAGGGAGGGTTGTGAGGACTGATTCCTGCTGCTCCTGGAGAACACCTGTTACAGGTGAGTAACTACTCTTTCTCCAGGACCAAGCAGGAAGTCAGTCCTCACATATGGGACTCCCCAGCTTAAGGCTACCGGAGACCTCAAGCCGAAAAAATGAGCTCCCTCCAGCTTGGCAGCACATAAGGAAGGAATCTTCTCTGAGAACGCCCCCAACCGGTAGCCCAACACCAGGGCCGGAGGGTAGGAGTTGCCTAAACCCCAAAGAGATTATGGAGTACTGCCTGTCCGAAAGCACTGTCCCTGCGGGACTCCCTCTCAAGGCAGTAATGGGCCGCAAAAGTCTGGCTTGAAGACCAAGTAGCGGCCCGGCAGATGTCTGCCAACGGAACAGAGTGGAGATCAGCCACTGACGCAGCCTTCGCCCTGACACGATGAGCCGTGACTCGACCCTCCAACGAGAGGCTGGCTGCCCCATAAGCCCAGGCGATACAGTCAGCGACCCATACGGACAAAGTACGCTTGGAGACAGGTAGCCCCAACTTATTGGGGTCAAAAGAAATGAAGAGCTGAACAGCCCTCCGATGCTCCCATGTACGGTCAAGGTAGAAGGACAACGCCCTCCTACAGTCCAGGGTATGCAGGACCATCTCAGCTCGGTTGGCATGCGGCCTGGGAAAGAAGGTCGGAAGAACCACCTCCTAATTGAGGTGAAAAGGGGAGACAACCTTAGGAAGAAACTTAGGGTGAGTCCGTAAGACTACCCTATTCCTGTAGAACCTAGTGTAAGGGGGATCAGACACTAGTGCCTGCAGTTCACTCACTCGCCTAGCAGAGGTAAGACCTACCAAAAACAAGGTTTTCCAGGAGAGAAAACGGAGAGGGCAGGTAGCCATAGGTTCAAAGGGCGGACAAGTAATCCGCTGTAAGACCACATTCAGATCCCACTCAGGGGCTGGTGACGCAAAGGAGGCTTAAGCAGAAGGAGGCCTCTGAGAAAACGAGCCACCAAAGGGTGGTTGGAAAGAGGACTTCTGTCCACCGGTGAGTGGTGCGCTGAGAGAGCACTGAGGTGAACCCTGACAGAGTTGGACTTAAGGCCTAGATTGGAGAGGTAAAGCAAATATTGCAATACAATCGCTACTAAGCACGAGAAGGGATTCTCGCTGTGCTGAGCACACCCTGCGGAGAATCTACGCCACTTAAGAGCGTAGGATTTCCTGGTGGATTGCCGTCTAGTGGCTAAGACTACATCTTCCACCTCTCGAGCAAGTAGTAGGCAAGCCAGGACTACCCTTTCAGCAGCCAGGCCATCAGATGAAGGGACTGGAGGTTGGGGTGCAAGAGAGTCCCCTGATCCTGAGACAGGAGATCGTGCTGAAACCCCAGAGGAAGAGGGGTGTCCACCGTCAGTTGCAGCAGAAGCGGGAACCACGGTTGCCTCAGCCACCTGGGGGCTATCAGGATCATTAAGGCCCCGTCCTTGAGGACTTTGAACAGTGTTCTGGACACTAGTGGCGTGGGAGGAAACGCATACAGTAGGCCTGTGGACCACGAGATCAGAAACGCATCCGCTGCTACTCTGAGAGGATGCGGTTGTCTGGAGCAGAATCTCGGGAGTTGCCGGTTCAGAGGACTGGTGAAAAGATCCATGGTGGGGTGGCCCCACCTGAGAAAGACCTGCTGAACCACCAACGGGTTCAATCTCCATTCGTGTGGTTGCAGGATCCTGCTCAGCCTGTTTTCTTGACCTGGGAGGTAGACAGCCTTGAGGAGGATTCCGTGATTGACGGCCCAAGAGCACAACCGTTGTGCCTCCTGACATAGAAAGAAGGAGCCTGTGCCTCCTTGTTTGTTCACGTAGAACATGGCAACTTGATTGTCCGTCTGGACTAGTACAGACTGGTGAGAGGCGAGGTGGGAGAAGGCTCTCAGAGCTAGGCGTATCGCCCGTAGCTCCAGGAAGTTTATCTGTTGAGCAGCCTCCCAAGTGGTCCAGAGACCCTGAGTACATGTCCCTTGGCAATGTGCTCCCCAACCTAGAAGAGAAGCATCTGTCGTCAGCACTTGAGAATGCGGAGGGGATTGAAAAACCACTCCGAGTACCAGATTCGGAAGATGAAGCCACCATTGCAGAGAGAAGACGAGCAGGTCAGATATTCTTACTGAGTCCGCTAGGCTCCCTGTGGCTTGATGCCACTGAGTGCGAAGGCTCCACTGAGCAGGCCGCATGTGCAGGCGGGCATTGGGGGTTACATGAACCGTGGAAGCCATATGGCCGAGTAGTCTCAGGAATTGCCTGGCAGAGACCAGGGAACTGCTGTGAAACTGCCTGGCTAGATCCATCAGCCTGTGGGCTCTGTCCATTGGCAGAAAAGCCTTCGCCTGAAGAGTGTCCAGCCTTGCTCCTATGAATTCTAAGTTCTGGGACGGGAGCAAAGTGGCTTTGCGAAGTTTATGACAAACCCCAAGTGCTGAAGCAGAGCCACAGTGCGAAGGGTGGCTTGATTGGCCTCCTGGGAAGACTGGCCCCTTATGAGCCAGTCGTCCAGGTACGGAAACACAAAAAGACCTTGAAGCCTTAGGTAGGCTGCCACCACTGCCAGGCACTTGGTGAACACCCTGGGAGCGGAGGTCAGGCCAAAGGGTAGTACTCTGTACTGATAGTTGTTTCCTCCCACAACAAATCTGAGATATTGTCTGTGGTCTGGATGAATAAGGATGTGAGTATAAGCATCCTTTAGATCTAAGGAGCATAGCCAATCTCCCTGCTGGAGGTAGGGAAGCAATATTCCAAGGGTAAGCATCTTGAACTTTTCCCTCTCCAGGAACTTGTTGAGGTTGCGCAAGTCTAGGATGGGTCTGAGGCCTCCTGTTCTTTTTGGTATCAGAAAGTACCTGGAATAAAAGCCGTGACCTCTCAGGTGGTGGGACACCGGTTCCACAGCCTGTTCCTTTAGTAGACTTGCTAACTCCTGAAGGAGTAGGTCCCTGTGCAGAGGGAATCTTGGAGGCTCCCCTGGAAAATAGGAGGGAGGTACCTGGTGAAAATGGAGAAGATAGCCCTTTTGGACTATATGAAGCACCCAGGTATCTGATGTGACGGCTGACCACCTGTGGGCAAAGTGGGCCAGCCGGCCTCCTGTGCTGAGAGAAGCCAGCTGAGGAGAAGAGGCTATGCTTTCTGAGTCAAAAACCCCTACCCTGCTGAGCAGGGGCCAGTGTTGGTGGCTTGGGGGCCTTCTGCCTACGGGGCTCATGACCCTGCCCCTTGGCCTGCTGACCCTGTTGGGGAGCTGCAGAGGCCTGATAATGAGGGTATTGTTTATAGGCAGATGACTTCCTCGGGTAAAAGGTCTTTTTTCCCGAGCCCTTCTTCTTCTGAGAAGGGGCAGAGGTTTTTCTGGACAGCCTAGTCCTGGTCAGAGTCTCGGTCTCGAGTTCTGCAGCCTTTTCAGCCATGGGATTGCCAAAGAGGTTTTCACCTCGGCAGGGGACATCGACCAACTAGTCCTGTACCCATGGCTCGAGGTCGGATGACTGTAGCCAAGCCTGTTGGCGGACACCGATGCCGGCCCCGGCTACTCGAGCCGAAGCCTCGAAGCCATCGTGGGCTGCTCGAGAGATAAACTTCGAGCACTCTCGAATACCAGTGGACAAGGCCTGGAACCTCTGCAAAGGTTCCTCGGAGAGACCAGCAGAGAACCCGGCAATCTCCTTTGCCAGGTCTCGGAGATACATGCCCATGTAGAGCTGGTATGTCTGGACATGGCAAGGAAGCATAGAGCCCTGGAAGCACTTCTTACTGAGGGCATCCAGGTTCCGGGCCTCCCGGCCGGGAGGCACCAAGGAGTGCATCTTCTGACTTTTCAGTCGATGCATGGCCGATTCCAAAACCATGGAGTGGTGCGGTAATTGTGCCTTTTGGAACCTGGGGCTCTTGCGGACTCGATAGATGGAATCGACCCGCTTGCTTAACACCAGCGTCGAGGCCGGGGTCTCCCACATGTGGAAGAGCAGCCACTCCAGCATCGGAGGAACCGGTACAGTAAAGGCCTCCTTCGGGGGAGAGTCATACTGGAGGGCCTCGAGCTCCTCCTCGGGATCCGCGGGGAAGGCCAAGGCCTTGGCCATATCCCGCATGAAGTCCGAGAACCGGGTATCCTCCGGTGGGGATCGTCTCCGAGGTTCGGACTCCGGCGAGTCCGATGGGACACACCGAGTCCGATAGGTGTTGGGTGACTCTTCGTCCTCCGTCTCCCAGCCCGACTCCTCGGAGGAGATGTCGAGCGGCTCCGGTCGGGCGGGCACCGATGCCCTCCGCCCCGACGCCGAGGGTACCGGCGTCGACGACCTCGGTCCCGAACGGGAGGCCGAGGGAGACCGTGGCCGAGGATCGACTCGAGCTCGCATGGACTCGAGGATCGGCTCGGCCTCCGGGGTCGACTTGGACGTCGATGTCCCGGTGGTCGGGGCAGATGCACCGGTGAGACCGGCGATCAATGCCCGCTGCTGTTCCATGAAGGCAGCGAGGCTGCTCTCCAAGGCCGTCAACCTGAGTCCGAGCTCAGGAGACCCAGCAGCCCCCGACTCGGGCCCCGACGTCGTCGGGCCCGACGTCGGCTACCTTGGAGGAGAGTCCACGAGGACTACAGCACTCACGTGTCCAGGAGACTCCATCTCGAGACGAGGTTGCTTGGCAGGCCTCTGCAACTCCGAAGACCCGGGACGGCTATCGGGGCTATGCGACCTGGCTCTCGAGGATCCAGGAGTGTCCACCGACGCCGCCCTCGCGGGTTTCTTCTTCCTGCACTGCTCTCGCGAAGGAGACCCCTGCTCAGAGGAACCTCGACGCTGCTCGGGGCCGGAGTCCCGAGACGTCGAGGCCTCTGACGAGGTCCTGGCCCGTCCGGACGCGGAGTCAGAGAAGATCCTATCCTTCCGGTGCTGCCGATTCCTCAACGCCTTCGAGGACATTTTGCCACACGGACCACAAATCATCGGGTCATGATCGGGTCCGAGGCAGCGGAGGCAGCAGTCGTGTGTGTCGGTAAGAGACATAAGTTTCTTACACCGATCACACTTTTTAAACCCGCTGGCAGCCATCGGGGGAAAAAGGGCCCCTGCGAGGTCAAAAGACAGGGCTGCCAGTGAAAAAAGAAAAAATGGCGCGAACGCTAGTCACGAAGGACAAAAACCGAAAAAGGAGAGAGTGGGCTCGATACTGGCGTATCGGGCCCAGGCGGGAAAAGGATCCAGCGTCGAACCGAAGGAGAAGTACAAAAAATAGGGAAATCAACTTTTTCCTTGGCGAAAAACGAACTACGTCCGTCGGGCTCCGCGGAAAAAAGAAGACTGAGCAAGATGGCATCCTTGGGTGGGAAGGGGACCGCGCATGCGCGCTGCAATTCCCAAAGGCTTTCTTTGAAAGCTGGGGAAATGCTCCGCACGAGGGCTCCGTCGGCGCCGACGTCACCCATATGTGAGGACTGACTTCCTGCTTGGTCCTGGAGAAAGATGACATAGCTAGGACGGCAGTAAAATAAAACAAGGTAGGGAGGCAACTCCCAGGAAAGGAGGGAGGGTTGTGAGGACTGAGGCGCGGCGTCTATTGGGACTTTGAAACATTCTGTTCGTATGGACTCTGTTCCAACTTTGACTATTTTGGCAACTTTTGAAGACATGGGCAGCATCAGTCTTTATTTGGTAGAAATGCATGATCTCCTGAAGAAACTGCGGCAGTGAAACGCCTCAGTGGTGCCCAGGGAGAGCGTTGAGATCTGGAGTAGTCCTCGGCTGGAAGGCGGCTAAGTGTCACTTAATTAACTTGTTTGAGTTATTACATCGCTGGAGAGATGAATGCTTAGCAAACTTTTCCTGGGGGGACTATACTTTCCATACAGTGGTACTGTTTTTTAATAAAGGTCATTGATGCTATAAGACGTATTAAACCAAGACGAGATGTCTAAGTTTAACGTTGCTGTGAGTCTGAGACCTTTTATCCACTGATGTGTTGTGTGTCTACAAAAGAAAAAAAGTTACTTCACGATTCTATAAGTTTGATTAAGCTGTTTGATTTGAACGAAGATCTGGTGTACCTTGTCCCAAACACAAGGACACTCCTCCCTTTCTCCCGCTTGGCACAAATGGGTTTTTAGAAGGGATTTACATTTTGAAAATGATAGCTCCAGATGAAGATTCGCAGGAAGAAAATTCCAAAGTCTTGGTCCCAAAAAATAAAAAGCAGAGTGTTGTGTAGATTCGTAACAAGCTTGTGAGGGGGAAGGAAGATGGAGACAATTGGCATGAATAGATCAAAGAACAAACGTAGGGGCGTGTTGGATAATACAAGAGAATAAATAATTGGGGATGCCAGTGTGAAGGCTCTTGTGAACTAAAGTGAGAAGTTTGATCTGGATCCGGTATGTAAGAGTTAGCCAATGGGACTTGTCACACCGCCCCCCCTGGTGGCAATGGCGGGTCACAGCAGAAAGGGGGTGGACATGCAAAGTTTGTTTGTGGAGGAGTTTAGCTCAATTACAGGGCCCAGGTTTTTATAGTCCTGGTAGCCTTCTGTGTAACTAAAAGCTCCCAAGAATATCACAGTCCGAGGGTAGGGAAAACTTAAGGCTTTTATTTCCCGTGTTGCAAATAGGTTCAAATAGCACAGCTTACATCAACACAAAAGAATGTCCTTGCTCCAGGTTAAAAGAAAACATGAACTGAAGAAAACCTGTTAACTTCACAGCAATACCAAACGGAATACAGAATCAAACCTTTACCCCAGACCACAGCTATTCCTCCGCTAAGGGCTCAATTCTTTCGGCCACAAGCAATAGCTACAATCCATCGGGAGGTCCGAGGGATCATCCGGAAATTCCACCTGCATTGGCTCGCAGTCCGGAATGTCTAGGGGCTCTCCTTCAGGCTTTTTGTATAATGCTTGTATGATGCCCCAATGTTCAGCATCTAAAGGTAAGCCTTTGCTTTGTACACTTTTAGAATGTGGACAGTCTCTCCTGCACACTGGTCCTTCTCTAGAAAGTCTCCTGTTTGGTACAGGTTTGTATTTTGTAGCATGAATGCATCTAGAAGGACAGCATTCTCCAGTGCCTTGCTCCTTCTGCGTCACAGCATTCGTAAAATCATAGTCAGTAAAATAGTAATTACCTTTTCTTCTAAGGTTATCACAGTGAGGTGAGGGCTGAGGCCTGTTCCTGCTGGGGCTTGGCTTCTCTGGCACCCAGGTAGGCCTCCGGTTCTCAGGTCGGCCTTCTGCTGGGGTTAAGCCGCACGTACACCACAGCTTCTTTCTCCCAGGGCCTTGAAAGTTGCCTTGCAAAATTCCTCTTTCACCCCTTTCCTGGTTACTCCTTGTTGCGCCTTTCAACAGTTGCTGGCCCTTGCCAAACTCAGGCCTTGGACTCTCTGGTACATTCCTTCTCCTTCCAGGGTTAGCTTCCACACGGAATCTTTCCCTCCTGGAAAGTGTGTCCTCTCCCCTTTTGAGATATCTAAAGCAAGTTTCTTCACCTGGCTCTGCTGAGTCTGCTAGGCCGGTTCCATCTGTTAGGACTCCTATTCCTGGGTCCTCCTCTCCTTCCAGGAAAGCTCTCCTTTCTCCTTCCAAAGTTAGCTTCCTTCCTGGATCTGGATCTCCATGCGAATCTGGAACTGGAACTCCTTGCACAACTCCCTGCCAGTCTGACTTTCTCCAGTCATCTGGACTTTTAAAAGGAATCCTTCCCTTTCTGGATTGGTGCAGGCCGGTATTGCATCATTGGCTCTAGGGCGTGGTTCCTCAGTCCTCCAGAGGTCCCTCTTGCTCCCCCTATATGGCTCCTCGTGATGCTGCAGCCGGTGTCTGCCTCTTTTTTCTGAGTTTAAAACATTTTCTTCTGCCTGCAGAGGGTCTGCAGTACCACAGACTTGATGAACAGAGGGAAGACATGAACAAATTTAGTGGCGTGGTGAAGTATGCAAATGGCAGTATTCTGAATAGATTGAAAGCGCTTAAGCTGATGGTGGGGAAGGCTGGCATAAATGATATTGCAATAATCTAGGCGAGAAATGACTAAAGCCAAGAGCAGGATGGCGGCAGTGGAATCAGAGAGGAGTAAATGGATGGAACAAATCTGTTGGAGGGCAAAGAAAGTGTAGTTACTCACCTGTAACAGGTGACCACCAGGAATAGCAGGAATTTAGTCTTCACATATGGGTAACATCAGTACCGACAGAGCCCGCATGAGAACGCTCCCTGACATCCAATTGGAAAGCATTTGGGAGCACTCCATTGCACCTGCGCAACTGCCTTCCTGCCTTCCCAACTCCCTCTCTTCAGTTGAGTTTGTAGCTGAGAAAAGAGAGTAAATGAAACCCTATAACTCCTAGGGCAGGAGGACGAGTTGTGAAGACTAAATTCCTGCTGTTCCCGGAGATCACCAGTTACAGGTGAGTGACTATGCTATCTCCAGAAACAAGCAGCAATGGAGCCTTCACATATGGGACTCCCTAGCTCCCAGATGAAGTGACCTCAGAACCGGAAGAGGTTCGCCTTGGAGTAGGCATGATGAGGTCAAGGATCCCACGTGGATTTCTGGTATCTTCAAAGTCCCGTTTCTAATCTCCCTTTTCTTTCCAAAATACTTGAAAAAGCAGTTTTTGCTCAACTATCCCATCACTTGGACACCACCCGCTTTCTCCATCCCCGTCAATCCGGTTTTTGTCCAGGCCATAGTGTTGAAATGGTTCTCCTTGCTTTCCTTAATGAAATACACGTTGCTCACGATCGTGGTGACATTTCGGTGGTGGTATCCTTGGATCTCTCGGTAGCCTTTAATCTTGTTGATCACTCCCTTCTTCTTTCCCGTTTGTGTGAGGCTGGTCTTCGTGGCACTGTCTATCGGTAGTTTCATTCTTATCTCTTCTTCCGGTCATAAGCTGTCCTTTCTCGTTCCACTCCAGCTGTCTCTTCTGACCCTATTCCTTTGCAGTGTGGTGTTCCCCAAGGCTCGGTGCTAGCACCTCTCCTAGTCAATATCTTTTTGGCACCTCTTGCTCTTCTGGTGCAACAGTTTGGAATATCTGCTTTCTACTATGCTGATGACCTTGTTCTTCTGCACCATACTTCCCCCCTTCACCCAGATCTCTCCCCTCTTAAAGCAAAAAAGGCCTATCATTCAAAGATCATAAACACATCAATAAACAGACCGTGAGAACTCTTCGAGATTGTCAAAAAACTGACAAAAACGCCCAGCCATTCCGACCAACTGCCAAACATCCCACCGGAATTACTAGCACGACAATACAAATAGCTTCAGCCACCACAAAATCTGCAATTAAACACAGAGACAACAGCAACAAACCCCACCACCATTAACAGAGACTGGAGCACTTTCGAAACGATCACAAAAGAAGAAATATCATCCACCATCTCCCGCCTGAATACCACCACCTCTCCGCTAGAACCCTGCCCTACAGAATGGATAAAGAAAACCAAAGAAGACCTGAGCACACCATTAACCCGCATTGTTAATGAATCCCTCAGCCAAGGACGGATGCCAGACCTCCTCAAAACTTCAATCATCCGACCAACCCTAAAAAAACACAATCTGGATCCCCTCGACCCCGCCTCCTACAGACCTATAGCAAGCCTCCCGTTCACCGCCAAAATCATTGAGAAGATAGTCCAGCAACAGCTCCAAGAACATTTGGATACCAACAACATACTGGACCCACAGCAACATGGCTTCCGTCCACTCCACGGAGTTGAGACCCTCATGACAACATTAATGAACACCCTCATCATAGGAACTCAAACCAAACACTCTGGATATGCCATGATCTTCCTAGACATATCAGCAGCTTTCGACACCATCCTCCACGACATCCTCATACACAGACTACAAGCAATTGGCATCAAAGATACCGTACTTCAATGGTTCCACTCCTACCTAACCAACAGACAACAACTGATCCGCACAAACATATCAACCTCACCCCCCTTCCAGCAACACCAAGGAGTACCCCAAGGATCCACACTATCTGCCATGCTCTTCAACATCTATCTACAACCACTCTGCACAATCATACGCACCCACAACATCAACTATCACATCTATGCAGATGACATAATGCTGTATGCACCAATCACAACCTCTAACCCAACAAATGAACACCTAACAGAATGCTTCACAGAAGTATCCAGCTGGCTGCAAAAGAACAACCTATCCATCAACATAAAGAAAACAGAAGCCCTTATAGTAACAAAGGACCCAGACTTCACACCACCTTCACACCTCAACATTGGAACCACACAAATACAAATACAACCGCATATAAAGTATCTAGGAATCATCATAGATCAAGCACTCACACTCAAGCAACAAATCAAAAAGACCACTGGAACAATATTCCTCAAAGCCAAAACAGTACAACGCCTCAGACCTTTCCTTGAACCACAGGACTTCAGAACAGTGATGCAAGCCATGACACTCCCCCACCTGGACTACTGCAATATAATCTTCCACGGACTACCAGCCACCCACACCAACCCACTCTGAACTGCCTTAAATACCACAGCAAGGATTATCCAGAAAGCAAAAAAACGAGACCACATCACCCCTGTCCTAAGGGAGCTACACATACTCCCCCTCGAAGCAAGAACCGAATACAAAGCCGCCCTACTTACCCATAAAGCTCTCTACCAGACTCAGACCTCCCAGCTCCGCACACTACTACCCCAACCAACCCACAACAGAACAACCAGACAAACCTCCAACAACTCCCTCACCATCCCCCATAAACGAACCAAATGCAATCAACGGACCTGCAACAGAGCCTTCGAACTGTATGCACCAACCCTCTGGAACTCTCTACCAAATCACATCAGATGCAATAGAGACCCCTCATCGTTCAGGAAACAGCTAAAAAACGCCCTGTTCCAGGAATACCTCGGACCAGAAACAAGCACCCACCCCTGACCACCCCCTAGTTCACCCCCATGAACATATGCTCTAAGAGACTGTAACACAACATTTATGTCTATATCCCAAGTATTTGTTAAAATCATTAATGTTGGACTCCTGGTGATAGCCCCCACCCCCAGAAGCTGATTATTGTCCACCCCCCTCCCCACTCAATGTTGCACCGCTTTGACACGGAGAAAGGCGGGATATAAATACAGTTAAATAAATAAATAAATTCCTGTCTCCTCTCTGTCGCTGAATGGCTAACCACCAACTGTCTACACTTAAACTTGTCTAAGACACTTGCTACTTGGTTCACTCATGGTAGTCCTTGTCCTCAAGCAGTCCCATCCTTCTCTGGCTCACCCATCCACTTGGTGTCCTGTTTTCGTTACCTCGGTGTTTTTCTTAATCCCGATCTCTCTTTTCGTGATCACATCTACCATATCACCAGAACCTCTTTCTTATTTCTCCATCAGATCCGTGCTATTTGTCCCTTTCTTACTCCACAGGCCCTTACCACTCTTATGCTGTCCCTTGTCATGTTACGTCTTGACTTTTGTAACTCTTCCCTTGCCGGTATTCCACAGTCCCAGTTGCACAGACTACAGTGTATCCAAAATCAAGCAGCACACATTATTTCCCACTCTACTCGTTAGGAGCACGTAACCCCCCTTTTCATTCACCTTCACTGGCTCCCCATAGACTATCGTATTTGTTTTAAACTCCTTACCATAGTCCATCAGGTTATTCACACTCATACCCCACAATATTTGATGGATCTCATTCAGTTTCATACTCCTAGTCGTACTCTCCATTCAATGCACATAAATCGCCTCCACCTCCCCTCTCCTTCTCGTGCCCATTTGCAATCAACCCGCACCTCTGCCTTTTTCTTTGCTGGATCCGCACTCTGGAATTCCCTATCTACTTCCCTTAGACTGGAACAAAACCACCGTACTTTTAAAGTACGCTTAAAAACCTATCTATTCTCTTCTGCGTTTGACCTTCCTACTCCCCCTATGTGATCCTGTTTCTCTCTGTCCTTCAGTATTGTCCATTCCTCCTGTCTGGTATGCTTGGTTGCACTATCCTCTGTCCTGTCATATATTGTAACTTCTTTTCATTTTCTCGGCCACTGGCCATTCTTGTACTTTGGAAATTGTACACCGCTTTGGTTTATTTTAATGAAGAGTGGTATATCAAATATAATAAACATAAACATAAGGTAGGCATTGCATTTAAATCTGAAAGAAGTGCTGGAGTACAGCCTGACCAAACAATATTGGGCAGCAAAGTTATGGACAGAAGACCAAGTTGCTGCTTTGCAAATTTCGTCGATGGCTACTGAACTTAGGTTTGCCATTACGGTGACCATGGCACCAAAGTAGTGAGCAGTGAAATGCCCTTCCAGGGAGAGTTCTGCTTTGTCATAGGCAAATGAAATGCAGTCCGCTATCCATCTGGAGAGCATACACTTAGAAACAGGTAATCCCAGGTGACTGGGGTCAAATGAGATAAACAACTGCGAGACTTTACGATGAACTCAAGTCCTCTGGAGAAAGAAAGCCAAGGCACATTTGCAGTTAAGAGTGGGCAGAGTTGCTTCTGCTCTAGATGCTTGTGGTTTAGGAAAGAAAACTGGAAGGTAAATTGACTGGTTTAAATGGAAGGGAGACACCACCTTTGGCATAAAGTGTGGATGAGTCCGAAGGACTACTTTGTCATGGTGGAAGCAGGTATAGAGAGGATCCACTACCAAAGCCTGAAGATCAATAATGCATCTAGCTTAAGTGAGGGCAATTAGGAAGATTACCTCTCAAAAGAGGAACTTAAATGAGGTTGTGGCGGTTCAAAGGGCGACTTGAGAAGCTGCACTAGAATGACATTGAGGTCTCAAGTACTAGACGTGGCTTAATGTGCGGTTTGGCAGTAGGAGACCTCTCATGAAATGCACTACTAGCAGTTGCGTGGAGATGGGCTGTCCATCCAGTAGGTGGTGCGAGGCTGTAATGACACTGAGGTGGTCTCTCACTGAGTTTGTCTTTAGACCTGTTGAGGACAGGTGGAGGAGATACTGGAGGAGTGACTCCACTGGAGCAGAAAAGAGATTGAGATCTTTCTAGGAACACCAGGCAGAGAATCTATGCCACTTAAAAGCATATGAACATCTGGTGGAGGGCTTTCTAGAAGCCAAAAGGATCTCCTTAACCTTTTGAGTAAGGTCAAAGCCTTGTAAACCTATACTCTCAGCAGCCAAGCTGTGAAGCGGAGAAACTGTGGATTGGGATGTAGTAGTAAACCGTCGTCCTGGGAGAGGAGATCTGGTGCATATCCCAATCGCAGAGGATGAGTCTGAGTCAGATAGAAACATAGAAACATGACAACAGAAAAAGCCCACATGGCCTATCTAGTCTGTCCTTCCATATCAGCCACTATAACAGTCCTCTTTTTTCCTTTAGAGATCCTCTGTGTTTGTCCCATGCTTCTTTGAATTCAGATTCTGTCCTCATCTCTACCACCTCCACTAGGAGACTATTCCACAGATCCACCACTCTTTCCATAAAGAAATATTTCTGCATATCACTCCTGAATCTATCCCCTTTCACCCTCATCCCATGTTTCCTTGTAGCAGAGCTTGCTTTCAATCTAAAGAGGCTCTCCTCTTGTGCATTTATGCCACGGAGGTATCTACACATTTAAATCATATCACCTCTATCCCGCCTTTCCTCTAAGGTGTACATATTAAAATTCTTAAGTCTGTCCTCATATGCTTTATAATGAAGACCACTAACCATTTTAGTAGCCACCCTCTGTATTGACTCCAACCTGTTTATATCCAGATATAGTAGCAGTGGAAACCACAGTTGCTACGGCCAGTGAGGGTCTATGAGAATCATGGAGCTCTTCTCAGAATGAAAATTGAAAAGCATCTTGGAAATGAGGGGTATAGGAGGGAAAGCATAAAGCAGACCCTGACCCCAGTGTAGGTTGAAAGCATCCACCTGTTGGTTGGTAGATGTCGGAGTTCTTGTGTAGAAGCAAGGAAACTTGGCATTTTGCGGAGTTGCAAACAGATCTATGCCTAAAGTTCCCCAGGACTGGAAGATGCAAGACGTTGTGTCCGGATGGAGAGACCATACATGGGAAGAAGGATGCAACTCGGTCTGTCTGCCAAGACAATGGACTGCTCCAGGAGTTACACCGCTTGGAGGTGTAATTGATGAGCAATCACAAAGGACCACAGGTGTAGTGCCTCCTTGCAGAGGGCCCAAGAGCCTGTTCCTCCCTGCTTGTTCACATAGAACATGGCAACCTGATTGTCCGTCCTCACTAGGACTTGTTGTGCTCTGAGGTGGTGTTGAAACACCCGGAGGGCATTCAAAATAGCATGAAGTTCCAGGAGATTGATCAGGCATTGTGACTCTTGCATTGTCCAGAGCCTCTGTGTAGTCAGTTTCCCAAATGGGCTCCAATACCCAGTTTGAAGGCATCCGTCATCAGGGTACCTTGAAGTGGAGGCATCTGAAAAGGTGACCCTACGAGCAGATTTTTTGGAAAGCATTACCACTGAAGGGATGTGGTTAAATGAGCAGTGACTTGGATCTTGTCCCGTAGATGACCCGAGGCCTGCTTCCACTGGGAGGCTAGAGTCCACTGGACTATCCGCATATGTAGTTGGGCATATGGAACGACATGTACTGTAGAGGCCATGTGTTCCAGGAGCTGCAGCATCTCTTGCGCAGCCAGATGGTCTCATAGGAGTGTCTGGGATGCTAGTTTGATGAGATGGGCACAATGAAGCTGGGGCAGAAATGCCCTGGACCGTTGGGTGTCTAGTAGGACTCCAATGAACTCTAGTTTTTGAGTTGGAATGAGATGGGATTTTGGGAAGTTTATCACAAATCCCAAGTGTAGTACTGTGATGGTACGATATAAGGAAAATAATAACTCCCGAGAGGAGTCTGCTTTTATTAACCAGTTGTCTAAGTAAGGGAAGACGAATATCTCCAGAGATCTTAGATAAGCGGCTATGACCGCCATGCACTTTGTGAAGACTCTTTTAGATCTAGAGAACAGAGCCAGTCCTGACTCTGGAGGTAGGGAAGAAGAGTCCCAAGAGAGATCATCTTGAACTTTTCGTAGACTAGAAACTTGCTGAGGATTCTGAGGTCCAGAATGGGCCTGTACCCTCTGGTTTTCTTTGGAATGAGAAAGTACGGAGAGAGTAGAAGACCATCCCCTGTTGGGATATTGGGACATCTTCTATGGCGCCCTGAGACAGAAGAGAGGACACCTCGTCCTGTAGGAGAGCAGTGAGTGAGGACTGTGTTTAATATTCCCCCATGAAAGTGGAGGATGAGCCAAGTTTGTAGATGAACACTGTACCCTTCCTGGACTACTGTGAGTGTCCATTGCTCTGAGGTGATGAGGTGCCATCTGAGGGCATAGTGACACAGTCTACCTGCTATGTGGAGGGGGTAGGGATCCTCCAGAGGCAGGATGAAAATGTTCTCTAGAAAAGAGTCAAAAACAAGGTGCAGAGTGGCTGCGGAGCTGGTTGAGATTTAGCCACCCGTGGTTTCTTTTGTTGCTTAGGAGGCTACTGCCTCTTCTGTGGGGCTTGATCCTGACAGGAGGATAAGAAGATAAAAATGTCTTCTTATTATTGTAGAAAAACTTCTTTGCAGATATCTTTTTCCTAGTAGGGTCAGCTGTGACTCTGGACAGTCAGCATATTACTGAGGCTCTACTTGTGCATTCAAAAGCATCGAAGGTAATCCTACTGACAAACATTGAGACATCTTGGCTATGCTTAATTAGGTCAAGATAATCTGCCCTTTTGTCATCTGGGAGGAGAGAGGCAGAGGCCTTGAGATTCCTGGAGACCTCTTTCAGGAACATTCCCATGTAGACGATACAGGAGTTAATCCTAGCTGAGAGCATCGATGCTTCGAAGCATCGATGCTTAAAGGCGTCGAGAGTTCTCGATTCTTTACCTGGAGTATCAGAGGAGTGATTCTTCAAGCTTTTAATTTGGCGCATCGCCAATTCAACCACATGGAGTGCTGGGGAAGTTGCGGCTTTTGGAAGCCAGGACACTCCGGTACCCGATACATGGTATCAAGACGTCGACTTTGAGGTAAGACTGTGAGAGGCATCTCCCACATCTGGAGCATAAGGTCATGAAGGATGCGGTGCACTGGTAAGGTGGCCGCCTTTTTGGATGCTGTTGAATATTGGAGACTCTCTAATTCCTCCGCCCTTGGCTCCTTTTCCGATGTTACTGTGATAGAGAGACATTTGGCTAGGTCTCGAATGAATTCCTGGATGGATGTGTCTTCCGGAGGAGACATGCATTATTGTTGAGGTGGGAAAGGGTCCGAAGGAAAGTCCTGGGGCTCCCCAGAGTCGAGTGACTCCGCATCTGAAACTGGGGAATCGGAATCGGAGGACTCAAAGTATCGATGGGGCTAGTGTTTGCCGGAAGCTAGATGCCGGTACCGATGCTCCGAGGTATCAACCTTGGTGAGCCGCTTAGGTTTGGAACCGGTATCGGTAAGAATTTCAAAGAATGGCATGGGTGGGAGCGATGTCAATGCCATCTGCAGCAGCCCTGATGCTGTTCCTGGAACTGGTGTCAATGTCTGGTATCGTTGGGGCAGTTGCTGTAGCCAAGGATTTTACCGGTATTGAGGCAGCAAGGAGGGTTGCCAAGCTCCGTTCGATAGCCAGTAAGTGCTGGTCTATCGAGGTTGTCAATGCTTGGGTGTCAGTGATGGGTATTTGCACTACTGTCCCAGAGCATGGCATCAGTAGTTCTCTGGAAATCGAGGCCTCGGGAGCATCCCGGAGCCCCTCGATGGCTCTGGAAGACAGGGCCTCCCGCCAGAGCTGTTTTGCAGGCCGATCTACCTCCGAGGGGTTCAATGCTTTGAATGAGATCTTCCCCTAGAGATATTGTCAGACTTTGATGCGGCCTTGTGCTTGGACTTCGAACACACCTGAGATCCATGGGAGGGTGATGAGGCCCTTCACCGATACAGTGTCTGAAGCGAAGGGTGCTCCAAATTTAGAAGCCAGATTTTGTAGGCCTCTCCATGTTATTTTCTTATAGAGGGAACAATCTTTTGGCTGATGGTCTGGGCCGAGGTATTTTAAACACCAGTCAAGTGTGTCAGTCGCCAAAATGGTGCTGGCTCAATTAGAACATTTTTGGTTTATTTATTTACATTCTCTTATATACCGTGCTATTCTGCATCAGTGCGGTTTACATTGAACAAACTGAAATTACATTGAACAGGGCATTATAACTTGGAGATAACTATTTTACAGGGAACATGGGCTATGGAGGGTTAAGTGGCTTGCCCAAGACCACAAGGAGCACCTGTGGGACTAGAAACCCCAGTCCTTCCAGCCCAAGGTTGCTGTCCTCTAGTGGGATTTGAACCCCCGACCTTCTGGCCTGAAGTACCTTGCCCCAACCACTAGGCCACTCCACTCCACTCCAATTGGAAGGTTTCTTCATACCTTCAAGGATGTTAAGGGTATGGTAGGCTTACGGCAGCAGTTCTCAACCTGTGGGTCGTGACCCCCATGGGGGTCGCCACAAGATTTAGCAGGGGTCGCCCCACTCCGCCAAGTTAAAAAAAAATTTAAAAAGCGCATAAGTTGCTGCTGCTGCTGCTGCTGCCGAGTCCATTTCTCGGCAGTGGCAAACTCACCGCCTCCAATCTTCTGCAGCCGCAGCTCCCTGCCTTTTAGGGAACCGCGGCTGTGCCTGTGAAAACGTTGCGGAGCCTTCCCGTCTCTCGACGGCCTCCGTGCAGCATTGTCCCGCCTCCAAAAGAAGTGATAAACAACTTCCTTTGGAGGCGGGAAAATGCTGCACGGAGCCCGTCGTGAGACAGAAAGGCTTCGCAACAGCTTCACAGGCACAGCCGCGGTTCCCTAACAGACAGGGAACCGCAGCTACAGAAGAACAGGGCTGTAGCAGGCAGACATAGGGAGAGGGAAGGAGGGGTCAGGGAACCTGCAACGGGGCTGACATGGGGGAGGGATGGGGCTGACATGGGGGAGGGAGGGGGCTGACATGGAGGGATGGATGGAGGGCTGACATGGACAGAGGGGGGCTGACATGGATGGATGGATGAGGGAGGGGGCTGACATGGACAGAGGGGGCTGACATGGAGGGAGGGAGAGGGGGCTGACATGGACAAAGGGTAGAGACAAGGGGACATACTGGACAGACAGGGGATAAATGCTGGACAGAGGAGAGAGACAGTGTGGGTTAGGATTATAATGGGCTGATGGGGGGGCTAGCACTGGTAATGGGCAGATTGGGGGGGCTAGGACTGGTAATGGGTTGATTAGGGAAGGCTAGGACTGGGAATGGACTGATCAAGGGGGGGGGGGATGGGACTGGTAATGGGATGGTAATGGAGTGGAGGAGTGGCCTAGTGGTTGGGGCAAGGTACTTCAGGCCGGAAGGTCAGGGGTTCAAATCCCACTAGAGGACAGCAACCTTGGGCCGGAAGGACTGGGGTTTCTAGTCCCACAGGTGCTCCTTCTGGTCTTGGGCAAGCCACTTAACCCTCCATAGCTCATGTTCCCTGTAAAATAGTTATCTCCAAGTTATAATGCCCTGTTCAATGTAATTTCAGTTTGTTCAATGTAAACAGCACTGATGCAGAATAGCGCGGTATATAAGAGAATATAAATAAATAAAATAAATGATAGGGGGATAGGACTGGTAATGGACTGATGTGGGGCTAGCATTGGAAATGAGCTGATCAGGGAGGTTAGGACTGGAAATGGGCTGATTAGAGGAGGCTAGGACTAGTAATGGGCTGATGGGGGGGGGGGGGGTAGGACTGGTAATGGGCTGATTAGGGAGCCTAGCACTGGTAATGGGGTTGAGGGGGGACTAGCACTGGAAATGAGCTGATTAGGGGAGGCTACGACTGGCAATGGGCTGATGGGGTGCAGTAGGACTGGTAATGGACTGATGGGAGGCTAGCATTAGAAATGAGCTGATGGGGGGGGGGCTATGACTGGAAATGGGCTGATTAGTGGAGGCTAGCACTGGTAATGGGGTTGAAGGGGGACTAGCACTGGAAGTGAGCTGATTGTGGGGCTTCGACTGGAAATGGGCTGATTAGTGGAGGCTAGCACTGGCAATGGGGTTGAAGGGGGACTAGCACTGGAAGTGAGCTGATTGGGGGGCTTCGATTGGCAATGGGCTGAAGGTGGGGAGGAGAGGATAGAGCTGCTGGCCCTGGAAGAAAACTTGGGGCTAAGGCTACAAATGGGCTGATACAAGGGGATGGGAGACTAGAACTGGAAGGGAGTGGATCTGAGAGGGGCTGCCATGGTATTTGTATTAGAAGTGACTGGTCAGTGGGGAAGGAGGGGGACTGGAAGGGAATGGACACCAGTGGCAGTCATGGGAATGCAAGTTGACATTGGAAGGTACTGGGAGTGAGGACAGGAAAGGGATTGATACTGGGGAGGGTTACTGGGACTGGAAATAGGCTGATGGAAAGAAGTGAAGAAAACGAAAGAAGAGATAAAAAATGGCAGATGGACTATAGACCACAGAAAGAGAACTTAGAGAAGACAGGAAAGCAGAAGCCTCAGATCGGGACCAGCATGATCAGAGAATAAATTGGTCAGACAACAAAGGTAAAAAAAATAATTTTATTTCATATTAGTGATTTGACTACAAAATCATAATAATTTTGAAATCAAATATTGTTACTTGTTATTGTGATTAATTATTGTGGTTTAAATAAGTAAATTTTATAAATAAAAACATATTGCAAAGGCCTATAATATATTAATAATTCAACAAATGATTACAGTGACAATGTGTTAACAGTAAAGGAAGAGAGACGCATTTGATTTTATCAATGGGGGTCATCACAAGTTGACCAATGGTAAAAGGGGTCATGGTACAAAAAAGGTTGAGAACCACTGGCTTAAGGCCTAAAAAGGATGTGGACGCCCAAGAGGTTTTTTTTTAAAGAAGATAAAGAAAGAAAGAAGGAAAAGAAAAGAATAAGGGAACCAGTGATGTCTTTGACAGTGCTGGAGTCAACGGGAAGGCAGAGGCGCTATCCACAAAAAGAAGTTTTTCTGCGGTGACAGGATTTGCTTCCTGCTCGCTCCGTGGAAAATGAGGAACTGAAGAGAGGGAGTTGGGAAGGCAGTCACGCAGGTGCAATGGAGTACTCCCAAACTGGACACTGGGGAGCGTTCCCGCACAGGCTCCATCAGTACCGACGTCACCCATATGTGAAGACTACATTCTTGCTTGTTCCTGGAGATAGAACATTTTACCACGGCACTAATTTGATCGTGAAAGGATAGACTGGCGTTAAGGATGACCCCAAGGTACGAGCCACCTAGACAAGATGTTAGATAGTGCTGGGGAGGCGGCTGCTGTCTTGGTACATGTCGGTACCAGTGACACAGGAAAATGTGGTAGGGAAGTTCTGGAGGCGAAATTTAGGCTTTTAGGTAGGAAATTGAAATCCAGAACTTCCAGGGTAGCGTTCTCCGAAATGCTTCCTGTTCCACGCGCAGGACCCAAAAGGCAGGCAGAGCTCCGGAGTCTCAATGTGTGGATGAGACAATGGTGCAAGGATGAGCGTTTTGGATTTGTTGGAACTGGGGAACATTCTGGGGAAAGGAGGGGCTCTTCCGAAGGGATGGGCTTCTCCTTAACCAGGATGGAACCAGACTGCTGGCAATAACCTTTAAAAAGGAGATAGAGCAGCTTTTAAACTAGATAATAGGGGAGAGCTGACAGTTGCCCAAGAGCGCATGGTTCAGAACAATGTATCCTTGAAGGATACTACCAAAAGAATGAAGTTAGGGCACATCAGCAGAGAGGTTCCAATAAAGACTAAAGTAGCCCAAATGCCCTTGAGTATGGAGCAGACAAGAGCTTAAAGTTTCCAAATTATACCTGCCTACCGATAGCCAGATTAATATGAATAAAATACAGTCTCTAAAATGCTTGTATGCAAATGCTAGAAGTCTAAAAAATAAGATGGGAGAGTTAGAATATATAGCACTAAATGAGAGGTTAGATATGATTGATATCTCAGAGACATGGTGGAAAGAGGACAACCAGTGGGACACTGTGATATCTGGGTACATACAAACTATATCGCAATGACAGAGCTGATCAAATTGGTAGATGGGATTAAAGTTTTGCAGGAAACAAAATATGCTGTAGAATCTCTATGGATTGAAATTCCATGTAAAAAGGGGAAGGAGATGGCAGTGGGGGTGTACTATCGACCGCCTGGCCAGAATGAACAAATGGATGATGAAATGCTCAAAGAAATCAGGGAAGCTAACAAAAGTTACAGCACAGAAATAATAATGGGTGATTTCAATTACCCCGGTATTGACTGGGTAAGTGTCATGGCAGAACATGCTAGGGAGATAAAGCTCTAGATGAAATAAATGACTGCTTCTTGGAGCAGCTGGTTCATGAAGAGACCAGAGGGGATGCCATTTTGGACCTAGCCCTTAGTGGAACACCATATCTGGTGCAAGAGATAAGGGTGTTGGGGCGACTTGGCAATAGTGATCATAGCATGATCGCGTTTGATTTAATTACTGGAGGAGGGATGGTAAGGAAATCCACAGTACTACCTTTTAACTTTCGAAAGGGAGACTATGATTAAATGAGGAAAATAGTTAAGAAAACACTAAAAGGAGCAGTTGCAAAGGTTAAAGACTTACATCAAGCTTGGGTGTTGTTGAAAAATACTATCTTGGAAGTCCAGATCAGCTGTATTCCACGTTTTAAAAAAAGTGGAAGGAAGTCCAAAAAACTGCCAGCATGGTTTAAAGGTGAGGTCAGAGAGGTTGTTGTTGCCAAAAAAGCATCTTTCAGGAAATGGAAAAAAGAGCCAAATAACAAAAACTGGAAACAGCACAAGAACTGGCAAGTTAGATGCAAGGCAAAGATAAGGCAGGCAAAGAGAGAATTTGAGAAGAAGTTTGCTGTGGAAGCAAAAACGCGTAATAAAGCGTGGTTACTCACCTGTAACAGGTGTTCTCCGGGGACAGCAGGAATCAGTCCTAACATATGTGTGACATCGATGCCGACGGAGCCCACGCGGAGCAAATCCCCAGCTTTCAAAGAAAGCCTTTGGGAATTGCTACCATGCATGTGTGGCCCCTTCCCGCCCAAATGTGCCATCTTGCTCAGTCAAATGACCTAGCTAAAAAGACGGCAAAACAAATGAAAATAATTATTTCATGAAAATAAATATTTAGTCCAATATATTGGACTGCAACTCCAAGGGGAGGAGGGAGGGTTGTGAGGACTGATTTCTGCTGTCCCCGGAGAACACCTGTTACAGGTGAGTAACTACGCTTTCTCCAGGTACAAGCAGGAAGTCAGTCCTCACATATTGGACTCCCCAGCTACAGTCTACCCTGAACCTATAGCCAAAAAAGGCTCCCTCGAGAGCCGCAAGCAGCTGCAATGAAAACCCTAACCAGGGAAGTAACACGCTGGTAGCCTGAACACAGAAGGGTCAGAGTGTAGGACTTGCCTAGACCCCGAAAGGTTATGGAGTATAGACTGGCTGAAGGCACTGTCCCGTCAGGACTCTCTATCCAGGCAGAAATGAGCTGCGAAGGTATGAACCGAAGACCAGGTGGCGGCCCGGCAGATGTCTGCCAGAGGATTAGAGCGCAGGTGAGCCACTGATGCCACCAGGGCCCTGACCCTATGAGCTGTAACACGGCCCTCCAACGGAAGCTTCACTTCCTCATAAGCCCGGGCAATACAGTCCGCCACCCATGTGGACAGCATATGCTTAGCCACCGCCTTCCCCAGCTTACTGTGGTCATAGGAAACAGAAAGCTGAGAGGCTTTTCAGTGACCTTGAGTACATTGAATGTAGAAGGACAGAACCCTCTTATAGTCCAGGGTATGGAGGACTGCCTCTGCCTGACTGGTATGCGGCCTGGGGAAGAAGGTAGGAAGAACCACCTCCTGATTGAGGTGGAGTGAGGAGACCACCTTTGGAAGGAACTTGGGGTGCGTATGACGCACCATCCTATTCTTGTAGATACCTGGTATAAGGCCTCTCCACCACGAGGGCCTGGAGCTCACTCACCATCAGGCAGAAGTGAGTGCAACCAAGAAAACCATCTTCCAGGAGAGATAACGGAGGTGGCACGTGGCCAACAGTTGGAAGGGCGGCCGGATGAGCTGCCCCAACACTACATTGAGATCCCATTCGGTTGCCGGGGGGGGGGGGGGGGGTGGACCGGGGGCTTCGACAGGAGTATGCCCTTTAGAAACCAGGACACCACTGGGTGAACTGAGAGGGGCTTTCCATCCATGGGATAGTGTTTCTCCGCTACGGCACTGAGATGCACCCTGACGGAGTTGGATTTTAGCCCCATCTCGGAGAGGTGGAGAAGGTACTGCAATACCACAACCACCGGGCAACAGAAGGGGTCTACCCCTTGCCCAGCGCACCAAAGCGCAAACCTGCACCACTTAAAGGCATACGCCCATCTGGTAGACATTCTGCGCAAAGCCAGCAAGACCTCCTCTATGTCCTTAGGAAGGAGGAGCAGGGCAACAGTCACCCTCTCAACAGCCACGCCATCAGCAAAAGGGGGCTGAGGTTGGGATGCAAAAGAGAACTCTCCTCTTGGGAGAGGAGCCGCGGAGATGATCCCAAAGGAATGGGGGTCTCCACCACCAGCTGCAGGAGAAGTGGGAACCACGGTTGCCTGGGCCACCATAGGGCTATCAGGATGACCGAGGCTCTGTCGCGAAGGATTTTGAACAGAGTCTTGGCGATCAGAGGCGTCGGGGGAAAAGCATACAGAAGACCCACCGACCATGAGACTAGAATAGCGTCAGCTGCCACCCTGGCTGGGTATGGCTGCCTTGAGTAGAAATGGGGTAACTGGTGACTTGCAAACAGGTCCATCTCTTGTTCCCTCCAGCTCTGAAAAAGTCTGCTGGCTACTACCCAGTCCAGTTGCCACTCGTACGGCTGGAGCATTCTGCAGAGTCTGTCGGCCAGCCAGTTGTCCTGGCCCGGCAGGTATACCGCCCTGTGGAGAATTCCCTGCCAGACTGCATAAGAGCACAGATCTAGGGCTTCCTGATAAAGGGTATGAGACCCCGTGCCCCCCCTGTTTGTTCACATAGAAATGGAAACCTGGTTGTCTGTTTGCACCAGAACAGTCCTGTGGCCCAGGCACTGCCTGAAAGCCTTCAGGGCGAGATGGATTGAACGCAACTCCAACAGGTTGATCTGTTGGGCACTCTCGTCCAGGGACCAAACTCCCTGTGTGTGGTACCTCTGGCAATGGGCTCCCCAGCCCAGTATGGAGGCATCTGTGGTGAGGACCCTCAAGTGGTGAGGGAACTGGAAGGGCATCCCCGCCCCCAGGTGATGGGGCAAGAGCCACCAGGTCAGGGACTGACCAGGCGCCCGGTCACTCTCACACTGTCCTGGAGATGTCCCGTGGCTTGGGACCACTACGCAGTTCGCATGTGGAGGCGGGCATCTGGAGTGACATGGACCATGGAGGCCATGTGCCCGAGGAGGCGTAGCACATGCCTTGCTGGCACTGAGGAGCGGTGCTTTATGTCCTCGACTAGGGCCATGAGTCTGCTTGCCCTGTCTGCAGGCAGGAAGGCCTTCGACTGAAGGGTGTTCATCCTTACCCCAATGAATTCCAGCTCTTGTGCCGGGCAAAGGTTGGACTTGGGGTAGTTGATAACAAACCCCAAGTGCTGCAGGATCTGGGTGGTGCGAGTTGTGGCCTGCTGCACCTCGGGGGCTGAAGGACCACTGATGAGCCAGTCATTGAGGTAAGGGAAGACAAAGATCCCCTGAAGCCTGAGGAAGGCGGCGACCACTGCCAGGCACTTTGTGAATACCCTTGGGGCCGAGGCAAGGCCAAAGGGAAGCACCCTGTATTGGTAATGATTTCCCCCTACCACAAAGCATAGGTATTGCCTTTGGTTTGGGTGGATTAGGATGTGTGTGTAGGCATCCTTTAAATCCAAGGAGCACAGCCAGTTCCAGCCAGGCAGCAATATTCCAAGGGAGAGCATCTTGAACTTCTCCCACATCAGGAATTTGTTGAGGTTACGCAGGTCGAGGATGGGCCTTATGCCCCCTGTCCTCTTTGGCACGAGGAAGCACCTGGAGTAAAACCCCTTCCCCTTGAGGTGGTGGGGCACCGGTTACACTGCCTGATCCTCGATAAGATCTGCCAACTCCTTCAGAAGAAGGTCCCGGTGAAGGGGAGACCTGATAGACTCTCCTGGAAAGTAGTGTTGAGGCACTTGGGCTAGATGGAGGAGGTATCTCTCCCTGACCATTTGCAATGCCCAGGAATTGATGGTGATGGTTCCCCACGTGTGGGCATACAAGGCGAGCCGACTTCCTGTGAGCTGCCCAGCTCCAGCTGGGAGAGGGGCCATGCTGCAGGAGTCAAAAACCCCCACCAGGCTGGGCCGGAGCCGGAGCCTGGGGTTTGGGGACCTTCTGCTTATGCGGGTCATGCCCCTGTCCCTTGGCCTGCTGCCCCTGTTGGGGAGCTGGGGAGGCCTGGCAAGGGGGGTAGTTTCGGTAAGCAGTGGACTTTCTCAGGTAAAAGAGATTTTTACTCGAGCCCTTCTTACTAGAAGAAGCAGAGGTCTTCTCAGAGAGCCATGTCCTCATCATGAACTCGGTCTCCAGCTCTGCGGCCTTGTCGGCCATTGCTCAAGGCTGTACGACTGCAGCCGACTCGAACCCATCATAGTCCGCCCGAGACATGAACTTGGAGCATTCACGGACAGCTTAGGACAGGCCCTTGAAGCGCTGCAAAGGCTCCTCGGAGAGACCAGCCGAGAACCAGGCGATTTCCTTCGCCAGGTCTCTCAGGTACATGCCCATGTACAGCTGGTATGCCTGGATCCGACAATTCAGCATTGCGCCCTAGAAACACTTCCTGCTGAGGGCATCCAAGGTGCAGGCCTCCTTACCAGGGGGGCACCGAGGAGTGCGTCTTCTGACTCTTCAGTCGACACCTGGCCGACTCCACAACAATGGAGTTGTGCGGCAGTTGTGATTTTTAGAACCCAGGGTTCCGGCGGACTCAATATGCCTCGTACTGGAGGATGTAGAGCTCGTTGGCTCGAGGATCCTCCTCAGACTCCATCAGGAAAGCCTAAGCCTTGGATATATCCCTCATGAAGTCCAAAAAACCCATATCCTCCAGTGGGGACCTTCTCCGAGGTTCAGATACCGGGGAATCAGAGGGGACATCTCGATGACGCCGAGTGTCCAGGGACTCCTCGTCCTCGGTCTCCCAAGCGGAGGCCTCCGAGAAAGACTCATGGAGCTCCTCGGATATCAAGGGTCCCAGTGCCATCCGCCAAGATGCCTGCAGACTCGGCGGTGACAACCTCGGTCCTGACGAGCGGGAGGCGAAGTGCGACCTCGGCCGAAGATCGACTCCAGCCCAGAAGGCCTTGAGTATCGGCAATGCCTCCGGGGTCGATTTCGACGTTGAGATCCCGGTGGACGGGGAGGAGGAACCAGACGTGCCAGACATCAGCGCCTGCTGCTGTTCCATGAAGGTAGTAAAACTGTGTTCCAACGCTGCCATCCTGGACACCAGTCCCGGAGGCTCTGCAGCCTCCGGCTTGGGTGCCGACATGCTCGGGCCTGAAGCCAGTTCCCCCGGAGGGGAGTCCTCGACTAGGATAGTATGTACTTGCCTAGGTCGATCCGTGTCAGTTTCCCTGCGAGGAACCTTGGCTGGGCGCTCCTTCACCGATGCCCCGGGCAGGCTCTCGGGCTCTGCAACCGGCCCTGAGAGGAGCCAGGCCACTCGGAACCATCCAGAAACGCCGCTTTCAAGTGTTTTTTCCTTTTCTTCTGTTCCTGCAAGTGGGACCCCCTCTCCGAGGAACCCTGGCGATGCTTGGGTTCGGGGTGGTCCTCCTAAGTCGTGGAGGCCTCAGACGAGGTCCTGGCTCTCAGAGGCATGGGGGAGTCAGGAAAAATCTTATCATGCTGCTGCTGGTGGCTCCTCCTTCGAGGACATCTTTTTAAACAGACCACAGACCTCCGGGTCATGGTTCGGGCCGAGGCACCGGAGGCAGCAGTCATGCGTATTGGTGAAGGACATAATTTTCCCGCATCAATTGCACTTTTTGAACACGCTAGTTGCCATGGGGGGAAAAAGGACCCCAGCAAGGTCAAAGACCCTTCGGGCTGCCAGCCAGGGAAAAATGGGCGTGAAAATTCCCCAAGAAAAGAAAAATCAAAACTAGAGGAACCGACCCGATACCGAGATATCGAGGCTGGAGGCACGAAGGATACCAGTGTCGAACCGGTGAAAGCCAAAAGGCACAAAAAAAAAATCACCTTTTCCCGGGACACTACAGACTATGTCTGATAGGCTCCATGGAAAAAAGGAAAGTGAGCAAGAGGCACCCTTGGGCGGGAAGGGGACCACGCATGCGTGGTAGCAATTCCCAAAGGCTTTCTTTGAACGCTGGGGATTTGCTCCGCGCGGGCTCCGTTGGCGTCGACGTCACCCATATGCGAGGAATGACTTCCTGCTTGTTGCCGGAGAAAGATTTTTTCAAGTACATTCGTAGCAAAAAACCTGTGAGAGAGTAGGTTGAACCATTAGATGATAGAAGGGTAAAAGGGGCACTAAAAGGGGACAAAGCCATAGCGGAGAGACTGAATGAATTCATTGCTTCGGTCTTTACTGAGGAAGATGTAGGGATGTTACCCATGACTGAAGTGATATTTAAAGGTGATACTGCGGAAGAATTGAAAGTAATATCGATATACCGGGAAGATGTATTATAACTACTTGATAAACTGGAGTAGCAAATCACTTGGAACGGATGGTAAACATCCAAGAGTGTTGAAAGAACTGAAATATGAGATTGCAGACCTGAAATATGAGATTGCAGACCTACTATTAGTAATCTGTGAACTATCATTAAAATCATCTGTAATACCTGAAGATTGGAGGCTGGCCAATACAATGCCAATTTTTAAAAAGGGTTCCGGGGTGATCCGAGGAAACTACAGACCGATGAGCCTGACGTCAGTACCGGGAAAAATGGCAGAAACCATCATAAAGAACAAAATTATTGAACATGTACTGTAGATAGTCATGGCTTAATGGGAGACAACCAACATGGCTTTAGACAAGGAAGATCTTGTCTTACTAATCTGTTATGTTTTTTTGAAGGTGTGAATAAACAGGTAGACAAAGGTGAGTCAGTTGATATAGTGTATCTGGACTTTCAGAAAGCCTTTGACAAGGTCCCTCATCAGAGACTTTTGGCAAAACTAAAAAGTGATGGGATAAGAAGCAGTGTACTATTGTGGATCAGGAACTGGTTAAAAGATAGATAGCAGAGGGTAGGGCTAAGGGCCAATTTTCCCAAAGGAGAAAGGTGAATAATGGAGTATCCCAGGGAGCTGTGCTGGGTCCGCTACTTTTTGACATATTCATAAATGACCTGGAAAAGAGAATAACGAGTGAGTTTATCAAATTTGCATATGACACAAAACTATTTAAAGTTGTTAAAACAAATGAGGATTATGGAAAATTGCAAGAGGATCTTCAAAATTGGAAGACTAGGCATCCAAATGGCAGATGAAATTTAATGTGGACAAGTGCAAAGTTATGCACCTAGGGAAGAACAACCCAAACTATGGTTACAAGATGCAAGGTTTCACATTAGGAACCACCACCCAGGAAAAAGATTTAGGCGTCATTGTGGATAACATGTTAAAACCCTCCAACCAGTGTGCAGCAGTGGTCAAGAGAGCAAATAGAATGCTAGGTATCATAAGGAAAGGAATGGAAAATAAAACAAAGGATATTATAATGCCTCTGTATCGTTCCATGATGCGACCGCATCTTGAATTTTGTGTGCAATTCTGGTCGCCATAACTTAAAAAGGATATAGCGTTATTAGAAAAGGTTCAGAGAAGAGCCACCAAAATGGAAAAGGGGATGGAAGGATACCCCTATGAAGAAAGGCTAAAAAAGGTTAGGGCTCTTTAACCTGGAAAAGAGCCAGACGAGGGGAGATATGATAGAAGTCTATAAATTAATGAATGGAGTGGAACAGGTAAACGTAGATCGATTGTTTACCTCATCAGAATATAGAAAGATTAGGGGACATGCAATGAAGCTACAGGGTAACCTATTTAAGACTAATAAGAGAAAAGATTTTTTCACTCAATGTGTAATCAAACTCTGGAATTTGTTACCAGAGGATGTAGTAAAAGTTGTTACTATAGCTGGGTTTAAAAACATTATGGACAAGTTCCTCGAGGAAAGATCCATAAACCATTATTAAAAGGGACACGGGATATCACTGCTAGACCTAATACAAGCATTGAGGAACCTTTGTGTTTTGTGGAGACTGCTGGGTAATTATGACCCAGATTGGCCACTGTTGGAAACAGGATACTAGGCTGGATGGACCTTGGTCTGATGCAGTATAGCATATCTTATGTTCTTATGAGACTACAGGGATAGGGAATCCGTCGAGAGTGGTGGACATCCAAGGAAAACTGGAGGATCCCATAAGCTAGATAGCAGAAGTTTTGGATGGATTGAGTTTCAGGTGGTTAGAGTGCAGCCATGAGGCAACCGGGGAGAGAAAGCATAGTTACTCACCTGTAACAGGTGATCTCCGGGAACAGCAGGAATTTAGTCTTCACATATGGGTATCGTTGGTACCGACGGAGCCTGCGCGGGAACTTTCCCCAGAGTCCAATTAAAAAGCCTTTGGGAGCATCCCACAGCGCCTGCGTGCTGCCTTCCCGCCTTTCTCAACTGTCTCTCTCCAGCTGAGTTTTAAAGCTGAGACAAAGAGAGAGAGAGGGAAAGAGAAAGAGATAGAGAGATACAACTCCTAGGGGAGGTGGGTGGGTTGTGAAGACTAAATTCCTGCTGTTCCCGGAGATCACCTGTTAAAGGTGAGTAACTATGCTATCTCCAGGAACAAGCAGGAATGTAGTCTTCACATATGGGGACTCCCTAGCTTTAGATGCCAGGGAGAGACCCCAGAAGTTGTGTGTCCCTGAGAAGGGCTCCACTTCCCCCCATGGATCTCTGGTATCCACCCAGGGATGGCGGGTAGGAGTTGATTAGGTATGGAACTGGTGTTGGAAAACAGCCTGACCAAACAAGGCATCCCGGCGGGAGTCCTTGTCTAAGCAGTAATGGGCTGTGAAGGTATGAACTGAGGCCCAGGTGACTGCTCGACAGATGTCGTCGATAGACACAGAGTGCAGATGAGCCATTGAAGCTGCCATGGCTCTCACATTGTGAGCTGTGACATGGCCCTCCAGAGGAAGGTTCTTACTCTGATAGGCAAAGGAGATACACTGAGCAATCCAGTTAGACAGTGTTCTCTTGGAGACTGTAAGTCCCAAATGAGAAGGATCAAAAGCAACAAAGAGTTGAGAGGACTTTCTATGTTGCTGTGTCCTTTGTAAGTAAAAGGCTAAAGCTCTTTTACAGTCCAAAGTATGAAGATTCCTTTCTGCATTTGATGCATGAGGCCTTGGAAAGAACACAGGTAGGTAGACCGCTTGGTTTAGATGAAAAGGCGAGACCACCTTTGGCATAAAGTGTGGATGAGTTCTAAGGACTACCTTGTCATGATGGAACCTTGTATAAGGTGGATCAGCCACTAGTGCTTGCAACTCACTGATGCGACGTGCTGATGTGATTGCAATGAGAAAGATAACCTTCCAAGAAAGGAATTTCAAGGAGGTAGTATCTAAGGGTTTGAAAGGTGGCTTCATGAGCTGACCAAGAACCAAGTTTAAATCCCATGCCACAGGTGGTGGCCTAATGGGAGGCTTAGTTATCAGAAGGCCTCTCATAAATCTTGCTATAAGAGGATGGGAGGAAATAGGTTGTCCATTTAGAGGCTTAAAGGAAGCTGCAATAGCACTCAAATGGACGCTCACTGAGTTAGACTTAAGTCCTGCATTGGATAAATGAAGGAGATACTCCAGTAATGATTCCAGAGGTATAGCAAGGGGGTTAAGACCCTTCTACGAACACCATACGGTAAACCTTTTCCACTTGAAAGCATAAGAGTGTCTTGTGGAAGGCTTCCTGGAAGCATAAAGGATATCCTTTACTTGCTGAGGGAGGTTAAGATCATGGAGATCTAGGCCTTCAGCAACCAAGCCCTGAGATGCAGAGACTGGGGATTGGGATGCCATAACATTCCGTTCTCCTGAGACAGGAGATCTGGAGCAGACCCTAACTCCAGGGAGGGAGCTTGAGAGAGATGCAGGAGCAGAGGGTACCACACCTGCCGAGGCCAATGTGAAGCTATGAGAATCATACGCCCTCTGTCTCTCTGAAGCTTGAATAGGGTCTTGGGAATTAGGCGAATGGGTGGAAAGGCATAAAGGAAGTCTTGGCCCCAGTGAAAGAGGAAAGCATCCTTGGCCTGAGAGCCCTGAGCCGGGATTCTGGAACAGAACCGGGGAAGTTTGGCATTCAACGGACTTGCAAAGAGGTCTATGTCCGGGGTTCCCCAAATTTGAAAAACCTTGGTCACCTGGTCTACCTGGAGAGACCATTCGTGTGGAAGCAGAACTCGACTGAGTCTGTCTGCCCAAGAGTTTTGTATGCCTGGAAGATACACTGCCAAGAGATGAAACTGATGTTCTCTGGCGAGAGCCCATAGTCGCAAAGCTTTGTTGCAAAGCGACAGAGAGCCTGTTCCCCCCTGTTTGTTCACATAGAACATGGCTACTTGATTGTCCGTATGAATGAGGACTGTCTTGTAGCTGAGCAGGGTGTGGAACACTCGAAGAGCAAGGAAGATTGCTCTGAGCTCCAAGAGACTGATATGTAGATGAGTCTCCTGTGGAGTCCAAGTGCCTTGGGTGGAGAGGTCTTGTAAATGAGCTCCCCAACCCATTGGTGAAGCACCTGTTGTGAGAGTTGCCTGGGGTAAGGGATGTTAAAATGGGGACCCCAACAACAGGTTCTGAGTGGACTGCCACCATTGGAGGGACAAAATGAGGCATCTTGTGTTTGCTATTTTGTCTGACAGGTACCCTGATGCCTGGGTCCACTGAGGGGATAAAGTCCACGGGGCTGCTCTCATATGGAGGCGAGCATAAGGAACCACATGCACGATAGATGCCATGAGGCCTAGTAGTTGTAGCATTTCTCAGGCAGTGAGGAGAGGTTTTAGCACTGTTTGAGAAGCTAACTGCACCATGCGAAGGCAACGGGCCTGGGGAAGATAGGCCCTTGCCCTTTTGGTATCCAGCAAAGCTCCTATGAATTCTAGAGATTGAGTGGGAGTTAGACTGGATTTTGGGACGTTTATGACAAGACCCAAATACTGAAGGATACACATTGTGCAAGATAGGGAGGTCCTGGCCTCTGACTCTGATGGGGCTTGAATGAGCCAGTCGTCTAAGTAGGGGAAGACAAATATCCCTAGAGTGCGGAGAAATGCTGCTACCACAGCCATGCATTTTGTGAACACTCTTGGTGCTGAGGCCAGGCCAAAAGGAAGCACCCTGTATTGGTAGTGCTTTCCTTGGAAAAGGAACCAAAGGAACTTCCTGTGAGTTGGGTGGATGAGAACATGAGTGTACGCATCCTTGAGATCTAGAGAACAAAGCCAATCCTGACTCTGAAGGTATGGCAGCAGAGTTTCTAAAGAAATCATCATGAATTTCTCTTTGAACAGGAATTTGATCAATTCTCTGAGGTCCAACATAGGTCTGTATCCACCTGTTTTCTTTGGAATAAAGAAATAGGGGGAGTAAAACCCCGTACCCTGTTGTTGAATGGGTACTTCTTCTATTGCCCCTTGGGCAAGAAGCATAGTGACCTCTTGATCTAACAGGCTGATGAGAGAAGTCTGAGAATTGAACTGTCTTACCATGGTGGAAGGCGGCATGCACAGGAAGTGCAGCTTGTACCCCTCTCTTATGATGGAGAGTGTCCACTGCTCTGCTGTTATCTACTCCCACCTAGGGGCAAAGTGACATAACCTTCCTGGAATGGTGGAAGGCTCTGGTCCATTCAGGGCCAGGAAGGCTAAGTTCTCTAGATGAAAGTCAAAGGCCTTGTGGAGGCTGAGACTGCTGAGACGGTTGAGGCTTAGCAGTCTTTGCTTTCTTTTGTTTGGGTGGTTGCTGACCCTTCTGGGTAGGTTGACCTGTAGAACGTCCCTGCTGGGAATAAGAGGGATAAAACCTCTTCTTTTTTGAGAAGAAAGGCTTCTTGAAAGGTTTCTTTCTCGTAGGATCAGCAGTGGCTTTGGATAGCCTATCCAAAGTGGAGTTGTCAGCATCCAACTCATTGGCCTTTTCTTGCCAATCTTTACCAAACAGGTTCTCACCAGTACAAGGAATATTGTCCAGTTTGTCTTGTACCCAGAGCTCCAAATCAGATGCCTGGAGCCAGGCAATTCTTCGTGCACCTATGGCAATGGCAGAGGTTCTGCTTATGCACTCAAAACAGTCAAAAGCTGCACGGTTGACAAATTTGGAAACATCCTGGGCATGTTTGACCGATGTGATAAAATCTTGTCTTTTATCCTCAGGAAGAAAAGGGCTCAAAACCTCTAAATCCCCAGTAATTTCCTTCAGGAACATTCCCATATATAAAATATAGGAACTGATCCTGGAAGAAAGCATGGAAGCTTGGAAAGTACGACGTCCAAAAGCATGCAAAGTTCTGAACTCGCGTCCTGGAGGATTAGAGGCATGCCTCTTTGCACTCCTGATCCTTCTCATAGCTGATTCCACTACAATGGAGTGGTGAGGAAGCTGAGTCTTCTGGAAACCAGGACAAGGAGGGACTCGGTACATAGTATCCAGTCTACGAGAGTGAGGAGAGGTGGTAAGAGGCGTCTCCCACATTCTTAGCATGAGATCATGCAAGATCTCATGGATGGGTAGAGTAGCTGCCTCTTTAGGAGCTTTGGGATACTGTAAAATTTCCAACTCCTTTGCTATGGGCTCTGATTCAGGAGCCACAGTAATGGACAGACCTCGAGCCACCTCTCTGATGAAGTCCTGAAAGGAAATATCCTCTGGAGGAGACATCCTGCGCTTAGGGGAGGAAGGCTCCTCTGGGAGAAGCATTCCTGCATTGACAGAACTGTCAGAATCCTCAGATTCTTCTGAGGACTCGAAGTACCGTCTGTCCGGATGCTCTTGAAGAGCCCGATACCCGTACCGACCGAAGTCGGTACCGGGAGTAATTGGTACCGGAGTATCGGTACCGGAGGGCATCACAGGACTGGGTGCCGGCAATGTAGACACCGATGTCGATGCTATCGGTATCGGTAGCTATACCGGTGCTGGAGTCGGTGCCGGTACTGGTTGAACTGTCTGACACGGTTCCGAGGGTGTCGATGCCGCTAGGAGAGCCACCAGACTGCGTTCAATAGCCAGGAATCTCTGGTCTATCGACGCTGCCGATACCTGGATGTCGGTACTGGAGAAGACAGCTGGTACCCCAGAGCATGGCACCAGTAGTTCTGCCGAGGTTGAGGCCTCAAGAACGTCCTGGAGCCCCGATAATGCTTTGGAAGCCGAAGCCTCCCACTGGGGCAATTTTACCGGTGCAGAATCCTCAAGGGCAACGCCAGAGGCATCTCGATGCTTAGAAGGAGATCTACCCTTTGAGGACCGGCTAGACGTGTGTTTAGTTACCTGAGATCCACGGGAGGAAGAGGAAGCCCTGGAAGACGTCGATGCCACCGAGGCTGCATCAGAGGGAAACAGGGTACTGAGCTTAGCAGCTCGGCTCTGCCGACCTCTTTTAGACATCATGGCACAGGACATACATTCCGTGATGGAGTGGTCAGGACCTAAACATTTGAAACACCATTCATGGGTGTCGGTGACGGAGATGGTACCGCCACACTTGGTGCACATTTTGAAACCCAAAGAGGGCTTTTCCATTGTGGAGGAATTTTTGGGCCTAAGGTCCAAAAAGGCGTGTGCACGTGGAAAAAAGTACTAAGTATTTTTTTTTTTTTTAAAGAAAGAAAGAAAGAAAGAAAAAACGGCGGTACCGGTAGAGCGTCGAGGAAGGGAGACATGAACACAAAAAGAAAGGTAATAAGGGAAATTTTCTGCTGTGACAGGAACAATGACCTGCTGGCTCCGTGGAAAACAAAGAATTGGAGAGAGGCAGTTGGGAAAAGCGGGAAGGCAACACGCAGGCGCTATGGGATTCTCCCAAAAGCTTTCTAATTGGACGCTGGGGAGCGTTCCCGTGCAGGCTCCGTCGGTACCGACGATACCCATATGTGAAGACTACATTCCTGCTTGTTCCTGGAGATAGGAATTAACAGTAGTGAGATATGGAGAGGCCAGGTGTGTTTGGAAGAGCAGAAGGATGTAGTCGGCATAATAATATGCTGAGATCCCTTGCTGCTGAATGAGGGTGGTCAGAGGAGCAAGAAAGATGTTCAAAAGCAAGGGAGCCAAAATTGAGCCCTTGGGGAAACCACAGTGTGGGCGGGAAGAGGGTGGATGTGAAGTACTGGAAGGAGACATAGTAAGATCGGTCAGAGAGAAAAGACAGAAACCACTGTAGAACAAAACCATGCAAGCCAGGAGCTTGCAGTTGACAGAGAAGGAGCGAATGACTGATAAGATCAAATGTGGAAGAGAGATCAAGAGAGCCAGAAAAATATTATCTTTATCAAGTGATTCCCATGTTTTTCTAAGGACAGATAAAGCGTAGTTACTCACCTGTAACAGGTGCTCTCCGGGGACAGCAGGAATCAGTCCTCACATATGGGTGATGGTGCCAACGGAGCCTGAACGGAGCAAATCCCCAGCTTTCAAAGAAAGCCTTTGGGATTGCTACCACGCATGTGTGGTCCCCTTCCCGCCCAAGGGTGCCATCTTGCTCAGTCAAATGACATAGCTAAAAGATGGCAAAAACAAATAAAAATGGTATGACTGCAACTCCAAGGGAAGGAGGGAGGGTTGTGAGGACTGATTCCTGCTGTCCCTTGAGAACACCTGTTACAGGTGAGTATCTACGCTTTCTCCTGGAACAAGCAGGAAGTCAGTCCTCACATATGGGACTCCCCAGCTACAGGCTAACAAAACCTATAGCCAAAAAAGGGCTCCCTCGTGGAGAGCCACAAGCAGCAGCAATGAAGTCCGTATAACGGATCAAACAGGACCCCTGTGTCCGATGGAACTAGCACTCCGGTAGCCTGAACACAGAAGGGTCGGAGGGTAGGAGTTGCCTAGACCCTGAAAAGGTTACGGAGCATGGCCTGGCCGAAGGCACTGTCCCGTCGGGATGCTCTATCCAGGCAGTAATGAGATGCGAAGGTATGGACTGAAGACCAGGTGGCGGCCCGGCAGATGTCTGCCAAAGGGACTGAATGCAGGTTGGCCACTGACGTCGCCATAGCCCTGACCCGGTGTGCCATGACCCGGCTTTCCATCGGAAACCTTGCCTCCTCATAAGCCCGGGCAATACAGTCCACCACCCATGTGGACAGCATATGCTTGGACACCGCCTCCCCCATCTTACTGGGGTCGTAGGAAACGAAAAGCTGAGAGACTTTTCGGTGGCCTTGAGTGCGTTGGATATAGAAGGACAAGGCCCTCTTACAGTCCAAGGTATGGAGGACCGTCTGCCCGACTGGCTTGCGGTCTGGGAAAGAAGGTAGGGAGGACTACCTCCTGGTTGAGGTGGAAGGAGGACACCACCTTCGGAAGGAATTTGGGGTGCGTTCGAAGCACCACCCTATTCTTGTAAAACCTGGTATAAGGCGCCTCAGCCACGAGGGCCTGGAGCTCGCTTACCCTATGGGCAGAAGTGAGTGCGACCAGGAAAACCACCTTCCAGGAGAGATAGCGAAGGTGGCACGTAGCCAGGGGCTCGAATGGTGGCAAGGTAAGCTGCCAAGACACCACAGTGAGATCCCATTCGGACTCCGGGCGCGAACCAGGGGTTTAGACAGGAGTAGGCTTCTTAGGAAGTGGGACACCACTGGGTGGGCTGAGAGGGGATTCCCATCCACCTGATGGTGGTTTGCCGCCAGGGCACTGAGGTGTACTCTCACAGAGTTAGAGTTAAGCCCTGCATGAGAGAGGTGGAGCAAGAACTGCAATACCATAACCACCGGGCAAGAGAAGGGGTCAGCCCCCGACTCAGTGCACCAAAGTGCGAATCGACGCCACTTAAAGGCATAGGCCTGTCTGGTAGGTGAAGTGGGGCTGAAGTCATCCTCTCAGCAGCTATGCAGTCAGCGAGAGGGAGCCGAGGTTGGGATGTAGGAGAGAGCCCCCTCCTGAGAAAAGAGCCGGGGGGCGGATCCCAGGGGTACGGGGTCCTCCAACGCTAGCTGCAGCAGCGGCGGAAACCACGGTTGTCTGGGCCACCTTGGAGCCACCAAGATGATCGAGGCCCTGTCGTGGTGAATGTTGAACAGAGTCCTGGTGATCAGAGGAGTCGGAGGGAAAGCGTACAGAAGTCCCTCCGACCAAGAGACCAGAAAGGCTTCGGCGGCCACCCTAGTGGGATGAGGCTGCCTGGAGCAGAAGTGGGGTAACTGGTGATTCTCCAGGCTTGCAAACAGGTCCATCACTGGTTCCCCCAGGTATGGAAAAGCCTGCTGGCTATCTCTGGGTCCAGCTGCCACTTGTGCGGCTGGAGAATCCTGCTTAGCCTGTTGGCCAACAAGTTATCTTGGCCCGGCAGGTATACTGCTTTGAGGCGGATGTCCTGATGGCCTGCATATGAGCACAGGTCCATGACTTCCTGGAAGAGGGCATGGGACCCCGTACCTCCCTGCTTGTTCAGATAGAACATGGCCACCGGATTGTCCATCTGAACCAGGACTGACCGGTGGCGTAGTCGATGATGAAAAGCCTTCAATGCGAGATGAATGGCCCGCAGCTCCAGGAGGTTGATCTGCTGAGCGCTCTCATCCGGGGACCAGGAGCCCTGGGTGTGGTAGCCCTCGCAATGGGCTCCCCAGCACAGCAGGAGGGCATCTGTGGTGAGGACCCTCGAGTGGTCGGGGTCCTGGAAAGGCATCCTCACCTCCAAATGTTGGGGCGACAGCTGTCGGGTGATTCAGACCCTGTCCTGGAGGTGTCCCATGGCCTGGGACCATTGGTCCCTGAGGCACCACTGTGCTGTTCGCATGTGGAGGTGGGCATTTGGAGTGACGTGCACCGTGGAGTCCATGTGCCCCAGAAGGCATAGCAGATGCCTGGCTGGCACCAAGAGGCGATGCTGAATATCTTTGGCTAGAGCCATGAGTCTGGCTGCCCTGTCTGAGGGCAGGAAGGCCTTTGACCGAAAGGTGTCGATCCTTGCCCCAATGAATTCCAGCCCTTGCGACGGGCAAAGGTTTGACCTGGGGTAGTTTATAACGAAACACAAGTTTTGCAGGACCTGAGTGGTGTGTGTCATGGCCTGCTGCATCTCGGGAGCTGTAGCGCCCTTGATGAGCCAGTCGTCGAGATAGGGGGAGACAAATATCCCCTGGAGCCTGAGGAAGGTGGCGACCACTGCCAGACACTTTGTGAATTCCTTGGGGGCCAGGCTAGGCCAAAGGGAAGCACCCTGTATTGGAAATGATTGCCTCATACCACAAAGCGTAGGTATTGCCTGTGGTTTGGGTGGATTAGGATGTGAGTATAGGCATCCTTTAGGTCTAAGGAGCATAGCCAGTCTCTCTGGCGGAGGTAAGGCAGCAATGTTCCAAGGGAGAACATCTTGAACTTCTCCCTCACCAGGAATTTGTTGAGGTTGCACAGATCAAGGATAGGCCTTAGGCCCCCCGTCCTCTTTGCCATGAGGAAGTACCAGGAGTAGAACCCCTTGCCCTTGAAGTGGTTGGGCACTAGTTCCACCCCTTGGTCCTCAAGAAGGCCTGCCAACTCCGTTAGAAGAAGGTCCTGGTGAAGGGGAGACCTGAGGGGCTCTCCCGGGAAGTAGTGTAGAGGTACCTGGATCAGGTGGAGGAGGTAACCCTCCCTGATGACCTGTAATGCCCAGGAATCGGTGGTGATAGCTCCCCACCTTTGAGCATACAGGGCAAGGCGACCTCCTGTGGGCTGCTGAGCTCAGAGTGGGAGAGGGGCCATGCTGCAGGAGTCAAAAACCCTCTCCAGGCTGGGCCGGAGCCGGAGTTGGAGCCTGGGGCTTGGGAACCTTCTGCTTACGTGGGCTATGCCCCTGTCCTTTGGCCTGCTGCCCTTGCTGGGGAGCCGGGGAGGCCTGGTAAGGGGGTAGTTTCAGTAAGCAGTGGACTTCCTCGGGTAAAAGGGCTTTTTACCCAAGCCCTTCCTTCTGGGAGGGGCAGTGGTCTTCTTGGAGAGCATAGTCCTTGTCATGAACTTGGTCTCCAGCTCTGCGGCCTTGTCGTTCATGGGTTTGCCAAGTGGTTTTCCCCTTGACACGGGACATCGACCAACTTGTCCTGTACCCACTGCTCGGGTCAGACGAGTGGAGCCAAGCTTGGCGGTATGCACCGATGCCTGCCACGGCTACCTGGGCCGCCAACTCAAATCCGTCCTAGGCCACCCGAGACATAAATTTGGAGCACTCACGGACGGCTTTGGACAGGCTCTTGAAGCGTTGCAAAGGCTCCTCGGAGAGACCAGCTGAGAAACCGGCAAGTTCCTTCGCCAGGTCCCTCATGTACATGCCTATGTACAGCTGGTAGGCCTGGATCCAGCAATTCAGCATCGAGCCCTGGTCACACTTTCTGCCGAGGGCATCCAAGGTGCAGGCCTGCCTGCCAGGGGCACCGAGAAGTGCGTCTTCCGACTCTTCAGTTGACGCATGGCCGACTCCACAACCATGGAGTTGTGCGGCAGCTCCGGCGGACTCGATACATCTACTACTACTGAGCATTTGTATAGCGCTACAAGTCATATGCAGCGCTGCACAGACATGGAAGAGACAGTCCCTGTTCCAGAGCTTACAATCTAGCCAAAACAGACAACACAGAAGGTGCAGACAGGGATAAAACAAGGGGGAGTGGTAAAGAAACAAAGAGATCAGGTGAGTCAAGTCGAGTTGAGTCACTTGCTGACCCCTGGCATCGATGGCGGCGTCTCTCACATGCGGAGCATAAGCTGTTCCAAGATGGGAGGAGTTTCCTGGGGGGGGGGGGAGCCTCATATTGGAGGATCTCGAGCTCGTCAGCTCGAGGATCCTCCTTGGACTCCGTCGGGAAAGCCAAGGCCTTGTACATGTCAAGGATGAAGTCCAAGAAGCCCTAGTCCTCCGGTGGGGACCTTCTCTGTGGATCAGAGACCGGGGAATCGGAGGGGACATCACAATGCCAATGGGTGTCTGGGGACTCCTCGTCCTCGGTCTCCCAGTCGGAATACTTCGAGGAAGACTTGTGGTGTTCTTTGGGCCTTGAGGGCCCTGGCGCTGCATGCCACGAAGCCAGCAGGCTTGTCGGCAATGACCGCGGCCCCGATGAGTGAGATGCCGAGTGTGACCTCGGCCAAGGATCTACTCGGGCCTGCATAGCCTCAAGGAACGACTTGGCCTCCGAGGACGTCGAACGCCCGGTGGTCGGGGCGGAGGAACAGGATGTGACGGACCTCAGCGCCCGCTGCTGGTCCAAGAAGGCAGTGACACTGCACTCCAAGGCTGCCATAAGAGCATAAGATATGCTATACTGGGTCAGACCAAGGTCCATCAAGCCCAGTATCCTGTTTCTAACAGTGGCCAATCTAGGTCATACGTACCTAGCAGTTTCCCCAAAAGACACAGGTTCCACAATGCTTGTACTGGGTCAAGCATTGATATCCTGGGTCTCTTCTTAATAATGGTTTATGGACCTTTCCTCCAGGAACTTGTCCAAACCTTTTTTAAACCCAGCTACACTAACAGCCTTTACACTACATCCTCCGGTAACAAATTCCAGAGTTTGATTACACGTTGAGTGAAAAAATATTTTCTTTTAATAGTCTTAAATAGTTTACCCTGTAGCTTCATTGCATGTTCCCTAGTCTTTCTATATTCTGATAACGTAAACAATCGATCTACGTTTACCCGTTCCACTCCGTTCATTAATTTATAGACCTATCATATCTCCCCTCAGCCGTCTCTTCTCCAGGTTAAAGAGCCCTAACCTTTTTAGCCTTTCTTCATAGGAGTATCCTTTGTGGTAAGGAGAGCTGTGCAGAGGAAATGGAATGGGAGGAAAATGAGCCCTGTTCCTTTAAATCTAGAGAGAAAGGCAGTTCCCATAGAAACCACAAGCCTCCAAGGCAGAGTATTCCGAGTGCTAAGCTCCGCTCACCTAGTGATGTCAGGGCTAGGTTGAGCACTGATGAGCTGCACATGGACAGGAAGAAAGGCGTGGTGCCTGGAAACCAGCAGTTAAAAAGTGTTTCAGTTTTAGAACAAACAGGAAAGAGGAACAGAAAGGGAAGAAGGAGCGCAACGAGAAGAGAGGGAAAAAGCACAGCAGCGAGGAACACAGCAGCAGCAAGACGAGCAGGCAGTGTTTGGAGTCCGTCAAGTTCCAGAAACAGTTCAAGTAAGAGGAGCTGATTCTAAAGGGGACAAGCTTGGAAGCAGAGACTTGCTGAGTTTGGTGGATTCTCAGGCAAGAGTAAAGGAGAAACAGAGGGTGTCTGGAACCCAGTGCAGGACACAATTGCCAAGACAAAGAAGTGTTTCCAGATGGGGAAATAGTACAAGACAGCATTTAAACCCTGAAGGTAATGAGAATGTCTTTTCTTTATTTCCTAACCAAAGCCATACTGAAGGCATTGTTCAAGAGTTAAGAGACAGTGCTAAACGTTGTATGCCCCTGAACTCTGGAAAGCAAAGCTTTAGTAAACCCAGAACTTATGCCAGTGACTGCCAAACCTCCACTCTAACAGAGCTTGCTAAATTCTTAAAAGGGAGAGAAACTCCGTTGCAAGAGCCTGTGGCTGGAGAGCATAGGGAACAGCTGTTGTTACGTTTGCAGGAGCTGATAAGGCAGGAGAATAACCAGACAGCTGATATTCAGGATAGACACACTGAGTCTGGAGATGAAATGGATATAGACCTGCTGGAGGAACCTAACGGTTCAGATGTTGAAGAAATGCAATGTTCTCTGTGTCTGGCTAACAGCATGAATAGCTGTTGAGTATTTGCCTAGCTAAAAGACTGTATCATGAAAGCCATTTAAAGACTTGTGCTGTGCATGGCTTGGAGAAAGGAAGCTGTTTGAAAGTAAATGACAAAGAAGCTAATCTGGAGTACAGATTGAGCTTCAGAAGCCTGTTCCTCACAGGAAGTGGAATACTGATGTTTTAAAAGGAAATCCTGTATTTTTCTGTTCAACCTGTTTCACATTCTTGTTTTGCCTTATTGGAGAATTATCCAGTTTGAGTTGAGGTTCATTTGAATTCACTGCGGAGGGGAAACCCTGAAATAAAATTCTCTGTTTTGCCTATTTACCGGGTGGTCACACTCCTTGCTCAACAAAACTACATTACTCAGCAGCCTTCCTTGGCAGCCATATTGAAAGTAATCGTAGAGAGTAAGACAGGCGAGTTCACCTGCTCCCAGGCTACCGCCTGGACGGGTGACCTACGACACCTTCCATCCCCTTTACCATTTTGGTGGCTCTTCTCTGAACCTTTTCTAATAACGCTATATCGTTTTTAAGATACGGTGACCAGAATTGCACACAATATTCAAGGTGCGGTCTCTCCATGGAACGATATAGAGGCATTATATCATCTTTTGTTTTATTTTCCATTCCTTTCCTTATCATACCTAGCATTCTATTTGCTCTCTTGGCCACCGCTGCACACTGGGCCAAGGGTTTTAACATGTTATGACGCCTAAATCATTTTCCTGGGTGGTGGTTCCTAATGCGGAACCTTGCATTAGGAACTGGACACCAGTCCCAGTGGCTCCGCAGCCTTCGGCGTGGGCACCGATAAACTCGGGCCCGATGCCGGCTCCCTAATGTATCCTTGACGAGGACAGTCACAAAGGACAAAAACCGAAAAAAGAGAGAAAGGACTCGATACCGGCGTATCGGTCCGAGCGGGAAAAGGATCCGGAGTCGAACCGTAGGAAAAATAGAAAAATAGAGAAAAATCAACTTTTCCCTTGGGGAAAAACGAACTACGTCCGTCGGGCTCCGGAAAAAAGAAGACTGAGCAATATGGCACCCTTGGGTGGGAAGGGGACCGCGCATGCGCGCTGCAATTCCCAAAGGCTTTCTGTGAAAGCTGGGGAAATGCTCCGCACGAGAGCTCCGTCGGCGCCGACGTCACCCATATGTGAGGACTGACTTCCTGCTTGGTCCTGGAGAACAAACTGGTATGAATGCAATCATTATCACGAACCAGCAGTATATCAAGAAAGGCTTACTGAGTTAGATATGTTCTCTCAAATTCAGCTATTCGGTAAATTGCTCCAAAGTCAAAAAATCCCCCCTCCAAAAACACAAAATGTCATCCAGATATCACTTCCAAATCACAATCTGGGACATCCAAAAAGAGGGATATAAAAAAGTTGCCTCAAAGTGAGGCATATATAAGATGGCCACGGTCGGTGCTACCATAGCAAACCCGCCATATAATAGCACTACCAGGACTCACAAAGCACCAAGCCCTACCTATCAAAAGGCAACACTGCAAATATTAAGCTAATACAACTCAGAGAGCACCAATACATCTCCTCCTGGGGAAAGAGAACAAGTGGGACTGTCACATAGAAACTACATGAACAGAATACTGCAGCTTTGTTATACATGCAAAACATAGGGGTATGTTTACTAAACCGGGCTAACGGTTAAGAGTAGTTACTCACCTGTAACAGGTGTTCTCCAGGAGCAGCAGGAATCAGTCCTCACATATGGGTGACATCGACGTCGATGGAGTCCTCATGCGGAGCATTTCCCCAGCTTTCTAAGAAAGCCTTTAGAAATACACCCACGCATGCGCGGTCCCCTTCCCGCCCAAAGGTGCCATCTTGCTCAGTCAGATGACATAGCTAAAAGACAGCACAAAAAACAAAAACAAAGGCCATCCGATCACTTCTTCCTCCACCTTCTGTTGTCACTCTCGTCCTATCTCTGGTAATCTCCCGATTGGATTACTGTAACGTTATCTATGCAGGCCTCCCTTCTTCCCAGCTTTGCCGTCTTCAACTAGCTCAGAATGCCGCCGCCCGTATTGTCACCTCCTCCCCTGCATGTTCCCATGTCTCCCCGTGTCTCCTCACTTTGCACTGGCTTCCGATCAAGTTCAGGTTTGTCTTCAAGTTGCTCATCATCACACATAAGGTTCTTTACACTGACACCCCCCCAGTACCTGGCCAACATCATTCATCTTCAGCCCTCTCCCCGCCTTCTTCGTTCGACCCACGATAACCGTCTCTTCCTTCCTTCTCCTACTCGGGCCCACCTGGAATCTACCCGCCGTTCCGCCTTTTTCTTCCTAGGGCCTGCCCTATGGAACTCCCTTCCCCTACTTCTCCGCACTGAACTGTCCTATACCCGCTTCAAAGCCCTCCTCAAAACCCACCTTTTCTGTCAGGCTTTCGATCTTCCTCCCCCTGCTGATGGTGCCTCATCCCCTAGTCGTGCCCTCCATCCTCAATGATTCCTTCCCATTTCCCTCTCCTCCCTTCCCTTCTCCCCCCCCCCCCCCCACTTCCCCCTCCTCCCTGTTCCTCCTTGGGCCTTTTCTGTTCTCTATCTTATTTAACTGTCTCTCTCTGTCCTATCGTTTTTTGGTGTTCTTTTCCGTCTTTTGTTTCTAGCAGCTGACGTTTTGTATTGTACACCACCCTGATGCTTCGGCCTGGGCGGTTTATCAAGTGTTGTGAATAAAGATAAAGAAAGATAAAGATAAATGAACTATGTACAACTGTAACTCCCAGGGGAGGAGGGAGGGTTGTGAGGACTGATTCCTGCTGCTCCTGGAGAACACCTGTTACAGGTGAGTAACTACTCTTTCTCCAGGACCAAGCAGGATGTCAGCCCTCACATATGGGTGACTCCCTAGCTCTGGGCTACCAGCAACCCAGGCTGAAAAAGAAACTCCCTCTGTGAAGCCGTAGCACGAAGGAAAGAATTTCACTGAGACCAGAACCCCTCGGTAGCCCAGGAGGGTAGGAGTTGCCTAAACCTCAAAGAGATTCCGGAGGACTGCCTGATCAAAAGCACTGTCCCTATGGGACTCCCTCTCCAGGCAGTAATGGGCTGCAAAAGTCTGACTTTAGGACCAAGTTGCAGCCCTACAGATGTCTGCCAACGGTACAGAGCGGAGATGAGCTACTGATGCAGCCATGGCCCGGACATGGTGGGCTGTAACTCAGCTGCCCTGTAAGCCCAGGTGATACAGTCCGCCACCCATATGGACAAGGTACGCTTGGAGACAGGAACCCCCAAGTTGTTTGGGTCAAAGGAGACGAAGAGCTGAGTAGCCCTTCTATGACCCTTAGTACGCACAAGGTAGAAAGACAAGGCCCTTCTACAGTCCAGGGTGTGGAGGACTTCTTCAGCCCTGCTTGCATGGGGCCTAGGGAAGAATGTGGGAAGAACCACCTCCTGGTTGAGGTGAAAGGAGGAGACCACCTTCAGTAGGAACTTAGGATGAGTCCTAAGGACCACTCTGTTCCTTATAGAAACGAGTATATGGCCTGTCACAGACCAGGGCCTGAAGTTCATTCACTCGCCTGGCCGAAGCCAGTGCCACTAGGGAGAGAGTCTTCCAAGAAAGGAAGCGAAAAGGGCACGTAGCCATAGGCTCAAAGGGTGGGCAAGTAAGCTGTTGCAAAACCACATTCAACTCCCACTCAGGGGCAGGTGGACGGAGAGGAGGCTTTAGCAGGAGCAAGCCTCTGAGGAACCTGGCTACCAGGGGGTGAACCAACAAAGAGTGCCCCTCCACCACTGAGTGGTGGGCTGTCAGAGCAGAGAGGTGTACCCTAATCGAATTGGACTTAAGACCCTGATTAGACAAGTGCAGCAGATACTGAAGCACTACTGGCACAGGACAGGAGAAGGGGTTTTCCTGGCGCTGATCACACCACAGGGAGAGCCGTCTCCATTTCAGGGCATAGGTCTTTCGGGTGGATTGCTTCCTTGAAGCTAAGACTACCTCTTTGACTTCCTGAGGCAAGCCCCAGGGAGCCAGCACTACCCTTGCAGCTTCCAGGCCATCAACTTGAGAGCTTTGAGATTGGGGTGCAGAAGGGATCCCTGATCCTGAGAGAGAAGATCGGGTTGAAACCCCAGAGGAAGAGGGGTGTCCACCGCCAGATGTAACAGGAGGGGAAACCAAGGTTGCCTTGGCCATCTGGGGGCCACCAGGATGACCGAGGCCCTGTCCCTTAGAATCTTGAACAAGGCTCAAGCCACCAGGGGCATAGGAGGGCACACATACAGGAGGCCCTGGGACCATGAGATCAGGAAGGCATCCGCCGCCAATCTTTTGGGATGCGGTTGCCTGGAGCAGAACTGGGGCAGCTGCTGGTTCAGGGGACTGGCAAAGAGGTCGATAGACGGAAGTCCCCACCTCAGAAAAATGGTCTGGACTACTAAGGGGTGCAGTTGCCACTCGTGAGGTTGTAGAACCCTGCTCAATCTGTCCGCCAGAAGGTTTTCCTGGCCAGGAAGATAGACAGCCCTCAGCAGCATGTTGTGTTGAAGGGCAAAGGAGCAGAGGGCCTGAGTCTCCCGACACAGGAGCCTTGACCCTGTGCCCTCCTGCTTGTTGACATAAAACATTGCCACTTGGTTGTCGGTCTGCACCAAGACAGCCTGGTGGGCCAGGGTATGGGCGAAGGCCTTGAGGGCTAAACGTATCGCCCTGAGTTCTAGCAGGTTGATCTGCTGAGTGGCCTCCCATGGGGACCACAGGCCCTGTGTGCACTTATCCAGGCAATGTGCGCCCCAGCCCTGCAAGGAGGCATCGGTTGTGAGTACCACTGTGGGAACACGTACCTGAAAAGGAATCCCCTGTAGCAGGTTGGAGTGTAGCCACCACTGCAGGGAGTTCAGGAAGGGTTCGGACACCCTTACTTTGTCTCTGAGGTTTCCTGTGGCCTGCCTCCACTGAGTTCGGAGACACCACTGTGCAGGCGAGCATTGGGGGTCACATGCACTGTCGATGCCATATGGCCTAGGAGCCGTAGGCAAAGCCTGGCGGAAACCAGTGTGTTGCTTATGAACCGGTTGGCCAAGCTTATCAGCCTTTCCGCCCTGTCCTCTGGCAAGTAAGCCTTCGCTTGTAGGGAGTCCAACCTTGCCCCTATGAACTCCAGGTTCTGGGAGGGGAGCAAAGTGGACTTTGCGACGTTTTATGACAAAGCCTAGTTGCTGAAGGAGAGAGACAGTACGGAGGGTGGCTTGCCTGGCCTCCTGGAGAATCTGGCCCCTGATAAGCCAGTCGTCCAGGTAGGGGAAGACAAATATACCCTGGTTTCTCAAGTAGGCCGCTACCACAGCTAGGCACTTCGTGAAAACTCGTGGAGCGGAGGTTAGGCCAAAGGGCAGTACCCTGTACTGAAAATGGCTTCCGGCCACCACGAACCTGAGGTACTTTCTGTGGTCTGGATGAATGAGGATGTAAGTGTACGCATCCTTTAGATCTAAGGAGCATAGCCAATCTCCCTGCTGGAGGTAAGGCAGTAGTGTTCCAAGAGTTAGCATCTTGAACTTCTCTTTTTCCAAGAACGTGTTGAGATTTCTCAGGTCCAGAACGGGCCGGAGACCTCCAGTCCGCTTTGGCACAAGAAAGTACCAGCAGTAGAAGCCCTGTCCCCACAGGTTTGGAGGTACAGGCTCTACCGCCCTGTCTTGAAGCAGACCTAGCAGTTCCTGGAGAAGGAGTGCCTGATGCAGAGGAGGCCGTGGAGGCTCCCCTGGGAAGTAGGTAGGGGGTACATGATTGAAATGGAGCAGATAGCCCTGTTGGACTATGCTCAGTACACAAGCATCCCTTGTGATGGGTGGCCACTGGTGGGCAAACAGGACCAAGCGACCCCCCGTGCTGAGGTGGGCCAGCAGGGGTGGAAAGGCTATGCAGAGGGAGTCAAAAACCCACTCCCTGCTGAGTAGGAGCAGGAGCTGGAGGCTTGGGGGCTTTCTGCCTACGGGGCCCATGTCCCTGCCCCTTGGCCTCCTGACCCTGCTGGGGAGCTGGGGAGGCCTGATAATGAGGGAAAGGTTTGTAGGCAGGTGCCTTCCTCAGGTAAAAGGTCTTTTTCCCCGAGCCCTTCTTCTTATGAGAAGGGGCAGAAGTTTTCCTAGACAATCTTGTCCTCATTAGAGTCTCAATCTCGAGCTCAGTGGCCTTTTCGGCCATGGGCTTGCTGAAGAGGTTTTCACCCCAGCATGGGACATCGACCAACTTGTCCTGCACCCATGGCTCGAGGTCCGATGACTGTAGCCGTGCCTGGCGTCGAGAAGCGATGCCGGCCGCCGCTACACAGGCTGAAGCCTCGAAGCCATCGTAGGCCGCCCGGGAGATGAATTTAGAACATTCCCAGACCCCTGAGGACAAGGATTGGAACCTCTGCCAAGGTTCCCCGGAGAGACCAGCCGAGAACCCGGCTACCTCTTTAGCCAGGTCCCGCAAGTACATGCCCATGTACAGCTGGTAGGCTTGGACACGGCAAGCAAGCATCGAGCCCTGGAAGCACTTTTTGCCAATGGCATCCAGGCTTCGGGCCTCCCTGACGGGGGGCACTGCAGAGTGCATCTTCTGGCTCTTCAGACGATGCATGGCCGATTCCACAACCATAGAATGGTGTGGCAGCTGCGCCTTCTGAAAACCAGGGCTCTTCCGGACTCGATACATGGAATTGATCCACTTGCTCAAAACCGGCGCCGAGGCCGGTGCCTCCCACATTCAAAAGAAGAGCCGTTCCAGCATCGGAGGAACCGGCACAGTAAAGGCCTCCCTCGGGGGAGAATCATACTGGAGGGCATCGAGCTCTTCGGCTCGAGGCTCCTCCTCAGGGTTGGCAGGAACATTCAAGGCCTTGGCCATGTCCTTAACGAACTCCGAGAACCGGGTATCCTCCGGAGGGGACCTACTCTGGGGTTCGGACTTCGGCGAGTCCGAAGGGACACACCGAGTCCGAAAAGTATCGGGGACTCCTCGTCCTCTGTCTCCCATGCAGACTCATCCGAAGAAGAGTCGAGGGGCTCTGACTGCGCGGGTTCCGGCAACACCCACCCCGACACCGGGGCCTTCGCCGTTGACGCCCTCGGTCCCGAACGGGAGGTCGAGGGAGACCGCTACTGAGACCGGACTCGGACCTTCATGGCTTCGAGAACCATCTCTTTCTCCGGAGTCGACTTAGACGTCGACGTCCCGGTGGTCGGGGCAGATGCACCAGTCAGGCTGGCCATCAGCACCCGCTGCTGATCCATGAAGGCAGACAATCTGCACTCCAAGGCTGTCAGCCTGAGTCCAAGCTCAGGAGACTCAGCAGCCACTGACTTGGGCCCCGGCAGCGGCTCCCTAGGAGGAGAGTCCTCGGACAACAGGACTTACATGCTTGACAGACTCCGGCTCTACACGGGATACCTTAGTTGGCTTCTCCAGCTCCAAGGGCCCGGGGCGGCGGTCAGGGGTCCGAGATCTGGCCTTCGAGGAACCAGAAGCTTCCTCCGACGCTGCCCTCACAAGCTTTCTCTTCCTCTTATGCTCCCGACTGGGGGACCCCCTTTCAGAGGAACCCCGACAAAGCTTGGGGTCCGACTCCCAAGACGCCGAGACTTCTGACGAGGTCCGGGCCTGTCTGGAGGCCGAGTCTGAGAAAATCCTCTCCTTCTGATGCTGCCAGCTCCTGAGTGCCTTGGTGGACATTTTGCTACGTGGGACACAGACCTTGGGATCATGGTCGGGCCCGAGGCAGCGCAGGCAGCAGTCGTGTGTGTCGGTAAGAGACATTAGTTTCTTACAACGATCACACTTCTTAAATCCACTGGAGGCCATCGGGGGAAAAAAGGGCCCCCGCGAGGTCAAAGGACCAGCCCTCCAGGGAAAAGAAAAAGATCATGAATGCGTGCCACGAAGGGCAAAAAACCCCGAAAAATAGATATCGGGTCGATACCAGCGTAGCGAACCCGGGCGGGAAGGGGAACCGGCATTGAACCAGACAAAAAGAGGCGCGAGAATCGCAGAAAAAAAATCCAAATTTTTCCGGGTAACAAGGACAGACGTCCGCTGGGCTCCACAGAAAAAAGACTGAGCAAGATGGCACCTTTGGGCGGGAAGGGGACCGCGCATGCGTGGGTGTATTCCCAAAGGCTTTCTTAGAAAGATGGGGAAATGCTCCACATAGGGGCTCCATCGACGTCGATGTCACCCATATGTGAGGACTGACTTCCTGCTTGGTCCTGGAGAAACCCGGGCTATCTGCCACTAGGTCCCATATTATTCAATGGGACCTAGTTGCAGATAGCCCGGGTTAACGGTTAACCCAGTTTAGTAAACATACCCCATAGACTGTCATAGAACAAGGAATCACAATTTAGAAATACGAAGACAGTAATTAAACTGGGAACCCTAAAAGCCAAACTTGGAATGTAAAACAACACTGGAGAAATAAAACTATAAATTAATTTCCTCTTGTACTAAACAAAACACAAAGACGTTAGCGATGCACATTTCCCAGAGCTGACATATTCCAGTTAATAAATTCAAGATAAAATAGCATTTTTCTACCTTTTTGTTTGGGTATTTTATTTTACTATCACAACTGCCCCAGTCACTTTCTTCTGTTTACTTTGTGTCTTCCATTAATTCTCCATTGTCTGCGGTCCATTTGTCCTTTCTTCTCTCTTCTAGTTTTTTCCATTCTCTCTCTACATCTGCCTCTAACATACTGATCTTTTCCCTTTTGCTCTTTCCTCCATTTCTTTCTTTATTCCTTTTTCATTCACTCAAATTTCACCCCTCCATCCTCATTCCCCATTTACTCTCCCAATACCCAGCCAATCATAGATTTTTCGTTCCTCCCACACAAAATATTTTTCCCCTCTCCATCCTCACTCCCCCAGCCCCATCCCCTTCCGGTCCTCCCTCAACATCAGCTCCCTTCTAGTTCTAGCCCCATCCAGCATCCACTTCCTTCTAGTCCCATTTTCCCATCCCATCCCAGCTCTTTGAAGCCACTGACACCTCATCAGTAGTTAGTGGGCCTGATTAGCCTGTGAAAGAACTGAGAGCAGCTGAGGACTGTAAAAAAAAGTTTTCAGAGCCTTGCACATTTAGGCATTCCTAACGGGGGCTTTGCATTTCAAGCAAAGGTAAGAGTGTGTGGCTTTTAATTACTAGCTGTCTGCCTGAGAGCTCTTAAAAGGGTTTTGGTACATTTTTAAAACAAAATTACATTCTTTTTGGTGCTTTAGTTCAAAAGGGGAAATACTTTCTTTAGTGCTGTGGGTTTAAAACTCTGCTTTTAGTCTCTCTTTCCCAGCTCTTTGAAGTCACTGACACCTCATTAAGTGTTAGTTCACTCCCTATCCACCCCAACCCCCACCTACCCCATGTGAGCATTCTTGCTATATAGGGCAACTCCCCAATTAGCTACAAAAAGGGAGTTAGAATAGAACGTTTAGAACACACTTAAAATAGGTTAACTGCTCTTTCTCTGAAAGGAAAGCTGAGAAACAGGCTGGTACTTTGGTAGGTCTCTATCTCTTTTGCTTCAACAGGTACCAAAGCTCCACCAATTGAACAATGGCTGGGAAAAATTGTATAGCCAAAAGCTATTGCCCCCGTTACAGCTTCTGACTCTATCCAAACAGAGATACCAATTATAGTTGAAGGACTGGTTTCTGTGCAGGATGCCTGCACACTGAAGCTCTCAGGAAACAAGTGGAAGAGCAAAGATAAGAGGCTGCGAGGCTGAGGAGCATTCAAGACTCAGTGAGAAGTACATTTATGAGATGCTTCTTGAAACATCCAAGCTCTCCAGCAGCGATGGAGATGGGAGCCTACAGAACGATGAAGGTTGGACATGAGTCACCAGGGCCTGCAGAATCACCAGTTCAACTCCTCCAGCCCTTGAATTGAAGAATCATTATGCAGCCCTGGAAGTGGACGAGGTGAAAGCATCGCAGGAAAGGGAAGAACCAGAGCTTGTGCACCCCAAAATTGCAGAATCAGGGACCACAATGAAGTGAAGGTTAATGGTAGATGGTGACTCTCTTCTGAGGGGTACTGAAGCGTCCATCTGCCGACCAGACAATGTCCAGAGAGGTATGCTGTCTGTCAGGTGCCAAAATGCGAGATATTATGGAGAGTTTGCTGACACTCATCAAGCCCACTGACTATTACCCGATGTTGCTCATCTATGTCGGCACAAATGATACTGCCAGGTATCCCTCTGAGCATATTAAAAGTGACTTCATGGCTCTGGGACAGAGGGTGAAACAGATAGATGCGCAGGTGGTGTTCTCTTCAATCCTCCCTGTTGAGGGTAAAGGCCAAGGTAGAGAAGCTTGCATTCCTGGAGATAATTGTATGGTTGCATGGATGGTGTCATCAAGAGCATTTTGGTTTCTTAGACCATGGGATGCTGTTCCAAGGGTTGCAGAGCAGAGATGGTGTCCATCTGTCCAAGAAGGGTCGATGTGTCTTCAGTAGCAGACTGGCTAACCTATTGAAGAGGGCTTTAAACTAGATTCATTGGGGATGGGTGAAGAAAGCCCCCAGCTAAGTGAAACATTAAATACCTTTATGGAAATGGGTAAAAGGGGCAACATGTGGAAAGCAGTGTGTATAAATGCCCGTAGCATGGGAAATAAGATCCCAGATGTTGAGGTTTAATGGGAGAGGCTGACTTGGATTTAGTGGCAGTAATGGAGACATGGTTCATGGACAACCATGGCTAGGATGTAACTATACCAGGCTATATTTTATTCAGAAAGGACAGGGTAGGCAGGGTGTGTCTGCGGTTGAGACACTCCGCACGTACCTCTCCTGCAAGGCAGTTTCGGCGTACCTTGGAGGTGATGGGATGGCGGAAGCGCAAGCAGGTCAGCCTTCCCGCGGGCTCGGCCTCCAGTAACATCTCCGGGCAGCTGACTTTGGCGGCGTGTGGATTTTCCTCAACTGCAGTCGGAGCGACGTCTTCAACAGCATGTCCGACAGAGTCTCCGGGTGAGGTTTCGCCAGCTCTGAGTGCTTAGGGGATTTGGCTATCCCCTGAACAGCATCCTCCCCCACCTCAACCTGGAAGTAGATTGCCAGCTATTGGAGGGCTCCCTCCCGGATTACCAATGAGTTTGCTGGTAAGAGGGAGTGAAGAGGGCTCTGGAGAGGCGATGGATGCCTTTTCTCCTTTTCTGGCTACACTGGCCGGTGGAGGCCAAGGAAATCGGCGCCTCGTGTTGGAGGTGATGCAGCTGTGAGTGTGGGACTTGACTCGACTCCAGGACTGGGAGGCTTGATCAAACCTGCTGTAGTAAGTTTGGATGCACTGTGGGATGCGCTGGTGACGATGAAAGCATAGTTACTCACCTGTAACAGGTGATCTCCGGGAACAGCAGGAATTTAGTCTTCACATATGGGTATCGTCGGTACCGACGGAGCCTGCGCGGGAACGCTCCCCAACGTCCAATAGGAAAGCTTTTGGGAGCATCCCACAGTGCCTGCGTGCTGCCTTTCTGCCTTTCCCAACTGTCCCTCTCCAGTTGAGTTTATAGCTGAGACAAAAGAGCGGGAAAGAGAGAAAGAGAGAGAGAGAGATACAGTTCCTAGGGGAGGTGGGCGGGTTGTGAAGACTAAATTCCTGCTGTTCCCGGAGATCACCTGTTACAGGTGAGTAACTATGCTATCTCCAGGAACAAGCAGGAATGTAATCTTCACATATGGGGACTCCCTAGCTGCAGATGCCAGGGAGATGGCCCCAGAAAGTTGTGTGCCCTTGAGAAAGTGCTCCACTTCCCCCTATGGATCTCTGGCATCCTACCAGGGATGATGGGTAGGATTAAGTCTGGAACAGGTGTTGAAGAACTGCCTGACCAAACAAGCCATCCCGGCGGGAGTCCTTGTCTAAGCAGTAATGGCCTGTGAAGGTATGAACCGAAGCCCAAGTTGCTGCTCGACAGATGTCGTCGATAGACACAGAGTGAAGATGAGCCATTGAGGCTGCCATGGCTCTCACATTGTGAACTGTGACATGGCCTTCAAGAGGAAGGTTTTTACTCTCATAGGCAAAAGATATACACTGTGCAATCCAGCTGGACAGTGTTCTTTTGGAGACTGGACGTTCCAAATGACTAGGATCAAAAGCAACAAAGAGTTGAGAGGATTTTCTATGTTGCTGTGTCCTTTGCAAATAAAAGGCCAAAGCTCTTTTGAAGTCTAAAGTATGAAGGTTCCTTTCTGCATTTGAGGCGTGAGGCCTTGGGAAGAATACAGGAAGGTAAACCGCTTGGTTCAAATAAAAGGGCGAAACCACCTTTGGCATAAAGTGTGGATGAGTCCTAAGGACTACCTTATCATGATAGAACCTTGTATAAGGAGAATCAGCCACCAAGGCTTGCAATTCACTGATGCGACGTGCTGGTATGATTGCAATCAGATAACTTTCCAGGAAAGGAATTTCAAAGAGGTAGTGGCTAATGTTTCAAAGGGCGATTTCATGAGCTGCCCAAGTACCAGATTCAAGTCCCATGCTACCGGTGGTGGCTTAATGGGAGGCTTCGTTAAAAGAAGGCCTCTCATAAATCTCGCTATGAGAGGAAATAGGTTGTCCATTTAGAGGCTTGAGAGAAGCTGCAATAGCACTCAAATGGACTCTCACTGAAAGAGTAGTTACTCACCTGTAACAGGTGTTCTCCAGGAGCAGCAGGAATCAGTCCTCACATATGGGTGTCATCGACGCCGATGAAGCCCCAGCGGAGCATTTCCCCAGCTTTCTATGAAAGCCTTTGGGAATGCTCCGCTGGGGCTTCATCAGCGTCAATGACACCCATATGTGAGGACTGACTTCCTGCTTGGTCCTGGAGAATTAGTCTTAAGCCCTGCATTTGATAAATGAAGGAGGTACTCCAGTAATGATTCCAGAGGTATCGCAAGAGGGTTAAGACCCTTCTGTGAGTACCATATGGTAAACCTGTTCAACTTAAATGCATAAGAGCGTCTTGTGGAAGGTTTCCTGGAAGTATGAAGGATATCCTTTACCTGCTGGGAAAGGTTAAGACCGTGAAGTTCTAGGCTTTCAGCAACCAGGCCCTGAGATGCAGAGACTGGGTATTGGGATGCCACAGACTCTCGTCCCCTTGAGAAAGGAGATCTGGAGCAGATCCTAAATCCAGAGGCGGAGCTTGAGAGAGATGTAGGAGCAGAGGGTACCACATTTGCCATGGACAACCTGGAGCTATGAGGATCATATGACCTCTGTCTCTCTGAAGCTTGAACAGGGTTTTGGGAATTAGGGGAATGGGTGGAAAGGTATACAGGAAGTCCTGACCCCAATGGAGGAGGAAAGCATCCCTGGCCTGACAACCTTGAGCCGGAATTCTGGAACAGAACCGGGGAAGTTTGGCATTCAGCGGACTTGCAAAGAGGTCTATGTCCGGGATGCCCCAAATTTGAAAAATTTTGGCCACCTGGTCTGCATGGAGAGACCATTCGTGTGGAAGAAGAACTCAACTGAGTCTGTCTGCCCAAGAGTTTTGAATGCCTGGAAGATACACCACAAGGAGATGAATCTTACGCTCTCTGGTGAGGGTCCATAGTCGCAAAGCTTCATTGCAGAGCGACAGAGAGCCTGTTCCGCCCTGCTTGTTCACATAGAACATGGCTACTTGATTGTCCGTTTGAACTAGGACTGTCTTGTAGCTGAGCTGGGTGTGAAAGACTCTAAGAGCAAGGAAGATTGAAGATTGGAGTGGAGGAGTGGCCTAGTGGTTGGGGCAAGGTACTTCAGGCCGGAAGGTTGGGGGTTCAAATCCTACTAGAGGACAGCAACCTTGGGCCAGAAGGACTGGGGTTTCTAGTCCCACAGGTGCTCCTTGTGGTCTTGGGCAAGCCACTTAACCCTCCATAGCCCATGTTCCCTGTAAAATAGTTATCTCCAAGTTATAATGCCCTGTTCAATGTAATTTCAGTTTGTTCAATGTAAACCGCACTGATGCAGAATAGCGCATTATATAAGAGAATGTAAAAAAATTAAAAAATAAGACTGCTCTGAGCTCCAGGAGATTGATATGGAGATAGGCCTCCTGTGGGGTCCAGGTACCCTGGGTGGAGAGGCCTTGCAAGTGGGCTCCCCAACCCACCAGTAAAGCATCTGTTGTTAGAGTGGCTTAGGGTAGGGGTTGCTGAAAAGGAGACCCCACCAAAAGAATTTTGGGTGACTGCCACCATTGGAGGGACAAAATAAGGCGATCTGAGTTTGCTATTTTGTCTGACAGGCAACATGACGCCTGAGTCCACTTAGTGGATAAGGTCCACTGGGCTGCCCTCATATGGAGATGAGCATAAGGAACCACATGCACGGTGGATGTCATGTGGCCTAGCAACTGTAACATTTCCCAAGCAGTGAGGTGAGGTTTTAGCACTGCTTGGGAAGCTAACTGCACAATGCGAAGGCAGCGGGGCTGTGGAAGGTAGGCCTTTGTTTGTCTGGTATCCAGAAGAGCTCCTATAAACTCTAGGGATTGAGTGGGAGCAAGGTTGGACTTTGGGAAGTTTATGACAATTCCCAAATACTGAAGGATGCACATTGTACAAGACAGAGCAACCCTGGCCTCTGGCTCTGGAGGGGCTTGAATGAGCCAGTCTAAGTAAGGGAAGACAAATATTCCCAGGGTGCGGAGAAATGCTGCTACCACAGCCGTGCATTTTGTGAACACCCTTGGTGCAGAAGCCAGGCCAAAAGGAAGAACCCTGTATTGGTAGTGCTTCCCTTGCAACAGGAAGCGAAGGAACCTTCGGTGAGTTGGATGGATGAGAACATGAGTGTACGCATCCTTGATCTAGAGAACAAAGCCAATCCTGACTCTGAAGGTATGGCAGCAGAAATCCTAAAGAAATCATTTTGAACTTCTCTCTGAACAGGAATTTGTTCAATTCTCTGAGGTCTAGAATGGGTCTGTGTCCTCCTGTTTTCTTTGGAATAAGGAAATAGGGGGAGTAAAACCCTGTACCCCGTTGGGGACTGGGTACCTCTTTTATTGCCCCTTGAGCAAGGAGCATAGTGACTTCTTGACCTAACCGGTCATTGAGAGAGGTCTGAAAATTGAACTGTCTTACTATTGTAGGAGGGGGCATGCTGAGGAAATGAAGCTTGTACCCCTCTCTTACAATAGATAGAGTCCAATTTTCTGCTGTTATCTGACCCCATCTGGGGACAAAATGACATAACCTTTCTGGGATGGAGGAGGCTTCTAGGCCGTTCAGGGCCAGGAAGGCAAAGTTCTCTAGACAGGAGACAAAGCCCCTGTGGAGGCGGAGTCTGCTGAGCCGGTTGAGGCTTAGCTGCTTTTGGTTTCCTTTGTTGCTTAGGTTGTTGATGCTGTCCCTTTTGGGCAGACTGACCTAAACGATGTCCCTGCTGTGTATAGGAGGGGTAAAACCTTTTCTTCTTGCTGAAGAATGGTTTCTTAGAGGATCTTTTCCTCGCAGGATCAGCTGTAGATTTAGACAATCTATCCAAAGTGATATTGTCAGCATCTATCTCATTAGCTTTCTCCTGCCAATTCTTGCCAAAGAGATTCTCTCCTGTGCAAGGTATATTTCCCAGTATGTCCTGTACCCAGATTTCTAAGTCATATGCCTGGAGCCAGGCAATTCTACGTGAACCTATGGCAATAGCAGATGTTCTGCTTATGCATTTAAAACAGTCAAAGGCTGCACGATTCACAAACTTGGAAACATCCTGAGCATGTTTAACAAGAGCAAGATAATCTTGCCTTTTATCATCAGGAAGGAGAGGGCTCATAAGCTCCAAGTCTCCTGTGACCTCCTTAAGGAACATTCCCATATACAAGATATAAGAACTGATCCTAGCAGAAATCATGGAAGCCTGGAAGGATCGACGTCCAAAGGCGTCAAGAGTCCTACACTCACGTCCAGGAGGATTAGATGCATGCCTTTTTGCACTCTTTATCCGTCTCATGGCTGATTCCACCACCATGGAATGGTGTGGTAATTGAGTCTTCTGAAACCCAGGACAAGGAGGAACTTGATCCATGGTGTCGAGTCTTCGAGAGTGAGGAGATGTGGTCAGAGATGTTTCCCACATCCTTAACATAAGATCATGCAAGATCTCATGAATAGGTAAGGTAGCTGCCTCCTTGGGAGCTTTAGGGTATTGTAGGATTTCTAATTCCTTTGCCCTAGGCTCTTTTTCAGGAGCCAGTGTGATGGAAAGACCTTGGGCCACATCTCAGATAAAATCCTGAAAGGACATATCCTCTGGTGGAGACATCCTACGCTGAGGAGAAGAGGAATCCTCAGGTAGAAGTACTCTGGTATCGGCAGAGCTTTCAGAGTCTTCAGACTCATCCGAGGATTCGAAATATCTCCGATCCGGGTGATCATGCAAGGCACAGTACCGGTACCAATCGAAGTCGGCATCGGAGTGGTCCGGTACCGACTTGTTGATGCCAGATAGAGACGCATGACTCAGTCCCGGTAGAATACCTGCCGATGTCGATGCAGTCGGTGCCGGTACCGGTTGAATTGTCTGAAGCGGTTTCAGGGGCATTGAGGCCGTGAAGTGCCACCAGACTGCGTTCAATAGCCAAGAATCTCTGGTCTATCGACACTGCCAATGCTTGGGTATCGGTGCCGGATGAAGCGGCTGGAACCCCAGAGCATGGCACCAGTAGTTCTGCCGAGGTTGAGGCCTCGAACATCCTGGAGCCCCGTTTAGTGCTTTGGAAGCCGAAGCCTCCCACCGCGGCAATTTTGCCGGTGAAAGTCCCTCAAGGGCAACGCCAGAGGCATCTCGATGCTTAGAAGGAGATCTAACCTTTGAGGACCGGCCAGATTTATGTTTAGTTACCTGAGATCCATGGGAGGAAGATGAAACCCTGGAAGATGTCAATGCCACAGAGGCTGCATCGGAGGGAAAAAGGGTGCTAGGTTTAGCAGCTCAGTTTTGCCGGCCCCCCTTTTCGACATCATCCCACAGGCAACACACTCTGAAATAGAGTGGTCAGGATCTAAACATTTGAGGCACCACTCATGGTTGTCGGTGACGGAGATGGTACCGCCACACTTAGAACACTTTTTAAAACCCGAAGTGGGTTTTTCCATTTTGAGGGAAAAAATTTGGGCCTAGTGCCCAAAATGGTACGTGGCGCCCGAAAAGAAAATTACTGGAGAAAGACTCCAAAAACAAAGAAAAGAAGAACCGGCGGTACCGGTATAGCGTCGAGGGAAGGCAGACATGACAACAAAAAAAGGAGAATAAGAAGGGAAATTTTCTGCGGTGACAGGATGTGCGACCTGTCGGCTCCACGGAAAACGAAGAACTGGAGAGGGACAGTTGGGAAAGGCGGGAGGGCAGCATGCAGGCACTGTGTGATGCTCCCAAAGGCTTTCCTATTGGATGCTGGGGAGTGTTCCTGCGCAGGCTCAGTCGGTACCGACGATACCCATATGTGAAGACTACATTTCCTGCTTGTTCCTGGAGATTGCTTCTCTAAAGACTGTTGTAGGTTCTGTAAATGCTGATATGGGTTCCTTAAATGTTGTTCTGAGGCCAAAAGAATCCAGGAGGAACAGGCTTGGCGTTGAAGTGGAGCTGGAGCAACTTCGAGGACTATGTGTAGCCCAAATTAAGGACAAAACTTTGCTATCTAGGAAGGTTGAATTTTTGGAGAATCAAGTTCGTAGAAATTTGAGATTGTTGAATTTTCCTAAATCTCCTCTTATGTCTGCTTTAGAGATGGCTTGCAAATATTACCAGGAGGTGCTTAAACTTCCTGGAGATAATTTGCCTCCCATCGTGAGAGCACAGTATTTGTCTTTGGGCCCTAGCTCTCATGGCTCCGCTTCTGCGAATCCGCTCCAGGGTACCGAGTACCTTATTGCGTTCTCGGAAGATTCTCTGGAGGTGGTGACTGGCCGGGCAACTTTTGCTAGTGACCCTGGCCCTTGAGTCGGATAAGTTTTTGGGCTTTCTTTAGGAATTTCAATGTACCTTTTCTAGGCTCTAAAGTTTATATGTTTCCTGACCTTTCTAGGGTTACCCAACTGAGGAGGAAGTAATTCCTGGGTCTTAGATCTCGGGTCCTTTCCCTGGGGGGGGGGGGGAAGTTTTGTTTTATGGTTTCCTTCTCGATATATAATTACTTATAAAGAAAAAGGTTTTCTATTTTTTGAGCCTAGTCAGTTATTGTAGTTCCAGGTAGCTAGGGAAGATATTGTCGAATACCGCATCTAACATGGCTGACGTGTAAGTTTCATTCCTATCTTTAATTTTTCTTATTTTCTTAAATGTATTTTCCTGGAGCCCCTGGTGATTTCCTAAACTTGGTGGTCTAAATATGATAATTTTGTTTCCTTGTTTAATTCTTTTAATTGTTGCCTATTGGATGTATCATCTTGGGTTTGTCATTCTTGTGTTACTTGAATGTTGAGAAATAAAAATTCTTTAAAAAAAAAAGAGGACAAGGTAGGAAGAAGGGGAGGAGGAGTGGCACTATATGTAAAAAATAATATTAACGCTATGGAAATACAAGGTTTAAAAGGAAGAGAGGCGGCAATGTGGGTTTATCTAGAAAGAGGGAATGTGAAATCCATTTGCATTGGCGTGATATACAGACCTCCCTCACAGGGAGAAGAAGTGGACAGAGACTTAATAGAAGACATCCGCAGCATTACCAGGTGAGGGGAAGTGCTACTGATAGGGGATTTCAATATGCCAGATGTTGACTGGCACATCCCTGCTGCAATATCATCTAGAAGTAAACAGATCCTGGATTCTCTACAGGAAGAACTATTCAGGCAACTGGTAAAAGAACCCACACGTAAAGGGGCTATACTGGACTTGGTGCTTACCAATGGTGTAAGTATTTCTGATGTTGTAGTGGGAGATCATCTACAGTAGCATCCAGTGAACACCAGATGGTGTGGGTCAGTATTAGGACTTGGGCTGATAAAATCCATTCAAAAGTGAGGGTTTTAGACTTTAGGAAAAGTAGCTTTGCCAAGATGGGCGAGTACCTCAAGGAGTCGTTAACAGGATGGGAACAGCTGGGGGAAGTAAAAAAACAGTGGCAAAAACTGAAAGGGGATATTTTAAGGGCAACCAACCTTTTTGTTAAAATGGCGAATAAAGGTAAAAGGAAAAGGAGGCTGCTATGGTTCTCAAAAGAAGTAGCTGAAAAGGTGAAGAAAAAGAGGGAGGCCTTCATGATATACAAGAGATCACAGTGAGAGGAAGACAGGCATTTATATTTGGAAAATCTTAGAGGCTGGCAAAGTAGTCAAGAACATAAAGATTCAAAAAGAGGAGGAAATAACCAGTGCAATAAAATGGGGGATAAGACATTTTTCAGATATGTTAGTGAGGGGAGGAAGGGCAAAAGAGGTATTGTCATACTCAAGGATAAAGGGAACGAATATATAGAAGCTGATGAGGAAAAAGCGGACTTGCTTAACAAATATTTCTGTTCTGTATTCATAGATGAAGGACCAGGAGCAGGACCTCAGAAAACACCCACAAACAGGAACAGAAGTGAGGGGCATCTTGAACGATTTTCAGAAGACTGTGTTCATGAGGAATTAGCTAAACTAAAAATAGACAAAGCAATGGGACCAAATGGAATACATCTGAGAATACTGAAGGAACTTGGGAACATTCTAGCAGCTCCACTGACTGACCATTTCAATGCCTCTTTGGAGTTGGGAGTGGTGTTTAAGTACTTTAAGATCATCAGACACTATCAAGCCCAAGTCCCGCTCTTCTTTTGTGGACAGAAGTACTTCACCCCCTATACTGTATCGCTTCCTTGGATTGCTGCAGCCCAAAAGCATTGGCTTGCATTTTTTAACATTAAATCTCAGCGGCCAAATTCTAGACCATTCTTTAAGCTTAGCTAGATCCTTCCTCATGTTATCTACAACTTCCTGGGTGTTTACTCTATTGCAGATTTTGGTATCATCTGCAAAGAGGCAAACCTTACCTGACAGCCCTTCCAGAATATCACCAACAAAGATGTTAAAAAGAATCGGACCAAAGACAGATACCGGGGGACACCATTGGTACCTTCTCCTCAGAGTGAGCTCCATTTACCTGTACCCTTTGTCGCTTCCCACTCAACCGATTTCTAACCCAAGCAGTAACTTTAGGGTCCATCCTTAGAGTGCTCAGTTTATTTATAAGTCACCTGTGATGAACGGTGTCAAAGGCTTTACTGAAATCTAAATATACCACATCTAGGGCTTTCCCCCGGTCCAACTCCCTGGTCACCCAGTCAAAGAAATCAATCAGATTTGTTTGACAAGACCTGCCACTGGTGAATCCATGCTGCCTCGGATCCAGTAATCCGTTGGACTCACTATTTTCTCTTTCAGCAGCGCTTCCAATAATTTACTCACCAGCGAGGATAAACTAACTGGCCTGTAGTTTTCAACCACATCCTTACTTCCGCTTTTGTGTAAAGGGACCACATGTGCCTCTGCCCCCCCCCCCCCATCAGCCCATTTCAAGTCCTAGTCCCCACATCAGCCCATTTCCAGTCCAAGCCCCCTCCCCCAATCAGCCCATTTCCAGTTTTAGCCCTTCATCAGCCCTTTCCAGTCCTATCCTAGCCCATCAGTGAATTTTCAGTTCAAGACCCTCTCCAGCAGCCATTTCCAGTCCTATCCTAGCCCTCCCATCAGTTCATTTCCAGTCCACGTTCCCCCCCCAAAGCCATTTCCAGTCCTATCCTAGCCCCTCCATTAGCCCATTTCCAGTCCAAGCCACCCTCCCCTAATTAGCCCATTTCAAGTCCCAGCCCTCCATCATTCCGTTTCCAGTCCAAGCCCCCTCCCTAATCAGCCCATTTCCAGTCCTAGCCCTCCATAAGCCCTTTCCAGTCCTATCCTAGCCCCTCATCAGTGCATTTTCAGTTCAAGCCCCCCTCCAGCAGCCATTTCCAGTCCTATCCTAGCCCTCCCATCAGCCCATTTCTAGTCCTAGCCCCCTCATCAGCCATTTGCAGTCATATCCTAGTCCCTCATCAGTCTATTTGCAGTCCTATCCTAGCCCACCATCAACCCATTTCAAGTCCTAGCCCTCCCATCAGTTCATTTCAGTCCTATCCTAGACCCTCCATCAGCCCATTTGCAGTCCTATCCTAGTCCCCCCATCAGCCCATTTCAAGTCCTAGCTCCCCATCAGCCATTTCTAGTCCTATCCTAGCCCCTCCATCAGTTCATTTGCAGTCCTATCCTAGCCCACCATCAACCCATTTCAAGTCCTAGCCCTCCCATCAGCTCATTTCCAGTCCAAGCCACCCCCAAACCAGCACATTTCCAGTCCTAACCACCCCCCTGAAGAACCCCACGCCTGACTGTCTTCAGAGGGAGCTGGGGTGGCCCAAAGCCCCAACTCACCTCTGTACAGCCGCCGAAGTGAAGAGTGGGGTTTTCCTTCACTGAGTCCGGCGGCTGTGTTCTCTTAGAGCCCGCTGAGTGCCGGAAACAGGAAATATCTTTAACCTCTGGCGTGCCAGAGGGCTCCATCTTTATCTTTTATCTTTATTCATCGCTTGATATACCGCCCAAGCACATGCATCAGGGCGGTGTACAATAAAAGCAAATCAATTAGGAAGTAGGGAAAATGAAAAAGAAAGGAATGCCATTGCTTAATAGGAAAGAGAGGGACAGGGAAAGACAAAAGGCTAGCTAGACAGAATAGGTGAGAGTGGAAAAAGGCCTGAGGGGGAAACTGGTGGGGTGGGTAAAGCGTAGTTACTCACCTGTAACAGGTGTTCTCCAGGAGCAGCAGGAATCAGTCCTCACTTATGGGTGACGTCGGCGCCGACGGAGCCCTCGGAGCAATTTTCCCCAGCTTTCAAAGAAAGCCTTTGGGAATTGCAGCGCGCATGCGCGGTCGTCTTCCCGCCCGAGGGTGCCATCTTAGCCAGTCAGATGACATAGCTAAAAAAGACAGCATAAAAATTTGCAAAAAGAACATAAGCAGACGATTGCAACTCCAAGGGGAGGAGGGAGGGTAGTGAGGACTGATTCCTGCTGCTCCTGGAGAACACCTGTTACAGGTGAGTAACTACGCTTTCTCCAGGACCAAGCAGGAAGTCAGTCCTCACTTATGGGACTCCCAAGCTCAAGGCTACCGGAGACCCTAAGCAGAAAAATGAGCTCCCTCTAGCTCAGCAGCACAGAAGGATAGAATCTTCGCTGAATTATCACCCACCGGTAGCCCACATCCGGGATGGAGGGTAGGAGTTGCTCAGACCTCAAAGAGATTACGGAGGACTGCCTATCCGAAAGCACTGTCCCTACGGGACTCCCTCTCGAGACAGTAATGGACCGCAAAAGTCTGGCTCGAAGACCAAGTAGCGGCCCGGCAGATGTCTGCCAGCGGAACAGAGCGGAGGTAAGCCACTGACGTAGCCTTTGCCCGAACGCAATGAGCCGTGACTCGACCTTCCAAGGAGAGTCCGGCTGCCCCATAAGCCCAAGTGATACAGTCCGCAACCCAGATGGACAGAGTACGCTTGGAGACCGGGAGCCCCAATTTATTGGGGTCAAAAGACACAAAAAGCTGAGCAGCTTTACGGTGCTCCCGCGTACGGTCAAGGTAGAAGTTCAGAGCCCTTCTACAGTCCAGGGTATGGAGGACCGTCTCAGCTCGGCTGGAGTGTGGTCTGGGAAAGAAGGTTGGAAGTACCACCTCCTGATTGATGTGAAAAGGGGAGACCACTTTAGGCAGAAATTTCGGATGAGTCCGTAGGACCACCCTATTCTTGTAGAACCTAGTGTAAGGGGGATCAGACACGAGGGCCTGCAATTCACTTACGCGTCTAGCGGAAGTGAGGGCTATCAAGAACAGTGTTTTCCAAGACAGAAAACGGAGAGAACAGGTAGCCATAGGTTCAAAAGGCGGACAGGTGATCCGCTGCAAAACCACATTCAGGTCCCAGTCAGGCGCTGGCGGGCGCAGAGGTGGTTTAAGTAGAAGAAGACCTCGGAGAAACCTCGCTACAAGAGGGTCGCTGGAAAGAGGTCTGCCGTCCACCGGCACATGATGTGCTGAAAGAGCACTGAGGTGAACTTTGACGGAGTTGGACTTAAGTCCCAGATTAGAGAGGTGTAGCAAGTACTGCAAGATCACCGACACCGGGCAGGAGAAGGGATCGTGAGACTGTTGGGTACACCAGACCGCAAAGCGACGCCATTTAAGGGCGTAGCATTTGCGGGTAGAAGGCCGTCGCGAAGCCAAGACGACCTCCTCCACCTCCGCCGGCAGGAGAAGGGGAGCCAGGACTACCCTCTCAGCAGCCAGGCCATGAGGTTGAGAGACCTGAGGTTGGGGTGCAGTAGGGACCCCTGATCCTGAGTGAGGAGATCCGGTTGTACCCCCAGAGGGATTGGATCCTCCGCCGCCAGTTGCAGTAGGAGCGGAAACCACGGCTGCCTGGGCCAGCGAGGGGCCACCAGGATCATGAAGGCTTTGTCTCGGAGAACCTTGAAAAGAGTCCGAGAGACTAGCGGGATGGGAGGGAAAGCGTACAGAAGGCTCCCCGACCATGAGATCAGAAAAGCGTCCGCCGCAACCCGAAGGGGTGTGGCTGACGAGAGCAGAAGCGAGGAAGCTGCCGGTTGTGAGGACTGGCAAAGAGATCCACCGTGGGGAGGCCCCACTGGAGGAAGAGCTTCTGAACTACTAAGGGATCCAGACGCCACTCGTGCGGCTGGAGGACCCTGCTGAGTTTGTCCGCCAGGCAATTTTCTTGGCCCGGGAGATAAACTGCCTTGAGGAGGATGCCGTGACTGACGGCCCAAGAGCAGAGCTTCTGCGCCTCCCGGCAGAGGAGGAAGGAGCCCGTGCCCCCCTGCTTGTTCACGTAGAACATGGCAACTTGATTGTCCGTCTGGACAAGGACGGATTGGTGGGAAGTCAGGTGGGAGAAGGCCTTGAGAGCTAGGCGGATCGCCCTGAGCTCCAGGAAGTTGATCTGCTGAGCAGACTCCCACGTGGTCCAGAGGCCCTGAGTACGTGCCTCTTGGCAATGTGCTCCCCAGCCCAGGAGGGATGCATCGGTGGTCAGCACCCGGGTCGGCTGAGGTGACTGGAAAGGCATTCCGAACATGAGGTTCGGCTGCCGGAGCCACCACCGGAGAGACGAGATCAGCGGCTCGGAGACGCGCAGTAGGTCTGCTAGGCTGCCTGTGGCTTGACGCCACTTTTGGCGGAGACACCATTGAGCAGACCGCATATTCAGGCGGGCATTGGGGGTCACATGGACGGTGGAAGCCATATGGCCGAGTAGTCTCAGGAAGTGCCTGGCGGAGACCAGGGGCTGGCTGCGAAAACGGTCGGCTAGGTCCATGAGCCGTTGAGCCCTGTCGAGCGGTAGGTACGCTCGTGCCTGAGGAGTGTGCAGCCTTGCGCCGATGAACTCGAGATCCTGTGAGGGGAGCAAAGTGGACTTTGCGAAGTTTATAACAAAGCCCAAGTGCTGCAGAAGAGTCACCGTGCGGCGCGTGGCGTTGGTGACCTCCCGAGCGGACGCTGCCCTGATGAGCCAGTCGTCGAGGTACGGAAAGACATAGAGGCCGTGAAGCCGGAGATGGGCCGCCACGACCGCGAGACATTTTGTGAAGACTCGCGGTGCGGAGGACAGGCCAAAGGGCAGAACCCTGTACTGGTAATGATTTCCTGCCACCACAAACCTTAGGTATTGGCGGTGGCTTGGGTGGATGAGGATGTGCGTGTAGGCATCCTTTAGATCCAAGGAGCATAGCCAATCTCCCTGCTGGAGGTAGGGCAGAAGGATTCCAAGGGTAAGCATTTTGAACTTCTCCCGCACAAGGAACTTGTTGAGGTTGCGCAAGTCCAGGATGGGTCTGAGGCCCCCTGTTCTCTTTGGTATCAGAAAATACCTTGAATAAAAACCTTGACCTCTCAGGTGGTGTGGCACCGGTTCCACCGCCTGTTCCTGCAGAAGACCTGCTAACTCCTGAAGGAGCAACTCCCTGTGCAGAGGGGGTCGCGGAGGTTCCCCCGGAAAATAGGAGGGAGGGACCTGATGGAAGTGGAGAAGATAGCCTTCTCGCACGACCTGAAGCACCCAGGCATCTGCGGTGATGCTGGACCACCTGTGGGCGAAGTGAACCAGCCGGCCTCCGGTGCTGGGAGGAACCAGCGGGGGGGGAGAGGCTATGCTTAGTGAGTCAAAAGCCCCCACCCTGCTGAGCAGGGGCTGGTGGTGCAGGCTTGGGGGCTTGCTGCCTACGGGACCCGTTACCCCGTCCCTTGGCCTGCTGGCCCTGTTGGGGAGCTGCAGGGGCCTGATAATGGGGGTATTGTTTGTAGGCAGTCGTCTTCCTCGGGTAAAAGGGACTTTTTCCCCGAGCCCTTCTTTTTCTGGGAAGGGGCGGAGGTCTTCCTAGAAAGCCTGGTCCTGGTGAGAGTTTGTCTCAATTTGCGCAGCCTTTTCCGCCATGGGCTTGCCAAAGAGGTTTTCGCCTCGGCAGGGGACATCGACCAACTTGTCCTGCACCCAGGGCTCAAGGTCTGACGACTGAAGCCAAGCCTGTCGGCGGGCACCGATGCCGGCTGCGGCCACTCGAGCCGATGCTTCAAAGCCATCATAGGCTGCTCGGGACATGAACTTTGAGCATTCCCGAATGCCAGTGGACAAGGCTAGGAACCTCCGCAAGGGTTCCTCGGACAGACCAGCGGAGAATCCGGCTAGCTCTTTAGCCAGATCCCGGAGATACATGCCCATGTATAGCTGGTAAGTCTGGACACGACATGCGAGCATAGAGCCCTGGAAGCACTTCTTGCCAAGGCCATCCAGGTTACGGGCCTCCCTTCCAGGAGGCACCGAGGAGTGCATCTTCTGGCTCTTAAGACGATGCATGACCGATTCCACTACCATGGAATGGTGTGGCAGCTGTGCCTTTTGAAAGCCAGGGCTCTTGCGGACTCGATAGATAGAATCGACCCGCTTGCTCAGGACCGGCGAGGAGGCCGGACTCTCCCACATGCGGAAGAGTAGTCGTTCCAGCATAGGAGGAACCGGCACAGTAAAGTGTTCCCTCGCGGGAGAGTCATACTGGAGGGCGTCGAGCTCTTCGGCTCGAGGCTCCTCCTCGGGATCCGCAGGGAAGGCCAAAGCCTTGGCCATATCCCTAACGAAGTCCGAGAACCGGGCATCCTCCGGGGGGGACTGCTTCCGAGGCTCGGACTCCGGTGAGTCCGATGGGACACACCAAGTCCGGAAAGAATCAGGTGACTCTTCCTCCTCAGACTCCCAGACCGACTCCAACGAGGACTCGGTGGGGTCGGCCCGGGCAGGGTGCGGCGCCAGCCGCCCCGACGCCGAGGGAGTCGGCGTCGGCGACCTCGGTCCCGAACGGGAGGCCGAGGGTGACCTCGACCGAGGATCGACTCGAGTTCTCATCCACTCGAGGATCGGCTCGGTCTCCGGGGTCGACTTGGACGTCGACGTCCCGGCGGTCGGGGCAGCGGCGCCAGCGAAGCCAGCGAGCAGTGCCCTCTGCTGGTCCATGAAGGCAGACAGTCTGCTCTCCAAGGCCGTCAAGCTGAGTCCGAGCTCAGGTGACCCAGCAGCCCCCGACTCGGGCCCCGACGGCGTCGGGCCCGACGTCGGCTGTCGCGGAGGCGAGTCCAGAAGGACCACAGGACTTACCCGGGCAGGCATCTCCGACTCCAGGCGAGGTCGCTTCGGGATGTGTTCCTTCTCCAAGGACCCGGGGCGGCTGTCGGGGCTATGCGACCTGGCCCTCGCGGAACCAGGAGCGTCCACCGACGCCGCCCTCGCAGGTTTCACCTTCCGACGATGGTCCCCGGAGGGAGAACCCCGGTCGGAGGAACTCCGGCGACGGTCCGAGCTGGAGCCTTTTGACGCGGAGGCCTCCGACGAGGTCCGGGTACGGCTGGGGTCAGCGAAGATTCTCTCACGCTGATGCCGCCGACTTCTCAACGCCTTTGAGGACATTTTGCTGCAGGGCCCACAGACCAGTTCCTCATGATCCGGGCCCAGGCAGCGGAGGCAAAAGTCGTGTGTGTCGGTTAGTGACATATTTCGGTCACACCGACCACACCGCTTAAACCCACTGGCAGCCATCGGGGGAAAAAGGGCCCCTGCGAGGTCAAAGGACCGGGCTGCCAGGGAAACCGAAAACGAAAGCTGACTAAGTCAGAAAAAACCGAAAAAAGTAAGAGGACTCGTGACCGGCGTCGCGAGTCCGGGCGGGAAAAAGATCGGCGTCGAACCGAAGGAAAAAAGGATAAAATAAAGAAGAAAATCAACTTTTTCGCGGGGACAAGACGGGGACGTCTGTAGGGCTCCGCGGAAAAAGAAGACTGGCTAAGATGGCACCCTCGGGCGGGAAGACGACCGCGCATGCGCGCTGCAATTCCCAAAGGCTTTCTTTGAAAGCTGGGGAAAATTGCTCCGCGAGGGCTCCGTCGGCGCCGACGTCACCCATAAGTGAGGACTGACTTCCTGCTTGGTCCTGGAGAACTTTAGGGATTAGGGATGTCGAAAGCTTGCTGAAAAAGGTGAGTTTTGAGTGAGCTTTAGAAGCGTTGGAAAGGCAATTTGATACGAAGGGCAAGGGGGAGAGAGTTCCAGAGTGCAGGGGCTAGGAAGAAGGCAGAATGACGTGTAGATTCCAAATGAGCTGAGGAGGGGGAGGGAAGGAAGAGGCGATTACCATGTTTTGAGCGGAGGAGACGAGGAGAAGGTTGCAGGCGGATGGAGTCAGCTAAATATTGGGGAGAACCAGTATGTAGCGCTTTATGGGTGAGAATGAGAATTTTATAAATGAAACGAAAGTGGAGTGGAAGCCAGTGCAAACGTAAGAGGAGAGGAGTGATGTGATCTCGGGCAAAGGAGTGGGTAAGCAGGCGTGCGGCTGTGTTTTGGACTAGCTGGAGACGCCGGAGTTGATATCATGGGAGACCTGCTAGGATGGTGCTACAATAGTCCAGCCTTGAGAGAACAAGTGAAATGACCAGTGAGGTAAGGGAAGAAGAGGGGAGGAAGGGACAAACAGCACGAATCTGGCATAGGAAGAAGAATGAACGACGGATAAGCAAAGAGATATGGTGGTGAAAGGAGAGGGAGGAATCAAGGGTAACCCCAAGGTAGCGAAGGGAGGAGACCAGAGGAATAGGGTTCCATGAGAACAAAGCCGCTGGACTCGATGAAGGAAAACCTTGCTCTTCATTTGGCAGCTGTACAGAGGTGAACTGGGGCCTCGGCCCTTCCTGGCTCCCTCTGAAGCTGGACTGCAAACGATTGGGACTCGGGAGACGAATGCAGCATGTTGGCGCAGGGCCCCCTGAAGTGCAGGGCCCTGTGCAAACAACATTTCCGTACAATGGACAGACCAGCCCTGCTGCTGCAGGCACCCCTCTTTATTCATTTATTTGCCTGAACTTTTATACCGCTTTTCACCAAGGTCAAAGTGGTGTACATAGAACAGGTTAAACAACATTTACATGGAACAATAACTTTATTCAATAAGGATTAAAGAACAGAGAATTTTTACAATGAGTTTAGGCATGGGCTTATCACCTTTAACTATATACAGTGGGCCTCATTCCACTGTGGATGTCCCGGCCCACTGTGCACCTGGTCGAAACTGGACGCACAGAGGTAGACTGAATTCTAATCCCATGGCGATCAGAATCACATCTAGGCCTGTACGTGCAGGCCGGGACCCAATTTCAGTCGGCCTGCACGTACAGGCCTCTGCCCGGCTAATTCAGTCAAGGCTTCTGAATGGAGCCGCGGCGCCATGGCACCTGTTTTTTCATTCCCCACAACCCAACCCTCGATCTGGCCTCCCAGGGCCAGGCTCAGGCTGTGGGGAATCCCCTGCACCCTCTCCTACCTCTTCCGCCGCCCGTGTCTGCCATCCCCCGCCATCTAGGGAACTTATTCCACCTCAGAGGTGGAATAAGTTCCCCATTCAGTTTGCCGGCCCCGGATGTACAGGGCTGACATCAAAATTGGTCCTGTACGTCCGGGCTGCAGACCGTCCTAACTCCACCTCTGCACCGCCCTTTTCCACCCCCATCTAGCCTCCCCTTACAAACACCTTGTTCGTTTGAGGAGGTTAGTTGGGGACGGCAGAGGGAACTGAATAGCAGGGATGCACATCCCAATGGGACGCTATTCGCAGCTCAGAATGACCCTGAGTGTGTTCTTCGTAGTGGGGGAGGTTTTAGGGGGGGGTTAGGAGGAGGTGGGCCGAAGTGGAGGGTGAACAGGTGGGTTTTGAGGAGTTTGCAGAAGATGCTGAGGTCTGTGGTGTGTCTTATGGAGTCGAGGAGGGAGTTCCAGGATGTGGGGCCAACAGTGGCGGCAATTGTCCCTGAAACCACAACGTAGAACTTACCATCCATCTTCAGGCCTGTATCGCAGTTTCTTTCTGCCCAATCTGCGGCTTCTTCCACAGACACCAGTCCTTGCACGAGCCCTACTTCCTGAACAACCAGCGAGGGGGTAGAACTGCTCCATAATGTTCTTAAATGTCTCGTACATATACCACTCTGTGGGTCATGTTTACTAAAGGGTGTGCCAGTAGCATACCTTTGATTCACAGAACTAGCATTGAGGCCCACACTAACTTTAGGGGGCATGTGTGTCTGTCTCCCTGCTGTTAGTGCATTATTAACGTGTGGCACCATGCTAACCAGCATGCAGGTGCACTTAATAGCATCTACTGAGGTAGTGTTAACTGCACCCAGGCTAAAAGCAACAGGCACAGTAAGCACACACCCAAAATGCCCACACAAAACCATGAAGCGCTGATATCATCCTCGTTCTACCCCTAAGATACCCAATCCCCACCTAATAACATGCTCAGTGTTAGCATGGGTTTTCTAGTGCAGGGCCTCGTGCTGTTAGCATGTCTCAGGGCATGGCAAACACCACACTAACTATTAGCACATGTTAATAAACATGCCCCTGTGTGCCTTAACTCCTCTAGATCTGTCACTAGCATCCAGGGATCAGTTATTCTTTGAGAACTGAGAGCTCTTTCTTCTGGGTATGCACATATGTCCCGCCTATGAGAGGCAGATAATTGACTATGTGGCACTTAGTGAAGAAGACTGGATAGCCTCCATCCCACTGCTGAACTTCCATTTGTGTCTTGTTGTTTTTAAGTTAAAGTTATTTAAATAGTAGAGATACTTAATCCACTGAATTTAAATGTATTAGGTCTATTTTATCTTAATCCGATCTGCAATAGGAATAAAATGAATCATTTGTTAGGGTAAGGGTTAATTATACACTTGCTGAAAAAAATCACTAATTGACTTATGAAAAATTACTCTTATGCTTCTACACAGCAAGAGCTAAATAGCTATTATACTAATGCATCCAAGAAGGTAGGGAGCATGGAGTAGCAGTTATAGCTCCAAATAATAGGCACTGAGATAATCCACACAGAGCAGCAGTTACAAATCTAAGCAATTCATTGGGCAGATTTGATCAAAATTTCAGCCTTTATCTGCCATTATCTACTATGTTACTGAACTAACAGTCTAGAAGGCTCATTTTAGACACTCCAGGATGGGATGTGCGCAATTCCCCTGTATTTTGCAAAAGGCTCTGCTAGGAAAACGTTGTCAAATACAAGGGTATTTGCTGGCACATCCAGAGGAAGCAGCATTTTTTAAAAAGCTGTATATGGGGAAACACAGAGTGTCCTAATCTTTCTAATGTGAACTGTTGCAGCTTTTTAAAATCATTGTTCCTGAGCGGTCCTCCAGTTTGGTCCAGTCTCCTAGCTGCAGGAGGAGGTGCACTACCCGGATGTAGAGGACTAATCAACTCTTCAATATCATAGTATGTATATAGCTGGAGCTCCCATCAGCCCCCCAGTGTGTCCAGTCTCCTTGCAGCAGGAGAACGTGTGAGCCTGGCAGGGCTCACTTAGGGCTAGAATTAGGATTTCTGAGGGTTATTTATTTTTATCTTATTTCTCTTTATTTTTCTTTCTCAGCAGACTGTAGCTTTAAAAAAAAAAAAACGCGCCTGAGGAGCCGAGCGGTCACTGCCCTTCCCCCCCCCCCCCTCTATTTCTGCTGATGGTTCAGAGCAAGCAGTACCTTTGATCGATCCCCCTGGACGGAACGGGGGAGAGATCGCCTGGTCGCAGCACCTGTCTCTGGTCAACGAGTTTGGCCTGGAGCCTTGGCGACAGCGGGGAAAGCTGCAGGGGGGGGGGGGGCTCAGTTCTCGGCTTTGTCAGGCAGCAGGGAAATCTGCAGCGCACAGTTCAAGCTTCGAGCGAGGCAGCTGGTTCTTAATGCGCAGTTGGACGGGGTAAGTGGATCCTTCTCCGTTTTTTGTGCGAGCAGGCACCCCTTGCCGTTCCGACACGCGGCGATCTTATTTCTTTATTTGGGGGTTGTTTTGGCGCCTTTTTCTCCGACGCGCGTCTGCTGTGGCGGCCGTGTTTGTGGCTATTTTCCTTTTTGTTTTTTGATTTCAGACGTCGACACGAGGGTTCTGCAAGGGGAAAGCCTTGGCGTTTTTTAGGGCAAACTCAGCAGTTTTTGTGGAAGTGTGTTCAGCTAACTTAAAAAAAAAAAAAAAAAACCTAACTTAAAATTCTCTTCCCTTGCTGGACGGGTCTGGATCAGGCAGACAGTCTCTTTCTTCTAGGGAGTGCAGAAGACCACTTTAATGGCGACGAGACCGCAGTGCGTGGTCTGCGGTTCTCGCAAGACTTCGTTCTCTGCTGCAGGTTTTTGCAAACGCTGCGCTGCTGTCTCCCCTGATATTGCACAGCAGATGGCAGACAAGCCACAACCAGATCCCTTGGAGCCTGTGTTACCTACTGAGGGGGATTCTTCTACTCTTGTGTCTCCAGCTCCAGCTGTTTCTAGGGCCCCAGGATCTAGTCTGCCGGAGGAAGAGGCAGGATCTTCTTCTTCCTTGACAGATTTTTCCCCGGACTTTGTGCTGATGATGCACCAGGCCTTCAAATTGGGGCGCTTAGGTAGGGTACCAGAGTCCTTCACCGCTCAGGCGGCCCTACCGCCCTTCACGTCAGAGGCTGCTGGTCGGCCCCTCGCCAAGCCAGCTAAAAGGTTCCGGACCTTGGAGATATCTCAGGACGATATGGAGTGGCAGGAAACGGATGTTGAGGGGGAGCCGGAGGACTTTGTTGAAGACCTCGAGGAAGGGGAGATTCCTGAGCCTGAAGATCAGGCAAGGATTATCCGTGTTTTTAGAAAGGAGGAACTGGTACCCCTAATTACGGAAACACTTCAAACCCTCAATCTCGCTGCGGCGCACCCGGTTGAAGGTGAGGAGTTGGAAGATCCCCTGATTCAGGCAGTGCGAGAATCTCAAGTGGTGTTCCCCATTCATAGAGTGGTAGAGCAGATGATTCAAGCTGAGTGGGATCAGCCCGAGGCTGGCTTGAAAGGTATTCGGACGATGAACCGCCTCTATCCATTAGCTCTCAAGGACAAGGAGAGGTTTAAGTTGCCTCGGGTGGATGCCGCGGTGTCGGCCGTAACCAAGAGAACAACGATCCTGGTTGAGGGGAGTGCGGCCTTAAAAGACACGCAGGACAGGAAGGTAGACGGGTTGCTGAAACAGGCTTTTGAGACTAATGCCTTGTCTTTGCAGGCGTCTATTTGTGGAGCCTGGGTGGCTAGGGCCTGCTTGCGGTGGGCGCAACACTTGCGTCAGGACCCTCATTTGGATCAGCAAGGTTTGCTCGAGGTGACACGATTGGAGTCTGGTTCGGCTTATTTAGCAGATGTGCATTATGATTTGATCAGGACCTTAGCAAATAGTATGGCGTCCTTGGTGGCAGCGCGGAGATCCATCTGGTTGCGGAATTGGGCGGCTGACGGTTCTTCCAAATCCCGTCTCAGCAAACTTCCCTTCAAAGGCAGGTTGTTGTTTGGAGATGACCTAGATAAATTGGTAAAGGAACTTGGAGAATCTAAAGGCGGTAGATTACCGGAAGATAAGCCTAGGCCAGGCAGGAGTTTGCCGAGTACCCGGGGTCAGCTTAGGGACTTCAGGAGGTTTCGACCTACCCGACCTTGGGGTACGCAATATGGTAGATTTGGATCAAGGTTCCAGACTTTTTGTGGGTTTCGAGGGGCCGGCAGAGGTTTTTCAGCTGCGCCCTCGTCAGCGTCCACTTCCTTTAATCGCAAGCCACAATGAAGTGAGGTGGACCCCGGAGGGAACCCAAGTTATCGGGGGTCGTCTTCGGAACTTTCTTTCCTCTTGGGTCCAGGTAACCTCAGACCAGTGGGTGCTCGAGATAGTCAGAGAAGGTTATGCGCTGGAGTTTGCCTATCCGCCTCGGGACTCATTCGTTCTATCCCCCAGCAAGGGGCAGCAGAAAGAATTGGCAATTCGTTCGACGCTGGAGCGACTACTAGCATTAGGGGCGGTCGCTCCTGTTCCAGAGTCCGAGCGCAGGGTGGGGCGTTACTCCATTTATTTCGTGGTGCCAAAGAAGGACGGGTCTCTTCGTCCTATTTTAGATCTCAAAGGTGTGAATCGTTGCCTTCGGGTGCCGCATTTTCGCATGGAGACCCTAAAGTCCGTCATAGTGGCGGTGCGCCAAGGGGAGTTTTTAACTTCCCTGGACCTTTCCGAGGCCTATCTTCATATTCCCATCAGGGCGGTCCATCAAAAGTATCTGCGGTTCGCCTTTCTGTGGGGGCATTACCAGTTTCAAGCTTTGCCTTTCGGACTAGCTACAGCTCCTCGCACCTTCACCAAGGTTATGGTGGTAGTCGCGGCGGCTTTGAGAAAAGAAGGGATTCTCGTTCATCCTTATCTCGACGACTGGTTGATTTGGGCAAAATCCGAGAGAGAGAGTTTGCAGGTTACGGACAGAGTAGTTCACTTTCTGCAGAGCCTCGGATGGGTGGTCAATGCCAAAAAGAGTCGCTTAGTGCCTACTCAGTTCCTCGAGTATCTGGGGGTATGCTTCGACACGGCGAGGGGCTCTGTGAGTTTACACTACGCCGAGCGCGTGCCTTGCGTCGTCTCGTGCGGACCTTTTTGACGTTCCCCGCTCCGTCCGCGTGGTGGTATCTGCGGCTGCTGGGAACGATGGCAGCTACCCTGGAAGTGGTTCCATGGGCCAGGTTTCATATGCGTCCACTTCAGCAGGCCCTTCTACGTCGTTGGTTGAATCAGTCGGATTCGCTGAATCGGAGATTGCCCTGCCCGAGGTGCGTTCGGCGGGCTTTGCAGTGGTGGCTTTGCCCGGTCCCTGCGGGCGGGACTGCCCTTGGAACAGCCGGTGTGGTTACCTTTTAATGATGGATGCAAGCCTAGTAGGCTGGGGGGCTCATTGTCAAGACCGGTACGCGCAAGGGACGTGGTCAGCCCAGGAGGCCTTGTGGTCGATCAACCGGCTCGAGCTGCGAGCAGTGAGACTGGCGCTGCAGACCTTCGAGGAGTCAGTAATGAATCGAGCGGTGCGAGTTCTTTCGGACAACTTGGCTGCGGTGGCATACATCAACCGACAAGGAGGCACTGGCAGTGTGGCCATGGAAGAGGAAGCGGAGGCGCTCTTCGAGTGGGCGTAAGTTTGTCTCCTGGCCATTTCGGCGGCGCACGTTGCAGGAAAAGAAAATGTGATGGCGGATTTTCTCAGCCGGGTGCAGGTGGAGGCTGGAGAGTGGGAGTTGCACCCGCAGGTTTATGCGCAGATAGTTCACCGATGGGGACCACCGATCATGGACCTCATGGCAACCTTCCAGTCGGCGAAGACAAGTCGATTCTTCAGCAGACACCCTCATCCAGCCGTGGCCCCAGTACAGTCTTCTGTATGTCTTCCCGCCATGGGCGTTGATCGGCAGAGTGGTCCAGCGCATAGAAGCGCACCGCGGAAAGGTGTTGGTAGCTCCGGATTGGCCCAGGCGACCTTGGTATGCAGATCTGGTTCGGCTTCTCGGCAGCGTTCCGTGGAAGCTTCCTCTTTTAGCAGACCTGCTGCTGCAGGGTCCGCTGCGCATGCCTCAACTGGATCGATTCTCGCTTACGGTATGGCCATTGAGAGGGCTAGGTTGAGAGGGAAAGGTTATTCTCCGGAGGTTATTGCTACCCTACTTCGAGCTAGAAAGTCTTCCACTTCGCTTACGTATGTTCGGATTTGGCGAATCTTTGAGGATTGGTGCTCTAGGAATCTTATTCGGGTGGCGACAGCTTCGGTTGCCGTAATCCTCAGTTTCTTGCAGGACGGTTTTGACAAGGGTCTCGCAGCTAGCTCCCTGAAGGTTCAGTTGGCGGCCCTCGTGTGTTACAGAGGCAAAGTTCAAGACGTGTCCCTTGGAGAGCACCCGGATGTCCAACGTTTTCTTAAGGCCTGTTTCAACTGCGTCCTTCCCGCCGAGTGACCATTCCCCCTTGGGATTTGAATCTGGTGTTGCAGGCTCTGGTTCAGAAGCCCTTTGAGCCTCTGGGCAAAGCCTCGATTAAGGACTTAACTCTAAAGACGGTTTTTCTTGTAGCCATTTCTTCGGCACGGCGAATTTCGGAGCTCTAAGCACTATCTTGTAGGGCTCCCTTCTTGGTGTTTTCTAAGGATAGAGTAGTGCTCAGACCCGTGCCCTCCTTTCTTCCAAAGGTGGTTTCTCCATTTCATTTGAATCAGTCTGTTGTCTTGCCAGCTTTTACTTCAGAGACAATTAGTGCTTCGGACGCCGGGCTACTCCGGCTTGATGTGCGTCAAATTTTGCGTCAATATCTCAAAGTCTCTGAGGCATTCCATAAGTCAGATCGCTTGTTTGTACTATACGGTGGTGTTCGAAAAGGGGAAGCGGCGGCGAAATCTTCCATTTCTCAGTGGATTAAGGAAGCGATTGCTTCGGCATATATTTTGCAGGGCTGTTCGGTTCCCTTGGGCTTGCGAGCCCATTCTACTAGAGCACAAGCGACGTCATGGGCGGAGCATGGTCTTGTCCCGCCACTGGAAATTTGCAGGGCGGTGACTTGGTCTTCCCTTCATGCTTTCAGTCGGCATTATTGTTTGGATGTAGCGGCGTCACGGGATTCTTCTTTTGGGTCGGTGGTCTTGCGCGCCGGTTGGAAGGGCCCCGCCCGTTGAGAACTGCTTTGTTATATCCCGGATGTAGAGGACTAAACTGGAGGACCGCTCAGGAAATGGAAATTACACTTACCTGGTAATTGTAGTTCCTGAAGGGTCCAGTTTAGTCCTCAGTCCCTCCCTGAAAACAAATAAGCTTATTTGGACTGTATGGCGCGCTATTTCGGGAGGAGTCAGAGTTGGGTAAGTATGCTTTTTCAAATACTTTTCTTTTTTGTGTGTAAGACAAACGAAAACCCTGTTGATAAGGGCCTTTGGTTGCTTATGCTTGCTGCTCTGTCTGTCAATGAGTTCCAGTCAGGGGGCGGAAGCAAGGTGCAGGGTTCGGACTCTCTCGTTTGGGGAGGGGGTCAATTTGTGTTTCGGGGGAATAAGGCTAGTTATTGTTAAATACTTCTGTTAATGTGTTCTTTCTCTGAGTCTGCTTTGTTACTAGTTCACTGGGGGGCTGATGGGAGCTCCAGCTGTATACATACTATGATATTGAAGAGTTGATTGGTCCAGTCTCCTAGCTGCAGGAGGAGGTGCACTACCCGGATGTAGAGGACTAAACTGGACCCTTCAGGGACTACAATTACCAGGTAAGTGTAATTTCCATTTGCTGATATTTAAAAAAACCAAAAAACCAAACCAAAACTCTACTACACTCATCTAATCCCCCTCAACAGCTAAGAAACCCCAACTCTCCCACATCCCCCCCACCCCCACCACAGCACAGAAACCTCTACTTCCTCAATCCTCCCTTCAGATCTTCTTCAGAGAGGAAAAAGACCATCTACCATCTGCTGGAGACAACAGCACAGAAACCTCAAGCCCATTCCCTGAAGTCTCCCAGAACAAGGTACACCCCAGCCCCACCAATCCCATTACCAGCACCTACCAAGGTGTTCTCCAGATCCTCTTGCTCTGTTGGTGAAAGGTTAAAAATGGCATTGGTTGACCTCTAGCAGTATTCTTTCAGTACTATTGCTGGGGTCAAGCTGCCAATCTAAAATAAAAGCCTATATATGAAAATATGTGACTCAGGTGGGTGGGAGAAGGAGTAGGAAAATCTGACTTAATTCCGATTTTTCCAGTCTGTGTGATGGCAATACCTCAGAATCTAAAGTTTCCAATTGGACTCTGACTATACACCTATTTTTATCTCAATGTCAAATGTTTCATGACATTTCTTACCTTATACCATTTTTAAAGTTTCTTGTTCATTCACAGCATTTTTCTTACTCATTATCATGATCTCTCTTAAGCAAATTAAGTTATACTACTAAATATAATATATTGATGAAGAAAGATGAAATAATGTGACTGTTTTTCCTCATTACCTTATTCTGGAGATTGATAGGCTGTACAAATGAATATGCTGAATAATTTCATCAATTAGTTTGTCGGTCATAGCATCAAAATCTGCAAAGGTATCACTCTGGCAAAGAGAAACATTAGTGGTGCATAGTGAATGAGATAATAGTGTTGTCAGTATGCTCATTCAGGCAAATATCAGATAACACCTTCATTATAAAACATAGTTACTCACCTGTAAAGCACAGTTACTTACCTGTAACAGGTGATCTGTGGGAACAGCAGGAATATGTCTTCACATATGGGTACGTCGGTACCGACGGAGTCTGCACGGGAACACTTCCCAGCGTCCAATCAAAGAGCTTTTGGAAGCATCCCACCACGCCTGCGTGCTGCCTTCCTGCCTTTCCCAACTGCCTCTCCTCAGTTAAGTTTTAAAGCTGAGACAAAGAGAGAGAGAGAGAGAGGAAAGGAAAGATAGATAGAGATACAACTCCTGGGGAGGTGGGCGGATTGTGAAGACTTATTCCTGCTGTTCCCAGAGATCACCTGTTACAGGTAAGTAACTGTGCTATCTCCAGGAACAAGCAGGAATGAGTCTTCACATATGGGGACTCCCAAGCTGAGATGCCTGGAGTCCGAGCATTTCATAGGTTGGAACATGCTATCCCCCACAACACCAGGCATCCTGAGGATGGAGGGTAGGAGTTGAAGAAAGAAGATGCTGTGGAACAGCTAACCTAGCACAGGACTGCAGATAAGGAGTCCATGTGTGGATAATGATTGTCATCAATGATATTGCAAAGAATATTGCAATATGGACCTCCGCTAACAGGATTTCATAGAAGTATGGAGGTTCATGGATCTACTGGGAACCCAGTAGAGGAACCGTGAAGAGTACCTCACTGAAAAGTGGAGGTAGTAAACCTGTAGGAAAACAGAGGAGGTCAGAATCCTGAAAGGTAACAGGCACCCCCGGTAGGAAAAACTGGGGTAGTACAAAAACGGTGGGCCTTCAGCAGAAAGCTGTATGGTAAAAACCAAACTCTTTTGGCGGCAGAGTAACTCACTCTTGGGAGCAAAAAGAGAAAGGCTAACTGATTTGGACAAACAGGCACAGTCCTTGTGGGGAGAAAGAGTATGGAAACCCCTTGTATCCCAGAGAGGACAAATGCCTGAGGCGTTAAAGCCTGTGATTAACTGAAGATCCACAATATCTCTCCTAACTGGGGTAAGCTAGGAGAGATATTAGGTACGGAGAGCTTCAGAGGTACCTAAACCCTTAGGTTATGGTATAAAAATTGTTGACTACCACAGGAGTGGTTGTGTGTGTAGAATCCCAAACCTGCTGAATAGCAGAGGTATGGGTAAAACCCCTCTGTCAGAAACAGATAGCTATATGAGCATAGACAGTGAGATAAGTATGTGGAGACATATCTATCTATAATAAAATATCTCGATATATATATATATATATATATATATATATATATATATATATATATTGTGATAACGCCCGTGGCGAGGCGACTAGGCGGTTGCCTAGTGGGGAGCGCGGGACGTCACTCTTCTTTGTGTAGTTGTGGTTTTGCTTTGTCAGCAATCCGAATGGAAGAGGAACACAGGACAATTTGTTACTTAAATTGCTTTTATTTATTTCTTTCTGGAACCAACTTTTGGCAAGTGACCTTGCTGAGGCAAATGACCTTGATAAGGCAAATGACCTTGATAAGGCAAATAATATCACAAACTGAAAATATAGGATATTTTCTCCCTTTAGACTTCTCAGCAATATTTCTTCAAGTAGTTACTTCACTCTTGATTACTCTTTTCAGCTTCTTTCATTTACAAAGCAGTGTAACACTTTTTAAATGCACAGTTTTCCAAAAACTTCTGTAAGACAGTTTTTGACCTTTACTCTCAGCTGCTGCAGATTAGGATATCTCTCCTGTGCTGCCTCCTGGTTTAAAACGCTAGCCCTGTTAAGCCTGGCTTCTTCAGAGATACAATTGGCTGCTTTAAACAATGAGGTTCATATGACTTCTTGTCTGCTTTTCAGCTTGGCACATAACAACACCAGCACAGATATCTTCTTAACCTGTTACTCACAGCTTCTTATAAAAGTATTAAACACGGCTTATACAAATCCCACACTCCATGGATTCCGCAGAGGATATTGGAGAGTCTGAGTATGGGTCTACTTCCATTTCTTCTGGGGTACTATAACACTCAGGGCTTGGGGCACGTTCTGGAACGCTATGCTTCACTTCCTTTAAAAGCCTAAGAAGCTTCCCCCATTTTAACTTCTGGGTTCCCCTTTTTACCGGGTCAAAAGCTCTTGCCTTTCTTCCTCTTAGGCACTCCTGTTCAGGACACACACAAATCGCTTTACTGGCAGAAACCCTCTTCCCAACTGGTTTTCTGTACTGCCTAATCACAGACTCAGGACTTGAGCTGTCACTCTCAGAATCAGTCATATACTCTTGACGTTTTCCCCAGCTCCACTCATGCCCACAACCTTTGCACTTGCCTTGGGATTTATGGCTGGTCCCCTTTGAACCTCCAGGTCTTACAGCTTTATGCTGCTGTTCCTTCCCTTGGTTCCTCTGGACTCTTGGCCTCTCCTCCTGGCTTTTAGCATGCAGTTTTCCTTGAGCACGTCCTCTCTCTGTGTTTCTGCTTGTGTCTCTCTTTTTCCTCGTGTCTCTTGCTGTGCCTCTGCTTGTATTCCTCAGCCCTCCTGCCTCTCTCTCTGCCTCTCTCCTCGTTGCCTTCTCTTCGTTGCCTGCCCACTTCCTGAGTGATGCAGCTTAAATATCCTGCAGCTTGTTTCCTTCTCTGGCCCCACCCCCTCTCTGCCTGCACGAGCTCTAGAGGCTGGGTGTGGCTTCAAGCTATCCCTATTAGTGTGTATTCTAGCCTCTTTCCCTGCCTGGGAGCTATGCTGTAGTGAGCCCTTCCCCCGCTCATGAGAAAAAAACTCTTTTTTTCCTAGTTTTAAAAGGCTCAGCTACCTGCGCATCACCACAATATATATATATATATATAGTGAGATATGGAAGGGCATAAAATACACACAAAAGATAAATATGAATATGTAGGCCTAAATATGGGTGTCTGTAATTAAACAGACAGAGATATGCCTACAGCATGGTATTCACATAGGACATGTGGAGAGGAAAGATTCATCTAATAACAAGGAGGTGCAACCTACTTGAGAAGATATATAGAGAATCTATTCCCCCTGGTTATGATCCGCAAGGATGCTAGCTAGTGAAATAACCAGGATGGTTATATGAAAAACAGAGGATAATATCAATCTGTAGCCAGCAAGTCCCAAGTCGTCCAAGACTCTAGCATGGTAAGTAGACAGAAGACAGATAAGGATGAGGTACCATGTTGACCTGCTTAAGGGCAAAAAGTATCATGCGTTCTTACCATGAGGACGAGCTGCAAGGAGAAAGAGCATATCCCTGATTGGGAATGCTATGGACCAAAGCAGGGAATTGGCAACTCCTTAAGCCCTTAGGTAAGAAAAGGCCTATGTCCTTTATGGCAAAAGGAGATAGTAAAAGAAGGGAGAACCTTCTAGTCATGGGAGACATGACTGAAAAGCCTTTTCTAACCATCTAAGATAGCTGTTGGAGAAAAAAAACCCCATACCCTCTAGCAAGGGCCCATAGTGGAAAGCTTCTCTGTAGAATTGCAGAGAGCATGATGCAGGAGGATGAGGAGATAGGACTGGCTGCTAGAGCCAGTATCTCAGCCCACTATGCTGCCAAATCCAGGGGAATGGAGATGGCAGAAATAGAAGACCAATCCAGAAAGCTTGTAGTGGGATAATCTCCAAGATAGATGAAAAACACTGACTTGGAGCCACTACTAAGACCAGATAGAATGTTAGAGGAGGACAAATCTGGTTGTTTGTGGGCAAGAACCAGTGGACCAAACATTAAGGCTCCTGCATAGGCAGCTGCTAGCAAGACAGCAGAAAGCGTAGTTACTCACCTGTAACAGGTGTTCTCCAGGAGCAGCAGGAATCAGTCCTCACTTATGGGTGACGTCGGCGCCGACGGAGCCCTCGCGGAGCAATTTTCCCCAGCTTTCAAAGAAAGCCTTTGGGAATTGCAGCGCGCATGCGCGGTCGACTTCCCGCCCGAAGGTGCCATCTTAGCCAGTCAGATGACATAGCTAAAAAAGACAGCATAAAAATTTGCAAAAAGAACATAAGCAGACGATTGCAACTCCAAGGGGAGGAGGGAGGGTAGTGAGGACTGATTCCTGCTGCTCCTGGAGAACACCTGTTACAGGTGAGTAACTACGCTTTCTCCAGGACCAAGCAGGAAGTCAGTCCTCACTTATGGGACTCCCAAGCTCAAGGCTACCGGAGACCCTAAGCACAAAAATGAGCTCCCTCTAGCTCAGCAGCACAGAAGGATAGAATCTTCGCTGAATTATCACCCACCGGTAGCCCACATCCGGGATGGAGGGTAGGAGTTGCTCAGACCTCAAAGAGATTACGGAGGACTGCCTGTCCGAAAGCACTGTCCCTGCGGGACTCCCTCTCGAGACAGTAATGGACCGCAAAAGTCTGGCTCGAAGACCAAGTAGCGGCCCGGCAGATGTCTGCCAGCGGAACAGAGCGGAGGTAAGCCACTGACGTGGCCTTTGCCCGAACGCAATGAGCCGTGACTCGACTTTCCAAGGCGAGTCCGGCTGCCCCATAAGCCCAAGAGATACAGTCCGCAACCCAGATGGACAGAGTACGCTTGGAGACCGGGAGCCCCAATTTATTGGGGTCAAAAGACACAAAAAGCTGAGCAGCTTTACGGTGCTCCCGCGTACGGTCAAGGTAGAAGTTCAATGCCCTTCTACAGTCCAGGGTATGGAGGACCGTTTCAGCTCGGCTGGAGTGTGGTCTGGGAAAGAAGGTTGGAAGTATCACCTCCTGATTGATGTGAAAAGGGGAGACCACTTTAGGCAGAAATTTTGGGTGAGTCCGTAGGACTACCCTATTCTTGTAGAACCTAGTGTAAGGGGGATCAGACACGAGGGCCTGCAATTCACTTACGCGTCTAGCGGAAGTGAGGGCTATCAAGAACAGTGTTTTCCAAGACAGAAAACGGAGAGAACAGGTAGCCATAGGTTCAAAAGGCGGACAGGTGATCCGCTGCAAAACCACATTCAGGTCCCAGTCAGGCGCTGGCGGGCGCAGAGGTGGTTTAAGTAGAAGAAGACCTCGGAGAAACCTCGCTACAAGAGGGTTGCTGGAAAGAGGTCTGCCGTCCACCGGCACATGATGTGCTGAAAGAGCACTGAGGTGAACTTTGACGGAGTTGGACTTAAGTCCCAGATTAGAGAGGTGTAGCAAGTACTGCAAGACCACCGACACCGGGCAGGAGAAGGGATCCTGAGACTGTTGGGTACACCAGACTGCAAAGCGACGCCATTTAAGGGCGTAGCATTTGCGGGTAGAAGGCCGTCGCGAAGCCAAGACGACCTCCTCCACCTCCGCCGGCAGGAGAAGGGGAGCAAGGACTACCCTCTCAGCAGCCAGGCCATGAGGTTGAGAGACCTGAGGTTGGGGTGCAGTAGGGACCCCTGATCCTGAGTGAGGAGATCCGGTTGTACCCCCAGAGGGAATGGATCCTCCACCGCCAGTTGCAGCAGGAGCGGAAACCACGGCTGCCTGGGCCAGCGAGGGGCCACCAGGATCATGAAGGCTTTGTCTCGGAGAACCTTGAAGAGAGTTCGAGAGACTAGCGGGATGGGAGGGAAAGCGTACAGGAGGCTCCCCGACCATGAGATCAGAAAAGCGTCCGCCGCAACCCGGAGGGGGTGTGGCTGACGAGAGCAGAAGCAAGGGAGTTGCCGGTTGTGAGGACTGGCAAAGAGATCCACCGTGGGGAGGCCCCACTTGAGGAAGAGCTTCTGAACTACCAAGGGATCCAGACGCCACTCGTGCGGCTGGAGGACCCTGCTGAGTTTGTCCGCCAGGCAATTTTCTCGGCCTGGGAGATAAACTGCCTTGAGGAGAATGCCGTGACTGACGGCCCAAGAGCAGAGCTTCTGTGCCTCCCGGCAGAGGAGGAAGGAGCCCGTGCCCCCCTGCTTGTTCACGTAGAACATGGCAACTTGATTGTCCGTCTGGACAAGGACGGACTGGTGAGAAGTCAGGTGGGAGAAGGCCTTGAGAGCCAGGCGGATCGCCCTGAGCTCCAGGAAGTTGATCTGCTGAGCAGATTCCCACGTGGTCCAGAGGCCCTGAGTACGAGCCTCTTGGCAATGTGCTCCCCAGCCCAGGAGGGATGCATCGGTGGTCAGCACCCGGGTCGGCTGAGGTGACTAGAAAGGCATTCCGAATAGGAGGTTCGGCTGCCGGAGCCACCACCGGAGAGACGAGATCAGCTGCCGGCGGAGACACCATTGAGCAGACCGCATATTCAGGCGGGCATTGGGGGTCACATGGACGGTGGAAGCCATATGGCCGAGTAGTCTCAGGAAGACCAGGGGCTGGCTGCGAAAGCGGTCGGCTAGGTCCATGAGCCGCTGAGCCCTGTCGAGCGGGAGGTATGCTCGCGCCTGAGGAGTGTGCAGCCTTGCGCCGATGAACTCGAGATCCTGTGAGGGGAGCAAAGTGGACTTTGCGAAGTTTATAACAAAGCCCAAGTGCTGCAGAAGAGTCACCGTGCGGCGCGTGGCGCTGGTGACCTCCCGAGCGGACGCTGCTCTGATGAGCCAGTCGTCGAGGTACGGAAAGACATAGAGGCCGTGAAGCCGGAGATGGGCCGCCACGACCGCGAGACATTTTGTGAAGACTCGCGGAGCGGAGGACAGGCCAAAGGGCAGTACCCTGTACTGGTAATGATTTCCTGCCACCACAAACCTTAGGTATTGGCGGTGGCTGGGGTGGATGAGGATGTGCGTGTAGGCATCCTTTAGATCCAAGGAGCATAGCCAATCTCCCTGCTGGAGGTAGGGCAGAAGGATTCCAAGGGTAAGCATTTTGAACTTCTCCCGCACAAGGAACTTGTTGAGGTTGCGCAAGTCCAGGATGGGTCTGAGGCCCCCTGTTCTCTTTGGTATCAGAAAATACCTTGAATAGAAGCCTTGACCTCTCAGGTGGTGTGGCACCGGTTCCACCGCCTGATCCTGCAGGAGACCTGCTAACTCCTGAAGGAGCAACTCCCTGTGCAGAGGGGGGCGCGGAGGCTCTCCCGGAAAATAGGAGGGAGGGACCTGATGGAAGTGGAGAAGGTAGCCCTCTCGCACGACCTGAAGCACCCAGGCATCTGCGGTGATGCTGGACCACCTGTGGGCGAAGTGAACCAGCCGGCCTCCGGTGCTGGGAGGAACCAGCGGGGGGGGAGAGGCTATGCTGAACGAGTCAAAAACCCCCACCCTGCTGAGCAGGGGCTGGTGGTGCAGGCTTGGGGGCTTGCTGCCTACGGGACCCGTTACCCCGTCCCTTGGCCTGCTGGCCCTGTTGGGGAGCTGCAGGGGCCTGATAATGGGGGTATTGTTTGTAGGCAGCCGCCTTCCTCGGGTAAAAGGACTTTTTCCCCGAGCCCTTCTTTTTCTGGGAAGGGGCGGAGGTCTTCCTAGAAAGCCTAGTCCTGGTGAGAGTCTCAGTCTCAATTTGTGCAGCCTTTTCCGCCATGGGCTTGCCAAAGAGGTTTTCGCCTCGGCAGGGGACATCGACCAACTTGTCCTGTACCCAGGGCTCAAGGTCAGACGACTGAAGCCAAGCCTGTCGGCGGGCACCGATGCCGGCTGCGGCCACTCGAGCCGAGGCTTCAAAGCCATCATAGGCTGCCCGGGACATGAACTTTGAGCATTCCCGAATGCCAGTGGACAAGGCCAGGAACCTCCGCAAGGGTTCCTCGGACAGACCAGCGGAGAATCCGGCTAGCTCTTTAGCCAGATCCCGGAGATACATGCCCATGTACAGCTGGTAAGTCTGGACACGACAGGCGAGCATAGAGCCCTGGAAGCACTTCTTGCCAAGGCCATCCAGGTTACGGGCCTCCCTTCCAGGAGGCACCGAGGAGTGCATCTTCTGGCTCTTAAGACGATGCATGGCCGATTCCACTACCATGGAATGGTGTGGCAGCTGTGCCTTTTGAAAGCCAGGGCTCTTGCGGACCCGATAGATAGAATCGACCCGCTTGCTCAGGACCGGCGAGGAGGCCGGACTCTCCCACATGCGGAAGAGTAGTCGTTCCAGCATAGGAGGAACCGGCACAGTAAAGTGTTCCCTCGCGGGAGAGTCATACTGGAGGGCGTCGAGCTCTTCGGCTCGAGGCTCCTCCTCGGGATCCGCAGGGAAGGCCAAAGCCTTGGCCATATCCCTAACGAAGTCCGAGAACCGGGCATCCTCCGGGGGGGACTGCTTCCGAGGCTCGGACTCCGGTGAGTCCGATGGGACACACCGAGTCCGGAAAGAATCAGGTGACTCTTCCTCCTCAGACTCCCAGACCGACTCCGACGAGGACTCGGTGGGGTCGGCCCGGGCAGGGTGCGGCGCCAGCCGCCCCGACGCCGAGGGAGTCGGCGTCGGCGACCTCGGTCCCGAACGGGAGGCCGAGGGTGACCTCGACCGAGGATCGACTCGAGTTCTCATCGACTCGAGGATCGGCTCGGTCTCCGGGGTCGACTTGGACGTCGACGTCCCGGCGGTCGGGGCAGCGACGCCAGCGAAGCCAGCGAGCAGTGCCCTCTGCTGGTCCATGAAGGCAGACAGTCTGCTCTCCAAGGCCGTCAACCTGAGTCCGAGCTCAGGTGACCCAGCAGCCCCCGACTCGGGCCCCGACGGCGTCGGGCCCGACGTCGGCTGTCGCGGAGGCGAGTCCAGAAGGACCACAGGACTTACCCGGGTAGGCATCTCCGACTCCAGGCGAGGTCGCTTCGGGACGTGTTCCTTCTCCAAGGACCCGGGGCGGCTGTCGGGGCTATGCGACCTGGCCCTCGCGGAACCAGGAGCGTCCACCGACGCCGCCCTCGCGGGTTTTTCCTTCCGACGATGGTCCCCGGAGGGAGAACCCCGGTCGGAGAAGCTCCGGCGACGGTCCGAGCTGGAGCCTTTCGACACGGAGGCCTCCGACGAGGTCCGGGTACGGCTGGGGTCAGCGAAGATTCTCTCACGCTGATGCCGCCGACTTCTCAACGCCTTTGAGGACAGTTTGCTGCAGGGCCCACAGATCAATTCCTCATGATCCGGGCCCAGGCAGCGGAGGCAAAAGTCGTGTGTGTCGGTTAGTGACATATTTCGGTCACACCGACCACACCGCTTAAACCCACTGGCAGCCATCGGGGGAAAAAGGGCCCCTGCGAGGTCAAAGGACCGGGCTGCCAGGGAAAACGAAAACGAAAGCTGACTAAGTCAGAAAAACCGAAAAAAGTAAGAGGACTCGAGACCGGCGTCTCGAGTCCGGGCGGGAAAACGATCGGCGTCGAACCGAAAGAAAAAAGGATAAAATAAAGAAGAAAATCAACTTTTTCGCGGGGACAAGACGGGGACGTCTCTAGGGCTCCGCGGAAAAAAGAAGACTGGCTAAGATGGCACCTTCGGGCGGGAAGTCGACCGCGCATGCGCGCTGCAATTCCCAAAGGCTTTCTTTGAAAGCTGGGGAAAATTGCTCCGCGAGGGCTCCGTCGGCGCCGACGTCACCCATAAGTGAGGACTGACTTCCTGCTTGGTCCTGGAGAAAGAATATTACTGTTTGAAACCAGAAAGAACAGACAGAACAGGAGTAGAAAATTCTGGACATGTCTGATAAGCTGCCTTAAGTAAATTTGAGACAGGGGAGGAAACTCAGGGAGGAAAACTCCTCACTGGAAGTGACAAACCTAGAGAGGCTGAAGAAAAACCCTCCAGTAAGTAATTCCGCTCTTACAGTGGTAAGAGGGTGAAGAGAATAGAGCTGAAGAAGACTTACCAAGTAGTAAGTCTATAGAAAGTTCCTGTGCCAGCATGTATTTTTCCTATCATTTGATAGTGGTCAGACCTCTTTCTCTGGTAGGAGAAGAGGAGAAACCTGTGACTTATAGGTATGAACATTCTGACAGCTCATAGAAAAAATGGATGTCTTTTGGAAAGAGATCCATGTGTAGGGGTTAGAAAGAGTAATGGATCGCCTCTGAGAAGAAGCAACTGTAGATTCTAACCCCAAGGGTCACAAGCATCTGATGATGACTGATCAGAAACCCTGCAGAGGCCGGGTTTGCTGAGCCTGGTGAGAGGTTGGATTCTTCAGACCAGGACGATGCCTCCCCTGTAGGGGAACATCTGTATGATGGGCAAGTGAGGAATAAAACCTTCTTCTCCTGTGGGAATAAAGTTTGGTAGGACATTTCCTACCTACTGGGACAGAAGAAGGTGTAGAAGAACCCTTAGGAACAGGTAAATCAGTGGACAACTGAGTAACCTGACGTAAAGACTCCTTGTTGAAAAGATTGTCTCCAGTGCAAGGAGTATGTTCCAGTCTGTGCTGTGCCCATTTGTCCAAGTCTGAAGCTTGGAGCCAGGCTCTACGTCGTGCCCCTATAGCTAGAGCAGAAGTCCTGCTAACAGACTCAAAAGAGTCTAGGGAAGCACGAGAGAGAAACCAAGAGATATTCTGGATATGCTTAAGCAGCGAGGAGTAGTCTGTACTCCTGGAAACTGGAAGGAAAGGAGTCAAAGGATGTAATTTCTTTGTGACCTCCTCAAGAGAAAGACTCGTATAAAAAATATATGAGAGAATTCTTGCAGAAAGCATAGATGTCTGGAAGGTTTGACGTCCAAAGGCATCTAGTGTCTTAGACTCACGACCTGGCGGATAAGAAGAGTGCTTTTTCTTACTCTTTATCCGCCTCATTGCTGATTCCACTACTATGGAATGATGAGGAAGTTGAGTCTTTTGAAACCCTGGAGAGGGGGGCACCTGATATAAAAGATCAGTTGCCTGGGAGGTGGGGGTACCCTTGAAGGTGTTTCCCACATTCCTAGAAGGAGATCCTGCAAGGAATGATGCAAAGGAAGCATTATGTTGTCCTTTGCTTTGGTAGAAACAGAGCCTGGTGCAGGATCATGTCCTGGAACAGGAATGGCAAGGGATCTTGCTATATCCAGGAGGAAACTCTGAAAAGAGGGATCCGCAACAGGAATCTCCCTTGGACAGGTTAGATCTAAAGAACTAGCTTGAGCACCCACAGAGTTATCCAAATATATAGGAATAGAAGATCCTGCAGGGTGCAGTGTGGAATGCTTAAGGGATGGTTGCTTGGACTGGTTGTCAGGAGCAGCAACCGTCCTTACCACATTGTCCATGCCAGGTATCGACGCCAAGCTTGGTATAGAATGGAGCGATGCTGTTGAAAAAAGCATGGTAGGAGTTTGCCACGATGCTATTGTGGATACCGGTACTGAAGTCAATACCGGTACCGATGTCGGAGTCGGGCTCGACAAAGACATCGGAATAGTCATCGGTGACACTTCAATCAGTACCGAGGGAACCGAAAACCTCCGGCTGCTATCCTCGGTACCGAGCCACCAGTATCGATCGGTGTCTGTACCAAAACCTATTGGTACCCAGTCTTCCAGACTAGAAATGGATTCCAAACTCGGCATCGAGGGCAAGGAGCCTGAGAAGCAAGCATGGAAGGCACCGACTGTAAGGGTAATGAAGACATCGGTACCGACTTCGGTACCGTGTCCGATACCGGTGAATGAAGGTCTACCAGTGGCAACTCAAGCGGCCTCAGGGGAACCGAGAGTTGTGGATCCGAATCATTGGAACCGAGCCTTCGGTACCGCCGCGAGACGGTACCAAGGTGAGTCGTTACCCAGTCCTCCAAACTGGAGATCGATTCCAGACTCGGCATCGAAGGAAGCGAGGCTGTCTGCACATCAGGAGGGTACCGATGTCGGTGTCAGTATCGGTGTTGGAACCGATAATAGAAAGTCAATCTGGGACATATCCATCGGTCCTGAAGGCACCGAGGAGGCCAGATGACGATCCCTGGTGAGGAGTGTTTCATCCAACACCAGTGCCGATGCAGGGGTATCGGTACCGCTCGAAGCGGATGCCACCACCGTGCACGGCTCAGGTATATTCTGTGGGGGGTGAACCCCAGGAACAACCTGAAACCCCTTATACGCTTTGGAGACTGAAGACTCCCGCCGGGGTTTTGAAGCCAGGAGGCCATTGAGGGCAAAGCCGGAGATGTCTACATGCTGTGCATGAGACGGTACCACTCGAGGACTGGCTAGTCTTAACAGACTGTTTGTTGGTTACCTGATTCAAAGTGGAAGAAGAAGGAGATGGGGCCCCGAAGTTGGAGGGCAACAGTGTATCGAGGGATTCTCAATGTTGAAGATGTCTTCTCACCAAACTGTTGTCAGGACCCAAGCAGGTTAGACACCGACTTCAAGGGTCTAAAAATAAAGTTGTACCGCCACAGTCTGAACATTTCTTAGAGAAAGTGTCTGGCGGTTCCATGAAGGAAAATATAGGGGAGGCCTGAAATGCCTAAGACCCCTTGGGACACTATGAAGAAAAAATATCCTGTTGAAAAGGAAAAATTTACAAGAAAAGAAAAAACACCGGCGGTACCAGTGGTGTCGGGAAGACAGCCGCGACCACAATAAAACTAAAAATAAAAAATAAGAATTTTCTGCGGTGACAGGAGGACGTCCTGCCGACTCCGGAAAAACAAAAACTGAGGAGAGGCAGTTGGGAAAGGCGGGAAGGCAGCACGCAGGCGTGGTGGATGCTTCCAAAAGCTCTTTGATTGGACGCTGGGAAGCGTTCCAGCGCAGACTCCGTCGGTACCGACGTACCCATATGTGAAGACTCATTCCTGCTTGTTCCTGGAGATCAGGTGATCTTCGGGAAGAGCAGGAATCAGTCTTCACATACGGGTATCGTCGGTACCGACGGAGTCCGCACAGGAATGCTTCCCAGCATCCAATAGGTAAGCTTTGGGAGTACTGAATTGCGCCTGTGTGTCTGCCTTCCCAACTCCTCTCCTCAGTTGAGTTTGTAGCTGAGAAAAGAGGAAAAAAATACCCAACAACTCCTAGGGAGGAGGGTGGGTTGTGAAGATTGATTCCTGCTGTACCCAGAGATCACCTGTTACAGGTGAGTAACTATGCTATTTCCAGGATCAAGCAGGAATGCAGTCTTCACATATGGGACTTTTTCTTGCTCTCAGGCAACAGACTGAAAAGACATCTTTGAGGCTAAGGAATGGAGTCAAGAAGGTATGGACACAAAGTGGCCACAGCAGACTCGAGTGCAGCAAGCGGAGCATGAAGCAAGGAGTCAGGTGCCAAAGAAGTGTAATGGTAGGAGTTGTGATTAAGTTCCATAGAGATCCTGAAGAACAACCTGGCCAAAGACAGCATCCCGATGGTAGTCCCTGTGAAGGCAATAATGAGCAACGAAAGTGTGGAGACAGAACGGAGGTTGCCGACTGTGGGTGCCATAGCCCTCACGTTGTGAGCAGTAATGTGACCCTCGAGAGAGAGTCCTGCTTGAGCATAGGCAAAGGAAATGCAGTCGGCAATCCAATTGGACAGTGCATTTCAACACGAAAAGACCTAAATGGCTTGGGTCGAAGGAAATAAATAATTGAGAGGATTTCCTAAAATCCTTGGTCCTGTCCAAGTAGTAAGCAAAAGCGTGCTTGCAATCCAAAGTATGCAACCTTGCCTCAGTTCTGGAGGCATGTGGCCGGGGAAAGAAGACTGGCCGCATTATAGATTGGTTGAGATGAAAAGTTGAGACTACTTTTGGAAGGAAGTCTAGATGAATATGGAAAACCACCTTATCATGGTGGAATCAAGTGTAGGGAGGATCCACCACCAAAGCCTGTAGTTCGCTAATGCAATGAGCTGAGGTGAGGGCAATGAGGAATATGATCTTCCAAGCTAAGTTTCAGAGAAGTGATAGCCAGAGGCTCAAATGGGGCTTTTAGAAACTGTGCTAGGACAACATTGAGGTCCCAAGCCACTGGCGGTGGTTTGATCGGTGGCTTGGAAAACAGAAGACTCTGCATGAATCGTTGTACCAAGGGGTGCGAGGAAATAGGATGCCTATCCAGTGAATTCCCTCACTTGGTTTGCAGCTTGTCATGCTATGAGGGCTTGTGTGCATCAGTGATGCTGAGGGCTAAGCTATTGGAAGTTTAACTACTGGCAGGGTCTCCCAAGATGGACAGGTGCCAGACCAAGACAAACCACCCATCTGGGCAACAGCAGAATGGGACAGTGTTGGCAGCGGAGGATCACATTTCTGTGACAAAGGCAACAACATTAAACTTAAACTGCGCAGAGGAAAAGCCTGGCAATCTACTTCTGTATCTTGTCATGAAAACCCAATGAATAGTCACAACAAAACAAATTGCAATATAGTGCTGGAAGATGAGACCCCCAGGTCAGAAGGCACTCAACTAGCTACTGGGGAGGAGCTGAAGACTTTTCAGAGTAAAGCCAGCATTTATGATGTGGTTGGATCAAAGCCCTCAGGACGTCTGACTGCTGATGTAGCTGTGCATGAAATGAGAGTCAGAAGCCGTAAAGATGTCTTATCTATTGGGACATGGAACATACGAAGTATGAACCAAGGGAAGTTGGAGGTGGTCAAAAATGAAATGGAACATGTACAACTTGATCTGTTGGGTGTCAGCGAACTGAAATGGACTGGAATCAGGCATTTTGCACCAGATGATCACATGGTCTACTATGCTGGAGAAGAAAGACAAAGAAGAAATGGTGTTGCATTTATAATAAAGAGGAAACTTGCAAGAACTGTAATGAAATACAATGCAGTCAATGAACACTTAGGCATTCCTCATAGACGAATAGAGATTATCAACACAGCTATAATTCAAGTATATGCCCCAACAAAAGCTGCAGAAGATGACAGTTATGAGTTCTATGAACAAGTACAAGCTGAAATTGGTAGAATATGCAAACAGGATATCCCGATAGTCATGGATGACTGGAACGCAAATGTTGGCAACAAAGAAGAAGGCAAAGTGATTGGAAAATATGGACTTGGCAACAGAAATGAAGCTGGAGAAAGACTGATAGAATTCTGCAAGGCCAACAATCTATTCATCTCAAACACCTTCTTTCAGCAACACAAGCGATGACTGTACACCTGGATTACACCCAATGGATTGCACAAAAATCAAATTCACTACATCTATGGAAATCAACAATGGAAAAGCTGTATCACACCACAAAGACAAAATCTAGAGCTGACTGTGGTACAGATCACCAACTACTAGTATGCAAACTCAAGCTAAAGTTGAAAAAGAGCAAGCCACTCATGAATGTAGCAAAATATGACCTTGAGAATATACCACTGGCATTTAAAGACTGCCAGTAAAATCAATTTGCTGCTTTAGATACAAATGACAGAGCTCCAGAAGAGTTATGCAATGACATCAAGAAGGTTGTGCTGGAAGAAAGTGAGAAGTCTCTACAAAAGGTGAAAAAGCAAAAACGGTCAAATGGATGACGGAAGAAACTCTAAAAATTGCCCAGAAATGCAGAGAAGGTAAAGCCAGAGGAGAAAGAAAGACAACCGCAGAACTCAACAGAGATTTTCAATGTGCAGCAAGACAGGACAAGGAAAAGTACTACAATGACACATGCAAGGAAAGAGAAGCAGAAACTATTAGAGGAAGAACAAGATCGACTTTCCTAAAGCTACGAGAGTTAAAGAAAAAATTCCAGCCTCAAATTGGAATGTTACAAGATGCTCAAGGTTCTATTTTGAATGATGCTGAGGAGATCAAGAAAAGCTGGAAAGAATATAAACAGTTTTTATATGATAAAGATCAAGTGGACCCACAGCTATTTCAACCTGTACCTTATGATCTTGTACCATTGGTGATGAAAGAAGTTGTTGAAGCAGCATTGAAAGCCTTATCAAAGAACAAAGCACCAGGCATTGATGGCATTCCCATAGAGGTATTACAGCAATCTGATGTAGCTGTTACCATACTTACAAGGCTCTGCCAAGAAATTTGGAAGACAACATCATGGCCTACTGTCTGGAAAAGATCTGCATTTATACCAATACTAAAGAAAGGTGATTCAACTGACTGTGGAAATTATTGCACAATCGCTCTGATCCCATATGCCAGCAAGATTCTACTGAAGATTATTCAACAGAGACTACAAACATACCTGGAACAAGAACTACCTGATGTGCAAACAGGCTTCAGGAAAGGGTGAAGAACGAGAGACATTATCACGGATGTGAGATGGATCCTTGAAATGACTAAAGAATACCAAAAGGATATCTATGTGTGCTTTATCGACTACAGCAAGGCTTTTGACTGTGTAAACCATGAGAAACTCTGGGCCACATTAAGAAGCATGGGTATACCAGAACACCTGATTGTTCTCTTGCACAATCTGTACACTGATCAAGAAGCAACAGTTCAAACGGAACAAGGATAAACAGAATGGTTTAAAATAACCAAAGGTGTATGGCAAGGCTGCATACTTTCCCCCTACCTGTTTAATTTAAATGCAGAACAAGTCATCAGAGAAGCAAGATTGTATGAAGACAACAGAGGAGTGAAGATTGGTGGAAGACTCATCAACAACCTTCGCTATGTTGATACCACATTACTGGCTGAAAGTGAAGATGATCTGAAACATTTATTTCTGACGATCAAGGAACATAGTCTTAAAAACCGCTTTGATTGAAGGATAAGGCGGTATAGAAAACTGGTTAAATAAAATAAATAAATAAATAAAATGGGCCTGCACCTTAATGTAAAGAAGACAAAGATTATGACAACTGGCAAAATCAATAAGTTCATTGCTGAAGGAGAAGAAATTGAAATCTTGGACAACTTTAACCTATTTGGATCAACTACACAGGTACACTAAAAAAATTTTTTTAAACTGCCTCTAATGTTTCGATTGTTTTTTACGTTTTTTGGTGCGCTGAATCCAAATCTGGTAACCAATTTGCTCCATCACGTACAGATGTTTTGCTACATTGGGTTAGCAGTTTGAGGTGAACGTTTCAGATTGAGTGCGATCGAGATAAAAGTTTCTTGGATGAATTCTTTATACTAATTGTTTAGTAGTTATTCAAATAAGAATAAAGAAAATTGTAACAAGGCAGCACATAAGAATAGAGTAATGTCAACAAAACACACTGTGATGGTAGCAAAATTGTCTGCACTTAAAACAGCCACATACATGTGCACAAACATTGAGCATATAAGAGCGAGGTTAGACACAAAGCAAAACAAAGAAATGTGCAAAAAATGTTGTACAGGTATGTATGTAAGAATAGAAAACGCAAACCGCACCATTGCAATACATGAAGACAACCACCCGATGGTGTGAAAATAAAATTTTAATAAATGAGATCCGACACTGTGGTAATAACTAGCAAATTTTTATTTCAAAGTTTAGTAAAAACACGATATTTGTCAACACAGTTTAGATTTTAAAGTCATTCTTGGGTCAATCAATCTCCTGGTGGGCCCGTTTCTTCTTCCCCCGAATGCTTCTCTGGGTGCGCTGCTTGGCGTATTTTTCATCTGGGGTTTCCCGCAGCAGCAACCAGCAGAAATCAGCCATCATAGTGGTGTTCCATCTTCCTTGGTACCTTCTCTCTGCGTCCTTGATGTCCTGGTGAAACCTTTCATCTTGTTCTTCACTGTACGCCCCCAAGTTTTCGGGAAAGTAGTTCACATGGGAGTGCAAGAAATGGACTTTCAGGCTCATGTTACAGCCTTGTTCTTTGAAGGCATTGAGCATCCTGGCAACAATATCCTTATAGTTCTCATCCCACCTGTTCCCCAAGAATTTGAGAACAACATCCTTGAAGGAATCCCAGGCTTCTTTTTCCTTCTCAGACATCGTTTCAGCGAATGCTCCATCTGAAATGAGTTTCCTTATATCAGGGCCAACAAACACTCCTTCCTTTAGCTTTGCTTCAGAAAGTCGGGGGAACTTTGAGCAAAGGTACCGAAAGCACTCACCATCTTTTGGAAGGGACTTGATGAATTTCTTAATGAGACCCAACTTAATGTGGAGAGGTGGTAATAGAATTTTATCACGAGGTACCAAGCTCTCATGAAGAACATTTTTCTCACCGGGTCTCAAATACTCCCGAATTGGCCAGTCTTTTTTCCCCCAGTGTAGGTCGCGGGCCCGGCTATCCTACAAGCAAAGGAAGCAGGGATATTTGGTGAAACCGGATTGCTGCCCTAATAGCATGGATAGAATTTTAAAGTCTCCACAAATCATCCACTTATGCTCATCATAACGAATCTTCTGAAGAATCAGGGCCAAATTCTCGTATTTTTCTTGGAGAATAACAGAGTGAGCAATAGGAACTGAAGCGAATGTGTTGCCATTATGAAGAAGAACACCTTTTATGCTGTCTTTTGACGAATCAATGAACAGCCGCCATTCAGCAGGATCATACTTGAGTTTAAACTTTTCCATCACTCCGTATATATCGTTGCAAAATACCAAATCTTCCTCTTTGCTGAAATACTTCAAAAATTGTGTCTCGCGGTTGCGGTACCAATAAAAAGTTGTTCCTGGTGACAATAGATTTTTCTGTTTAAGCCGAGAACCTAGCAGTTGGGCAGCATCTTTTGGGAGTTCTAAATCCCGGACTAAATCATTCAATTCACTTGAGAGAAAAGTTCAGGTTTCGGATCTGGTTCAGTTTCAAACTCGGAAGTACTGGACTCATCAGGAAAAGCCATCTGATGAGTCTCATCATGATCAGAACTGTCCACACAAATATGATCCAAAGATTTTGGTGGTTCAGGCACAGGTACTTCGTTGCTATGAGGCATAGGCCTAATTGCTGAGGGAAGGTTGGGGTAACTTATTACGTTCTTATTTTTTAAGTTGTATCCCTTCACAATGCAAGAACAAAAATAGCAGTCACTGCTGTGGTCTCTTTGTTCACGCCACATCATAGGTATTCCGAAACGAAATGCTTGTTTTTTACCTTTCATCCATAAGCGTAGATCTTCCTCACATGTCTTGCACACTTTGTGAGGAGCCCACGGTTTGTCTTGATCGCCTAACTTCAAACCGAAATAGGCGAAATATACTTTTTAATAAATGCAGAAATGTTCCTCTGCCGCTTTTTCACGGTATATTCCCCACAAATAAAACAAAAACTGTCCGGAGAGTTGACGCAACCTCTGGCTCTGTGAGCCATCACAAATACACAGCACTGCAAACTACAACTGTAGTGAACCACTTCGGAATAAAGCTGGAATACGACTGAGCAAACAAAAGGTAATAATGAACTTGCAAGAAACTGAAATTTGACAGGAACGTTCATGTCGCAACCACCGTGTTTGAGCGAGCGAACGAGGCGAGGCGAACAGGAAAGAACATGCGCCAGTGCGAGTACTGGATTTAGCCCCCCCCTCCCAATTGTCCTGTTAATGTATAAAATAAATACAAAACACTCTAAAATATCATGAGGGAGTGTTTCTAGTTAACCATTACAACCTCTATTTTGGGCCAAGAAAATAAACTGCAGTCGGCAAAAAAGAAATTATGTGAACATTCCTTATATGGGTAAGAAATCTAATTTTGCAAGAAAACGTGACGTGATGGAACATTTTGGCTATTTTTCCTGGATTCAGCACCCCAAAATCTATAGGAATCAGTTGCAAAACTGGAGGCAGTTTTTTGGTAGTGTACCTGTGCTATCAATAAAGAAGCAACAAGCAGTCAAGAAATCCGACGATGCACTGAAATCCGACGATGGCAGAATGGCTATGAAAGACCTTGACAAGATTCTCAAGAGCAGAGATGTCTCTCTCCATACAAAGATTTGACTCGTTCAAGCCATGGTATTTTCAATAACATCATATGGATACAAAAGCTGGACAGTGAAAAAGATAGACAGGAAGAAAATTGATGCCTTTGAATTATGGTGCTGGTGGCAAATACTGCGTATACCATGGACTGCCCGAAGAACAAACTAGTCAGTACTTGAGGAGATCAAGCCTAAGCTTTCATTAGAAGCTCAGATGACAAGACTTTGACTTTCATACTTGGGCACATCATGAGCAGAGAGAGATCATTAGAGAAAGACATCATGCTTGGTAAGGTAGAAGGTCAACGCAAAAGGGAAGGCCAGAAATTAGATGGATCAATACAATAATAGCAGCTATGGGTAACCTGTCTGTCAACAATGAGCTACCTGACTGAAGACCGAAAACACTTTAGGGCAACTATCCAGAGGGTCGCCATGAGTCGACACCGACTCGACGGCACTTAACAATAACATCCAGTGAGTTGTGATAGGCAGCAATGGCACTGAGATGAACTCTAACAGAGTTCGTCTTGTGGAAGACAAGTGGAGAAGATATTGTAGAAAATGCTTCACTGGTCAATTAGATGGGTTAATTTGCTGTGGGGCACACCAGAGTGTGAACCACCGCCATTTGAAGGCATACAAACGTCATGGTTGACGGCTTGCGGGAAGCAAGCAAGATGTCCCTGACCGGTAGAGGGAGGTCGAGGTCATCAAAGATCATGCCTTCAGTAGCCACACTGTGAGACAGAGGGCTTGTGGATTTGGGTGAAGGAGTTGCCCTTGATCTTGAGAGAGGAGGTCGGAGGCATGACCCAAATTGAGAGGTGGTGTCTGTGCTAGATGAAGCAGAAGAGGAAATCACGGCTGACAGGGCCAATAAGGAGCTATTAGAATCATGGAGCCCTTATCGGCCTGCAAGTTGAACAGAATTTTGGGTATCAGGAGGGTGTGGTGGGAATGCATAAAGCAGGTCCATGCCCCAATTAAGGAGAAAGGTGTCTGCTGCCAGACTATGTCTGGAGGGAATAATTGAGCAAAAAAGCGGAAGATGTGCATTCTCTGGGGAAGCAAACAGATCTATTCTGGGGGTCCTCCCCATATTGAAAATCCAAGATGCTGTGTCCTTAAGCAGATTCCACTCGTGTGGACGTAGGATGTGGCTGAGTCTGTCCGCCAGGACATTGAGATTGCCTGGTAGATACATCACTCGAAGGTGGATGTGGTGTGTAATGGCAAAGGACAGATGTGAATGGCTTCTTGGCAGAGCGGCTAAGAACCCATTTCCCCCTGCTTGTTCACATACAGCATGGCTACTTGGTTGTCTGTCTGAACTAAGATGTGTTTGCCTGAAAGTTGGGGTTAAAAAACCCGAAGGGCATTGGTGAAAGCACGAAGCTCTAGGAGACTGATCTGCATTTGAGATTCCTGTGCTGTCCACTGTCCCTGCATAGTGAGACTGTCCAGATGTGCTCCCCATCCTAGCTTGGAAGCATTCGTCGTTAGGGTGCATTGAGGTTGAGGCATCTGAAAAGATGACCCTCCACAAGATTTTGGGGGAGCACCACCAGTGAAGGGAATTGACAAGAGGAGGAGTTATGCAAATCTTGTCTGAGAGACAAGGGGTCGCCTGAGTCCACTGGCATGATAGGGTCAATTGGGCTTGTCTCATTTGCAGGTGGGCATATGGGGTGACATGGAAGGTGGAGGCCATGTGTCCCAGAAGACGCAGCATGTCTCGAGCTATCTCAGCACTTTGACTTTGTATTGTGAGGGTCAGCTCGATCAGATGAGCAGAGCAGTCCTGAAGAAGAAAGCTCATCCCTGACGAGTGTCTAAAAATGCTCTGATGAACTTGAGTTACTGGGATGGAACTAGGTGAGACTTTGGAAAGTTTAGCACAAAGCCTAGACTTTGGAGCACAGAAATGGTGTGAGAAAGTGACTGTTTTACGACCTCTGGGGATTCTCCCTTTATCAGCCAGTCGTCTAAGGAGGGGAAGACAAAGACCCGCAAAGTATGCAGGTATGCTGCGACCACTGCCATGCATTTTGTGAATAATCTGATTGTGGACGTTAGCCTGAAAGGGAGCACCTGATATTTGTAGTGGATTTGCTGAACTCAAAAGCGCAGATACTGTCTGTGGTGAAGGTGGATCAGCAAATGGGTGTAAGCCTCCTTGAGGTCTACATAACATAGCCAGTCGTACCTCAGAAGGTATGGCAGAAGGGAGCTGAGGGAAATCATTTTCATAGTGAAAATATTTTATTGTATTTCACCAAATATAAAGATCAATTACATTAGTGGAAAATCGGAACAAACACAAAGAAAATACATCAAATGTTGAGAAACAAAAGGGATACAGTCCACATCATGGGAGGGAAATCATTTTGAACTTTCCCCAAACAAGGAATTTGTTGAGATCTCTCAGATCTAGAATTGGTCTGAAGCCTACTGCTTTTTTTGGGAAGAAGAAAGTAAGAAAAGTAGAAGCCTTTGCCCTCCTGGGTGGGGGGAGGGGGAACTCTTTTGATTGCCCCTTGGGCTAGAAGGGTGGCTACCTCTGAAGACAGGAGATTGACCTGCAAAGGATTTGCAGGATAATCTCTTGTGTAGGCGGTTGGAGGCAAGTTTTGAAAATGAAGCAGATAACCCCTTTGGACGATGCTGAGAGTCCATTTTTCTGATGTAATGAGATGCCACCTGTGGGCATAAGCTGAAAGCCAGCCTGCTATGTGCAGAGGCTGGGGTTCTTGCAGAGGCAGAGTAGATATGCTCTCTAAGAAGGAGTCAGAAACCAGGAGCTGGCTGGGGCTGAGCAGCTGGCTGAGGTTTAGGGCCCTTGGCCTTCTTAGATTGACGAGGACCTTGAGGCCTTTGCTGCTGCTGAGGTTGTTAGGAAGCAGGGTTGTTAGGAAGCAGAGGGATGGTATGAAGAGTAATATCTCTTCTTCCTGGTATAGAAAGACTTCTTAGAAGTAGTTTTCCCCATAGAGGGGTCTGAAATCTTTCTTGTGAAATGTTTGAGAGTAAGATCATCTGCCTCAAGCTCTCGTGCTTTTTCTCTCCAACCCTTACCAAATAGGTTTTCTTCAGAACAAGGAATATTGGCTAATTTATCTTGTACCCACTGCTCAAGGTCCGATGCCTAGAGTCAGCCATTCTTTGGCTCCGATACAGATTGCAGCAACTCTGCTAGTTGATTCAAAGTATTTTGAGTTTGACTGTACTCATGTAAGCATCGTGTTTGTCGTCTGGGAGAATAGGAGCAAAGTTTGCTAGATCCCTGGAGACATCTTTGAGGTACATGTCCATGTAGAGGGTGTAGGATGTAATCCTAGAAGCAAGTATACATGCTTGGAAGCAGCAATATCCAAAGGCAGCTCTGGCATCTTTACCAGGCGGTACCGATGAATGAGTCTTCAAACTCTTGATGCGTTGCAGTGCAGATTCCACTACCATTGAATGGTGCAGTAATTGAGGCTTTTGAAAGTCCAGGCATGGTGGGACTCAGTGCATAGTATTGAGGCATTTACTAATAGGTGGAACCATTAGTGGGGCCTCCTACATACTTAGCATTAGATCCTGTAGGATCTGATGCACCGGTAAAGTTGCTGCGTCCTTGGGGGTCAAGGGGTATTGGAGGATTGTTTAACTCCTCAGCCCTTGGTTCCGTTTCCGATGTTATGGTAATCTGGAGACCCGCTGTCATGACCCTAATGAAGTCCTGAAAGGACACATCTTTGGTGGGGACTAACGCTTTGCATGAGGAGGAGAGGGATCGGAGGGGATATCCCGGGTGGCTCTGGAGTCCTCTGATGTCTTCTCAGTGTCAGAAGAAGAAGACGACTCAGATTCAGTAAGGAAATCAAAGTATCGATGATCTTGATCCGATGATGATGCTCGATGTCAATGTCTATATTCCAGACATATGGTACCTGCACCGGGAACCGGTTGGGTAGTGACAACGGTTACCGGTTCCAAGGGAAGAATCAGAGGTAGGGGTCCCATCAATACCAATTCCAGTGGAGGAATCAGAGAAGAAGGAACCGTTGATTCCTGTTCCAAGGGTGGTATCGGTGTCAGAGGCTCATGCACCGACCTGGTACCAGGCACCTAAATGGCTGTGGCTGCTGATGCCGTTGGTACCGCAGCAGCCAGGAGTGCTGCCAAAGTCTTCTCAAAAGCTAAGAAATGCTAATCGATAGAGGACACCGATGCCTGGGTGGAACAGAGTGCAGGGCTGTGCACCACCATCCCAGAGCACAGTACCAGTAGCTCTCCAGAGGTTGATTCTTCGGGAGTAACCATGAGCCCCTGTGTGACTTTGGAGGGCTAGTCCTTCCGCCAGGACTGTTTGGCTGGCCGGTCGGTGCATCTGCATCTCAAGAGGGTAGGGTCTTACCTCGATGCTCGGTTTCGGATTTCGATGTTGAGGACTTAGTCTTTAGTTTATGTTTAGACATTTTGGAGACCTGGGAAGTAGCTGAAGATGCCGACATCCTCGAGGATGCAGAGGCTACTGAAATCGAGTCTGGGGCAAACAGTGAGTCATACTGTTTGGCCCTGTTCTTTAGGCCTCATTTGGTCATTTGCTTACACAATGAACAATTGTCTGGTATATAGTCTAGGCCCAAACATTTTAGACACCAGTTATGAGAATCGGTGACTGACATAGTGCCATAGCATTTTAAACATTTTTTTAAGCCACTGAAGTGTTTGTCCATGGTGACAAACGGAAAACAATTAGGTCAAGATCTAAGGCCTCACAGAAAAGAAAAAAGAATTAAACTGAAGAAAAAATAAGGAAAAGAAAAGAACTAATATTGAGGCCAGTATCAGGGAAGGTACCGGTGTCGAGGAAGGCAGAGCACAGATACCAGAAAAGAAAAGAAAAGGCTCCGTGGAAAATGAAGAACTGAGGAGAGGAGTTGGGAAGGCGGGAAGGCAGACATGCAGGCATAGAGGAGTGCTCCCAAAAGCTTTCCTTTTGGATGATGGGGAGTGTTCTGCCTGTGCTCCATCGGTACTGAAGATACCCATATGTGAAGACTGCCTTCCTGCTGGTTCCTGGAGATAATACCTTAGCCTTACTTTAAAGTTGTTTTAACGGACGTAACTGTTCATTCAATTGATTGATAGTTACAGTAGTAGAACTTGCAAAAAAAGTAGTCGATAAGGTGGCATTTTACTTGCCAGTTAATGTCATAAGAACATAAGAAATGCCATACTGGGTCAGACCAAGGTCTGTCAAGCCCAGTATCCTGTTTTCAACAGTGGCTAATCCAGGTCACAAGTACCTAGCAGTTTCCCAAAAAGACACATGGGTTCCATAATGCTTGTATTGGGGCAAGCAGTGGATTACCTGGATCCTCTTTAATAATGGTTTATGGACCTTTCCTCCAGGAACTTGCAAAACCTTTTTTAAACCCAGCTATATACTAACAGCCTTTACTATATCCTCTGGTAATGAATTTCAGAGTTGATTATGCGTTGAGTGAAAAAATATTTTCTCTTATTAGTCTTAAACAGGTTACACTGTAGTTTCTTTGCATGTCCCCTAGTCTTTCTACTTTTTGAAGCCATAAAGAATTGATCTACATTTACCCGTTCCCCTCCATTCATTAATTTATAGACTTCTATCATATCTCCCCTCAGCCGTCTCTTTTCCAGGTTGAAAAGCCCTAACCTTTTAAGCCTCTCCTCATAGGGGTATCCTTTATCATTTTGGTGGCTCTTCTCTGTACCTTTTCTAATTCTGCTATATCCTTTTTAAGATATGGTGACCAGAATTGCACACAGTATTCAAGGTGCAGCCGCACCAAGGAACTATACAGAGGCATTATAATATCCTTTGTTTTATTCTCCATTGCTTTCCTTATGATTCCTAGCATTTTATTTGCTTTCTTGGCTGCCGCTGCACCCTGGGCGGAGGGTTTCAATGTGTTATCCACGATAACAGCTAAATCTTTTTCTTGGGTGGTGGTTCCTAATGTGGAACCTTGCATCGTGTAACCATAGTTTGGATTGTTCTTTCCTAGGTGCATAACTTTGCACCTGTCCACAATAAATTTCATCTGCCATTTGAATGTCCAGTCTTCCAGTTAATGTCCTTTCCTTGAGCCCTGCTAGACCAATCCAGACAAGTGGGTTGTGTTCCCCAACCAGCAGATTGGTGGAGACAAAGAATCAATGAAAAACCCAGATTTCAACAACATCACTCCCATGCCTCTATCCGCCTCAGCCACCAGAAGCCCCTTCAGTATCTGTCCCAAAGCATATGGGAGAAACATGGAAAGCCTCACACAACCTCAATCGTGGGCAAAAATGAGTGATCAACAGTAGAGAACTATGTACCATAAAGCATAAACATAAGGCTATCAGTAGACAATGAACTTGCAGTGCCAAATATAAAGATCATAGTGGACCCCAAGGTACCGCAGCAGAAGAACAGAGCAATACAGTTCCAGGCGCGGGCTCTGGACTGGTCTAGCAGGACTCAAGGAAAGGACACTATCTGGTAAGTAAAATGTCACCTTCTATATCGTCCTGCTGGACTGGTCCAGACAAGTGTGATGTACCAAAGTGACAACTCCACTGGGCGGGAAGAAGACACAGCAGCTTGCAAAACCCTTGAGCCAAAGGCCATGTCTGCCCTCGCATGGACATCCAAGCAATAATGCTTGACAAAAGTGGTAAGTGATGCCCACATTGCTGCCTTAGAAATGTATGCAGGGACTACTGAGTTCTTCTCTGCCCACAAGGATGCCTGCGCTCGGGTAGAATGGGTGTGCAAACCCTCCAGAACTGGCCCTGTTCCATAACAGATATGCCAAGGCAAAAGCCTCCTTAATCCAGTACCCCAAAGTTGACTTAACTGCTTTGTCACCCTTGCGCAGGCCAGCAAACAGCAGAAAAAGATGGTTGAACTTACAAAAGGAATTCATAACCTCCAAATAACAGAGAAGCACCATTCGCACATCCACAAGGTGACGATCCTTATCCTTCCTCCGACACTACTCCTTAGAGAAGGAGAACAGGCAGACCGCCTGATTCATGTGAAAGGGAGAAAGCACTTTAAGCAAGAAGGAAGGCACAGGCTGAATGGAAATAGTCTCCTTTGAAAAGGACAAAGAAGGATCTTGGCAAGAAAGAACCTGCAGCTTGGAAATCTACCTTACGGAACAAATAGCAACCAAGAAGACCATCTCGAGGGTCAAATCCTTCAAAGTAGCATGCTTCAACAGCTCAAAGGGCACCACTATCAAAGCCCTGAACACTGAACATAGATCCCAGGAAGAGATCACAGACCAGAGGGGAGGATGCCGATCTGAACCCCCTGGATAAAGCCCAGGACTTCAGGGTGCAAGACTAGAGACCAGCCACCGGACCTCAGAAACAGGTCAATGCTGCCACCTGGACTGTCAGGGAGTTAAGGGAAAAAGCTCTTCTCCAGTCCATCCTGTAGAAGGTCAACAGAGATGGCGCCCTGGCTGCATCAGGAGCCAACTGCCAAACCCTGCACCATTGCTCAAAGGGTCACCAGATCCATATGTATGCTAGCTTGGTAGATCCTCTCCAGGCTCCAAGACGAATGGAGACCACTACTGGAGAGTAACCCTCATGCGCTAGTCATCTCCTTTCAAGAGTCAAGCCATAAGCGAGTAGGGAACCGGGTTCTCCAGGACGATCAGTCCCTGCCACAATAGGCCCTGAGTTGGAGGCAAGCTAAGAGGAGGCGCCTGCAGGAGCATCATCTTGTCTCCAAACCATGCTCTACTCAGCCAATCCGGCACTACCAGAACAATCCTGCCCAGGTGGCGTTCTATATGCCAAATCATATGCCTCACCAGGGGCCACAGAGGAAACACATACAGCAGGTGCTGAGTTGGCCAAGGCTGGGTCAGGGCGTTGATACTCTCAAACCTCAGCTCCGTATAGTGACTGAGAAACAGCAAACCTTGGCATCAGATCCATTTCAGGGTGATCCCAGCGGCAACTCTCACTCTCCAAGATCCAGAGAGTGACGGTTGAGGAAGTCCGCTTCCACACTGTCTACCTCAGCAAGGTGCTGAACCAATGAGGCTAGAAGATTTTCTCTGCCCTGGCAAACAGGAGAGCCATCTCTAGAGCTACCCTGGCACTTCTCATGCCATCTTGCAGACTGACATAAGCCACCACCGTGGTGTTGTCTGAAAACACTCAAACTGCTTGGCCCTAGACCAGAGGCTGTAAACGCAGAAGAGCTAACCTGATGGCCTTCACCTCAAGAAGGTTGATGGACCATACCATTTCCCTGTGGTTCTAATGGCCCTGGGCCGTATGGTCTTGGCAATGGGCTCCTGAGCCCGAGAGACCGGCATCCGTCATCAGCAGAATCCAGGATAAATCATCCAGTGGCATGCCCTTCCTCTGATGACAGGGCTGCTGCCATCGCCAGAGGCTGTCCTCACCATCATCAGAAGTGGGAGCCTGCTCTTAAACTCCTGAGAACTCGAGAATTGAGGAACTGAAGATAATCCCAGACTCTAGGAGCCTGCAGTGCACAGACCAGTATTAGGCAATCCAACTGTTTTTTTGACTTTCTCCTCTAGTAGGAAAACGTCTGCCCACTCAAGAGACAAAACATGCTCCCATGAACTCCAGGGACTGGGAAGGCAACAGCTGGTTCTTTTCCTGATTGATCACCCAGCCGAGGGCCTCCAAAAAGGACACCACTCAGGACATCATCCGAGATGCCTCTGAAAAGGGAATGAGCCCAGAAGAGCCAGTCATCCAGATATGGATGAATACATATCCCTCAGTGCCGCAGCTGCCACTACCATGATCTTGAAGAACGTCCTTGGGGTGATGGAGACCCGAAAGGAAAGGTGGCAAACTGATAGTGAGAGCCAAGCATGGAAAAATGCAGATACCTTTGCTGATCCACCCAGATCGGGATATGAAAATATACCTTGGCCAAATCCAGAAAAGCTAAGAATTCCCCTTGGTGCACTGCTTGTATCATGAAATGCAAGGTTTCCATCCAGAAGTGCAGGACACACAAGTGCTTGGTGACCCTCTTGAGGACTAGCAACACTTTTGATTGCAGACCCACAAGGGGAGATGACAAACGCATCTGTAATTGGCTCTTTACATTCCAGGACATAACTGAAATGAAAGGTGTCTAGCACCCCTCAATCCTTGGTAACCCAGTCCTGAAACAAAAGATGAAGCCTGCCTCCAACCAGAGGAACCAGAGAATGGGTCCCCAAACCTTCACTGCGCAGCCCGGGAGGCCTCCTCTGGAGGGGCTCGAGTCCCTAGGCCCACACACTCCACGAAAGGACTGAGAACGAGCCTGAAGTCCATAAGAGTAAGAAGGGCTCTCCAGGCCAGTAGCAATGGAATTCCTGAGTCCCCCAGGAGTCCAACCTGCGCTCCCACAAGGATCAGGCAAAGGCTGACAGAAAATGAGCTCTGCTCGCTATACAGGCCCCTTGGATCTGTCCTCAATAAGGCAGAAGACTTTGTCTTGCCGAGGTCCTGTACCTGCATCTCCCTATTGAACCCAGCCAGATGGGTAACCGGGTTTGGAAGACGAGTCCACTGCCCCATGTCAAAGCCAAGCCAACGCCATGTCATCATCGACAGGGCAGAATCCCTGGTCACTAGACATACCAGGTCGTACATGGCATCAGAAAGGAAGGCCATAACCAAGTCAAAAAAAGAGGGGTATAATCTGGTGTAAGAGACTGAATCCACTGGGGCAAAGCCTGAAACATCAGGTCTGCATATACCACCAACTGAAGAATATCAGCAACCCCAGTGAATTGATTCTTCAACACAAATCCACTTTTCAGTCACGAGTATCTTTCGAGGCCAATCCGCCTTCCATAGGAATGGTGGTCCTTCTGGTAACTGCTGTGATCTGCGCATCCACCTTGGAAATATCAAGCCACACAATGCACTCCCTCACTGGGAGAGCATGCATCTTCTTATACACCCTTAGCCCTTTATGCACGGAACATAAGAACATAAGATATGCCATATTGGGTCAGACCAAGGTCCATCAAGCCCAGTATCCTGTTTCTAACAGTGGCCAATCTAGGTCACAAGTACCTAGCAGTTTCCCCATAATTCAAACAGGTTCCACAATGCTTGTATTGGGGCAAGCAGTGGATTTCCCGGGACCCCTTTAATAATGATTTATGGATCTTTCTTCCAGGAACTTGTCCAAACCTTTTTTTTAAACCCAGCTACATTAACAGCTTTTACTACATCCTCCAGTAACAAATTCCAGAGTTTGCTTATGTGTTGAGTGAAAAAATATTTTCTCTTATTAGTCTTAAATGGGTTACACTGTAGCTTCATTGCATGTCCCCTAGACTTTCTATATTTTGATGGCGCAAACAATCAATCTATAAGGGAGCTGGGGGAATTCCACTCTGACTGGAACAAACCCTTGAGCTCTTCTAGGAACAGGAGACAGTAGTGGATTTCCACACCCTTTGCAAAAGCGGATGCCTCTTCGGTTACTGATCCATGTCTGTAGCATCCACCAAACTCAAGGTGGTAAGACCTTGGGATCATTGCTTCCAGTTCCTACTCTTGGAAGAGGAGGATAACTTCGGTCTCCTCACAAGCCCCTGAAGGTGAGAGTACTCCTTCATCCACATCAAACATCTCAATCCAAGTCACAGTCCAAATCTCAGACACATCCTAACTAATCTCCATCTCCAGGGAGCACCCTTTGTCAGGGACACTTAGCCATCATCGAACAAGGCTTCCACCCTCAGCCTGTCCCTCACAAGACTGTGCTTGCGGGAAACCAGAGTCTGCAAGGTCTGAATTTCCACACCAGAATGACTAGGCCTGCTGTGAAAGGAAAAGAATCCCAGGGAGGATAATCTGGGCTCCAGAAGCTCATCTCATAGAAATGGTCCCCACACTTGGGGGCATAGTCGCCGTCGATCCCACAGCATGGTCGCTGGAGCATCCGGTCAGCTGAATATTCTTACCCATAGCATCATCTGCCACCTCCTGCCCTGAGCCAGGCAAGGTCAGATTAACAGCATCCCCCAGTTGAAAGAGGGTGAGTAGGCCCTCCAAGGACGACTGAAGGGCAAAGTCCAGAAGACGGATATGAGACATCTTGCTTGCCACAGGCCAAACATTTCCTGGAAGAAGACATAGAGAATTAAGGCAAGTATCATAACAGCGGGCACTAAGGCTATGGTGGCCTGAAGGCATGCATTAACTGTGTTTTTATTGCAATGCGCGTTACAGGTGCTAGGGTAGGAATATATGTTGGAGCCGCTCGAGTGGAACATGCGACTGACAAGTGCAGAATATTAAAATCACTACTAGTTCATAGAGAATACGACACAAAACCCGCACACAGCCCCAACAGTTGCCAGCAGTTCACAGTGAATTGCATTCCACAAAGACAGAATCAGGAGCCCCCAAAAGTCCAATGATGAGGTCAAGCCTTGGTACTCACACCCTGAAAGCCTCAGGCAGAGGATCCATGCCAGGCTCAGCTCTACTCCCCTGAAACTGTTTCTCTGGCTTGGCAGAACTGCATTTAATGTGGCTGGAAGGCAGATTCTTCTGAGAGCCTTCTGCAATCTTCGGAAGAGAGCAGGAGGAAGAGAGGAGGCGGGAGGGTGCATTAAGGTTGTGTGAAGCTATTGAATTCTTCCATCCTTCCAGATCTTTCTAGTTTTCTGGCTGCTAAACAGGCTTTTATCAAGGGTAAGTGCATGGACCTGAACCAACTTTACCCCTTCCTATGCTACCGAAAAGAGAACAGTATAGTGACGCCTCCCACATTGCACTCAAGTGAGAGAGTCACCCTCAAAGTGGTCTGTTACGAGCAGTTTTTTTAATCAATTTTTTCCTCTCAATTCTTCAGATTTTCTTCAGAGAGGAGAAAATCCATTCACCATCTGCTGGAGACAAAGAAATATTGAAGGGACCTCTGGTGGCTGAGGTGAATAGAGGCTTGGGAATGATGTCATTGAAACCTGGGTTTTTCATTGATTCTTTGTCTCCACCAATCTGCTGGTAGGGGAACACAACCACTTGTCTGGACTGGTCCAGCATGACGATATGAAAACATTTTTTGGATTACTTGGAAGACAACTGAGTTATCCATTCAGTACAATCTGTGTTCTGGTGAAGCTATGGGACCAAGACTATGGTGATGTTGCTGTGAAGTGATCTTAGAATGGTGACAAATGAAGGTAAGAATACCTAACTGGTGTTCCTTGTCCTTCCACTGGCCATTACGAATTGTTCCTGGGCCAGCTGGGGACGATAGGAGTTCATAGTTTGGCAAGAAAGTGATTGATATCTTACTTGACTGACAGAGAACAGTGTGTATATTTACAAGGGGTGAATTCTGACACCCTTCCTTTACTCTGTGGTCTTTCATATGGTTCTGTGTTGTCCCCACTATTTTTTAATGCAGTGATTCATAAATAATGTCACATCATCAGCGCATAGGGGGTCACAGAAACAGGGCTGTTTCCCTTCCCTATGGATTTCCATTGTGACCCATACTTAGTAGTGGCAGTCAACACAGGGCCTAAAAGTCAGTGAATGTACCATGCATTGTCCCCTACTCCCATTTGGACATCCTGTTAAACTAAAAGCCAGGCAGAGTACTGAGACCTTTGAGGGCACACTGACTCATAAGACTTTCTGCTGACTGCTGTTGTCACTACCACTGCAACTGTTGCGGTCTTCATGTTTTGGATAAGTATATGTGTGCTGGGGGTGAGGGTAAGGTAACTAAGGGAGAGGAAGGGAGTAGAGGTCTGCTTTTTTTTTTTTTTACATCATTTGAAGATCACATAAGATTTTAAATTTTAAATAGTTCATACAGGATAAATGTTTGGGAAGCACTGATTTAATGTACACTTAAGCCAGCCAGTACTGGCTAGTCAAAGGTTTGGTCTGTTTTGTCACATTTTTGCAGATTCCTTTGCGTCCCTCTAGTCCAGTCCCGGAACCATAGAGTTTAGAATCTCCTCCAGCAGCTTTGGAGACTGAAAGATGTCATCGCTCTGATGTCACCAGTATAAGTAGGCAAGGACTGCCCCCTTCCACCAGTACTTTCAGTCTCCAAGCAGCTTGAGGAGGTTCTGAGCCTGGGACTGGGCTCAGTAGACACAAATAAGCAGAGCTAGCAGTTTAGAGTTGTTTAAATTTTGAATTTTAATTTTACCTTGATTTCTGATTTGAATTTTCATTTCTTGTGTTGTAGGTGCAGTGCTGCTGCTGGTGGGTCTGCCTTTGGATTCCTTAGGCTGGCTCCTTAACTCTTCTTCTCCTTCCTCTCCCTCTTGCCTCCCCCCTCCCTCCCCCCCGCCTTTCTCTAATTTATAGTCCCAGCTTCTTTCCCTGTCGCGTTAACGAGCAGTAGGGGAAAGCAAGGAAGATCTTGGCCTCTCTGCTCCCGAACCCGCGAAGAAGGGTGAGGAGCAGGTGGTAGGCTTTGCCGCAGCGCCGAAGTTACCCTCAGGGGACAGGAAGCGTTTGATCGCGCCGGAGCTGAAGCCGCGGTCCGGCTGTGCTCTGGCGCAAGTGTGTCGGCTTGAGGTGCAGTCACTGGAGCTGTGCGGTGAGTGTTTGCGGCTTGTGGCGTGCTGGTTTTAACTCCTGGGTTAGGAGTGGGAGCATCGCGGGCCGCGGGGAGATCCGCCCTCGATTTTAATCAGCTAGAACGGCCGCGTGTAGCTGGGCAGGAAACGCGGTGTCAGCCATTTTGTGGAGCCGCGGTTTTTTCAGCAGCGGGTTCAGCGGGGTGTTTTGAATTTCGGCTGCAGCCCCAGGGGAGAGTTTGGTTTTAAGTGGGGGCAATTTTTTTTTCCTTACCTGTGAGGAAGGCCAAGGCAGGTTTAAAAAAAAAAAAAGATTTAAAGCTGCGGAGCTCCACTATCCTCTTCTAAGTTGGGAAGAGGTGGGTAACATTCGGTTTGTTATCCCTTGCTAGGAGGGAGTTTTTCCTGAGCAGTACCATGCCCGCGAAATCTCGGTGTTTGATGTGTGGGATGCGACGCGGGGCGGTGCTGGACTCGGGGGGGGGGGGTGCTGGCTGCACTCTTAAGGCGTCGGTGATGAGTAAGGCGCTGGAGGGGTCCCCGGAGGGTTTAGGAACCGGTCCTTCGGAGGAAAGGGAGACCCTGGCTCCGGCTTTGTCTCCGGTGCAGCCGGTAGCGGGGCCTTCTTCAGGGGAAGGAGCTTCCCTGGCTATGGGGATTTCCCAGGCAGGGAATGCTCAGGTAATTCCTCCGGATTTCTTTTCCCTGATGCAGCCCACTTTGGCGGCTCCTTCTCAGGGGTCAATTGGACGGAAGCGGACGGAGTCTGGGGATCGGTCAGGGGAGGACGAGGCCTCAGCCAAGAGGAGAAAGGTGGCTGGGGAGGACAAGCCGCTGTCTCCGCAGGAGGTGGGCCTAGGAGAGGTAGACGCGGAGCTGGTGGAGGTCTCGGAAGACGAGTTAGAAGAGGGGGAGTTGCCGGACGCAGAGCAGCAAAGTAGAGTGGTCTGGGTTTTTCGTCGGGAAGAACTTCCAGCCTTGATTACTGAGATTCTAAAGACGCTGAACATGCCCGCGGGGGGGGGGGGGGGGGAGGTCACAGCGAAGGAAGCGTTGGAGGATCCGCTGTTGCAAGTGGTGCGGACGTCTCAGTGAGTTTTTCCCGTTCATAGAATTTTTCGGAATATGATTCAGGAAGAATGGGACTTACCAGAAGCGGCCTTGAGAGGCTCAAGGGCCTTAGCTCGCCTTTATCCACTTTCTGATCAGGATAGAGAACTTTTTCATTCTCCTAAGGTGGATGCGGCAGTATCAGCAGTGACTAAGAAAACAACGATTTCGGTTGAAGGTGCCGCAGCATTGAAGGATATGCAAGATAAAAAGTTGGATACCTTGCTGAAGCAAGTTTTTGATATCAGTGCCCTCTCGATGCAGGCCTCAATTGCGGGGGCGTGGGTGGTGATGGGCTGCTTGCGGTGGTCTCAAAGGTTGCAGGGGGACTCCTTGGACAGTCAGGTTGCGGAAGCGGCACGGCTGGAGTTCGGTACTGCTTATTTGGCGGACATTCATTATGACCTTATCTGGGGTCTTGCAAAGAGCATGGCGTCAGTGGTTGCGGCACGGCGGTATCTCTGGTTGCGTAACTGGTCAGCGGACGGCTCGTCTAAGGCTCGCCTCAGCAAGCTTCCGTTTAGAGGGAAGCTGTTGTTTGGGGAGGATTTGGAGAAATTGGTTAAGGATCTTGGGGAGTCCAAGGGGGGCCGTCTTCCGGAGGATAAGCCTAAGCAGACCCGGGGGGTTGCAGGATCCCGGGGTGCGCAGAGAGAGTTTCGTAGGTTTCGGTCCTCTCGCTTTCGTCAGCCTCAGCGGGGGAGGTTTCCGGCGCGGGCCAAGGGATTTCGGGGTTTCCGGGGAGCAGGTAGAGGTTTTGCGCCTTACCAGTCCTCAGGCGTCAAGAAGTCCCAATGAGATGAGGCGGGCTCAGGCAGAGGTGATTCCCGTGGGAGGACGTTTGCAGGAGTTTTACCCTGCTTGTGTCCGGATTACATCAGACCTATGGGTCTTGTGGGTCATTTGAGAGGGTTATGCGCTAGAGCTACATCGACCCGTGTTAGATTCCTTTGTCCAATCTCCCTGCAGAGCACCGCGCAAAATGTGAGCGGTCTCAGACACGCTGCAGCATTTGTTGCAACTCAAAGCCGTGGTGCCTGTTCCAGCGGATCAGTGCGGCTGCGGTCGATACTCCATCTATTTTATGGTGCCAAAGAAAGAAGGCACATTTCGGCCGATCCTGGATTTAAAGAGGGTGAATCGGTGTCTTCAGGTCACCCATTTTTGGATGGAAACGCGGCCATCAGGGCAGGGGAATTCCTGACGTCGTTAGACCTCACAGAAGCGTATCTGCATATTCCCGTGCGGCAGGACCATCAGAGGTTTCTTCGATTTGCAGTGCCGATGGGGCATTTTCAGTTTCAAGCTCTGCCGTTCGGTCTAGCGACAGCGCCGCGGACGTTCACCAAGATAATGGTAGTGGTGGCGGCGGCGCTCCAGAAGGAAGGAGTGTTGGTACACCCATACTTAGACGATTGGCTGATTCGAGCGAAGTCGAGGGAAGAAAGTACCGCGGCTACCGCGCGGGTGGTGCAGATGTTGCAAAGCCTTGGCTAGGTAGTCAATTTTGCAAAGAGCAACTTGGTTCCCTTGCAGTCCCTGGAGTACATAGGGGCGCGCTTCGAGACAAATCGGGCGATGGTGTTTCTCCCAGACCAGCGAGCACGAGGGTTGAGAGAGCTGGTAAAGACCTTTCTGGCGTGGAAGGCGCCGATGGCGTGGCAGTATTTGCAATTGCTTGGGACTATGGTGGCCACGATCGAGGTGGTGCCGTGGGCCAGGGCTCACATGCATCCGTTGCAGAGCGCCCTTCTCCGGCGTTGGTCTCAGAGGGATGCGTTGTCTCAGCGACTGGTGTGTCCACAGGAGGTTCGCCGAGAGCTTCTCTGGTGGTTGCGAAAGGAGAGTTTGGCGACGGGCATGCCTCTAGAGTCTCCCACCTGGAGGTTGGTAATGACAGATGCGAGTCTGCTTGGGTGCAGGGCACATTGCGACGGAAGGTTTGCCCAGGGACAGTGGTCTCTAGAGGAAAAGGAATGGTCCATCAACAGATTGGAGATGAGGGCGGTGGTGTTGGCTCTTCGGGAGTTTCAGGAGTGTTTGCGCCAGGCGCCAGTGCGAGTACTTTCCGACAATGCGATGACTGTAGCCTACATCAATCGGCAAGGTGGCACGGGCAGTGTGGCGCTGGAAGCAGAGGCCAGTCAGCTGTTGCATTGGGCCGAATGGAATCTGAGTGGCCTGTCGGCACAGCATGTGGCTGGAGTGGACAATGTCGAAGTGGATTTCCTAAGTCGCCGAAGGGTGGACCCAGGGGAGTGGGTCCTGCACCCGGAAGTATTTGCGATGCTGGTGCAGCGCTGGGGGATTCCGCTAATGGATCTAATGGCGACCTTCGTGTCCGTGAGGGTAGCGCGCTTCTTCAGCAGGCGACGTGAACGAATGTCGGAGGGTCTCGATGCGTTAGCACAGAGGTGGCCGGAAGAGGGGCTGCTCTATATGTTTCCGCCTTGGGCGCTGATCAGCAGGGTAGTACAGTGCATAGAAAAGCATCGTGGGCTGGTGGTACTGGTAGTGCCCGAGTGGCCCAGAAGACCGTGGTATGCGGATTTGGTGCGCCTGAGGGTGGACAGGCCATGAAAACTTCCCCAGCAGAACAATCTTTTGCTTCAGGGGCCGTTACGCATGCCCCAGGTGGGTCAACTCTCGCTTACGGCCTGGCTCTTGAGAGGGCAAAGATGACGGCTAAGGGTTATTCCGCAGCGGTCGTGGCTACTTTGCTGAAGGCGAGGAGGCGGTCCACTTCGTTGGCGTACATTCGCGTTTGGCGCATTTTTGAGGCCTGGTGTGAAGAGCGGAATCTGCGACCATTGGGGGCGTCGGTGTCGCAGGTCCTTTCTTTCTCGCAGGATGGCGTGGAGAAGGGGCTAGCGGCTAGTTCTTTGCGCGTGCAGCTTGCAGTCATCTCATGTTACCGTGGAAAGGTCCAGGGCCAGCTGCTAGGGGCTCACGGAGATGTTCAATGGTTCTTGTGGGCAGTGTTGCTCATGCGGCCTCCGAGGCAAAGTTCTGTGTCTCAGTGGGATCTGAATTTGGTGTTGGAGGCATTAAGCGGGGCTCCGTTTGAACCTTTGGGCGGAGCTTCGCTAAAGGATCTGACGTTGAAAACGGTTTTCCTGGTAGTGATTTGTTCTGCGAGAAGGATTTCAGAGTTACAAGCGTTATCCTGTAGGGAGCCGTATTTGTCCTTTTTCAATCACAAGGTTGTTTTGCGTACGGTTCCAGCGTTCTTGCCAAAGGTGGTTTCAGTATTTCATGTTAATCAGGTAGTGTCCCTTCCAGTGTTTTCGGATGCGCTGAAGGCGGAGTCGGGAGGTAGGTTGCATCTTCTGGATGTGAGCCGAGTGCTTAGGAGGTACCTCCGCAGGACCGCATCCTTCCAAAAGTTGGACAGATTGTTTGTGTCCTTTGGGGGGCCACGGAAGGGAGAGGCGGCAGCAAAGTCATCTATTTCTCGCTGGTTGAATGAGGCGATTTCTTTGGCATACCTTCTAAGAGGTAAGGTGGTGCCGCAGGGCCTGCGGGCTCATTCGACTAGAGCACAGGCGGCGTCCTGGGCAGAATTCAGTATGGTTCCGGTGGGCGACATCTGTCGGGCTGCGACTTGGTCGTCGTTGCACTCGTTTGTGAAGCACTACAAGTTAGATGTGCAGGCGGCTGAGGATGGGTGTTTTGGCTCAGCGGTACTTCAGGCTGTGTTTGCAGGGCCCTCCCGTTGATATTCACTGTTCTGTTACATCCTCTATGGTTCCGGGACTGGACTAGAGGGACGCAAAGGAAGAGGAAATTATACTTACCTGCTAATTGTTGTTCCTTAAGGAACTCTAGTCCAGTCCCGGATCCCACCCGGGATTTGCAGGGGTTCTTCAGCCTGAAGTTCATATGGGGGATGGCGGATAGGGCTTCTCGGTAAGGCAAAGAGTAGAACTGCGGTAGAAGCCCATTCACAGCAGAGCTTCATTGGTGTTTCCGCATTAAAAAAAAAAAAAAGAAGAAAATTGATGTATAAAGTTTGATAGGTTGTGATGTTGTTTGCATTATACCTTTAACTACTTATTTGTGGCTCTGCTCAGTTGGCTTTGTCAATAGGTACTGGTGGAAGGGGGCAGTCCTTGCCTACTTATACTTGTGACATCAGAGCGATGACATCTTTCAGTCTCCAAAGCTGCTGGAGGAGATTCTAAACTCTATGGTTCCGGGACTGGACTACAGTTCCTTAAGGAACAACAATTAGCAGGTAAGTCTAATTTCCTCTTACATACAACTGGTGGTACATGAGGGTCTGGATCATTCATTCCACGGCAGAGAGTTAATGATTGTTTGGAGGCACTGGCACTGTGATTTAAGGAACACAGATTATGGTTGAACCCAAATAAGAAGGAGCTGTAGTTGGTAAGCAGGAAAATGTAGTTACTCACCTGTAGCAAGTGTTTTCTGTGGACAGCAGGAAATGTCCTCACATATGGGTGACGTCATCTGACGGAACCCCACATGGGAGTATTTTTAGCTCCTTTGGAAGTTTTTGGAAGCTTCTCTGAGCATGTGTGCATCTTTCTGCCTGCCACTGCAGCACCATTTTTCCTCAATCAAATATTTCAGCTGAGGAGAATACAGCTCCTAGGGGAGGTAGGGGGATTCTGATGATTTTTCCTGCTGTCCACAGAGAGAGTAGTTACTCACCTGTAACAAGTGTTCTCCAGGAGCAGCAGGAATCAGTCCTCACAAATGGGTGACGTCGGCGCCGACGGAGCCCTCGTGCGGAGCATTTCCCCAGCTTTCAAAGAAAGCCTTTGGGAATTGCAGCGCGCATGCGTGGTCCCCTTCCCGCCCAAGGGTGCCATCTTGCTCAGTCTGATGACATAGCTAAAAGACAGCAAAAAGTTAGCAAAAAAGCATAGTTACTCACCTGTAACAGGTGTTCTCCAGGAGCAGCAGGAATCAGTCCGCACATATGGGTGACGTCGGCGCCGATGGAGCCCTCGCGGAGCAATTTTCCCCAGCTTTCAAAGAAAGCCTTTGGGAATTGCAGCGCGCATGCGCGGTCCCCTTCCTGCCCAAGGGTGCCATCTTAGCCAGTCAGATGACATAGCTAAAAGACAGCATAAAAATTTGCAAAAAACTAAAGCAGATGATTGCAACTCCACGGGGAGGAGGGAGGGTTGTGAGGACTGATTCCTGCTGCTCCTGGAGAACACCTGTTACAGGTGAGTAACTACGCTTTCTCCAGGACCAAGCAGGAAGTCAGTCCTCACATATGGGACTCCCAAGCTTAAGGCTACCGGAGACCCTAAGCACAAAAATGAGCTCCCTCTAGCTCAGCAGCACAGAAGGAAGGAATCTTCACTGAATTATTACCCACCGGTAGCCCAACATCCGGGATGGAGGGTAGGAGTTGCTCAAACCTCGAAGAGATTTCGGAGGACTGCGAGTCCGGGCAGGAAAGAGACCGGCGTCGAACCGAAGAAAAAAGAGAAATAAACGACGAAAAATCAACTTTTTCTGCGGGGACAAGAAGACCACGTCTGTAGGGCTCCGCGGAAAAAAGAAGACTGGCTAAGATGGCACCCTTGGGCGGGAAGGGGACCGCGCATGCGCGCTGCAATTCCCAAAGGCTTTCTTTGAAAGCTGGGGAAAATTGCTCCGCCGACGTCACCCATATGTGAGGACTGACTTCCTGCTTGGTCCTGGAGAAACAAATCATATGACTGCAACTCCAAGGGGAGGAGGGAGGGTTGTGAGGACTGATTCCTGCTGCTCCTGGAGAACACCTGTTACAGGTGAGTAACTACTCTTTCTCCAGGACCAAGCAGGAAGTCAGTCCTCACATATGGGACTCCCCAGCTTAAGGCTACCGGAGACCTCAAGCGGAAAAAAGAGCTCCCTCGAGCTCGTCAGCATAGAAGGAAGGAATCTACTCTGAGAACGCCCCCGACCGGTAGCCCAACACCAGGGACGGAGGAGAGGAGTTGCCTAAACCCCAAAGAGATTATGGAGTACTGCCTGTCCGAAAGCACTGTCCCTGCGGGACTCCCTCTCAAGGCAGTAATGGGCCGCAAAAGTCTGGCTTGAAGACCAAGTAGCGGCCAGGCAGATGTCTGCCAATGGAACAGAGCGGAGATGAGCCACTGACGCAGCCTTCGCCCTGACACGATGAGCCGTGACTCGACTCTCCAACGAGAGGCCGGCTGCCCCATAAGCCCAGGTGATACAGTCAGCGACCCATATGGACAACGTACGCTTGGAGACAGGGAGCCCCAACTTATTGGGGTCAAAAGAAACGAAAAGCTGAACAGCCTTCCGATGCTCCCGCGTACGGTCAAGGTAGAAGGATAAGGCCCTCCGACAGTCCAGGGTATGCAAGACCATCTCAGCCCGGTTGGCATGCGGCCCGGGAAAGAAGGTCGGAAGAACCACCTCCTGATTGAGGTGAAAAGGTGAGACAACTTTAGGAAGAAACTTAGGGTGAGTCCGTAGGACTACCCTATTCCGGTAGAACCTAGTGTAAGGAGGATCAGACACTAGTGCTTGCAGTTCACTCACTCGTCTAACAGAGGTGAGAGCTACCAGAAATAAAGTTTTCCAGGAGAGAAAACGGAGAGGGCAGGTAGCCATAGGTTCAAAAGGCAGACAAGTAAGCCGCTGTAAGACCACATTCAGATCCCACTCAGGGGCCGGTGGACGTAAAGGAGGCTTAAGCAGAAGAAGGCCTCTGAGGAAACGAGCCACCAAAGGGTGGTGGGAAAGAGGCCTGCCGTCCACCGGCGAGTGGTGTGCTGAGAGAGCACTAAGGTGAACTCAGACAGAGTTAGACTTAAGGCCCAGATTGGAGAGGTAGAGCAAATACTGCAACACTACCGCTACCAAGCACGAGAAGGGATTCTCACTGTGCTGAGCACACCATGCGGAGAATCTACGCCACTTAAGAGCATAGGATTTCCTGGTGGATTGACGCCGAGAGGACGACTACATCTTCCACCTCTCGAGGTGGTAGTAGTAGGGGAGCCAGGACTACCCTTTTCAGCAGCCAGGCCATCAGATGAAGGGACTGGAGGTTGGGGTGCAAGAGAGTCCCCTGATCCTGAGATAGGAGATCGTGTTGAAACCCCAGAGGAAGAGATGTGTCCACCGCCAACTGTAGCAGAAGCGGGAACCACGGTTGCCTCGGCCACCTGGGGGCTATGAGAATCAAGGAAGCCCCGTCCCTGAGGACTTTGAACAGCGTCCTGGACACTAGTGGTGTGGGAGGAAATGCATACAGTAGGCCTGTGGACCACGAGATCAGAAACGCATCCGCTGCTACTCTGAGAGGATGCGGTTGTCTAGAGCAAAATCTCGGGCGTTGCCGGTTCAGAGGACTGGTGAAAAGATCCATGGTGGGGAGCCCCCACTTGAGAAAGACTTGCTGAACCACCAATGGGTTCAATCTCCATTCGTGTGGTTGCAGGATCCTGCTCAGTTTGTCTACCAGGTAATTTTCCTGACCTGGGAGGTAGACAGCCTTGAGAAGGATCCCGTGATTGACAGCCCAAGAGCACAGCCGTTGAGCCTCCTGACAAAGAAGGAAGGAGCCTGTGCCTCCTTGTTTGTTCACATAGAACATGGCAACTTGATTGTCCATCTGGACCAGTACAGACTGGTGAGAGGCGAGGTGGGAGAAGGTTCTCAGAGCTAGGCGTATCGCCCGTAGCTCCAGGAAGTTTATCTGTTGAGTAGCCTCCCAAGGGGTCCAGAGACCCTGAGTACATGTCCCTTGGCAATGTGCTCCCCAACCGAGAAGAGAGGCATCGGTTGTCAGCACCTGAGGATGCGGAGGGGATTGAAAAACCACTCCGAGCACCAGATTCGGACTATGAAGCCACCATTGCAGAGAGGAGACCAGGAGGTCGGAGATCATCACTGAGTCCGCTAGGCCCCTTGTGGCTTGATGCCACTGAATGCGAAGGCTCCACTGAGCAGTTCGCATGTGCAGGCGGGCATTGGGGGTGACATGGACCGTAGAAGCCATATGGCCGAGTAGTCTCAGGAATTGCCTGGCAGAGATCAGGGAATTGCTGCGAAACTGGCTGGCCAGATCCATTAGCCTGTGGGCCCTGTCCAGAGGCAGAAAAGCTTTTGCTTGAAGAGTGTCTAGTCTGCCCCTATGAATTCTAAGCTCTGGGACAGGAGCAAAGTGGACTTTGCGAAGTTTATGACAAACCCCAAGTGCTGAAGCAGAGCCACAGTGCGAAGTGTGGCCTAGTTGGCCTCCTGGGAAGACTGGCCCCTTATGAGCCAGTCGTCCAGGTATGGAAACACAAAAAGACCCTGAAGCCTCAGGTAGGCCACCACCACTGCCAGGCACTTGGTGAACACCCTGGGAGCGGATGATAGGCCAAAGGGAAGTACTCTGTACTGATAATGGTTTCCTCCCACAACAAACCTGAGATATTATCTGTGGTCTGGATGAATAAGGATGCGAGTATACGCATCCTTTAGATCTAAGGAGCATAGCCAGTCTCCCTGCTGGAGGTAGGGCAGCAGGATTCCAAGGGTAAGCATCTTGAACTTTTCCCTCTCCAGGAACTCGTTGAGGTTTCGCAAGTCTAGGATGGGTCTGAGGCCTCCTGTTCTTTTTGGTACCAGAAAGTACCTTGAATAAAAGCCTTGACCTCTCAGGTGGTGGGGCACCGGTTCCCCAGCCTGATCCTTTAGCAGACCTGTCAACTCCTGAAGGAGTAGGTCCCTGTGCAGAGGGAGTCTCGGAGGCTCCCCTGGAAAATAGGAGGGAGGTACCTGGTGAAAATGGAGAAGATAGCCCTTTTGGACTATATGAAGAACCCAGGTATCTGATGTGACGGCTGACCACCTGTGGGCAAAGTGGGCCAGCCGGCCTCCTGTGCTGAGAGAAGCCAGCTGAGGAGAAGAGGCTATGCTGTTTGAGTCAAAAACCCCCACCCTGCTGAGCAGGGGCCGGTGTTGGTGGCTTGGGGGTCTTCGGCCTACGAGGCCCTTGACCCTGCCCCTTGGCCTGCTGACCCTGTTGGGGAGCTGCAGAGGCCTGATAATGAGGGTACTGTTTGTAGGCAGATGACTTCCTCGGGTAAGAGGTCTTTTTTCCCGAGCCCTTCTTTTTCTGAGAAGGGGCAGAGATTTTCCTGGAAAGCCTAGTCCTGGTCAGAGTCTCGGTCTCGAGTTCCGCAGCTTTTCAGCCATGGGCTTGCCAAAGAGGTTTTCACCTCGGCAGGGGACATCGACCAACTTGTCCTGGACCCATGGCTCAAGGTCGGATGACTGTAGCCAAGCCTGTCGGCGGGCACCGATGCTGGCCCCGGCCACTCGGGCCGAAGCCTCGAAGCCATCGTAGGCTGCTCGAGAGATAAACTTCGAGCACTCTGGAATACCGGTGGACAAGGCCTGGAACCTCTGCAAAGGTTCCTCAGAGAACAGCAGAGAACCCGGCAATCTCCTTTGCCAGGTCTCGGAGGTACATGCCCATGTAGAGCTGGTATGTCTGGACACGGCAAGCAAGCATAGAGCCCTGGAAGCACTTCTTACCGAGGGCATCCAGGTTCCGGGCCTCCTGGCCGGGAGGCACCGAAGAGTGCATCTTCTGACTTTTCAGTCGATGCATGGCCGATTCCACAACCATGGAGTGGTGTGGTAATTGTGCCTTTTGGAACCCGGGGCTCTTGCGGACTCGATAAATGGAATCGACCCGCTTGCTTAACACCGGCGTCGAAGCCGGGGTCTCCCACATGCGGAAGAGCAGCCACTCCAGCATCGGGGAAACCGGAACAGTAAAGGCCTCCTTCGGGGGAGAGTCATACTGGAGGGCCTCGAGCTCCTCGGCTCGAGGCTCCTCCTCGGGATCCACGGGGAAGGCCAAGGCCTTGGCCATATCCCGCACGAAGTCCGAGAACCGGGTATCCTCCGGTGGGGACCGTCTCCGAGGTTCGGACTCGGGTGAGTCCGAGGGGATACACCGAGTCCGATGGGTGTCGGGTGACTCTTCGTCCTCAGTCTCCCAGCCCGACTCCTCGGAGGAGGAATCGAGCGGCTCCAGTCGGGCGGGCACCGATGCTCTCCGCCCCGACGCCGAGGGAATCGGCGTCGACTCCCTCGGCCCCCAACGGGAGGTTGAGGGAGACCGTGGCCGAGGATCGACTCGAGCCCACATGGACTCGAGGATCGGCTCGGCCTCCGGGGTCGACTTGGACGTCGGGTTCCCCGGTGGTTGGGGCAGATGCACCGGTGAGACCGGCGATCAATGCCCGCTGCTGTTCCAGGAAGGCAGCGAAGTTGCTCTCCAAGGCCGTCAACCTGAGTCCGAGCTCAGGAGACCCAGCAGCCCCCGACTCGGGCCCCGACGGCGGCTCCCTCGGAGGACAGTCAACGAGGACAACAGCACTTACGTGTCCAGGAGACTCCATCTCGACACGAGGATGCTTTGCAGGCCTCTCCGACTCCGAAGACCCGGGACGGCTATCGGGGCTATGCGACCTGGCCCTCGAGGAACCAGGAGCGTCCACCGATGCCGCCCTCGTGGGTTTCTTCTTCCTGCAATGTTCCCGCGAAGGAGACCCCCGCTCAGAGGAACCCCGACGCTGCTTGGGGCCGGAGTCCCGAGACGTCGAGGCCTCTGACGAGGTCTGGGCCCGGCCGGACGCGGAGTCAGAAAAAATTCTATCCCTCTGGTGCTGCCGACTCCTCAATGCCTTCGAGGACATTTTGCCACACGGACCACAGATCATCGGGTCATGATCGGGTCCGAGGCAACGGAGGCAACAGTCATGTGTGTCGGTAAGAGAAATAAGTTTCTTACACCGATCACATTTCTTAAACCCGCTGGCAGCCATCGTGGGAAAAAGGGCCCCTGCTAGGTCAAAAGACCGGTCTGCCAGGGAAAAAAGAAAAAAGGCACGAACGCCAGTCAAAGGACAAAAACCGAAAAAGAGAGAAAAGGACTCAATACAGGTGTATCGGTCCGAGCGGGAAAAGGATCTGGCGTCGAACCGGAGAAAAAATAGAAAAATAGAGAAAATCAACTTTTTCCTCGGGGAAAAACGAACTACGTCCGTCGGGCTCCGCGGAAAAAAGAAGACTGAGCAAGATGGCACCCTTGGGCGGGAAGGGGACTGCGCATGCGCGCTGCAATTCCCAAAGGCTTTCTTTGAAAGCTGGGGAAATGCTCCGCACGAGGGCTCCGTCGGTGCCGCCGTCACCCATATGTGAGGACTGACTTCCTGCTTGGTCCTGGAGAACACCTGCTACAAGTGAGTAACTACTTTTTCTCTGTGGGCAAGCAGGAAAAAATCCCTCACGGATGGGACTCCCTAGCTACAGGCTACCTTGAACAAAAAAGGGGGAAAAATGAGCCCAACAGGAGCAACCAAACATTGTTTTTGGTGGCAACAGGCCTTTTGTAATATAAATATATATGACACACACACACGTTTTTTAAGCTAGCCTGAACAGAAAGACAGACTCCCAAAATGATGCCAATTGTACTGACTGGCCGAAGTTGCTGTCACGTCGGGAATCCCCCTCCAGACAATAGTGAGATGTGACTGTGTGTACTCAAATGTATGTTGCAGCTCTGCAAATTTCTTCCATGGAGACCGAGCGCAAGTGGGCCACTGATGCAGCCATGGCTCTGACATTATAAGCCATGTCATGACCCTCAAGGTTGAGACCTGCCTGGGCATCAGTGCTAGCCAAATTGATAATGAGCATTTGGAGGCAGCAACCTCTAGCTTGTTGGGAGGGGGGGGGGGGTGTCAAAGAAACAAAAAGCTGGATAGACTTTCTAAGGGCTTTCATCTGCTCCAAATAGAATGCTAAGGCTTGTTTGCAGTCCAATATGTGCAGCACAGCTTCCCCTTTGTGAGCATGAGGTTTCAGGAAAAAATGGCAGAACAATTGACTGATTAAAATGGAAATCCCATATCACCTTTGGGAGGATGACCACTCTATTGTGATGGAATTTAGTATAAAGTGGATGAACCATTAGAGCCTGAACCTCACTCACTTTGCAGGTTGAAGTGACTGTCACTAGAAACAAAATCTTCCAAGTCAAGCACTTCAGGGGACAGGAATTAAGTGGCTCAAAAGGAGCTTTCATCAGCTGTGCATGAAGGACAATGAGGTCCCAAGACACTGTGGGTGGCTTACAGGGAGGTTTCAAGAGCAACAGATTTGCAAAAAAGCAAACAACTAAAGGCTGTACAGAGAGAGGTTTGTTTATTTTTTTTTATTTATTTAACAGTTCTTCTATACCACGCTCTTTCTTATCAGTGCGGTTCACAATTAACAATATGACTCTCGGACAGTAGAGTTCTGACCTGAGTTTACATATAGCAAGGAAATTAACATGGACTTAAACCAGGGGAAACTATGTACATTTGAAGCAGAGATAGATGATGGATGGTTTTCTTTTTACAAAGTTGGTATTCAAAGTTGGTTTACCTTTTACACCTCTGTGATAAGTTCCAATTGTGCTGAGGTGAATCTTTACTGAGTTGGACTTGAGCCCAGACTTGGAGAGGTACAAAAGATGCTCAAGCAGTGTTTGTGTGGGACAGGCAAAGAGATCTATGGAGCGAACCTCATACCAGACACAAACCTCTTCCATTTGAATGAATAGGATTTTCTTGTGGAGACCCTCTTGAAGGCGAAAAGAACATCGGTGACACCAACCGGCAGATTAAGTGCGGACATCAGTCTCTCAACATCCAAGCATGTTAGGGTCAAGGACTTGATGTTGTGACATAACATTGTTCTGTTCTCCTGCAATATCAGATCTGGTTCATGCCCAACTGAATTGGTTCCTAACTGGAGAGCTTCAGAAGGAGAGGGAACTATGCTTGCCTGGGCCAGTAAAGAGCGATGAGAGCCTCTATCTGTTTGGACCTTCAGGAGGGTCTTGCCAATGAGAGGTATTGGAGGATACGCATACATTAGACCCTCCCCCCAGTTGAGGAAAAAAGCATCTGAGGCTAATTTGTTCTGTTACCCCACTCTGGAGCAGAACTGATCCATCTGAGCATTCTGAGGAGTCACAAAAAGGGGGGTGCCCCACCACTGAAAGATATAACCTGTGACCTTCCTGTCCAGGGTCCATTCATGTGGCTGAAGGAATCAACTCAGCCTGTCCGCCACAGTGTTTTGCTCGCCTGGTAGATATGTGGTTCTTAGTTCCATCCCGTGGACAATGGCAAATTTCCACAACCTGTTTCCCAACACAGGACGTAAAAGCCCATTCCTTCCTGCTTGTTGATATACAATATTGTCACTTGGTTGTCTGTTTTTAATGACAATTGATTGGACAACCAATCTCTTTTTTTTTAAATTTTATTTTTATCAATTTGAAAACTTACACTTCACATACTAAAATGACAAAGAAAAACAAAAAAAGTAAACAGCAATAATAGGAAATAAACCAGAAACAATACATTCCACATAATATCATCCAAACATTAGTCCACAAGATGAGGTAAATGGATCCAAGAAAACTAAAGTATACAAAAGGAAACGTATACAAAGCCAGAGAGTGCATCCTCCAGCAATACAATTCCGAGCAGGCTCTATAGTGGTGCCTGAGAGGTGCACACTTGAACTTTAATTTCCTTTTTTGCCACAAAGTCAGTAAGCTGTCTTGGTTAGAAAAAAAGTATAGTTTTTCCCTTCACATCCAACCAAACTTTACACAAGGAAAGTGTACTATAAATTTTAACCCCAGAGCCAAAGTCCTGGGGAGCAGATCCAGGAAATCCAGGCAGCACCTTTGTGTAAACGTAAAAAGGTCTGGAAATATGCAAATTTTTGAGCCTAGAAAAAGCGTATTCATCGCACGAAAATATAACTTAAACACAGAATTGTGGTGGACCTCTGGGTGACCACCTCCAGAGAGGATTCAAGGAACTCCGCGAGATTAACAGCCATAGAGTCTCGGGGACAGGTGTTGAGTCTTAACTAAAGAAGGAAGATTCTCAAGGTCCATACCCAATATCTTGATCAGATACTGTTTTGCAATTTCAATAGATGGTATAAGGGGAGACCTGCGAAAGTTCAATAAGTGAAGGCTATTCCGGCACACCTGATTTTCTAGGTGCTCCATCCATCAATAGACAATACTACTGTCCTTAACCAGGGCATCTCCTACAACCTGTACAGCACTAACTTTAGATTCGAGTGTATCAGTTCTCACAGAAAGATGGTCCAGAGCCTGAGAGTGTTTGACCACAGCCTGCGAAACAATAGAAAGTCCCCAACAAGTCTGGAAGACAATGTCAATAATGAGGTTTTGAGTCCCTGTATAGCATCCCACAATGACTCCATAGTCACAGCCTTTTGTCTCTGTACCTCACGAATAGCACACCTGGTGGCAGCCTCCCCAAATTTCTGTGCAATATAACTCACAGTTCTCCATGGAGCCTCTGAGGAAACCCCTGTAGCCCATCCAATAGGGGAGGCAACACTGCTACTGGCACACTTCCTGGCAGGTGCACACCATGATCTCCTCGAGTCTGTGTGGACTTCAGAGCACCAGCAATGCTAACACTTCCAGGGTTCAGAGACAGCGTACGCATGATGGGGCTAAATGAAGCCCTTTCCTCACTGCTACCTGTTATATGCCTACTGGGCTGGCCCAAAGGAAGCATCGCCAGAGAAACGGAGGAAACTCCAAAGCCATCCAAGGTAGTCTGGCAAAGGAGTATGGAGCCAGTACCTTCCAGGAAGACAGGTTTGCTTTTTCCCTTCCTCTTACCCATAGTGAACAGGCAGAGGGAACCTCCAAAATGCAGGCACACCAGAGAAGAGTGCAGAGCATCCTCTGGCACATAACCAATCTTTGAAAGCCTTTAGAGTGTTCGCTATGTCTCTGAGTTCTAAGAAGCTGACCTGATATAGACTCTACAGGAGGGACCAAGTACCTTTGATGTTGAGCTCAAGGAGATGAGCTCCCCAACCTAGCTTGGATGCATCTGTCGTCAACAGTTTTTGTGGTGGAGCAATTTGGACGGGAATATCTTTGATCAGAATGAATGGGATAGTCCACCAGTCCAAAGACCAAATGAGAGAGTCGGTGACATACAGTCGATCTTTGAAATGTCCTGTGGCCTGCATCCACTGGGTTCTCAGCATCCACTAAACCTGCCTCAGGTGGAAATGTGCCAAGGAAGTCGCATGTATGGTGGAAGCCATGTGGTCCAGTAAACATTTTGTGAGTTATGAGCTGTTACCTGATGACTCAATTGAGTCTCCCGCACTAATTCCATTAGCCTGGATAGTCTGTCATGCGAGAAGGCACTTACTTGAATCGTGTCGAGCAGGGCTCCTAAAAATTCAAATTGTTGGGTGGGATTTATGGGTAATTTTATTACAAACCCTAGCAATTCCAACACCTGAATGGTCAGCCATGTTGATTAGTATACTTCTTCCTGAGTGGTACTCTTGACCAGCCAGTCATCCAGGTAGGGAAAGACAAATGCTCCCAGTATACATAGGAATGCAGCTAAAATGACGAGGCAGGGACCTAATCAACATCAGCTGCAGGGAGTGTTTATGTAATTTCTTGATATACCACCCAGGCTGAAGGGCATCAGAGTGGTTTACAATCACTATAAGCAGGTACTGGATACATTCCCTCATCCCCAAGGGACTCACAATCTACGTGTACCTGAGGCAACGGAGGGTTAAGTGGCTTGCCCAAGGCCACAAGGAGTGCCTATAGGACTAGAAACCACAGTCCGTCTGGCCTGAGATTGCTGTCCCCAGGTGGGAATTGAACCCCTGGCCCTCCAGCCTGAGGTACCTTGTCCTAACCACTAGGCCACTCCTAGTAAGCTCTTTCTGCTCTTCACCACCAAGGCCAATCAGGCTTGACCCCAGGAAAATTTTTAAAAAGACTGCAATCTGCTACCACTGACCTCAGAGGGACCCGATCGGAATCAGCTGCAGGGAGTAGGAAGGTAAGCACCTTCCGCTCCCCACTGCCAAGGCCCGACCTCAGGAACATTTAAACAAGGATGCGATCAGGCACACTTGCACCTGAGGGTGCTTTGGCATGGCCTTTAGGCAAGTGTCAAATCGGAATGACAGTCCTTCACAGCCAGCAAGGCAAAAACTGCTACAGAAACTCACCACTCCAACAATCGTCACCCATCAAGCACACAACCAAGACACAACGGACAAGAGACAACAACATCCAACACCAGCCCTCTCCCTCTAGGACCACATGCCACTGATCACTACCAGGGAGCGAGGGGGCCAATCTCCTCCCTGCTCCTTCAGTCGCCAACCAATTATTACACCAGCAGGACCTTTAAACAGCACAAGCCAACTCCTTTCTAGACACTTTAAACATGATGGATCTTACCCAAATTGTAACAGGACCAACACATATAGGTGGAAACACCCTAGATCTCGTATTTGTCCCCAGTAGCCTCCACTCTACTACCGCTTGCATCCTCCACCACGTAACACCCATACCCTGGTCAGACCATCACATGATCAGTTTGAGCTCCCATCTCAACACCACTGGGACAAACAGCAATGGACATCTAACCCTCGTCACTTCAGGGAATTAGATAAAGATGCCATACTTGATCATATCCTAACTAAACTAGACACCACCACAGAAATCATACAAAATTGTAATAATACCATTGCACCAATGGCAATAGCTCCCCAGAAAGACCATCACGAATGATTAAGGCACCATGGTACTCAACTGATATAAGGGGAGCAAAACTCAAGCTAAGACAACTAGAAAGATGCTGGAGGCATAGCAGGGATTCACTTCACCTACAGGAGTATACATTAAAGCAGAGGGAATACAACAAACTAATACTCAGTCATAAAAAGGAATACCACATGAACATCATCATGAAATCTCTCAACCACCCCAGAGAACTATTCGCCATAGTGAAATCATTCACACAATCTCTAACAAACCAGAAAACCTCAACACTATATCCAGAAGTCTTTGGGACATATTTGCAGAATAAACTCACCTGCAAAGAAGACACCTTGATAAATGACCCACCACCTAAGAACAATATAAACAATCCCAACACTTGGACTTCTTTCCATCCATTCTCAGAAGATCAATGTGGATGAATCTTGAAGCGGTTGAACACTACCACCTCCCCACTCGAACCATGCCCCACCTCTTGGTAAAGAACTCACACCCATCCTCCAGAGAATAATTAATCTGTCTTTCTCACAGGGTAGCGTGCCCTCCAGCTTAAAAAAACACATCAGACCTCAGCTAAAAAAACAACACAGAAGACCTCAACTCACCCTCCTCCTACCGGCCTATATCCAGCATCCCTCTCCTAGCTAAGTTAATTGAAAAAAACAGTACAGTTACAACTGCAGGACCACATTGACTCCACTGCCCCATTAGATCCACAGCAACTTGGGTTTAGACAAAATCAGGGGACAGAAACCTTACTCTCCTCTCTAACCAACACACTAATCAAAGTAATTAAGAATCACAAACAAGGCTTTATACTCATCTTCACAGATATACCGGCCGCATTTGACTCACTAAGTCATACCAGACTCATAACCAGACTGATGGAGATTAGAATCAGCGACACCCCCCTCGAATGGTTCCATTCATACCTAACAGATTGTCTATGTCAAGTCAAGATAAAGAATAGAACCTCAAATCCAATTAAACTACAAGATATACCTCAGGGATCTTTACTCTCAGCCCTTCTATTTAAGCTATACATACAACCAGTCTGCAAACTCATAAAGAACATAACTTATACTATCACTTCTATGCAGACGATTTGATGATCTACACCCCATTCGAATCCATAAGACCAAACTATTCAAGAGCTGCCATAAACTGGTTACAAAACGTTAATCTGACAATCAATTATATAAATCAGAGATCCTTACCATAACGAGAGACACTACCTACTCCCCACCTGAAGAAATCAAAATAGATGATTTTGCCATCCCAGTAAAAAAGTAAGTCAAATATTTGGGAGTAACACTAGACCAGAGGCTCAACTTACAATCACACATTAAGAAGGGAGGAGTTGGCTCAGTGGTTGGGACAGGTTACCTCAGGCCGGAGGGCCAGGGGTTCAATTCCCGCATGGGGACAAGCAACCTCAGGCCGGAGGGACTGGGGTCTCTAGTCCCGTGGCCACTCCTTGTGGCCTTGGGCAAGCCACTTAACCCTCCATTGCCTCAGCTACACTTAGATTGTGAGCCCTTCAGGGACAAGGGAATAAAAAAGTACCTGTTAGTATACATGTAAACTGCACTGATTCTAAAGAGTGCAGTATAAAAATAAATAAATAAATAAAATAAAAAGAAGATGATATCCACAGCCTACTACAAAATGAAGATTCTGCAGAACCTTCATCCTCTACTAGACCACAACTACTATCGCACAGTATGCCAGGCCATAATCAACCCATACCTGGACTTTTGTAACATAATACTGCAAAGTCTCCCCAAACATACCATCCACGCCTTACAATTAGCTAAAAACACCGCAGCCCAATTAATCACAAGAACCTCTCAACAGAACACATCACACCAGTTCTTAAATCTCTACACTGATTACACAGGTCTGCGACTAAAAAGCTGTTTGATTATTTTCATCTAATTTCCATGTATTTTGGTGTGCTGAAAACAAATAAAATATTGAAAAAGCTCCTAGACGTCATGATTTGCCACAACATGCAAAATTGTCTTCTAATTTATAATTTTTTTTTTCAAATTACTATTAATTAATTAACATAAGTGCATTTAAGATATAAAATGCCAAAAAAACCTTAAAGGGGTTGTCCGAGTTATGTAAAGAAATATAGCACTGTAAATCTGATGGTCAGCAATATATACATAAGCTAAGCAAGTTTTAAGTCCGTGCTTCTAATGGTAGAAGGGGTTAATCTTTCCTGAAGAATCCAGTGGGAGGGAGACACAGGGCAGATAGCAGCAGCTCCGGTCAGTGCAGGGGGGCGTGGCCAGCACTGTGACGTCTTGTGTACAGACAGAGCTGCTCTCTCCTGCATGCCACACTTGTGCACGAATCATCATCAGGTTCTTGGTTCTAGGCTGTTCACACTTTTTCATCGCAATTTGTGTTAGCTTGTCATTCTTCAACTGTTATGTTATGGCTCTGCGAAAGTGTATTAATTCGCCAGACAGTTTCTGTTTCATCTGTGGTGAATATACAGTGTTGAAGCAACAGCAGAATATTACAGACTTTGTGAAAAAAGTATACTTTGCATACTTTGGACTAAAAATTGGAGATCAAGATAAAGTCTGGGCGCCTCATAAAGTGTGCAAACGGTGTGTTGAGGACCTCCGAAACTGGTTCAAGGGTAAGAAAAAATCTTTCCGTTATGGGATTCCTATGGTATGGCAAGAGCAAAAGAACCATAGTGACGACTGTTACTTTTGTTCATGCGATGTGAAAGGGTTTAATTCCAAATGGAAGCATTCCATTTCATACCCCAATCTTCACTCGGCAATTCGTCCCATCCCCCATGGCAGATATACCAGTACCCAAGCCCCTGCTACCTTGGAAGAGATACCTAGCTCTGATGAAGGTGACATCATACCTGAACCAGATGACGAATCAAGTTCTGACTTTGAAGATGATACAAGACCAAAATTGTTTTCTCAGCAGTAGATAGAAACATAGAAACATGATGACAGAAAAAGACCACATGGCCTATCTAGTCTGTCCTTCCATATCAACAACTACAACAGTCCACTTTTTACCTTTAGAGATCCTCTGTGTTGGTCCCATGTTTTTTGAATTCAGTTATTGTCCTCATCTCTACCACCTCCACTGGGAGACTATTCCACGGATCCACTACTCTTTCCGTAAAGAAATATTTCTGCATATCGTTCCTGAATCTATCTCCCTTCACCCTCATCCCATGTCCCCTCGTAGCAGAACTTGCTTTCAATTGAAAGAGGCTCTCTCCCTGAACATTTATGCCACGGAGGTATTTAAACATCTCAATCATATCACCTCTATCCTGCCTTTCCTCTAAGGTGTACATATTAAGATCCTTAAGTCTGTCCTCATATGCTTTATAATGAAGCCCACTAATCATTTTAGTAGCCACCCTCTGCACTGACTCCATCCTGTTCACATCCTTTTGAAGGTGCGGTCTCCAGAATTGCACACTATACTCCAAATGAGGTCGCACCAAAGACTTATACAGAGGCATTATCACCTCCTTTTTTCTGCTAGCCATTCCTCTCCGTATGCACCCAAGCATCCTTCTAGCTTTTGCCGTCGCCTTTTCTACCTGTTTAGCTACTTAGCTACACAACCATGCCTAGGTCCCGCTCTTCTTTAGTGGACAAAAGTACTTCACCTCCTATACTGTATTGCTCCCTTGGATTGCTGCAGCCCAAATGCATGACCTTACATTTTTTAACATTAAATCCCAGCTGCCAAATTCTAGACCATTCTTCAAGCTTAGCTAGATCCCTCCTCATGTTATCTACACCTTCCTGGGTGTCTACTCTATTGCAGATTTTGGTATCATCCGCAAAGAGGCAAACCTTACCCGACAGCCCTTCCGCTATATCACTAACAAAGATGTTAAAGAATCGGACCAAGGACAGATCCCTGGGGCACACCACTGGTAACATCCTTCTCCTCAGAGTGAGCTCCATGTACTTGTACTCTTTGTCGCCTCCCACCCAACCAATTTCTAACCCAGCAGTAACTTTAGGGTCCATCCCTAGGGTGCTCAGTTTGTTTATAAGTCGCCTGTGAGGAACAGTGTCAAAGGCTTTACTGAAATCTAAATACACCACATCTAGAGCTCTCCCTCGGTCCAACTCCCTGGTCACCCAGTCAAAGAAATCAATCAGATTTGTCTGACAAGACCTGCCTTTGGTGAATCCATGCTGAATGATTTGATGAATGATTTGGTAAGAGACTTGAATCTTCCCAAAGATGCCGCTGAGTTACTCGGATCAAGGCTGAAAAGCAGGAATTTATTTTTGCCAGGAGTGTCATCTTCATGGTTCAGACATCGTGAAAAGGAGTTTGTTCCTTACTTCGCCCAGGAAGACAAGTTGGTTTATTGCATCGATGTCGGTCTGATGGGTCAATTTAAAATCCAATATGATTCGGAGCAATGGCGTCTTTTTATAGATTCTTCAAAAAGAAGTCTCAAAGCAGTTTTACTCCAACGGTTTTTATGCTTCCATACCTGTAGGTCATTCCATACACTTGAAGGAAACCTACGAGAACTTGGAATTGGTTCTTCGTAAACTTAAATATGAAGACCATGGTTGACAAGTGTGTGGGGACTTGAAGGTCTTGTGCATGCTGCTCGGGCAACAAGCTGGGTATACCAAATATCCTTGTTTTCTGTGTCTATGGGACAGTCGAGACTGAGAAAATCACTGGACCAAGAAGAGTTGGCAGCCGAGGGTGCTAACAGTCGGTGAAAAAAATGTCCTCTGACAAACTTTGGTACCTTCCCATAAAGTTCTTCTACCACCTCTCCACATAAAATTGGGATTGATGAAGCAATTCGTAAAATCACTTCCAAGAGATGGAGAACGCTTCAAATACTTGGTCACCAAGTTTCCAGGCCTGTCGGAGGCAAAATTGAAGGAAGGTGTGTTTTGTCAGACCAGAGATTAGAAGGCTTATAGTTGATCAAGAATTTGTCAATACCATGACGGATCCTCACAAAGAAGGGTGGATTGCATTTAAAGAAGCCGTACAGAAATTTTCAGGCAATAACAAAGATCCTCACTACAAAAAGATCATTGGACGAATGCTGAAAGCATTTCAAGCTTTAGGTTGCCTGATGAGTTTGAAAGTGCATTTCCTCCAGTCTCACCTTGACTACTTTCCTGAAAATTTGGGAGCTATGAGTGAGGAACAAGGTGAACGATTCCACCAAGACATTAAAGAGATGGAAAGGAGATACCAGGGAAAATGGAGCATTACAATGATGGCAGACTACTGTTGGATGCTTCAGAGAGACATTCCAGATGCTACTCACAAGCGTAAATGCACCAAGAGGAGCCTCACAAGGAAGAAGAATCAAGTTTAGTGTGTGTAGGTGAGCTCATTTCAGTTCAAAAAAGGATTTTCATGAAAATATTGTAATAAAACTTTAATTTTATAAGTCTATTTCCATTTATTTTGAGGTATTGCCTTATTTAACATATTTACCTAAATTGTCAGGAAACGTGATGTCCTATGACAAAATGGAGATCATTTTCGAATTCAGCGCACCAAAAAACATAAAGATTAAATGGAATAACCAAAACAGCTCTCAAAAAAAATTTTTTTGCAGACCTGTTTTACCTATACAATCCTGCATCAAATACAAAGCAATAATGATGACATTTAAGGCTATAAACAATCAATCAGCTGACAGCTTACAAGCACTGATCTGGAAGGCCCCAGAATCCCAAACAAGGAGACAACTGCATCAGAACATCCTCTCTATCCCAACCCACAAGACAAGAAGTTTTCAAATAACCTGCTAGAGAGCTTTCAAAATATACGGCCCTACACATTGGAACTCACTCCTATCTGAACTAAGATTAATTGATCTTACCTCAGAATTCAGGAAAAAAATTAAAAACCCATCTACTTATTGAATACTATGGACCAACTACCTAGCATCACCTCTCTCCACTAATCATCCACTTCACCTATATATTACTTGCAGTTGAATTGTTCAATTGTAAATAATCCTGATACTATTAACCTTCTAATTCGAATATAAATCTCCCAGCATTCATATGTAAATAGTTACCATGCTGCAGTGTATTATGGTTATTCTGTATGGGTTCCATGTATAATGTTTGAGTTAAATGTAAACCGCTTTGATGACCATGAAAAGCAGTATAAAATAAATTTTAAATAAATTTATTTTTATTTTATACACATTTATATACCGCATCTTCCAAAGTTCAGTTGCGGTTCACAGTGAACAATAATTAACAAAGCAAGTTTGTTTTACAGGGAACGTCATAATATAACAGAACATATGTACAGGGTAACATCATATAACAGCATAAACTATGTACAATAATACAGAACAGCATAAACTATGTACAAATATATATATATGTATATAAATATACATGGAAGTGAGAAGAGAAAAGATGTGGGATCCTCAAGAATGTGTGCTATGTGTGTGGGTTGAAAGGATTTTGTTTGAGGCAGACAGATACTCGTTTAGCCTTTGTCTAAAGTAGGTGATTGGTTTTCTATGTTATAGTGTTTGGTGAACAGATAAGTTTTCAGTTTTTTGCGGAGTTCCATGATCTCCGTTAGTGTTCGTAGCTCCTCTGGGAGGGAATTCCAGATAGTTGGGGCAATGTGAGAAAATGCTCTGTTTGTTGATTTATGGGCTCTTGTATACTCTCTCGGAATCTTTAATTTGTTTAGTTGTCCTTTTCTGTGTGTAGGCTTAGATGGTTCTTTGTGTATTAGGTTGCATAGCGTAGTCGGGGCCATATCATATAAGGCTTTGAATGAAGTTATTATTGTTTTGTAGATTATTCTACTTTGAATTGGTAGCCAATGGAGGGAGGCTAGTATTGGTGATATGTGTTGGAGTGAGTTAACTTTCAATATCATTCTGGCCGCTGCGTTTTGAGCTAATTGCATTCGTTTGATGTTTTGTTTTGATATGCCTGTTAGAATTAGATTGGCAAAGTCAAAATGTGGAGTTATGGTGGCCTGAATTATGTTGATAAAGTCTTGTGTAAATACTAGAGGATGAAGTTGTTTGAGGGTTTTGAGTTTGAAATAAATTTTCTTTATGGTATTGCTAATGTGTGTTTCCAGCGTAAGGTGTGTATCAAGTATAACGCCTAGATATCTTATTTCCTTTTTTATTTTAATTTCTTGATTTTGTAGTCTTATATGTGTTGGGGGGATAAATGATTTGTTCTTGGTCACGATTAGAACTTCAGTTTCAGTGTGATTTATGTGGAGGTTTTGTGCTTTTAGCCAGGTTGTAATTTCATTATAACAGTCCGATAGGAGTTGAAGCGGTAGATTGGGTATCGTAAATGGAATATACATCATAATATCATCTGCGTATAGGTGATATTTTACTCCAAATTTTTTGAAAATGTCACAGACTGGCTTTATGTAAATATTAAAAAGCAGGGCTGACAATGCTGAACCAAATGCTGTACACAGAGTCCACTTTTCTACTAACTAGAGGTACAGTGAAGGGACTCTCCTACATTCTCTTCTATACTTTCTGAAGGATGCTGTGCTAAATAAATAAATAAATAAAATTTTGTGAAAACGCAAGGCACTGAAGCTAGGCCAAAAGGCAGAATGTGGTACTACAAGTCCTGCCACCCTAGAACGAATCCGAGATACATCCCATTCACAGGAAGTATCCTTAAGATCCAGAGAGCATAGCCAATCTTCCTTTTGGAGATATGGGAGTAGTATCTAGAGAAATCATTCTGAACTTGTCTTTGACCAGATGTGTTCAGATTTCTTAGGTTTAAGATGGGATGGAATCCTCCCATTTTTGGGGAGATCAAGAAGTACCTGGAATAAAATCCTTGCCCTCTTTGCTCTGGTGGCATGAATTTGATAGCCAGATCTAAAAAGAGGGTGATGTCTTCTCGCTGAAGTAGTTCCTGATGCTGAGGGTCTAAGGATTGAGTCCTCAGTGAACAATTTGGAGGCAGATTGATTAGATGCAAATTGTAGCCACTTTGGATAATTCGTAAGACTCAAGTGTCTGCAGTTACAAGGGGCCACCTTTGGGCAATGAGAGTAAGGAGAGTCCTTCGCTGTAGTTACAGGTAGAGTAGCTATGCTCTTTAGGAACCATTAAAATCTGTCCCTAGATTTGGCTGAGGTGCTGGCTGGGCCTTCTGAGACTTCTCTCACTTTACTTGTACTCGAGAACCCTGCTTTGATTGTGAATAGTGGAAACCAGGAAAGTACCAATAGTATAGTAAGTTGCCACCCTGAAACCTCCTGCGATAGGAGATCGGTTTGGACGTGCACCTTGAGAGATTACAAAGGGTGACATGCTGCCTTCCGTGCCAGCCTTCTCTTTGACTTTTTTCTCTCAAGAGATTCTGTGTCATGGTACAAAAGCAAGCTTATCCTGCACAGATTGTTCTAAGTCTGAGGCCCGGAACGAGGTAAGTCTCCAGACACCAATACCCATTGCAGAAGCTCTCAGTACCATTGCGAAGATATCATAGGCTCCTCAGACCATGAACTTTGAGCAATCCTTACCATGTCTCACTAGGGAACGATACTGTTCTAATCTGTAGAGAGATACTGGGACAGATTGACTAGGCTGCATATGTTGTCCTTCAAAAACATGTCCAGGTAGAACTGGAAAGAGGCCATATGGGCTGCAAGCATGGAACTCTGGAAAACCCATCTCCAAAAAGAGTCCAATGTCCTTGCCTCTCTCCCAGGGGGCACCAAGAAGTGAATCTTGGAATTTTTAGATCTCTTAAGGGCGGATTTGACCACCAAAAATGTTGAGGAAGCTGGTGCTTCTCAAACCCAGGAACCTTCCAAATGCTGTACACAGAGTCCACTTTTCTACTAACTAGAGGTACAGTGAAGGGACTCTCCTACATTCTCTTCTATACTTTCTGAAGGATGCTGTGCTAGAGGACAGCAGCCTTGGGCCGGAAGGACTGGGGTTTCTAGTCCCAAAGGTGCTCCTGTGGTCTTGGGAAAGCCACCTAACCCTCCATAGCCCATGTTCCCTGTAAAATAGTTATCTCCAAGTTTATAATGCCCTGTTCAATGTAATTTCAGTTTGTTCAATGTAAACCGCACTGATGCAGAATAGCGTGGTATATAAGAGAATGTAAATAAATAAATAAAATAGGCACTATCACCACTTCCTTATGGACAGAGGAGTACTGAAGGATCTCCAGTTTTTCTGTCCTTAGCTCATCCTCAGTCTCCAAAGAAAATCATATGGCCTTAGCCATATCCCTAACAAAATCTTGGAAAGTCATGACCTCACGGGGTGATTTATGTCTCTCATGAGGTGGAGAATGGTCAGATGATAGCTCTGGGGATCTTTCCTCTGACATACCCTCAAACTTGTCATCAGTGACCCATCCTTCTGAGTCCCAGAGCTCCTCCAGGAGTGTCGATGCATCGATGCACTTCTAGATTACAGGGGGGGGGGGGGGGGGGGGGGATTGGAACCCAATGCACTAGAAAGGGTAATCGGTCGGGCAGGCTCTGGTGTTGGGGCTCTTTGATTCCCCGATGTCAGTGGCTCTCCTGCAGGCACTCGATGCTTTTCAGGGATCAGCTGGACTGCTGCCAATGTTGATGCAGCAGACATTGAGACACTGACATGCTGCATAGCATAGCAAACAGCAGTGTATGTGTTCAACAGCCCTCAGAAGGTGTTTCTTCATGGCTGCTGTTTCCAAAGGTAACATTGGGTGCTATTCCTAGATCCTGAGAATGTGTATTAGCTGCTTGGCCTCTGTACACAGTAGGCTGTCACTGCCCCTCCAATGTCCTGGAAAATGAGCTGTCCTCTCTTCAGGGCTGCTTAGAGAGGCGCTCCTGTGAACCCGCTTTGCTCTTTCTAGCCATGCCTCGGAGTACTTCGATGTTGATGCACCAAAGCCTCCACTCAATACGATCACCTCTCAGCGTCAATGAAGATAAAGATGAATCCTTCTTCACCTTCGAGCGAACATCAACCGATTGCCAATACCCTGGGGTAGTACTGATGCTCAGCTCTGAGTGCATTTGAGGGCTCCAAGGATGTCAGATGCACTGCCAGCATTCAATGCAGCCTTCAATGCCATAGAGACCACTGCAGTCTATGCCTATGAATCAGATTATCTCCAATAATACGTTCATGCTGTTTCTCTTGACCCTTGAGCCCTCTTTTTGTCATCTGCAAACATAAATTACAAGAAGAGGGCTGGTGATCAAGTCCCTGGTACTGAAGGCACCAAATATGAGTGTCCATTATGTATATGGTCCTTGAGCACCAGGACCACTTTTTAAACCCCCTGGCTAATTTTTGTGACATACCATCCAAAAATATAGCTGCAGCAAAATTAAACGGCTCGATTTTTGTTGAAAAAATAAACACACACGCGACCGAAGCACCAACACTTAAGAGGGCAACGGTACTGCAAAAAAGAAAACAAAACTTTAAATGATCAAAAACCCTAACTAAGAGAAAAAACTACCACAATGGCAGGCAGATATGTTGAAAAGGCTGAAGAACTTGAATTACATTTGAAATATGCATACCCGATGAAGAGCAGTGCTATGACATGTCCATGGGGCTCCATGGAAAAAGAAGACTGAGGTAAAATGGCACCAAAGCGGTGGGCGGGAAGATATGCGCATATGCAGAAGAGCTTCTAAAAGCTTCTGGAAGGAGCTGGAAATACTCCCATGTGGGGCTCTGTCAGATGACATCACCCATATGTGAGGACTTTTTTCCTGCTTGTCCACAAAGAATATATGGGAACAGAGTGCTTGCCTTGAGATTAAAGGAAACTCAAAATGAAAGCTCCAAGTATGCTTTCATGCCCTTGAACCTGTTATTGCCTTTCTTTTCACATAGCTAAAAGTATATGCACAACACTAGAATATAGTCTGAATCTTCTTAAACGGGAATAATGACTAAGAATTACACTGCCCGTTTATTAACTAAACTAAGCAACATGAAAGCTGTTATATCATTCACTTAAGACGGGGTCTCAGAAAAAACTAGCGGCACTCAACCATGGGCACAAAGCCCCTTAACGGTGCCAGTTTTCACATCAATGACCCTTTAGACTCGTATTTTTTTATATATTTTTTTGGCAAAACTTTTTGTATCAAATCAATATTTTCTTCTTGATAATACCAACTATCAATTACAGGGAAAAATCAACTTAGCTTTGTAAAGTTAGCCAGGTGATCAAAACGAGGCAATTCCAACGCCTTCATTCAGGCAGCCCAAGCGTTTCACTATAGACGTTTCTTCAGGGAATTGTCCATGCCAGGCTTATTTAATATGCATGACGAGCGTGATAAATGCACTTCTTCTTCAGATGCTTCTACCAATCTTTTGTGGCGGCGCGGCGTTTTTTGCACAAAAGATTGGTAGAAGCATCTGAAGAAGAAGTGCATTTATCACGCTCGTCGTGCGTATTAAATAAGCCTGGCATGGACAATTCCCTGAAGAAACGTCTATAGTGAAACGCTTGGGCTGCCTGAATGAAGGCGTTGGAATTGCCTCGTTTTGATCACCTGGCTAACTTTACAAAGCTAAGTTGATTTTTCCCTGTAATTGATAGTTGGTATTATCAAGAAGAAAATATTGATTTGATACAAAAATTTTTACCAAAAAAAATATATAAAAAAATACGAGTCTAAAGGGTCATTGATGTGAAAACTGGCACCGTTAAGGGGCTTTGTGCCCATGGTTGAGTGCCGCTAGTTTTTTCTGAGACCCAGTCTTAAGTGAATGATATAACAGCTTTCATGTTGCTTAGTTTAGTTAATAAACGGGCAGTGTAATTCTTAGTAAAAGTATATGCACAGCAAACAGCACATGGACTGTTACTCACAAAGAGAAAGGGGCAATATGATGTTTTAAAATACATTTACGAAGAATGTTTCTCTTTCAATCAATGCAATTCAGTTTGGTTTTAGAATATAGATGGCAAAATAAACAATCTCTTGTACATACCTGGTTCTTTTCAGACATTAGGAAATCTAGCTTTGATCCAGGAAGTCCCAGCTCAATAAATGTTTTTACCAGTCGTAGGTCTGCACTATTACCTAAAAAAATTAACATTTTCAGTGCTTAGTAAGTAAAAGAGAGAATAGCTGGGCAGCATGCACTGTTTATTGTGTATGCTATTTGTCTGGTTTCATATTGGTAGCAGCAAATATTGAAAACATATAGCCCGATCCACCCTGGGCGTACAGGCTCTCTGTGTGCCCATTTGGAACCGGATGAACAGAGGGAGTCGCAATTCTGATCCCATGGGACACGTCTAGCCCCGCGGGATCAGAATCGCGAATAGGCATGTACGAGCAGGCCAGGACTGTGATTCAGCCTGGCCTGCACATACAGGCCTTGCCCAACTAACTCAGTCTGTGCTTTACAATGGAGCCACGGTGCCTGGTTGCCAAGGCACTGCAGCTCCATTGTAAAGCTGTGATCCCCGGCCACCGACTCCTGAACTGCTTTCCCCGCAGCCTGACCCCCTGATCTGGCTTCCCAATGCCAGGGTTGGGCTGCAGGCAATGCTCTTTGCCCCCTCCCGCTGCTTTGCAGCCCCAGGCCTGCTGTCTGCTGCCTGATCGGAGAACGTATTCCACCTCAGAGGTGGAATAAGTTCCCTGTCTAAGCCGTCAGCCCTGGACGTACAGGGCCGACATTGGAATTGGCCCTGTTTGTCTGGGGCTGATGACTACCCATCACCTGCCCTAACACCACCCCTGATCCGCCCCTTCCCTGCCACCGTCTAACTTCCCCAGACAACGAGCGGGGAAGATAGACGTAATCAGGTGGGGGTATGAATAGTGGGGATGGACATCCCAACTGGACATCCATCCCTGCTATTCATTGCACAAAATGACCCCCTTACTGTACACTGGTTTACATCAGTAAAAATTTAAAAAAGTGGACTATTTGATAGTATTACAGTAGCACCAAATACATGATTAAAAAGAAATCATATAAAATATCATGATTTACTAATCACAAAGTACTGTGAATGATAGATAGTAAATAGTGGACACAGAAATCAAATCTAGATCACTAGAAACTGTAAAATAATAACACCTTTTAATCAAAGCTTAAATACATATCTCTTTGTCTTTTCATATTTTACTATGCCAAAAATTACATAGGAGTCTATTCTGACCCGCTAAACGGGTGGTGGCGATTCTGCAGAGCTCCTCGCATAGGCTTGATGTGCGGGGAGCTCTGTTCGTGGGCGGGAGGGGGTGGGCCCGGGGATGAGCGAGGGCACGGAGTGGGTGGGAACCTGACCCCAGATGTACAGGGCCAATTCCAAGGTTGGCCCTATATGTCCAGGGTCGGCCATTTGGACAGGGTGGAATAAGTTTGCCTGGCGGCACAGAAGGTGGACACCGCGGCCACAAAGCAAGATGAGGGGGTGCAAGAGGTTCCCCGCAGCCCAACCCTGGCCATGGTAGGCCCGATGGGGGGGTTGGGCTGTGGGAAAGAAACTTTTCAGGTTCTGCCGGGGATTGCGGCTCCTGCAAGGAGCCGTGGTGCCATGGCAACATGACACCATGGCACCGCGGCTCCATGCAGGTGCCTAGCTCGGCTAACCAGGTAAAGCGTAGTTACTCACCTGTAACAGGTGATCTCTGGGAACAGCAGGAATCAGTCTTCATATATGGGTGATGATGGCTCCAATGGAGCCTGGCATGGAACACTTCCTCTGCATCCAACAGGAATGTTTTGGGAGCGCTCTTTCACGCCTTCCCACCTTCCCTCCCAGTCTCCTTGGTCAGAGGAATAGCGGAGAAATAAAAATCTTTGTATACCAGGAATGAGAAAAAAGGGAACAACTTGATGGGGAGGTGGGCGGATTGTGAAGACCTATTCCACCTGTTACAGGTGAGTAACTACACTTTCTCCAGGAACAAGCAGGAAGTCAGTCTTCACATATGGGACTCCCTAGCCTAAGACAACGGAGCAAGAGAAGAATCCCGGTGCAGCTAGAGATTGCAGCAGGGATTCGACAGACTGAGCTTGTTCAGAGTACTCCTCGTGAGGTAGTCAGATTGGGCGGTGGGCAAGTTGTCTAAATTTGAAAAAGGTTACGCAGAACAACTTGTCCGAATTGAGCATCAGTTCTGAAGTCTTTGTCCAGGCAATAGTGCGCTGTGAAGGTATGCAGGGAAGACCATGTCACCGCTTGGCAGATCTCTGAGATAGGGACAGACTGCAGATTAGCTACAGTAGTAGCCATGGTTCTAACACTGAGCTGTCACATGGTGTGGAAGAGACAGCCCAGCCTGCAAATAAGCGAAGGATATGCAATCTGCTAGCCAATTCGAAAGTGTTCTTTTGGATACTGGTGTCCTTAGATAATTTTGGTCAAAAGAGACAAACAACTGAGATGATTGGTATCGGTACATAGATGACATTTTTCTTCTGTGGCATGGTTCTAAAGATCTTCTGAATGAATTTCTGTTGTACTTAAATGCTTGTAATGGCTTCATTAAATTTGATATCAACATTCAAGCGCAAGAGTTTAATTTTTTGGATGTTAAAGTTATTAGACAACAGGATCGTCTGTTTACTCCGGTGTATTCAAAACCCACCAATAGGAATACCCTCTTACATTTTTCAAGCTTTCATCCTCCACATTTGAAGCACAGTTTACCTTATTCGCAATTTTTGCGATGTCGGCGAATTTGTTCTACAGTTTCTGAGTTCAAAACACAAGCTAAATTGATGATGGAATCTGATCAGTGCGCATCCGAAGTTATCTGGCTGTACGCTGCGAATGGCGTATAGCCGTGGACGGAATTTGAGGGATATTTTGTGTCCTGCGGTATTGAAACGTGATATTACATTAATTCCTGCTACTGTGGGTCATTCAGCATGTCACCGCTGTTCCTTCTGCTGCATTATGAACGTATAGTTCTGTGACGTTGGAAGGACGCTTGTTTGTATGTGTTTGTAAGTGGTTTATGGTTGGTATATGTTTGGTTGAGACGTTGTGGTGATAAAGTGATTGATTGATTGTTTTTCCCAGTGGTAATGGAGTGGTGTTTACTGTTTTGAGTGGGTAATGGTATTGGTTAAGGCTTTTTGACCGGTGATGTAAGGGTCTGCCACTCCCTATAGTGATTTTTCACTAAATGTAGGGCATGAGCTATTCTGAGGTCACTTTGCCTGTAGAGATATGTGTGGATGAATTATTGGTTAAGTAATTGTGTTAGTAGAGTTTGGTCAGAAGAAGACCATGCATAAATCTAGCTACTAAGGGAAGAGCCAAGATAGGGTGGTTCTCTAAAGTACGGTGGGAGGTTGCAATGGCGGATAATTGTACTCGTACCGAGTTGGTCTTAAGGCCAGAGGAGGACAAATGGAACAGGTACTGAAGTAAGTTCAGAATGGGACATGTGTTTTATGAGACATGTGTTTTATGAGAAAATCAGATGGAAAACCTGAGCCATTTAAAAGTGCAAGAATGTCTGGTTGAATCTTTTCTTGAAGATAGATCTCCAAGAGGACGTATTGCAAGTGCTCCTAATTGCGAGAGGACAAAGTGCTCATCCCCCACACTGTCAAGCGGAGTGTCTTGAAGCTATGGTGCAGAAGTGTCCCCTGTTCCTGAGAGGATTGGTGAATAACTGAGTCTGAGGGGAGGTTAGCAAGTTGAAGAAGGGAAGGTGAGCAAGTTGAAGAAGCAGAGGAAACCGCGGTTGTCTGGGCCATTAAGGAGCAATGAGAATCATTTCTCCTCAGTCAGCCTGGAGTTTGAAGAGTATTTTTGCTATGAGTGCCAGGGGAGGGAAAGCATAGAGGAGATTCTGTCCCCAATGGATGAGGAATGCATTTGACCTCTCCCTGTGAGAGGAAGGAATCCTCAAGCAAAAACGAGGTAGTTTGGCACTGAGGGGAGAAACAAAGAGGTCGAGTAGTGGCATCCCCCAGAGGTAGAAAAAGTATTGCTCTACTTGAGCTTCCCAAACCGAGTGGGGTCAACTTCACAGAGTAATATAATGTCAATAATGTTCAAGAAATTACTCCAAATAAACAGACTTTTGTAGTTAGAAACTAGGAGGGTTTTTGTTTTCAAATTCTAGATAAATGCATGGAATTAGTCTCAGACAATTCGGCTGGTAATAGCTAGATTGAAAAAAATATTTTTCTTCTGCTCAGCCTGATAGCATCAATGACTTGTTCCAGCGTTTGTTTTAAATATTTTTGTTGTCTTAGTATATACCCTCTCCCATGTGTTTATCAAAATTCTATATATTAACACAAGGTCAGCACTTAGCTTCTTAAGAGTGATATTATTCCATCAATAAATCTTCATCCTGACGCTTCTCCTGCAACGTTGTAAACTGCGTTTCACTCAGTATAGTGAGGTTCTTCAGGGGATACTGTTAAAGTGCTTTCCGTCCGACCATTAGCTAAAAATATATACAGTCAAACCTCGGTTTTCATTTGCCCCGGTTTTCATACGCTTCGGTTTTCAACGTCTTTTTTGACTGAGATTTTGTCCCGGTTCTCATACATCACTTCGGTTTTCAACGTCTTTTTTGACTGAGATTTTGTCCCGGTTCTCGTACATCGCCTCGGTTTTCGTAAAGTACAGTACTGTAAATACATACACCCTCGCGCTGCACACCGGTCTGTATACACTGCCGGAACGCCCGCCCGGTCCCGGCAACACTGCCCCCCGGACTCATCGATCGCCAGTGTGATGAGAAGCGAAAGCCAGCTGAGCACGTAAATGAAACACATCCTCGAGCCTGGTCAGAGTCAGAGAGGCAAGGATTGCGCAGAGAGGAAGGCCCCGATCTCGTCCACTGCCTGCCCGTTCTCTGGAGCGCCCCCTCAGGCTCGGAGGTAGCAGGGAAGAAAAGCTGTCAACGTAAGCAGGAGATGTTGCATGAATGTGGGAGGCAGTTCTTTTTCTTGCAGGGTACGTCTGAAGCTATATCATTAAGATTTTCTGCCATTCTGAAGCATTGAGCAGATAATGTAAAGGTATTTTAATGGGCTGAATCCAATGTGATTCCGAAGAGAGCTGGGCACAGCAGCTTGTCAGGGGTGGCTAAGGCCAGATGTTAACATACTGTACTGTACAGTACTGTACTTAGCTTGCTTTCAGTGATGTTAAATGTTCATTTATCCATTTCATTCGTCATTTATATTTATTTCTCATTGTTTTCTGTATGTAAAAATATAGTTATTCTCTATAAAATGTATTTTTTGTGAATATTTTTGGGTGTCTGGAACGGATTAATTGGATTTACATTATTTCTTATGGGAAATATTGCTTCAGTTTTCATACGTTTCGGTTTTAGTCAGACTTTTTCGAACAGATTAATCATGAAAACCGAGGTTTGACTGTAAAGCATCATTAAAAACTCGCTATCCTATATTTATTTATAAACTACCCTAAGTCTATTAAAATGATTCCAAATAATATTTGATTCTTCGTAGTGACTGCTACATACCCAATGTTAACTTAATCTCAGCACAGCTTTCTCAAGCATACTTCTTTACTGCATGTATTTTTTCGACAGCCATCAGCTGTTCCTTCCTTCGTACCCACTTGGGAGGCTCTGCGCATGTGTAGACCCCCGTTCACGAGGTCAATTTATACTTCCCTTTTCTCATGATGTACTAAACTGATCTCAATATTTAACTGCAATTACTCCACTCTATCTCCAGATTCAACCCATTAGGAATCAGCGTCTGCAGCTGGTAAATCCAGCGTTGTTCTCGGAACAACAAAGTTTTTTCTATTGACTTTCCATACATGGGATATTTAACTTGTTCAATGCAAAAGCACTTTAGTTGCTCAAAACTGTGTTGTAATTCTTGGCAATGGTTCACCAGCGGTGCTTGTTGTACATTATGTTTTAATCGACTTTTGTGTTCGGACATACGTATTCGAAAAACCCTGCTAGTTTGTCCTACATAGTATAGATTGCACGGGCAGACTATGGCATAGATCACATTTTTTGAACCGCAATTAGTGCGTTGTTTTAACTCATGTTTCTGGTGATGATACATAAAGTGCTGTAGTTCCGTTGTTACACTACAAATGGAACACTGCCCACATTTATAGTGCCCTGGAGTTTCTGTCACACTAGTCACTGAAGGACGTAAAATTGTAGGACTCACTTTATCCTGTAAATTGCGGTTTCGACGCCATACACATCGGACTGTTTTATTTGCCAAGCTAGGTACTGTGTTTAAGACTTTAATATGTTGAGCAATGATCTTCTTAATTTTAAAACTATACGGGGTATATTGAGTGACTAGATTAATCACATCAGGGTCCATTTCTTTCCGCTTAGTTTTAGTATTCAACAGAGTTAATCGGTCATTAAAAAGTGCTCTATGATACGCTCTAGACACCACTCTAGCTGGATAGCCCCGTGATTGAAAATTGTGGGCCAAATCTTTAGCCTTTCGTTTAAAATCTGTGATCTCTGAACAGTTCCTACGGTATCTGAGGAACTGGGAGAACGGCAGTCCCTCTTTTAAACGAAGCGGATGTGCACTCTGATAGTGAAGCAGCGTATTTCGGGCAGTCTCCTTACGATAAAGGGAGGTCTGCCATCCTTGTGCAGTCTTTTTGATCGACAGATCTAAAAAAACCATGTCTGTGTCATGGACAGTGTAAGTAAACTGGATGTGGGAATCTTGGACATTCAACCAATGAATGAATTGAAAAAGTTCTTCCCGGGAGCCTCGCCAAAGCATAAACACGTCATCTATAAATCTAGACCAAAGTTTAACATTGGACTGAAAAAAATGAGACTGACGTAATTTAATTTCATAGTAGCCCATGAAAAGATTAGCTATTGATGGGGCGAATGTCGCCCCCATGGCTACTCCAGAAATTTGTTGGAACAAATCCTCCTCAAACTGGAAATAATTGCGACCAACCGTTATCCTTGTTAACGCTGACAAAAATTGAATCTGTGCTTCTGACAGGTCTCCTCTGTTTCTTAATGCACGTACCACAGTCTCCAGCGCTTGTTCTTGGGGAATGCTGGTGTATAATGATACTACATCAAGGGTGGCCAGTATAATAGTGGAATCTTGAGCCCATTGTTGACAACCCTCTAAAATTTGTAAAAAATGAGACGTATCTCTAATAAAAGATGGTATGTCTTCTAGAAGGGGGCGGAGAAAAGAATCAAGGAACATCGAAAGAGGCTCTAATAATGATCCCTTCGTAGATACAATCGGCCGGCCTGGTGGCTGGTTTAAATTTTTGTGTATTTTTGGAACAATGTAAAACCGCGCTGGAGTGGGACAACCTACATTAAGGAATCGAAACTCTTTTTTAGATATCAATTTGTCTGTCAGAGCTTTTGTCGTCAGCTGGGAAACCTGTTGTTGAAGTTCTCTTGTGGGATCCTCACTTAAAAAAAGATATGTTGATTGATCAGAAAGTTGACGTCTGGCTTCTTGAACATATTGATCTCTGCTTAGAATAACCACTGCGCCCCCCTTGTCTGCCCTCTTTATTACTATATCTGTCCTTCCCATGCTCTCGTTTAATGCTTGATTTTCCCGGTGGGATAAGGTAGTAAAAGACTTCCGTCGAGATTGTTCCAGCATCCACTCATGTCGCCTTAAGAGCCTGACTTTTATCCTTAATCTTAACCTGACTCCCATCAATTTTCATGACTGAATTGTAAAGACCATATTGTGCTTTGCACCGAATTGACTAACGCTCTGTACTATCTCAACTAGATTGTAAGCTCAGACGAGCACGACTCTGATGAGCAGGGACTGTCTCTTGTATGTATGTCTGTACAGCGCTGCATGCGTGGTGCTATATAAGTGCTAAATAGTAGTAGTAGTAGTCATGTGGATGGAGCATCCAGCTTAGTTGGTCAGTTAAGTGATTCTCTGCTTCTGGAATGTATACTGCATGAAGGTGAATTCCTTGAGGAATTGCCCAGTTCCAAAGGCAAATGACTTCCATACATAGGGCCCGAGAGCCTGTTCCCCCTTGCTTGTTTATATAAAACATAGCCACCTGGTTGTCCGTCTATATGAGAAGAGACTGTCCCTTGAGTTGGGGAGAGAAGACTCTGATGGCATTGAAGACCGCCCTGAGCTCTAGGAGATTGATCTGGAAAAGCACTTCTTGAGCAGACCAAAGACTTTGTGTTGTAAGGCCATTGAGATGAGCTCCCCAGCCTAGTTTTGATGCATCGGTTGTTAAGAGTATACTGCGGTGCAGACATCTGAAAATGTGACCCTACGATCAGGTTCTGTGGTGTGCACCACCACTGAAGGGCCGTTCTTATTTGTGGAGTGATGTTGATGAGGTTGGATAGGCGACCTGTGAACTGCTTCCATTGTTGTGATAGAGTCCACTGCCCGATCCTTATGTTGAGAAGTGTGTGGGGCATGACATTGACTGTGGAAGCCATGTGGCCTAAGAGGCATAGAAATGTTCTGGCCATAACTGATGAATGTTGCTGGACCTGTGTGGCTAAGGCAATGAGACGTAGGTGTCTGTCCTCTGGCAGGAACACCCTGCTTCTTACCATGTCTAATTGAGCTCCTATGAACTTGAGGCCCTGGGTTGACGTGAGATGTGATTTTGGATACTTTATCATGAAACCTAACTCCTGGAGGGCATGAATTGTTTGATTTAGGGCAGAGGTGACTGCTGGAACGGTGTCTGCTCTTAGCAGCCAGTTGTCTAAGTAGGGGAACAGAAAGATCCCCAAAGTTCAAAAGTAGGCTGGACAACAGCCAAACATTTTGTGAAGACTCAGGGTGCTAAAGCCAGTCCGAATGGGAGGACTCGGTACTGGTAGTGGTTGTTCTGAAAAACAAACCTGAGAAACCTTCTATAATCTGGGTGGATCAGGATGTGTGTATAAGCATCTTTTAGATCCAGAGAGCATAGCCAATCATTTTGTTGGAGGTATGGCAGAAGAGTGCCCAGAGAAATCATCTTGAATTTCTCCTTGACGAGAAATTTGTTGAAATTTCGGAGATCTAATATAGGCCTGTGACCTCCCATCTATTTTGGAATTCGGAAGTATCAGGAGTAGAATCCCAAGCCCTTCTGAGATGGGGGAACCTCGTCTATAGCCCCTTGTATCAGCAGTGAGAGAATTTCCTGCTGAAGCAAGAGGAGAGAAGGAGATCCAAGGATGGTTGTCCCACAAAGTGAGTGGGGGGAAGATCCTGGAATTTCAGTTGTAGGACCTAACTGACTAGATGTAAAGTCCAGGGCTTGGAAGTGATGTTGATCCAATGTTGTGTAAAATGCACCAGTCTTCCTGGGATCATAGGAGAAAGAGGTAAAATTATGGGAGGATTGGCCATGCTCTTTTTGAAGCAATCAAAAACTCTGAGGAGGTGGAGTAGTAGCTGCAGGCTGTGGTTTGGAAACCTTGGGTTTCCTGACCTGTTTCTGGCCCTGCTGTCTCTGTTGCTGTTGTGCGGCAGAGTAGCCAGAATAGGAATGATATGGAGGATAAAGCGTAGTTACTCACCTGTAACGGGTGATCTCCGGGAACAGCAGGAATTCAGTCTTCACATATGGGTATCGTCGGTACCGACGGGGCCCACGCGGGAACGCTCCACAGTGTCCAATAGGAAAGCTTTTGGGAGCATCCCACAGCGCATGCAAGCTGCCTTCCCGCCTCTGTACCTCTCTCACTTCAGTTGAGTTTATAGCTGAGACCAAAGGAGAGAAGTAGAGAAAGAGAGAGATAGAGACAACTCCTAGGGGAGGTGGGTGGGTTGTGAAGACTAAATTCCTGCTGTTCCCGGAGATCACCTATTACAGGTGAGTAACTACGCTATCTCCAGGAACAAGCAGGAATGTAGTCTTCACATATGGGGAATCCCCAGCTGGAAAATGCCAAGGGTGACCCCAGCAAGCTGCGAACCCAGGTGAGTTGGGTCATGCTTCCTCCCATGGACCTTTGGCATCCAAACTGTGGATGGTGGGTAGGAGATAAATTAAGTATGGAAGAGATGTTGGAGAACAGCCTTGCCAAACGAGGCATCCTGACGGGCGTCCTTGTCTAAGCAATAGTGGGCTGTGAAGGTGTGTACCGAAGCCCAAGTGGCTGCTTTGCAGATGTCATCAATAGAGACAGAACGAAGGTTAGCCATTGAGGTTGCCATTGCTCTCAAATTGTGAGCCATGACATGGCCTTCGAGAGAAAGTCCCTTACTCTGATATGTGTAGGATATGCAGTCTGCAATCCAATTTGACAGAGTTATTTTAGAAACTGTAAGTCCCAGATGACTAGAGTCAAAAGCCATAAAAAGTTAAGAAGATTTTCTATGTGGCTTAGTTCTTTGGAGATAAAAGGCTCTTTTACAATGCAAAGTGTGAAGATTCCTTTCTGCACTGGAGGTGTGAGGCCTAGGAAAGAATATAGGAAGATAAACTTACTGGTTTAAATGAAAAGGCGAAACCACCTTTGGTAGAAAGTGAGGATGAGTCCTGAGGACTACTTTATCATGGTAAACCTTGTATAAGGAGGGTCAGCTACTAACGCCTGTAATTCACTAATGCCTCTTGCAGAAGTGATGGCAATTAGGAAAATAACTTTCCATGAAAGAAACTTTAGGTCTGAAGTGGTTAAAGGTTCAAAGGGCGGTTTCATAAGCTGACCAAGAACAAGATTTAGGTCCCATGCCACCGGTGGTGGTTTAATGGGAGGTTTTGTTAAGAGTAGGCCTCTCATAAATCTTGATATAAGTGGATGAAAGGAAATGGGTTGTCCATCAAAAGGTTTATGAAAAGCGGCGATAGCACTGAGATGGACCCTCACTGAATTGGTCTTTAGGCCAGAAGATACTCTAGTAGCAACTCTACAGGTACTAAAAGGGGGTTAAGTACCTTTTGTGAACACCAGACAGAGAACCTTTTCCACTTAAAAGCGTAAGAACGTCTTGTGGAAACTTTTCTGGACGCCTGGAGGATATCCTTCACTTGTTGAGAAAGATTAATATCCTGGAATTCTAGGCTTTCAGTAACGAGACCCTGAGATGTAGGGATTGGGATGCAGTAGGGATCTGTCCTCCTGTGACAGGAGATCCGGAGTATTCCCCAACTCCAGAGGAGTGGTTTGAGAGAGACGCAGAAGAAGGAGCTCCCATGCTTGCCGTGGCCAACGTGGAGCTATGAGTATCATACGACCTCTGTCTCTCTGAAGTTTGAATAAAGTCTTGGGAATGAGGGGAATGGGTGGGAAGGCATACAGGAAGTCCTGTCCCCAGTGGAGTAGGAACGCATCTCTTGCCTGACAGTTTTCAGCCGGAATTCTGGAATAGAATTGGGAAAGTATGGCATTCTGGGGACTTGCAAAGAGGTCTATATCTGGTGTTCCCCAGATTCGAAACACTCGAGCAAGCTGGTCTGAGTGGAAATTTTGAATTTATTAGACAAGCAACAAAAAGACATACAAAAAGCAAAAACAATCAACCCAACCAAGTCCCACACCCCCCCCAAAACCCCCACCCCCTCGACATAGCACAACAACAAGAATCATAACCCCCCGTGACCCACCTCCCCAAACCCACCACCACACCCTGCAACCAACCCACGTGCCACTCCCCCCCAACAACAATCCGCAATAGTCCAAACAATGTCCATTTCCCCCCCTCCCCCCCTCAGTCCAATGTCCATACCTGATCCAACCCCCCCCTGTAACAACACCCCAGAGCAGTCCAAACATTGTCCATTTTTAAATCCCTAAACCCCTCCCCCGCACAACAACCCCCACCAGTCCAATTGTCCCTATTGTCCGCTGGTTGAGGACTGCTGGAATCCCCCCCCCAAACCCCCCCACATACAAGGTCCCCTGTCCCCATCCCCTCCCCTGCAAAGGGAGCAGCAGCTCCCCCCTCCCCCCACCCCGATCCCCACCCCCTCCCCATCCACCCCACAAAAACAAACACATCAAAAGCAAACCTCCCCGCCCCCACCCCCCCAAACAAAAACATAAGGGCACCTTGAGCCCGTCCCCAACAGAATCCCACCAAAAACATAACCAATTATACAAAGCAAAAGATAAACACGCCCCAGTGCTGCCCTGCAACCGAGACAGCGGAACGGGATGCACAGAACACAAAAAGGACATACACAAAATCAAAACCAAATGGAACAGCCAACCCCCAAGGAGAGAGGGAGAACGAACAAGTGGTCAACCTCTACAGCACCATCGCACCCCCCCCTCTACCCCCCCCCCGGGAGGAAAGCAACCCCAAAGACCTACCAAAGAACAAAACCCCAGGGAAGGGAACCCTCCCCCTCTTGTCACACCCCCTCCCCCCGGGAGACAAAGCAACCCCAAAGCCCTACAAGGACGAGAACCCCAGGGAAACCCTCCCCCTCACGGGGGGCGGAGGGTGAGGTGACGCCACAGACGCTCCCAACGATGGGCCTCCACCACCCGCCTTTCGCGTTGCGCCATGCTGGACACTTCCTCCAAAATGTCCCGCACCACCTCGTCGAGGGGCAGGACCAACCCCCGGGTCGAGACATGACAGCGCGCTTGCCACAGGTGGTAGCGCACTACAGCCGTGACGAGGTAGAGGGTCCTGGAGTCCTGCCTTAGAGGAAAGGACCAGGCCCCGTACACCCACTCCGCATACGTGAGGAGGGAAAGGTCGCGCAGGTGAAGAGCAGCGGACACCAACCGGCAGGCCTCCACGTTAAAGGGGCACTGCCGGAGGAAATGGTCCATGGTCTCCGTCTGCCCTTCACACCCGGCCCTCGGACAGACCCGCTCGGCCTGTGACCTGTACTTGAGGTTGTCCCTCACGTACAAACGCCCGTGGAAAGACAACCAGGCCACATCCCGAACCTTCTTCGGCAGCCGAGGGGAGTTCAAATGCTGAAGGCCCCGCTGCATCACATCCGCTGGACAGTCCCGCAGGGCCCACCGTGGTTGAAAGTGAGAGGTGAGTACCATCCGGTACAATCCTTTCCGCCCCAAGGACTGGGCGAGCGGGTCGGTCACCCCCCACCGCCGAATGAGCCCCACCATCGCAAATACGTACGATGGGGCCTGTTCCCCACTCCGGCGCACACGTGGGACCGAGGACGCCCCCTCCCACTGCTCCCAGAAGCGGGAGAACCACTCCAGATAGGAGGCCACCCACCAAACCCCACCCCCTTCCCGCATCCTACCTAAGTGAAACCCCATAGACAAGACTGACAGGAAAACAAGGGGGTGCAACATACCCAAACCGCCCTCTGCCCGATCCAGGCAAACGATGTTGCGCTGGACAGGGTTCAGGCGGTTCCCCCACAGAAAACAGAAAAAGACAGCACTGACAGACGCCTGACGGGACGACGGAAGAACGAAGACCGTGGCCACGTGCAGAAAGAGGGGAAGCAGAAACGTCCCGAGGAGTTTGATCTTCTCCTCGAACGTACACCTCCACCCCAGCACCTGACACCGTGCAGTCTCAAGACAACGATCCCAATTGGACTCCGCACAGTCCTCCGACCCGAAGACGAGGCCCAAAACGCGGACCTCCCCCACGGGAGGAGGAAAGGGGGCGCAGGAAGGTGGGGAGGCCCCCGAGGCACCCATCCACAGCGTCTGGCACTTGCTGTGGTTGACAACAGAGTGGGCCACCTCCGAGTACTCCTCCACGGCCTCCCGCAGGGCCTCTACCCCTTCAGTGCCGTCCACGTAAACTGAGATGTCGTCAGCGTAGGCAACGACGGTCACCGGGGGCGCACCAGGTGCCTCCAGGCCCCGCAACCCACCTGAGGACAAACTCCGGAGGAAGGGGTCGAGGGAGAAGACATACAGCAGGGGGCTGAAAGGGCACCCCTGCCGCACCCCCAAGGCGACACCAAACGGCCGTCCGAGCCACCCGTTAATAAACAGGAAGCTCACCCCCCCTCGGTACAGCGCCTGCACGACGAAGAGGAAACCTGCGGGGAGGCCGAAGTGCTGGAGCACCACCCACAGGTACCGGTGACTGACTCGATCGAAGGCTTTGGACTGGTCCAAGGAGACCAACCAATGGTCCCGTTGGAGCGACCGGCTCTCTCCACCACCTCCCGGACTGTGGCGACAGCGTCCAGAACCCCTCTCCCCCGAACGGAACAATACTGGGAAGGGGACAGCAAAACGCCCGACACCTCCACCAGTCGGTTGGCCAAACACTTGGCCAGAATCTTCCGGTCCGCGTTCAGAAGAGAGAGCGGCCGCCAAAAGTCCAAGGAGCTATCGTCCTTCCCCTTGGAGAGCAGCAGCAGGACAGACTCGCGAAATGACCGCGGGAGAAACCCCGTGTCCATGATCTCCTGAAACAGGGAGGTCAGGAAGGGGGCCAGCTGGGCGATGAACGTACGATAGAACTCCACCGGGAGTCCATCACGCCCAGGCACCTTCCCCAACGGCATGGCACGAATCGCCCTCTCCACCTCCACCTGCTGAATCGGAGCAGCGAGTGCATCAACCTGTGCCTGGACCACAGCCGAATACACCGGGGGAAGGCCCAGGTACTCTTGGATATGGGTGAGGTCCACGGGGCGATCCCCAAACAGGTCCGAGAAGTATTCCCCCACCATCCGCAAAAGGTCCTCCTGGGAGGTATGAATTGTACCGTCCTCGCCCTGCAGGGCCATGACCTCCCGACGCCAAACCCTCTCCCTGCAAGTCAGGAAAGGGTCTTGGGTGGCGACCCCACCGGCCGCCCCCTCGAAGCATAGGGAGGCATGGCGATCGTAAAGCAGGCCACGGAGCTGGACGCGCACCTCTTCCACCTCCTCCCGCGCTGCCCCTCGGGATACCAAACGATCCAGCGACCTCCGGAGGACAGTGTAGGTGAGGTAGCGGGATCGAGCCATGGAGGTACCCCGGGAACGGAAGAGTTGGCGGGAACGCGTCTTCACCTCATCCCACCAGGCGCCACGGGAAGGAAAAACACCCAACAGGGTCTCCTGGTCTGCGAGAAAGGCCAAGAACTCCTGGACCACCTCTGATGTTGCTAACAACTGCACATTCAGTCGCCACAGGCCAGGACCCCTGCTGAGCTCCTCGTGGTTAGCCAGGAAGGACACGGAGAGGACGCGGTGGTCCGAAAAGTCAACCGCCTGCAACTGCGGAGGGGAACACTCCACCCGGGCACTCACATATATCCGATCGATACGACTCCTGCAGGTCCCATGGTAGTAGGTGAACCCCGGCGACCGAGGAAAAGCCCGGTGGAAAACATCCACTAGATCAGCCGTCCGGGTCATCTCGGCCAAAAAGAGGCCCTCGTAACTGGGTGGGCAACGATCCCCCCCTCGGTCCTGCAAAAAGGTGGTGGTGTTGAAATCCCCGGCGAGGACCACCAAACGGGAGGTGTGTAAGTAGGGGCGGATGACCCGAAAAAGGGTCTTCCGCGCCAACTTAGACTGGGGGCCGTAGACCACCACGAAACGAAACCGATGGGGCCCGCAGTAGCCGTCTAAGAGCAAACACCGGCCCTGCTCCAGTTCCCACACGTACTGCACCTGAAATCGGTTAGACGTGAACAAAACCGCCACTCCTGCGTACGGCTGGGCCGCAAGTGACCAGTACGAAGGACCCCACCTCCACTCCCGCTTCGCCCGATGAAGGCTAGCGAGCGAGGTGAGCCTGGTCTCCTGCAAGAAGATGACATCCAGCCCACTCATGGAAAGAAAATCATAGGCCGTAGCCTGCGCCTGGTCCGTAAAAATGCTGGCCACGTTGATAGTGGCGCACGAGAACGCAGGAGTGCACGCCATGCCTAGTTCGTGTGCAGTGACCCTTTCCTCCTCTTCTCACCATACCCGGGATCCCCGGAATCCCGCTTGCAGGACAAGCCCGCGAGCTGGAGCAACTCCTCCCGGTCCACGTTGACCACCTCGAGGATCTCCTCCTCCTCCTGCTCGACCCTGTCACCCCACGAGGTGCTGGTGTCCCCGAGAACACCAGGCAAAGCTGTCGCAGGGGCTAACCCAGCTCCCATGGGGCAAGGGGGCACGGACAGGTCAGGGGTCGGAGGAATGATCTCCTCCGTGGGGTCCACCACTGGTGCCGCCTCCCCCTCCCCAGACAAAGACTGAGACAATGGACCAGTGCCCACCCCCGCGGGGGAGGCCGGGACGGCCGGGTCAGCAGGGGGCTCCTGCGAAGGCCCAGCACCCAACTGCGGGGGCAAAGACCCGTCCTCCCTCACCCGTCGGGCGCCAGTATCCACCTTGATTGGAGGACCCTGACCGCAGTGCGCCTTCGACACTTTTGAAGGCCGCCGCTGAGGAAGAGGGGCCGCCCCCGCCGCTAACCGCTCCGAGCGCCGCACAGGAAGCCCTGCCTCCACAGGCAAGCCCTCATCCGCCTCAGCAGCCAAAAAGACGAAACGGTTGATGTCCAACACGGGCTCTGCATCCGGCAATGGGGATGTCTCCCGTTTCTTCCTTTTGGACTTGCCACCCTTAGAAGGGACCGTGGTCCATTCTTGAGGTGGCACCACCCGCAACCCACTATCCTGTCGTGACACATCAACCTCCACCACATCAACCCTCTCCTCCTTCCTACCCAAATCCCCTCCCCCTGGTGGCTCCCTCGGTTCGATGGACTCCTCCACCCTAGGGCCCCCGGACTCCTCCTGAGGGAGAGGGTCCTCCACAGCCTCCTCCCGCACAGGAGCCCGAGGTGGGGCGACGGCATCCCCCACGGTCCATTGTGTGATGCGGAGGGGCAGCGGGCAAAGGGGTGGCCCAACTCCCCGCAAAGGTTACACCGAATAAGCAAACACCCGGCCGAGGCGTGACCCCATCCACCACAACGGGTGCAGACCTGCTCGGGACAGTTCATGCTCAGATGACGAAATGAGCCACAGCGGTGACACTCGCGGGGTTGCCCGGGGTAATAGCACAAGATGCGATCCCGACCGAGGAAACCGGCTGAGGGCACGTGCTGCACCACGTTTCCCACCTCACGCAAACGGATCCTACCTTTCCACGACCCGTCCCACACCCCTAGGGGCCCAGCGCCCTTAACCAGGGGTGCGAGGAGCACCGCATGGCGCGACAACCAAAACTGGATGTCCTGCCCTGGGAGCGACTCATTCCGGGACAGGATGGTCACAGGTACCGTCCCTTGGCGAGAGATAGGCACAACACGAAAGTCAGCCCACCCACCCTGCCCCCTCTGCTGCTGGTATCGGTCCCAGAAAATCTCCAGCCCCCGTCTCAGCATGAAACTAACATCATATTCAATGGTGTTGTTCATGTGGATGAAGGCGTAGAGATCTCCCGGGAGAAACCCCAGCCCAAGGACCATCCTCAAGACCTGTTCCCTGGCCGGAGGGGGCCCCTCCCCAGCCCACCGGATCTGCGCCACGTTGCACCGTCGGACCTCACCCCCTACCCCTCGGAACCCTCCCCCACCTCCTCCCCCTCCTGCAGGATCATTCCCTTGGGAACCTCCCCTCCTCCCATCCCCACCTGACGTCCCCGGAGTGGTGCCAGACCCCCTCAGAGCCTCTGCAAAGGTACGGGGGGGGGGAATAGACCCCCCAGCCCCCATCCCCTGCTCTCCTCTCGCCTCCCCTGCACCTACCTGCGAGGGACCCTGCTGCTGGTCTGCAGGATCCGCAGCCCCCTCACAGGGGGCGACCTGGGGGCTGGGCAGGACCAGCTCCGCAAAGACAGAGTCAGGGATACTATCCCTTCCGGATCCCTGGGTGCCACCGAGAACCTCCGGAGCACCCCCTTCTGCCACATCTTGCTGCTGCCGAAAGGCAGTAAAAGCCCCATGAGGGCCGGTCGGGGTCTCCAAAGCCAACTGGATGGCATCACGGACCTGGTTCTCGGTAACACCCAGGGGACCAGAGAGCCCCCCCGTACCCTCACCCCGTGCTCCTAACCCATCACCAAGCTCCTGGGTTTCAGCCACCACTACCGGGGATGGATACCGCTCCCCTCCATTCCCGGGATCCATGGGGACCACCCCATCCCCCAACCCCACTGATAGCAGACCCTTCCCCCCATCAGGACCAACCACTACCGCCTTCCCCACGAATAGACCAGTCGTCTGCTCCCCCTCTCCCTCCGCCAGACCCTCCACTGACTCACCGTCCGCTACCCCCTGTAAGGCTACCGGCAATAAGGCAGGACCTTCCCGAGACAGTAGGGCAGATCCCCCCAAAATAAATCCTCCCAAACCTCCGCCCCCCTGCCCCCCGTCACTCCCAGGTCCTACCTTATTGCTGGTGCCAGACATGGCACAGGGATCCGGAACATCCTGGCCGGCAGCCAGGGCTCCAGCAGCAGGGGCGAAAGCCCCTCTGCGAGCCAGGGCTCCCTCGGCCACATCAACAGACAAAACAGGCAGCTGCACATCCCGCTCCTTTGCCCCAGGCTGCAAAGGCAGCTGACCGGCAATCTTCCGGCCTCCCCCAGGGGCTGCAGAAAAAGAACAGCAGCCCCTGCCCTGCTCCTCCCCCCCCCCCCAGCACCCCTCCGGCGCCAGACAGCCACCCCAGGGAACTGGGGCCGGCCAGTCTGCAGCCTCCGTGGATCCTGGAAAGAGGAAGCAGCAGAAACCCCAGAAACCCCCAGCAAAACCGCAGACTTCGGGACCTCCGTGGTGGCTAAACCGGCAGGCATCCAAAGATCCAGAGCCGCATCCGCCGATCCCCGACGTGCAGAGGAACCGTCCACCCGGACAAGGCCTGCTACATCCATCGCGAAGGAGCTGCAAGGAAGACGCAATTCTTCAGCGGATCGCCGCCGATGCTCTCCCGATGGAACAGAGTGCAGAGTACCCCCGTCTTCACACTTCCGGGAGAACCCGGAAGTGACATCAGTCGAGTTGCGGCGGCCATCTTTGGAGCTGGATCGGGTGGAGGGAAGCCCTACAGCGTCGTCCTGCAACGGGGCAGCCCTCTCCGGAACCCGGACTGCAGTTGGTGGCACTCCCCGGCGATCAGAATGACGAAACCGGTCTTCGGGGGCTGCCATTAGAGAAGCAGAAACATCGGCCAAAAACACCCGCGGATGGGGGGGATCGGCGCCTCCGGACCCCCCTCTATGGCAGGACCGGCGTTGCCGGACACAGGGAGCAGCAGATGAGGGGCCGTTGCAGAAGCCCGCGAATTCTGACGATCTTCACCGTCCCCTGGAAAAGGCCAAGCTCCAACGTGGGGCATGGAGTCCAGGGGACCAGATATCACCGGCCCGACCTCCAAGAATGAAACAGCCCGTCTTCCATCTCCACCGGTGGCCTGCAGGTAAGGGTCTCTGGACCACACACCTTCTTCTCCTCTTACAGGGGTCGGATGGATGAAGGGAATGCTGCGGGGTTGGGGACAACCCCCCTTGCTACCTACCCCCGGGGGCCTCCCCTGGACTGCAGTCATACCATGTGTGTTAGCCCACTTATCATAGTTGTGGTATATTTCAGAAAGGGACCCACAACCCTGGTGTTTTAAATAGGTCATCTCCTGATACCTGGCCTTCAAGGCCCGCTTCACCCCCTTCCTATAGTTGTTATAGGCCACCCACTCCTCACCGGGAATGGTGGCCTGCAGGCTCTCCAGGTGGGAGAGCTGGGCTTGCAGCTGGGCCGCCTCCTCCTGGAGACCCCGGAGCCGCCGTACCGCCGCCACGATCTCATCTGGGGCCCTAGCTGGCTGCTGGAAGGACGGCAGGCCCGACCCTCCAGCCTCATCCTCACTGGAGGAGGTAGAGGCCTCCTCCAGAACCCGAGGCGGAGGGGGGAACCTGCCTCCTCCAGTACCGTACGAGGTAGGCATCCAAGGCCTCCCTAGGGCCTCTCCCTGCCTCCACCCAGCCTCCACACCCTGCCTGGGAGGGAGAAAGGAGCCTCCCCCCTGGGGCAGCGGGCCCGAGCCTCCGGGCGTGTGGGTCCCTCTTCCTTGGCCATGTGCAGTCCTACCTGGGGAGTCCCCCTCCCGGGGTACCGACCGCAGCAAGCTTCCGGCTTCCCCATCTGGTAGCAGCAAAGGAGGCCTACCAGGCTTGGTAGGCCTCAGGGCCTGGGCCTCTCCCGCTGGAGGTGGCCCAGGATCCGTCATCCAGGCTCAGGTAAACGGCTAAACTCCGCCCCCTAGCAGGAGCTCTGCACAGTAGGTCCTCACACCTCCACTGCTGAGGAGCAACTGAGTGGAGGGACCACTCGTGTGGCAGCAGCATTCGACTGAGTTTGTCTGCCCAAGAGTTTTGAATGCTTGGAAGGTATACCGCAAATAGGTGAATTTGTAACTCTCTGGCGAGGGCCCACAGTTGCAAAGCTTCGTTGCATAGCGACAGAGAGCCTGTTCCGCCTTGCTTGTTCACATAGAACATAGCTACCTGTTTGTCGATTTGGACCAAAACAGTCTTGTTGCTGAGATGGCCCTGAAAGACTTGAATTGCCTTGAAAATGGCTCTTAGCTCTAGGAGGTTTATGTGAAGGGACACCTCCGGTGAGGTCGAAAGACCCTGAGTGGAGAGATCGTGCAAGTGGGCCCCCCAACCCATCTTGGATGCATCTGTCGTCAGAGTGGTTTGGCATAGAGGCTGCTGGAAAGGAGAGCCTACAAGGAGGTTTTCCAGGGATTGCCACCATTGCAAGGACGAAATCAGATGTGTGGTAGCTCTGATTTTGTCTGTCAGTCGACCCGTGCTTGTGACCACTGAGAGGAAAGGGTCCACTGGGCTGCTCACATGTGCAGGCGAGCATAGGGAACCACATGGACAGTGGGTGTCATGTGTCCCAGCAGTTGAAGTATCTCCTAAGCAGTAAGGAATACCTTCGTAGATGCTTGAGATGCTAGATGTATTATACGTAGACAGCGTGGCTGTGGCAGGAAAGCCTTTGACTGCCATGTGTCTAGACAAGCCCCTATGAACTCTAGGGATTGAGAGGGGGTGAGATGAGATTTTGGGAAGTTTATGACTAGTCCCAAGTATTGCAGAATTCCCATTGCTCGAGAGAGAGTGAAGCTGGCCTCTGGAGCTGTTGATGTTCGAATGAGCCAATCGTCTAAGTAAGGGAAGACGAATATTCTCAGAGTCCTCATAAATGCTGCTACCACTGCCATGCATTTTGTGAAGATTCTTGGAGCAGAGGCTAGTCCGAAAGGAAGAACTCTGTACTGAAAGTGTCTTCCTTGGATCAGGAATCAAAGGAACTTCCTGTGCTCTGAGTGGATGAGAATATGCATGTACGCATCTCTTAGATCTAGAGAACATAGCCAATCCTGACTTTGAAAGTATGGTAAAAGTGTTCCGAGGGAGATCATCTTGAACTTTTCTCGGAACAAATACTTGTTTAATTCTATGAGGTCTAGTATAGGTCTGTGTCCCCCTGTCTTCTTTGGATTAAGAAAATAGGGTGAGTAGAATCCTGTCCCCTGTTGGGGTATGGGCACTTCTTCGATTGTTCCTTGAGCTAGAAGTGACGTGACCTCCTGCCACAAGAGGTTGGTGGTAGGGCCCGAGAATTGAACTGTTTCAGAATTGTAGGTGGGGGCAAGTTGAGGAAACGAAGCTTGTACCCCAATCTTACAATGGACAGAGTCCAATTTTCTGATGTTATTTGTTGCCATCTTTTGGCAAAATGGCATAATCTGCCTGGAATGGTCAAGGGTTCTGGACCTTTTAGGAGCAGAATGACTAAGTTCGCTAGGTGGAAGCAAAAGACCCTGAGGGGGCTGGGTCTGTTGAGCCGGTTGAGCTTTTTGAGCTTGTGACTTTCTCTGTTGTCTGTTCTGTTGTTGTCTCTTTTGGGAAACATGAAGTGGACAGTGAGTTTGATGGGTGTAAGATTGGTAGGACTTCTTTTTCTTACTGAAAAAATGGTAATTACACTTACCTGGTTATTGTAGTTCCTTGAGTGACGACAGTTCAGTCCTCTACCTCTGGGTTGTCAACCTCCTCCTGCAGCTTGGAGACTGGTACGTCAGAATCATGACATCACTGGATATAGCCTGCTGCTCTCTCTCCTCATTCCCAGTGTGAACTATTAACAAAGCAGACTCAAAGGAGCAACAAATAAGTAGCTAACATCAAATAACAACTCTTGAACTTTACTATCTGTAAGGGTTAAATTCTAACACATCCGGCCAGACTTTCTTACCCCTTCATCGATCGAAGGCCTGCGGACTAAACTAGAGTGAAGGTGAAGTACCGCAAAATACACCTACCTGTAAAAAGCATCCATCGATCACCAACGGCAATATTGCAATATGCAATCGCATCGAAACGGATGGGATGGAGGACTGAACTGTCGTCACTCAAGGAACTACAATTACCAGGTAAGTGTAATTACCATTTCCTTATCGTTCCTCCAGTTCAGTCCTCTACCTCTGGGATGTACCAGAGCAGTTATTATGGGAGGGACCCCGCCATCTGGCTCTCAACACCTCTGAACCGAATCGAGCATCCATCCCCACCGCGACGTCCAGGCGGTAATGCTTGCTGAAGGCATGCAGAGATGACTAAGTCGCTGCTCGACAGATCTCCCCCGGCGGAACCAAACTGTGCTCCGCCCAGGAACAGGCTTGCACCCTGGTGGAATGCGCCCGTAGCCCCTCGGGCACCACCCGACCCTAAAGAAGATAGGCGGAAGCTATTGCTTCCCGAAGCCACCGAGCAATGGAAGCCTTAGCTGCCGCCTCCCCTTTACGGGCACTGCCAAACAGTACAAACAAATGCTCTGATTTGTGAAAAATCTCCGTTATTTATTTATTTATTTATTTTATTTACATTCTCTTATATACCGCACTATTCGGCATCAGCGCGGTTCACATAGAACAAAAAGTCTCAGTACAATAACAAGCATGAGATTACAGATAACAAGGGAAGGAACTTGGATAACAAGGGAAACTATTTACAGTCTATTTACAGATGTAACACTACTGCATGGATACAAGTTATTAGGAACAGGTGCTAAGAATATATTCAATAATCAAGGCGATTCATCCTATGTCTGTTATTGAGAAACCACGAGACTGAATAGCTGGGTGGAATCACTGATGTCAATGGGTGTCAATGGCTCTATAAGATGTTTGTTAAAGAGATGGAATTTGAGGGCTTTCCTGAATTGTGATACACTGTTGATAGCCCGTATGCCAGGAGGTAGTGTATTCCAGCACCTAGGGGCACAGAGGATAAAGGCTCTATTGGCTGTGGAAGAAGAGCAGCTTGTAAGGGCCTTTGGGAGTTTTAAGGAGTTGATGGCTGAGGATCTTCTTGTTCTGTTTGGTGTGGTGGTATGAATAAGGTCAGATAAGGAAGGAGCGGAAAGCTTGTTGAGAGCTTTGAACGTGAGAAGTAGAGTTTTGAAGGTAATTCTGGCCTGAATGGGTAGCCAATGTAATTGAATCAGCAAAGGAGTAACATGGTCAGTCCTGGCGGCCCCCTGGAGTACCCTTGCTGCGGCATTCATAGCCAGCTGTAAAGGGTTTAAGGTGGATTGAGGGAGACCTTGGAGAATGACATTGGCGTAATCGAAGTGGGGTATTATCAGTGCCTGGTAGATAGTCCTGAAGTCTTTTGGTTCTAGCATGGAGCGTAGGTGTCTCAGGGAACGGATCTTGTAATATATTGTTCTGACTGTGTTTCCTATGTGGGGCTTCATATCCAGGCGTTGATCCAGCGTAACTCCTAGGTAACGTATTGAGGGTTTGGATTGCAGTTCAGCTTCCTTAGTTCTGATAGATTGGGGTGGGATGAAGTTGGGGTTCCTTGTGATAAAGAGAACTTCAGTTTTCTTATGTTGTATACGGAGGTTTTGGGAGAGCAGCCAGTCAGAAACTGCATTGAAACAGTTTATTAGAGGGGAGAGATCCAATGGTCAGTGGAGATGAGGGTGTAAAGTAGAACATCATCGGCATATAGCATGCAGTCGACATTAAATGACCGTATGATCTCACATATTGGTTGCATGTAGACATTAAATAAAAGGGCAGAGAGTGAGGAACCTTGAGGGACTCCCTGCTCTAGGTGGAAGGGTTCTGAAGTTCTGCCTCCTGAGCGGACATGCTGCCATCTTCCGGATAAGTAGGACCTGCACCTTTCAAGTGCTGTTCCAGTGATGCCCTTCTCAGTTAGCCTCATTAAAAGGAGATCGTGATTCACTGAATCAAACGCTGCTGCGATGTCCAGAAAGATGAGGGCGAATCCTTGGCGGATGTTATCTATGCCAGTGATTATCTTGCTGAAGAGTATGGTGAGGAGAGTTTCGACTCCATGATATTCCCTGAAGCCATGTTGGCAGGGGTCTAGCGGAGCAGCGGAGTCAATATGGTCCTGTAACTGACGTTGGACCTCCTTTTCGATGATCTTAGCAAGTAGAGGTATGCTAGAGATAGGTCTATAGGACTCAACCTTTAGGGGGTCGAGTTTGCAGTTTTTCAACAGGGGTCTTATTGAAGTGTGTTTAAGGGCTGAAGGGAATGATCCTGTTGAGAAGGAGAGGTTCATTATGGAGGCAATTACTGAGCTGAAGTGACTGCGGAGCTCTTTGATCCAGAAGGCAGGGCATGGATCAGACTGGGATGTAGTGATGTTGAGTGCTGTAATAGTGTCTTCAATTCCTTTCTTAGAAGGAATAGAGAATGCAGAAAGAGCTCCAGGGGTGACCTGCCCAAGGGTGGTGGTTGTTGTGGTGGTTCTGTTAATAAGGCACATCTTAGATTGTAAGTGGGCTGCAAAGTCTTGAGGATGTATTTCAACTTGCGGCCCAGAGGATGGTTCCTTAGATAGGGACTTAACAAGGTCAAAAAGGTCGTGTGGCTTATTGAGAGATCTCATCAAGGTGTCCGAGTGGTATCGTTTCATTGACTCAGAGATTGCCTTGCGGTGAGCAGCTAGGTGGCTATTGAATGCTGTCAGGTCCACAATAGCATGGGAGCGACGCCAACGTTTTTCAAGTTTCCGTAATAGGATGAGGGATTCTCTAAGGTCTGCAGTGTACCAGGGGGCGTTCTCTCTTTTCCTTGAATGCTTTTTTGCTGGGGAACGCACGGCAATAGCACTGAGACTATTGTTCCAGTGAGAGATTAGGTCCTCAAGATTTGTGATAGTGGTATTTATGAGTTGTTGAGTTTCCGCAAGGATGAGCTCTTTGTTAAATGGCTTAAAAGATCTAGTGGTTGGTCTTGCTGTGTTAGCTGGTGTCTTGAAGCTTTTGGAGAGGGTTTTGCTTGAAGGAATCTGGAAGATGATCAATTTGTGATCAGACCAGGGAACAGGAGTAATGGATGTAATAGGATCGAGAGATGTGTTGAGGGATGACTGAGGGGCGAATATCAGATCTAGAGTGTTGCCTTTAGTGTGAGTGGGGGCTTTCACTAGTTGCGTGAAGCCGAGGTTCTCAAGGGCTTCTAGGAATGGAACTGCTTGGTTATCCTGTAAAGTTGGTAGGTTGAAGTCACCTAGGATCCACATTGGGGTATGTGGGCTATGAGGGTTGGAGGCAAGCTCGATGATAGAGGCGAGATCATCATTTACCTGTAAATAACGACGCAAGGTTCTCTTAACGTCCAACTGACGCAAACCCCGATCGCAATTGGACCCGTCCAAAGAGCCGAGAACAGGCAAACACACCACTTGGTTCAAGTGAAAGGGAGACACCACTTTAGGCAAGAAGGAAGGAACCGGACGCAGCACCACTTTCTCCCTTGAAAATGTCAAAAACGGTTCCCTACACGACAAGGCTTGCAACTCCGACATGCGCCTAGCCAAACAGATCGCCACCAGAAAAACTGTCTTCAAGGTCAAATCCTTCACCGAGGCACTGTGCAAAGGCTCAAAGGGAGGCCCCCGACAATGACGTCAGCACAAGGCTGAGATTCCAAGGCGGAACCACCACCCTGCGTGACGGCCTTAATCTGGAGACCGCTTTCAAAAAAATGAAGCACATCCGGATGAGCTCCCAAAGAGACCCCCTGCACCTTACCCCAGAAACAGGCCAGAGCCGCCAGCTGAACGCGCAACGAACTAGCTGCCAGTCCTTTATCAAAGCCGTCCTGCAAAAAATCTAAGACTGAAGGCACTGCCACTGTAGCCGCTCGAATCCGATGCCGGGAACATCAATCCTCAAAAATACGCCAAATCTGCATGTACGCTAACGAGGTATACTGCTTTCTCGCTTTAAGCAGCGTAGACACCACCACCGCCGAGTATCCTTTCTTCCTTAACCGAGCCCTTTCAATGGCCATACCGTGAGCGAGAACTGATCCACTTGAGGCATGAAGAGCGGGCCCTGTAGCAACAGATCCGCCCTTGCCGGCATCCGCCACGGCTGACCGTCCAGAAGACGCACGAGGTCTGCATACCACGGGCGCCTCAGCCAGTCTGGCGCCATGAGGAGCACCCTTCCCCGGTGAGCCCCGATTCTTTGAACTACCCGGCCTATCAACGCCCACAGAGGAAAGATGTATAAAAGCCCCGTGGCTGGCAATGGCTGTAACAATACGTCGAGGCCCTCTGACATCTGCTTTCGTTTCCTGCTGAAGAACCGGCTAACTTTCGCCGACTGAAAGGTTGCCATTAAATCCATCATGGGCAGTCTCCAGCACTTCATTATCTGTGCAAAGACGTCGGTATGAAGCTCCCACTCCCCCGCATCTACCTGCACTCTGCTGAGAAAATCCACCTGCACGTTTTCTTTTCCCGCTAAGTGCGCCGCCGAAAACGCCGTCAACCTCTTTTCTACCCAGGCGAACAACAGATCCGCTTCCTCCTCCATTGCGGCACTTCCTGTGCCCCCTTGGCGGTTTATGTATGCCACCGTCGCCGAGCTGTCGGACAATACCCGAACCGGACGGCCCAACACCAAGTCTTCGAACGCCTGTAGCGCCCTCATCACTGCTCGAAGCTCCAACCGATTTATGGACCAGGACTTCTTCAGAGTCGACCAAGCTCCCTGCGTAAACCTGTCCCGGCAATGAGCTCCCCAGCCCGCCAGACTGGCGTCCGTCAACAATGGAAGCCACTCCGGCTGTTCCAGGGGCATGCCGACCGACAGTGAAGCCCCGAGCAGCCACCACTTCAGCGACTGTCGGACCTTCCACGGGCAAGGCAGACGCTTGCTCAAATGATCGGTCTGATGCGACCATCGGCGCAGTAGTGCTCTTTGTAACGGACGCATGTGAAACCTGGCCCAAGGTACCACCTCCAACATTTCCGCCATTGTACCCAACAGTTGCAGATAGGACCACGCCGTCGGTGCTGGGGCCGACCTGAACTTCTGCACCAGAATGCGAAGCGCCTGAACTCTGTTGCGCGGGAGGAACACGAGACCCTTTCGAGTGTCTCAATCCTGGGAGGGCTGCAGCCGGCTTTTGCCTGGATTGACCACCCAACCAAAACTCTGCAAAAACTCCACTACTCTGTGCGTCACCCGATAGCTCTCCGACTCGGACTTGGCCCGAATCAACCAATCGTCGAGGTAAGGATGCACTAAAACGCCTTCCTTGCGCAACGCAGCCGCTACCACTACCATGATTTTGGTGAACGTCCACGGTGCCGTAGCCAGGCCGAAGGGCAACGCCTGGAACTGATAGTGGCCCCACGGGAACGCGAACCTCAGAAACCTCTGATGAGCTGCTCGAATCGGAATGTGCAAATACACCTCCGTAAGGTCCAGGGACGTCAAGTATTCCCCTCGGCGAACCGCCACTATGACGGATCGCAAGGTTTCCATCCGAAAGAGCGGCACTCTGAGACAACGATTCATGCCTTTCAGGTCCAAAATGGGTCTTAATGTTCCTTCCTTCTTTGGCACCACGAAATAAATAGAGTACCGATCCTTGCTGCACTCTGCCGGCAGAACCTCTACTACCGCCCCTAACCGAAGAAGCCGATCTAAGGTACTGTGTATTGCTACGACCTTTTTGGCGCTCTTGCACGGAGACATGACGAACGAATCCCGTATCGGCCGGTACAGCTCGAGCGCATAGCCTTGCTGAATTATCTCCAACACCCAGTGATCGGAGGTGATGAGGGTCCAGGCCGGAAGGAACTCCCAGAACCTTCCTCCTATGGGAGGCCCCTCCGGCAGGACCCCCCATCTCATTGCGATTTGCGAGCTGCGGGTGAGGAACTTGTGGAGAAACCTCTATTCGCGCCTCGGAACCCACGGAATCCCTGGACTCGGGTAGGAAAACGCCCCCGCTGGAAGGAGTTGAACCTTGAAGAACAAAATCTGCGGAAGTTGCAAAACTGACCTCTATTGCCCTGTCCCGACTTCCCTTGCTTCGGCTTATCCTCCGGAAGTCTACCCGCCTTAGACTCCCCGAGGTCCTTTACCAATTTATCCAAATCCTCTCCAAAGAGTAAGCCGCCCTTAAAGGGCAGCTTACTGAGCTGCGATTTTGACGACCCGTCCGCCGCCCAATTACGCAACCACACCAACCGGCGGGCAGACACAACGGACGCCGTACTATTCGCAAGGGCCCTAATCAAATCATAATGCATGTCCGCCAGATACGCCGCCCCGGATTCCAGGCGACCCAGCTGTTGAAGCTCTTCAATATCCAGGTGTGAAGACTGCCGCAGACACTGCGCCCAACGCAAACACGCCCTAGCCACCCAAGCCCCACAAATGGAAGCTTGTAGTGAAAGGGAGTCCGCCTCAAAGGTCTGCTTCAACAAACCATCCACTTTCCTGTCCTGAGAATCTTTTAAAGCCGTACTACCATCCACCGGAATGGTAGTCTTTTTTGTAACAGCTGAGACCACTGCGTCGACGCGCGGTGCCTTGAACCGCTCTTTATCCTTATCTGCCAAGGGATAGAGCCTATTCATAGTCCGTATTCCTCGAAGACCCGCTTCAGGCCGGTCCCATTCCTCCTGTATCATTTTTTCCACCACTCTATGAACCGGAAACACCACCTGAGTCTGACGAACCACCTGGATAACTGGGTCTTCAACCTCCTCCTCCATCGAAGCTTGGGAGGAGAGATTCAACACCTGCAGAGACTCCGTGATCAACGCCGAAAGTTCCTCCCTACAGAACACTCTAATTATCTTGGCCTGATCCTCCGGCTCCAGAAGCTCCCCATCCTCAAGCTCCAGAGCACTCTCTTCCTGTTCCCAATCAATACCTTCTTCCACAGACCAAGCAACCTCCCCCGACGTTGACGCTTTGCACTTTGCCTTCTTGGAAGCCGGCGGGTCCTCGCTGATGCCCTCTCTTGCATCAACAGGCTGAGAGCAGCTTGGAATTGCGACATAGCCTGGCAAACTACCCTGACGCCGCAAATGCTTGATGCATCAGCAACACAAAATCAGGACTAAACTCCTCGAGCTCTGCTTGCGATGCAATCTGAGACCCCGCGGATCTTGCTAGCTCGTCTGTTGCTAAGCCTCGCGTAGGACTCTGAGGAGACACAGGCCGCGCTCCTGTTGCCACCCCCTGTGCATCCTGAGCCTCCGGAACCTCCATCTGCTGTTCCACTGTGGACGACAAGGCTGCACAGGCACGACAGACTCCTTCTGTCCCTGTGCCCCTTCGTGATCCACAGACAATGCACTGTGGTCTAGCTGCCATCAATAAGCCGACCCAGTCACAAGGAGAAATTTCTTAATGACCAAAACAAACACAAAATAAGAGACCAAGAAATGAAGGAGAAGAAGAAAGGGAAGAAGAACCTCTTGTTATCCCGAGTTTCTAACCAGGCCTATTCAAAGCAAGCAAATAAATTCTCATCGTCCTGCAGCCGCAGGCAGGGAACTCCCCCCCCCCCTGCAGAAAGCCCCCGTCTGCAACTGCCTAGCGCCGCATGCAAAGGCAAAACCACGGACACTAAAGTAAGGACTGAAATGTTAAGTAAAGTTAACAACACTACCGGGGCGTCAAAGTCCCGCACTTACCACGCCCGGCCAACTAGGAGCTAGTGCGTTCACCGGCAGACACGTGGCACAGCGAGACTCCTAAAATGGCCGCCAGTGTGTGTGCAGGGGAGCAAAAAAGAGGCGCGAAAATGCCTACCGCTCTAGCCACTGCTCTTGTCCAGGCTCCCCCGGCGTAATCTCCGCCTGTAACCGGTTACAGCCTACCGGCCAGGTCGACGCTGGGGTCCCCGAGGCTGTCCGGCACCTTTTATGGCCAACCGCACTGCTAGCGACGTATCGTCTCCGCTTTTTCTCCGGACTGCGGGAATCGTCAGCATGGCCCGGTAGGGCAGCCTTACACCAAAGGGCTCTCCCCCGAAATCCTGGGGGAGAGAACTTTGCTCAGAGAACACGGCCAACAATTTAAAATAAAGCAAGCTCTCTGTGACTCACCATCTGCCGTTTCGTTATTTATTTATTTTTTTTGCTTTCAATTGACGGCCCGGGGATAAGAAAGCCAGCCTTCCCTGCACTGCCGTTTTAAAGAGACAGCCCCCTAAGAATAAATTTTTTTTTTATTTTTTTATTTTTTTTTACCACTAATAACCAAATCACCTTTCTACCACTAAACCTATATTCTACCTACAAGCTCCTTATCCGTTTCTCCAGGGAGCCTCCTACTAGGCTCCCCACATCCTCCTGCTGCATGGAGACTGGTCACACTGGGAATGAGGAGAGAGAGCAGCAGGCTATATCCAGTGATGTCATGATTCTGACGTACCCGTCTCCAAGCTGCAGGAAGAGGTTGACAAGCCAGAGGTAGAGGACTGAACTGGAGGAACGATAAGGAAAGGTTTCTTGAATGTTTTCTTTTTTGTTGGGTTGGCTGTAGCCTTTGACAATCTGTTCAAAGTAGTATTGTCAGATTCAAGCTGATTAGCCTTGCCCTGCCAGTCCTTGCCAAAGAGATTTTCTCCTGTGCAAGGAATGTTTCCCAGCTTTTCTTGCACCCACTGTTCTAAGTCTGATGCTTTTGAAGCCAAGCAATATGACGTGCTCCTTTGGATATAGCAGAGGTTCTACTAAGACATTCAAAAAAATCAAAGGTAGCATGGTTCATGAATTTAGAGACATTCTGGGCATGTTTGACCAGAATAAGGTAGTCTGCTCTTTTTTCCTCTGAGACAGAAGGACTAATGAGCTCTAAGTCTTTTGTGACTTCTTCCAGGAACATTCCCATATACAGAATGTAGGAACTGATCCTGGCTCCCAGCATGGAGGATTGAAAACATCGACGGCCAAAGGCATCGAGTGTCCTGGATTCACGGCCTGGAGGATTAGAAGAGTGTGTTTTTGCACTCTTGATTCTTCGCATGGCCGATTTCACTACTATTGAATGGTGTGGTAACTGAGTTTTTTGAAAACCAGGACAACTTGGCACTCGGTACATAGTGTCAAGGTGTCGGGAATGTGAAGATATCGTTAAAGGAGTTTCCCACATTCTCAACATCAGATCATGTAAGATCTTGTGAATGGGAAGCATAGCTGCTTCCTTGGGAGCCATAGGGTACTGTAGAATTCTTAATTCCTCTGCCCTAGGTTCTTTTTCTGGAATCACAGTGATTGCAAGACCCTTTGCTAAATCACGTATGAAGTCCTGGAAGGACATATCCTCTGGAGGAGACATCCTGCGTTGAGGAGAGGAAGTTGAATCTTCTAATAGATTCACTCTGGTACCAGTAGAATCGTCAGAGTCATTGGAATTGGAAGACTCAAGCACCGGGTGCTCCTGTGACGCATGGTATCCGTACCGCTCAAAGTCGGTACCGAAATGTCTCGGTTCCTGATCCACGATACCGGACATCGGCATGGGGGGAAGCAGTCCTGTCGAAGAAGGTACTGGTGGTACCGGTACCAATGTCGGTACTGATACCTGTGCAACAGTCTGTTGCAGTCTTAGCGGTACCGAGGCTGCTAAGAGGGACGCTAGACTGCATTCGATAGCAAGGAGTCGAGGCCTCTGGAACATCCTGGAGCCCCGTTAATGCTTTGGAGCTCGAAGACTCCTGCCGGTGCTGTTTTGCCGGTGAAGTATCCTTGAGGGAAACGCCGGAGGCATCTTGATACTTTGAAGGAGATTTTCCCTTCGAGGACTGGCTAGTTTTACTTTTGGTTACCTGAGATCCATGGGAGGAAGATGAAGCCCTGGAAGACGTTGATGCAATTGACATTGTGTCGGAGGCAAAAAGGGTACCGGGTTTTGCAGCTCTATTCTGCCGGCTCCTCTTGGTCATCCTCGTGCAGGAGAGACACTCCGTTGGACAATGTTCAGGACCCAAAAATTTTAGACACCAATCATAGGTGTCGGTGACAGAGATGGTACCGCCACATTTTAAGCATTTTTTGAAACCACTAGCTGGTTTCTCCATGCTTGAAGAAAAATGGGCCTAGTGCCCAAAATGGCGCCTAGCACCAGAAACAGGGAAAGATCCTTGAAGAAAAATATGTTTTGTTTCTGTTTTTTTTTAAAGAAAGAAGAAGAGAACCAGTGGTACTGGTAGGCTTCGAATGAAGGCAGATGCAACCACAAAAAACAAGAAATAAAGGTAGATTTTCTGTGGTGACAGGGTACCGTGTCCTGTCGGCTCCGCGGAAAACGAAGAACTGAAGTGAGAGAGGTACAGAGGCGGGAAGGCAGCACGCATGCGCTGTGGGATGCTCCCAAAAGCTTTCCTATTGGATGCTGGGGAGCGTTCCCACACAGGCTCCGTCGGTACCGACGATACTGTCGTGCCGGCATCCCCTAGTGGCCAATGGCGGTAAGGACATGCTGTACAACATATTTATTTTTAAGGAGCGTGGGGTATTTTAAGGCCAAAATGGAGATTGGTCTTAGGTATTTCAGCTCCTTGTGAGAACTCAATAATTAAGCCACGAGTGTAGGAAAACAAGGCTTTTATTTCCCCTCTGTGCAAGGGTTCATTGCAAATGCAATGTGTGCCTTTGAGTCAGTCTTGACTCCTGGCGACCCAGAAGCTCCTGGGTTTTCTTGGCAGTGTCACCGGAAGTAGATTGCCAGGCCTTTCTTCCGAGGCAATGGAGGGTTAAGTGACTTGCCCAAGGCCACAAGGAGTGCTAGTGGGAATCGAACCCTGGTTGCTTGGTTACCAAGCCAGTGCTCTAACCACTAGGCTACTCCTCCACTCCGCAAGGGTTCATTAAGACACTAGAAATCAAAGAATGTCCTTTGTTCATAAAGGTTCCAGTAATAAGCAGGTAAAACCAATTGTTAATATCTTCACAATTAGTTGAAAGGGTTAAAGGGAGGAATTCAATTCATTCCAGGGCAAAGCAATTTAAACAAGACTTCTTCTTATTTACAAGGTTGCTATGGATTCTAGGCTAGAAGCCATACACAAACCACAATCCATAGCTTCTTCCTGAGGAATGGGAATAGTGTTTGCATCTTCTATTTCCATAAATTCTGCTTCACTACTTTCCCCCTCAGAGCACACACTGTCCCTGGCAGTTACAGGTTTATATGGACTGTCTCTGGTAGCTTGCCTCCAATAAGACTGTGCTTTAAATTCTCTTGGTAATTCTTCAAACCACTCTGGTTTCTTTCCTCTTCTTATAAAGTGAGTTTTAGTTTTAGCAGTGCTTTTAGGAGCTAAGCTTTCATTAGCAGGAATAAAACTTTCATACCTTAAGTTTCTGTAGCTTGAAGCTCTGGAGCCTTCTCTCTCATGCACGTCTCTGTGACAACAGGTTTTCTGTCGGTAGCTTCTGGGCAGTGCTGGACTTCCTGAAGGCTTAGTAAAACCTGGTGCGGATTCTCCAGCTCTATGCTTCAGTGACAAAGTAGCTTTGTTAGAAACGCCTTCCCTTCGGGTACCTGGTAAAGCTTGTTTAGCATACTCCAATGCCTGCAGACTTTCCTCCAAGCCTGGTTCTCTGTATATGTCTTTCAGCTTTGGACTCAGGAACGTTGCATAAGCAGGGCGTGGCATACCCTCCAGCCTGACTGCTTTCCTCAGCAGACTCCCTCTGAACAGCAGCTCTCGTAGCTTGGCCCCTCTGAACTCTACCTCTGTGAATTCTGTCCTTTTGGGCTTGCTCAAGGAGGATTCCTTCCTTCAGGTCTCTCCTTCCTACTTCAGCCGTACTCCTTGTTCCTTCTCTTCCTGCTGCTCCAGCTTCTGCTGCTCCTCCTGCTCCTTCTGCTTTGCTAGCATTAAGCTTCTGTTTATAAAGGGATCTTCCCTTTGAATCTTCCGAGCTCATTTCCAGGTGCAACTGGTTAGCTCTCCTAGCCTCATTAGCCTGTGTAGGATCTCTTCTGCCCCCTCTAGCTGTGCTTTGAGGCAATTGCACATCTAGAGCTCTGTGAAAAACAGAGTTTCTTTTCAACTCTGCATCTTTATTGGCACCAGCCTCATGACAATACCCATATGTGAAGACTACATTCCTGCTTGTTCCTGGAGATAACCTTTTCTTCTTAGCGAAGAAAGGTTTCTTAGTCGTAGTCTTCTTCTTAGAAGAGTCTGCTGTCTTCCTTGAAAGCCTCTTCAAGGTGAGGTCGTCAGTTTCTATCTCACCGGCCTTCTCCCTCCACCTCTGACCAAAGAGGTTTTCACCATTACAGGGTAGGTTGATTAACTTGTCCTGCACCCACTGTTCCAAGTCAGATGCTTGGAGCTATGCCATTCTCCTAGCCCCAATGCAGGCTGCAGCAGATCTGCTATTAGTCTCAAATGCATCGAATGCTGCGCTTGTTAAAAACTTTGATGTATTCTGGGTATGTGTTACTAAGACCTGATCAGCCACCTGCTTGTCAGGGGGCAGCAGGATGGTAAACTCTGACAAGTCTCTCAGCCATCTTTGAGAAACATGTCCATATATAGCATATAGGAGTCTATCCTAGAGGCTAGCATGTAGCCTGGATTGCCTTTCTTCCAAATGCATCAGGGTCCCGGCCTCTCTTCCAGGGGGTACTGATTTTTCTGGCTTTTTACCCTCCTCATGGCAGACTCCACAACCATGGAGTGGTGGGGGAGTTGTGGCTTCTGGAAACCTGGGGAAGGAGAGACCCTATAACATGAATTGAATCTCTTTCTCACCCCAGGGATTGACATGGGGGCCTCCCACATCCGAGCCATTAGATTCTTTAAGATGTTATGCACCGGGAGAGCAGCAGCTTCCTTCAGTGCTGATGGGTACTGGAGAATATCGAGCTCCTCAGCTCTCGGTTCCATTTCCGTAGCCATTGAAACTTCGAGAGCTGCCACCATGTCCTAAATAAAATCTTGAAAGGACATGTCCTCGGGCGGTGAATGTCGACGTTCATAAGGTGGCGATGGATCCAACGGTATCTCCCTATGGGTATCGGAATCGATGGATTCCACCTCGGAGGCCTCTTTGGAATCGGAGACTGGAAGGAAGTAAAAATAATTCTTATGAGATGTTCGATACCTTCACTTCTCAGAGCTTTGCTGTTTTGATGTAGAGAGTATCGGACCTGGTGGTGCCAAGGACCTTGGTATCGGCTGCTCCATGGAGCTATGCGAGGCAGGGGATGCCTGCATAAGCGTTCCAAGCTCTGTGGCTGTCTTCAGCATTGGCAGAACCGGTGCCAGCTGCGGAGCACTCAGTGTCATTGGAGTTACTGCAGCTAAGAAATTAGCGATGCTGCACTCGATGGTGATGACTCGGTCATCCAATGACAGTACCGGGGGAGGAGTGGCTCCAGACACAGCTGTGTGGGCCACAACTCCCGATGCCGGTATTGGAGGCTCCACCGAGGGCTGGACCTTGGGGCATCTCCGAACCCCTGTATGGCTTTGGAGGGTGACACCACCCGCTGGGGTTGCTTTGATGGACAGTCTGCATTGGAATGTGATGAATGACCGTTCCGATGCCGATGCTCGGTGTCTGAAGAGACGCTGACCTGGAAGTCAAGGATCTCGATGCCGAGGTCGATGTCTTCTCTTTCTTAAGCACTGGTGACTCTGAGCGATGTTTTTCCTTTGCAGGTGAGGACTTGGATGCATAGGAAGACTTTGAAGGAGTCAATGTCCCCAAGGATTACACCAAAGGAGTTGAGTCTGTAGGAAACAACTTTAGCCTTGTGTTTGTCCCAGTTCTTTTTACCTCAAGAAGTCATGTGGCAACAGGGTGGACAAGAATCGACATCGTGGTCTGGGCCTAAACATTTTAGGCACCAAGAATGCTCATCAATGATATAAATTATGCTGGAACACTTAGAGCATTTTTTGAAACCACTCTGGGACTTCTCCGTATTAGGGAATAATACGGAAGCAAAATCAAACTGGGCAATGGTGCCCGATGAGGTCATAGGCCTCAAACAAAGTTTGAGAGAAAACTGAAAATAAAGTAAAAATTATGTAAAATAAAATAAAAAGGGGGAACCAGAACTGATGGGGAATTGAGTCAGTCAACAGAAAGGCAACCTAAATACTTTGATGGTACTAGCGAAAAAATTATTGAAGTCTCTAGATGCGGCTGATAAGGACAAGGTCCTGATGGCTCAGCTGAAAGAAGACAACTGAGGAGACCAGGAGAGAAGGCGGGAAGGTCGATGCCGACGTCACCCATATGTGAAATCTGACTTCCTGCTTGTTCCTGGAGATGTTTTGGGATGTCCGGGGTGCCTGAATTGGGACACGTCTGGACGTCCCAGCCTTATGCAGTGATTCCCTGACCTCATATCACACCTCAACCTGGACATCCTACTAGTGACAGAATCCTGGCTCACCAGTGCGGACTCAATCCTCATCAACCAACTCACCCCCCCTGAATTCTCAACCCACACCTGCCACAGAGCAGACCGCAGAGGTGGCGGTTTATTCATCCTGGTAAGGACAGACCTCCAGTATCAAACGATCAGCTCCTACAGTTCAACACACCTCGATACGATCACCATATCTAACAACCACAATACCATCAACCTTATATATAGATCCCCAACCTCATCCACTGATAACCTTGCAATGATAGTCGAACTAGCCTCAAACCCCCAAAACACACGCGAGCCGAACTGGATACTAGGAGATTTTAACCTACCAGCTCTACAAGATAACCACTCCAAAGCCTTCCTTGAAGCGCTCAGCAACCTGGACTACGAACAAATAGTTGATGCCCCCACACATCAAAAAGGCAACTTACTAGACCTTGTCTTCATCCCTCGTCCGGATGTTAGCTCGATCTACAACTTCAACGTGACCATCACCCCTGTCCCATGGTCGGACCACTATCTAATCGGTTTCCAAATACCAATGCACCAAGACAGTGAACAGTCTTCAAAAGTGACTGATAAAGCAGTAGCCCCCGCCGGACGATTTAGACCCTTTGACAAAGAAGTGATTGTCAAAAATGTCCTCCCTAACATCATGACTACTTCACCAAACCTTGACGAGGTAATGGCTTCATGGAACAACAACCTAAGCTCCTTTGCACACATAATGAACCAGACTAAACCACATACTTCAGATAAACAGCTAAGAAGGAAAAAGCCCGCATGCTGGTACACCTCCGAACTACGAACTTCACTTCAAATACTGAGGAAACTTGAAAGAAAATGGCGATGTACACAGTCCCCAACAGCCCAGACACCCTACAACTCTCACCTGCAAACACACCAGGACTTAATATCAACTAAAATAAAGGAACATCACTCTGAACTCTTAAGCCGTTCCCTGAACAAACCCCATGAGCTGTTCAATCTAGTAAAGACACTAACAAAGGAACCCTCATCCTCCCAACCAGCCATGATCCACCCCCAGGACTATGCAGACTACCTGATGGCCAAAACCAAGAATGTTAGCAAAGCTATGCTATCTAGCCCCAACAAGAATCCACCTATGCCACTCACCTCTCTCATAACACCATCGGATGCATGTATTGAGGACATCATAGCTGACATCAATGCCACTACTGCCCCTAACGACCCTGGTCCAGCATTCTGGATAAGGTCACTACGTAAGGAAATCAGCCCGATAATAGCCAAGATCATTGACTTATCCTTCTCTACAGGTAATTTCCCACTATGCCTCAAGCAGACATCTATCCGGCCCTTCTGAAGAACTCCAAACTAAACTCCCAGAAGGTGGAATCATACCGGCCAATATCAAGTATCCCGCTGCTTGCAAAAATAATCGAGAAGGTCGTACAGCATCAAATACAGGATCACATCGACTCTTCAGCTCCCCTTGACCCATGACAACATGGCTTCAGGGAATCACACGAAGTTGAAACTCTCCTTGCCACACTCACCAACACGCTAATCATGGGGATCGATAACATCAAACAAGGGTTTGCTTTAATCTTCCTAGACATTGCTGCCACATTCGACTCTGTGAACCATGAACAACTCCTAATATGGCTCCAAGATAAGGGAATTAACGGAACAGCATGGAGTTGGTGCAAATCCTATCTCACGGACAGATGGCAGCAGGTGCGGACAGGTTCCACAACTTCTGAGCCTTTCCAACAAGAGCACGGTGTTCCCCAGGGCTCCTCACTCTCTGCTCTCCTATTCAACATTTACAGGCAAACCATATGTGAAATAATCCATTCATTCAACATATCATGCCTTATCTACGCAGACGATGTACTACTCTTCACCCCATTCACGATCGAGAATCCTGATTTTTCCCCACTGGTAAAATGCTTCAATGCAATAACCGACTGGCTCCACTCACAGAGCCTCAAGATTAACTTCAGCAAGACTGACATCCTGTTCGTCACTAGAAACCAATCCTTCTCACCACCACCGACCTTAAAGACAAGAGACGCTGAGCTCCCAAGTAGACCCTGCATCCGCTACCTAGGCGTTATGTTAGACCAACAACTCGACTTCAAATCGCACATCAGCAACACCATCAAACAAATCTACCACAAAATAAGAACTCTACGACATCTCCGTCCCCTGCTGCAACGAGACGACTTCAGATCAGTTTTTCAGGCTCTTGTAACACCCCACTTCGTCTACGCCAATGTAATCCTGTATAGCCTACCCAAAAACACTCTAAACCCTCTTCAGCTGGCTATGAACACAGCTGCACGCGTCCTGTATGGTGCTGCTAGAGGGGACCACATCACCCCAATCCTTAAGGACTTACTTTGGCTACCAATTTACTGCTGGCTCACCTATAAAATAGTCCTTATGACCTTCAAGGCTATCAATAAGATATCTTCCACATCCTTAACGGACCTCCTCCAATCCGCCCCAGCCAACAGAGCGAGGAGATCATTCACCGCCAATATTTTAAAAATCCCCAAAGAGATAACAAAATGCACCCAGGCAACAAAAAACCGGGCCTTCATACTCTATGCCCCCATATACTGGAATGCACTCCCAACTTCCATTAGGACCATAACAGACCTTGTCCAATTCAGAAAGGCACTAAAGCACCACCTCTTTCTCTTGCACTACTCTCAACCCAGTAACTCAACCTCATCCATCTCACACACTGCTAAGAACCCGTGAGTAATAGACAACTCATACACATACTGTAGATAGTTGTAGATAGTTGTATATAGTTACCCTAGTTGAAACGCAAGTTTGATCACCAGTTCTATGTAAGTGCTTAATGGTGTACCTGTTCTGAACAAAATTGTTGCCTGTGAACCGTGCTGATTTTTAAGAGCGCGGTATATAAAAAATAATAAATAAAATAAATTAATTAATTAATTCTGCTCCTACGGGGCTATCTAGCCCCTGTGGGAACAGAATGGGGTGCATCAGTCAGGGGATGCATATCTCTGAATTGGCCTCATAGAGTACAGGGATATGCATATTCAATTTGTTCAGTTTGGCTTGCTTTAGATTGCATTATTTCATGTGGAAGATGATTTTATAGCCAGGCATCCAAGCAGGAAAGGCACATACATTCCTACATTATTCTTTTTTATATATGCACTTATGTGCCTTTATAAAAATACCTTAGGGAATGCAGATGCACATATTTATAACTGATCCCAGGCAGGTGTAATTGTGTACATATATGCACCAGTAAGAATAGATGCATATGTACATATTTTATAAAATATGTGAATGAGTGCCAAGCTGAATTCTGCTGTGCCTATTCTCTGTCCCTAATCAAAAATAGAGAACCCAATATTGCCGGTATTCATAAAATTCAAATTTGAAAAGGAATACCGCTGATCCCCGACAACAATCATTACATATTTTTTGTCGGGCATAAACCGCAAGACAGAGGAAACCCCTCTTCCTCTCACGCAGTATATGCCCCTTTTTTTAATTACTTTTTTCAAATTTTTGCATACATCTTATTGTATTATTGTAAATCCACACTTATCTGATCGATCAGATAAGTGTGGATTTACAATAATACAATAAGACGTATGCAAAAATTTGAAAAAAGTAATTAAAAAAAGGGGCATGTACTGCGTGAGAGGAAGAGGGGTTTCCTCTGTCTTGCGGTTTATGCCCGACAAAAAATATGTAATGATTGTTGTCGGGGATCAGCGATATTCCTTTTCAAATTTGAATTATTCTCTGTCCCTGGCAATGCCTGTATGTTTATTGTCTATAAATACACAATATGAAGTAAATTTGCAAACATTTATATGTTTATTGGCAGCTGATAAACATATAATTCCACTATCTGTAGACCATAAAAGTCAATATGGATAGCGCCAGGGTGAAAAGTTATCTAACAACCCTAGAGCACTGCCTGGAGATAGTGGGAAGCGAAGGCGGCAACTCAAAACTATCCATAGAGCAGTGATACTCAGCAACTAAAAGAATAGTCTACGCATTTCGTTTAGTCAGCGGTGGCAGTCAGTGGTGAATACCACAACCAATGAAAATCCATCCTTATGTTTCTGTGTACTGACATTTTACTTGCATATAGTTGTGGCCAACATTATTGGCACCCTTGCATTTTGGGTATGTTGTGTACAATATCTTGAGAAGTAATTGGAAATATTCCAACTGTATGTCATCACAATAATTTAATAGTATGTTCTAAGGTTAACAACAAAAAAAGATGTCTGTGTAACGTAGCACAATAATTTCTGAGAAACAAACAAAACATGACCTGGACAGGATTAATGGCATTCTTCACTAATATTTGGTTGCACAACCTTTGTCAGTGATGAAAGCCTCCAAATGTTTCTTGCAGTCATGTATACGTTTTGTACATCTGTCTACTTGTAGTTTCTCCCACTCTTCAACTGCGATTTGTTCCAGCTCATGAATGTTTCTAGGATTCCTTTTACCAATGGCCGATTTCAGCTCTTTCCAAAGGTTCTTGATTGAATTGAGATAGGACTCTTTGCTAGCCAACTTAAAACAGTCCGTTTCTTCCTTTTTAACCATTCCTTTGTACTTTTGGATGTATATTTTGGGTCATTCTCCTGCTGGAGGAACAATGACCTTCAACCCAGACTTAGCTTTCTGACACTAGATAGCATATTTTGCTCCAAAATACCTTGGTAGTCCTCTGACTTCATGATTCCTTTAATACGTTCTGGGCCTCCAGTTCCTGAGGCAGCAAAACATCCCCACAATATTATGGAACCTCCACCACATTTAGCTGTAGGAAGGGTGTTTTTTTTTCTTATAAGCTTCATTTTTTTGCCTGTAAATGTATTGCTGGTCTGAACTGCCAAAGAGCTCAAGTTTGGCTTTATCTGTCCACAAATGATTTTCCCAGAAGGTTTGTGGTTTCTCAAGGTGGAGTTGGACAAAGATCAGGTGTGCCTTTGTATGTCTGTCTATGAGCAGTGGGGTTGTACTTGGCCTTCGCCCATGAAGTCTTACTTTGTTTAGTGCACAGTTGATGGTGCGAGATGAAACCACCACTCCAGATTGCTCCTGGTCAGCCTTAAGCTCTTTGGATGTTGTACGTAGTGTTTTTCCAACAGTTCGCACTAACCTTTGGAGACTTCTTTGATTAATGTTTCTTTTCCCACCATGTCCTGGGAGGTTCTTGATAGTTCCATGAGCAGAAAGCATAGTTATTCACCTGTAACAGGTGATCTCCGGGAACAGCCGGAATTGAATCTTCACATATGGATGACATTGGCACCGACGGAGCCCACGCGGGAACGCTCCCCAACGTCCTATAGGAAAGCTTTTGGGAGTATCTCACTGCGCCTGCGTAGCTGCCTTCCTGCCTTTCCAACTCTCCTTCCTCCCTTGAGTTTGTAGCTGAGAGAAGGAGAGAGAGAAATACAACTTCTAGGTGAGAAGGGTGGGTTGTGAAGACTCAATTCCTGCTGTTCCCAGAGATCACCTGTTACAGGTGAGTAACTATGCTATCTCCAGGAACAAGCAGGAATGTAGTCTTCACATATGGGATTCCCTAGCTTGGAGATGCCAGGGAGATGACCACAGAGAGAGCTGTGAAACACAGGTCTAGGTAGGTCATGTATCCTCCAAGGATGTCTGTATCGAAACCTGGGACGGGGGGTAGGAGTTGATCTAAGTCTGAAAGAGATGCTGGAGAACAACCTGGCCAAACAAGGCCACAAAAGTCACAGGTAGTGCATTTAAAATGCCCTGGAATTCCAATCTCTGGGGGTTGACTATAATTATGTACTACCCAATCCGCCACATTTTTGCCCCTTTGAAAGGCTACCATCAAAGGTCTTTCAAAACATGGATGTAATGATAAGATTGGCCAATGGGTTTTCAAAATTGTCATCACCTCAGTCGCTCGTGGCATATAACGTAATACCCCAACATAAGGATGAGTCCTCTCTGGATCCATAGAGGATCTTTGTTTTACCGAATCCCACCATTCAGCATGGTTGAATCGAGCTCTTTGATATGCACGGTTAATGATCATATGTGGATAAACCCGTTCTAATAGACGGAGTTTCAATTGATTAGCTTGTATCTTAAAATCTTCCATTGAAGAACATAATCGATGCAACCTGATAAATTGTCCCACTGGTAACCATGTTGAATGGTGGGATTAGGTAGAACAAAGATTCTCTATGGATCCAGAGAGGACTCATCTTTATTGCAACAAAAACACACACAATAGCTGCCTCCAGGCCCATGGTTACACAACATCAACAACAATTAATCATACAACGTACTTTTGGTTTTTTTTTATATCGAAATATACCTCCTCTCCATCCCCACCCTCTCTCTTCACTCAACAGCCCCCACCGCAAGAAGCCCGATATTCAATAGGCACTTTTCAATGGGTACCAAGCCCTACAAAAACTGTCCTGTATCCTACCTAGCTACCCCCAACCAAAACACACCAACAGTCACCAAATCAGTTGCTTCCATCATCTTCCTCATCCCCAACCCACTGACCCAACACTCAAACTGCCAACCCTCACACATACCTAAGGGCTTGTCAATAAGCTTTCTCTGTATACAGCAATTATGTTCTATAATTCTGGTCTTGATAGAACGTTTAGTTTTTTCCAAGTAAAGAAGTTTACAGAGACATAAAATGAGATATATCACCTGTTGTAACTCACTGTACTTAGTTCCACAGATTCATATCTAACTAGAGGTTTTGTGGAACGCACTTGCTTTGAATAATCTGCTTTATGTTTACGAGATTCACTTCTGAAGGGGGCCTATTTATTAAGTCAGTAGTAAACAGACCCCAACTTGTAATCCTCCTCATTCCTCTTAAATTTCTTAAGTTTTCTGTCCTTCACTACTTTTTTGTAATCTGATACATTTTTATCAAAGTCTTTCTTCATATTGTTAAAACGAGTATCATTTTCTTTGAGAACATTTAGTTTTGAGTCAATGTCAGATTTCAAAGACACAGCCTTCCGTTTCGATGTGTGAATCAATAAAATCATTAAGTCCAGAGAGCATTTGTTTAAAATTCTGGACCAATCAGACATAAAAGAGTCATCATCCGTACACATGCCTGGAACTTGTAGTGATACATCTTCGCAAAGTTAGTCTTCCTAAATTCTAAGATCCTCACCTTTGAATGGATTCTAACAACCCTAGTCCTAATACTGATTCACACCATCTGGTGATCATTGGATGCAAAATGATCTCCCACTACAACATCAGAAACACTTTCACCATTGGTAAGCACCAAGTCCAGTATAGCACAGTTACTTACCTGTAACAGGTGATCTCTGGGAACAGCAGGAATAAGTCTTCACATATGGGTACGTTGGTACCGACGGAGCCTGCGCAGGAACGCTCCCCAGCGACCAATCAGAAAGCTTTTGGGAGCATCCCACAGCGCCTGCGTGCTGCCTTCCCGCCTTTCCAACTGTCTCTCCTCAGTTGAGTTTTATAGCTGAGACAAAGAGGGAGAGAGAGGGAAAGGAAGAGAGATAGAGAGAGAGACAACTCCTAGGGGAGGTGGGTAGGTTGTGAAGACTTATTCCTGCTGTTCCCAGAGATCACCTGTTACAGGTAAGTAACTGTGCTATCTCCAGGAACAAGCAGGAATGAGTCTTCACATATGGGGAATCCCTAGCTTTTGATGCCAGGGAGAGAGCCCATAAGTTGTGTGTCGCTGGGACAGGGCTGCACTTCCCCACCTGGATCTCTGGCATCCCCTGAGGGATGGTGGGTAGGAGTTGATTAAGTATGGAACAGGTGTTTGAGAACAGCCTGACCAAACAAGGCATCCCTGCGGGAGTCCTTGTCCAAACAGTAATGGGCTGTGAAGGTATGAACCGAGGTCCAAGTGGCTGCTCGACAGATGTCGTCGATAGACAGAGTTAAGGTGAGCCATTGAGGCTGCCATGGCTCTCACATTGTGAGCTGTGACATGGCCCTCCAGAGAAATGTTCTTGCTCTGATAGGCGAAAGATTGGGCAACCCAGTTGGAAAGTGTTCTCTTGGAGACTGGTTGTCCCAAATGAGAAGGATCAAAAGCAACAAAGAGTTGAGAAGACTTTCTATGTTGTTGTGTCCTCTGTAAGTAAAAAGCTAGAGCTCTTTTACAGTCCAGGGTATGAAGATTCCTCTCTGCACTTGATGCATGAGGCCCTGGAAAAAAGACAGGTAGGTAGACCTCTTGGTTGAGGTGAAAAGGCGAGACCACCTTAGGCATAAATGTGGATTAGTCCTAAGGACCACCTTGTCATGATGGAACCTTGTATAAGGTGGATTAGCTACTAGTGCTTGCAATTCACTGATGCGGCGTGCTGATGTGATTGCAATGAGAAAGATAACCTTCCAAGAAAGGTATTTCAAGGAGGTAGTAGCTAAAGGTTCAAAAGGCGGCTTCATAAGCTGACCAAGAACCAAATTTAAGTCCCATGCTACCGGAGGTGGTCTAATGGGAGGCTTTGTTAAAAGGAGGCCTCTCATGAACCTTGCTACAAGGGGATGAGAGGAAACAGGTTGTCCATTTAGAGGCTTGAGGGAAGCTGCAATAGCACTCAGATGGACTCTTACTGAATTTGTCTTAAGGCCTGCATTAGACAGATGCAGGAGATACTCCAGCAACGATTGCAGAGGTATTGAACGGGGGTTAAGACCCTTTCCAGAACACCAGATGGTAAACCTTTTCCACTTGAAGGCGTAAGAACGTCTAGTGGAAGGTTTTCTGGAAACATAAAGAACATCTTTCACTTGTTGAGAAAGAGGAAGATCCTGGAGATCTAGGCCTTCAGCAACCAAGCCCTGAGATGCAGAGACTGGGGATTGGGGTGCCACAACTTTCCATCCTCCTGAGAGAGGAGGTCTGGAGCAGACCCTAACTCTAGGGAGGGAGCTTGAGAGAGATGTAGAAGAAGAGGGTACCACACTTGCCATGGCCAATGTGGAGCTATGAGAAACATGTGGCCTCTGTCTCTCTGAAGCTTGAACAGGGTTTTGGGAATTAGGGGAATGGGTGGAAAGGCATAGAGGAAGTTTTGACCCCAATGGAGGAGGAAAGCATCCCTTGCCTGAGCCCCCTGAGCTGGAGTTCTGGAACAGAACTGGGGAAGTTTGGCATTCCACGGACTTGCAAAGAGGTCTATGTCCGGGGTTCCCCAAATTTTAAAAATCTTGGATACCTGGTCCATATGTAGGGACCACTCGTGTGGAAGCAGAACTCGACTGAGTCTGTCTGCCCAAGAGTTTTGAGCACCTGGAAGATAGACTGCCAGAAGATGAATGTGATGCTCTCTGGCGATGGCCTACAGTCGCAGAGCTTCGTTGCAAAGTGACAGAGAGCCAGTTCCTCCCTGCTTGTTTATATAGAACATGGCTACCTGATTGTCCGTGTGGACAAGGGCTGTCTTGTGGCTGAGCAGGGTGTGGAAAACTTGCAGAGCAAGGAAGATTGCTCTGAGTTCTAAGAGACTGATATGTAGACAAGTCTCCTGTGGGGACCAGATGCCCTGGGTGGAGAGGTCCTGAAGATGAGCTCCCCAGCCCATTGGAAAAGCATCTGTTGTAAGAGTTGCCTGGGGTAGAGGCTGTTGAAAAGGACACCCCAGCAACAGGTTCTGAGGGGACTTCCACCACTGGTGGGACAAAATAAGGTGACTTGTGTTTGCTATTTTGTCTGACAGGCAGCCTAATGCCTGGGTCCACTGGGTGGATAAAGTCCACTGAGCTGCTCTCATGTGAAGGCGAGCATATGGTACCACATGAACGGTGGATGCCATGTGGCCTAGCAACTGTAACATTTCTCGAGCAGTTAGAAGGGGTTTTGACTCTGCTTGAGAAGCTAACTGCATCAAGTGAAGGCAACGGGCCTGGGGAAGATAGGCCCTTGCCTTTGTGGTATCCAGTAGCGCCCCTATAAACTCCAGGGACTGAGTAGGGATCAAATTGGATTTTGGGATGTTTATTACCAGCCCTAAATATTGAAGGATACGCATTGTGCAGGTTAGAGCAGTCTTGGCCTCTGAGTGGGAGCTTGTATGAGCCAGTCGTCCAGATAAGGAAAGACAAATATTCCCAGGGTGCGCAGAAAAGCAGCAACCACTGCCATGCATTTCGTGAACACCCTTGGTGCAGAGGCCAGGCCAAAGGGGAGCACTCTGTATTGATAGTGCTTCTCCTGGAAAAGGAACCGAAGGAACCTTCTGTGAGTTGGATGGATGAGAACATGAGTGTACGCATCCTTGAGATCTAGAGAACAAAGCCAATCCTGACTCTGAAGGTATGGCAGCAGAGTTCCTAGAGAAACCATCTTGAATTTCTCTTTGACTAAAAATCTGTTCAACTCTCTGAGATCTAAAATGGGTCTGAAGCCCCCTGTTTTCTTTGGGATAAGAAAATAGGGGGAGTAGAACCCTGTGCCCTGTTGTTGAGAAGGCCCTTCCTCTATTGCCCCCTGGGCTAGAAGAGTGGCAACCTCCTGCTCTAACAGGTTGAGGAGGGAGGTTGGAGAATTGAACTGGTGCACTCTTGTGAGAGGGGGCAAGCTGGAAAAATGAAGTTTGTACCCCTCTCTTATGATGGAGAGTGTCCAATGCTCTGCTGTGATTTGCCCCCATCTGGGAGCAAAGTGACATAACCTTCCTGGAATGGTGGAAGGCTCTGGTCCTTTTAGAGCCAGGAAGGCTACGTTCTCTAGCAGAGAGTCAAAGGCCCTGAGGGGGCTGAGATTGCTGGGCTGGAGCAGGCCTCACAGCCTTTGCCTTGGTCTTTTTGGAGGATTGCTGACGTTTGGAAGGAAACTGAGCTGCAGAAGATGCTCTCTGACTATAAGCAGGATAGGATCTTCCCTTTTTAGAAAAAGGTGTTTTCTTGAACAACCTTTTCTTAGCAGGAGCAGCAGTAGATTTTGATAGTCTATCCAAAGCAGAATTTTCAGCATCCATTTGATTGGCTTTTGCTTGCCAATCTTTACCAAACAGATTCTCACCTGTACAAGGGATATTTCCCAGTTCATCTTGGACCCAGGTCTCCAAATCAGATGCTTGAAGCCAAGCAATCCTACGTGCACCTATAGCTATAGCTGAGGCTCTGCTTACACATTCAAAGGAGTCAAAAGCTGCACGGTTGGAGAATTTGGAGATATCCTGGGCATGTTTGAGACCAGAGAGAAATTCTTGCCTTTTACTGTCAGACATAAAAGGACTTAAAGTCTGCAAATGGTCAGTGACTTCTTTTAAGAACATTCCCATGTAGAGACTATAAGAATTAATTCTCGCAGCAAGCATGGAAGCTTGGAAGACTCTTCTACCAAAAGCATCCAGGGTTCTACATTCACGTCCTGGAGGATTAGAGGCATGTCTCTTGGCACTTCTAATCTTTCTCATTGCAGACTCAACCACAATAGAGTGGTGAGGAAGCTGAGTTTTATGGAAACCAGGACAAGGAGGGACACAATACATGGTGTTCAACCTGTGAGAATGAGGAGAGGTGGTTAGAGGTGCTTCCCACATCCTTAACATGAGATCATACAGAATCTCATGAATAGGCAAGGTAGCTGCCTCTTTAGGAGTTTTAGGATATTGTAGAATATCTAACTCCTTAGCTCTAGGCTCTGACTCTGGGGCTACTGTAATAGAGAGGCCCTGAGCCACCTCTCTGATAAAGTCTTGAAAAGACAAGTCCTCTGGAGGAGACATCCTTCGTTTAAGAGAGGACTCCTCCTGTGGAAGAAGCATCGCTGCATCGACAGACTCTTCAGAATCCTCAGAGTCATCAGAGGAATAGAAGTATCGTCTGTCGGGATTCGATGGACAGAATCCTCTGATCCATCGACGCCGCCAATGCCTGGAAGTCGGTCTGGTGGAAGCCACTGGTACCCCAGAGCATGGCACCAGGAGATCTGTTGAGGCCACGCCATCTAGATCATCCTGGAACCCCGATGATGATGCTTTAGAAGCCGAAGCCTCCCGCCGGGGTAATTTTGCCAGGGCAGAATCCTCGAGGGCAAGGCTAGGGGCATCTCGATGCTTAGAAGGAGATTTGCCCTTCGAGGACCGGCTGGATTTATGTTTAGTTACCTGAGATCCATGTGAGGAAGAAGAAGCCCTGGAAGACGTCGATGCCACCGAAGCTGCATCAGAGGGAAACAGGGTACTGAGCTTGGCAGCTCGGTTCTGTCGACCTCTCTTAGACATCATGGAACAGGACACACAATCTTTAATGGAATGGTCAGGGCCTAAACACTTTAGACACCAGTCATGGGTGTCGGTGACGGAGATAGTACCGCCACATTTTGTGCACTTCTTAAATCCTGAGGCAGGCTTTTCCATATTTAAGGCCCAAAACTGAAGTATACCTGAAGAAAAATAAATGGAAAAAAAAGATCTTTTTTTTTTTTTTTTAAAAAGAATAAGAACCAGCGGAACCGGTATAGCGTCGAGGAAGGCAGACGCGACAGAAAAGAAATAAATAAAAAATAAGGAAATTCTTCTGCGGTGACAGGAATACGACCTGCTGGTTCCGCGGAAAAAGAACAAATGAGGAGAGACAGTTGGAAAGGCGGGAAGGCAGCAAGCAGGCGCTGTGGGATGCTCCCAAAAGCTTTCTGATTGGATGCTGGGGAGCATTCCCACGCAGGCTCCGTCGGTACCGACGTACCCATATGTGAAGACTCATTCCTGCTTGTTCCTGGAGATGGCCCCTTCACGTGTGGGGTCTGTTACCAATTGCCTGAATAGTTCTCCCTGTAGAGAATCCAGGATCTCCTTACTTCTAGATGATACTGCAGCAGGAATGTGCCAATCAACATCTGGCATATTGAAATCTCCTATCAGTAGCACTTCCCCTTTCCTAGCAATGCTGCGTATGTCTTCAATTAACTCTCTGTCCACCTCTTCCTCTTGTGAGGGAGGTCTGTAGATCACACCAATGCAAATAGATTTCTCTTTCCCTCTTTCTAGTTTAACCTACAATGCCTCCTCTCTCCCTTTTAAGCTCTGTAATTCCAAAGCTTTAATAGTAGTTTTTACATATAGTGCCACTCCTCCGCCCCTTCTTCCTACCCTGTCCTTTCTGAATAAAGTATAGCCAGGTATAGTTACATCCCAATCATGGTTTTCTGTGAACCATGTTTCTGTAGCTGCCACTAAATCCAAGTCAGCCACTCCCACCAAAGCTTCAACATCAGGGATCTTATTTCTCATGCTACGGGCATTTATACACACTGCTTTCCATATGTTACCCCTGTTACCCATTTCCATAAAGGTATTTAATGTATCACCTACCTGGGGGCTTTCTTCATCCATCCCCAATGAATCTAGTTTAAACCATGTTTCTGTAATGGCCACAATGTCCAAGTCCATTTCCACCTTTAGGGCTTCCAGATCAGGAACTTTGCTGGCTGGGTGTTTTATTTATTTATTTACAATCTGTTATATACTGTGCTATTCTGCATCAGTGTGGTTTACATTGAACAAACTGAAATTACATTGAACAGGGGATTATAACTTGGAGAGAACTATTTTACAGGGAACATGGGCTATGGAGGGTTAAGTGGCTTGCCCAAGACCACAAGGAGCACCTGTGGGACTAGAAACCCCAGTCCTTCCGGCCCAAGGTTGCTGTCCTCTAGTGGGATTTGAACCCCCAACCTTCCGGCCTGAAGTACCTTGCCCCAACCACTAGGCCACTCCTCCACTCCATGAATGAGCGTTGAGTATTCTGCTCATTCTTTCCAGCATTCGTTGACTGGCTTACCTGTGTTTTGCATGGATTTTGTTCTACACGCTCCTTCCCACTTGCCATTGTAGGTGGCATGAACCATATACTTTGAACAATCCTTGCCATGGTCCACCAGAGCGTGGAAGGAATCGAGGCGCTCCGTGGTATGACAGAACTAAACTCATTCAGGATATCAAAGGATATAATCAAAGCCACCATAGCCAAATACTCCCCTCATCACTAACACAAATTACCTTGATCTAGCCTAACCATACCCACCAAGACACAACTCCCCCATAATTCCTGTCCCCACTCTGAACTCACAGTTATATTACAGCTATGTTCAATCTTACAGACCGGTTAATTTTAAGTAAACCATTAATCTGTTCCTGTATTTATGAGCATTATATGTAAAGCGTAGTTACTCACCTGTAACAGGTGTTCTCCAGGAGCAGCAGGAATCAGTCCTCACATATGGGTGACGTCGGCGCCGACGGAGCCCTCGCGGAGCAATTTTCCCCAGCTTTCAAAGAAAGCCTTTGGGAATTGCAGCGCGCATGCGCGGTCTCCTTCCCGCCCAAGGGTGCCATCTTAGCCAGTCTGATGACATAGCTAAAAGACAGCATAAAAATTTGCAAAAAAACTTAAGCAGATGATTGCAACTCCAAGGGGAGGAGGGAGGGTTGTGAGGACTGATTCCTGCTGCTCCTGGAGAACACTTGTTACAGGTGAGTAACTACGCTTTCTCCAGGACCAAGCAGGAAGTCAGTCCTCACATATGGGACTCCCAAGCTTAAGGCTACCGGAGACCCTAAGCACAAAAATGAGCTCCCTCTAGCTCAGCGGCACAGAAGGAAGGAATCTTCACTGAATTATTACCCACCGGTAGCCCCCATCCGGGATGGAGGGTAGGAGTTGCTCAAACCTCGAAGAGATTTCGGAGGACTGCCTGTCCGAAAGCACTGTCCCTGCGGGACTCCCTCTCGAGGCAGTAATGGACCGCAAAAGTCTGGCTCGAAGACCAAGTAGCGGCCCGGCAGATGTCTGCCAACGGAACAGAGCGGAGGTAAGCCACTGACGTAGCCTTCGCCCGAACACAATGAGCCGTGACTCGACTTTCCAACGAGAGTCCGGCTGCCCCATAAGCCCAAGCGATGCAGTCAGCAACCCAGATGGACAGAGTACGCTTGGAGACCGGGAGCCCCAATTTATTGGGGTCAAAAGACACAAAAAGCTGAGCAGCTTTACGGTGCTCCCGCGTACGGTCAAGGTAGAAGTTCAATGCCCTTCTACAGTCCAGGGTATGCAGGACCATTTCAGCTCGGCTGGAGTGTGGCCTGGGAAAGAAGGTCGGAAGTACCACCTCCTGATTGATGTGAAAAGGGGAGACCACTTTTGGAAGAAATTTTGGGTGAGTCCACAGGACTACCCTATTGTTGTAGAACCGAGTGTAAGGGGGATCAGACACGAGGGCCTGCAATTCACTTACGCGTCTAGCGGAAGTGAGGGCTATCAGGAATAAAGTTTTCAAAGAAAGAAAACGGAGAGAACAGGTAGCCATAGGTTCAAAAGGCGGACAGGTGATCCGCTGTAAAACCACATTCAGATCCCAGTCAGGTGCTGGCGGGCGCAGAGGTGGTTTAAGTAGAAGGAGACCTCTGAGAAACCTCGCTACGAGAGGGTCGCTGGAAAGAGGTCTGCCGTCCACCGGCACATGATGTGCTGAAAGAGCACTGAGGTGAACTTTGACGGAGTTGGACTTAAGTCCCAGATTAGAGTGGTAGAGCAAGTACTGCAAGATCACCGACACCGAGCAGGAGAAGGGATCCTGAGACTGCTGGGCACACCAAGCGGAAAAGCGACGCCACTTAAGGGCGTAGCATTTGCGGGTAGAAGGTCGCCGAGAAGCTAGGACGACCTCTTCCACCTCTGCCGGCAGTAGAAGGGGAGCAAGGACTACCCTTTCAGCAGCCAGGCCATCAGATGTAGAGATCTGAGGTTGGGGTGTAGCAGGGACCCCTGATCCTGTGTTAGGAGATCCGGTTGAAACCCCAGAGGGAACGGATCCTCTACCGCTAATTGCAGCAGGAGTGGAAACCACGGCTGTCTGGGCCAGCGAGGAGCTATCAGGATCATGGAAGCTTTGTCTCGGAGAACCTTGAAAAGAGTTCGAGAGACTAGCGGGATGGGAGGAAAGGCATACAGAAGGCTCTTCGACCATGAGAGCAGAAAAGCATCCGCCGCTACTCGAAGGGGATGCGGCTGCCGAGAGCAGAAGCGAGGAAGTTGCCGGTTGAGAGGACTGGCAAAGAGATCCATCGTGGGGAGGCCCCACTTCAGGAAAGGTTTCTGAACTACCAAGGGATCCAGGCGCCACTCGTGCGGCTGGAGGACCCTGCTGAGTTTGTCGGCCAGGCAATTTTCTTGGCCTGGGAGATAAACTGCCTTGAGAAAAATGCCGTGGCTGACGGCCCAAGAGCAGAGCTTCTGAGCTTCTCGACAGAGAAGGAAGGAGCCTGTGCCTCCCTGCTTGTTCACGTAGAACATGGCAACCTGATTGTCCGTCTGGACAAGGACGGACTGGTGAGAAGTCAGGTGGGAGAAAGCCTTGAGAGCCAGACGGACTGCTCTGAGCTCCAGGAAGTTGATCTGCTGAGCAGACTCCCACGTGGTCCAGAGACCTTGAGTACATGCCCCTTGGCAATGCGCTCCCCATCCTAGGAGAGAAGCATCGGTCGTCAGCACTTGAGCCGGCTGAGGTGACTGAAAAGGCATTCCGAGCACCAGGTTCGGCCGATGAAGCCACCACTGTAGAGGGGAGGCCAGCGGCCCGGAGACGCACACTAAGTCGGCTAGGCCGCCCGTGGCTTGTTGCCACTGCTTGCGAAGGCACCATTGAGCAGGCAGCATATTCAGGCGGGCATTGGGGGTCACGTGGACGGTGGAAGCCATATGGCCGAGTAGTCTCAGGAAGCGCCTGGCTGAGACCAGGGACTGGCTGCGAAAACGGCTGGCTAGGTCCATGAGCCGTTGAGCCCTGTCGAGAGGCAGGAAAGCTCGTGCCTGAGGAGTGTGCAGTCTTGCGCCGATGAACTCGAGATCCTGTGAGGGGAGCAAAGTGGACTTTGCGAAGTTTATGACAAAGCCCAAATACTGCAGAAGAGTCACAGTGCGGTGTGTGGCTTTTGTGACTTCCGGAGAGGACGATGCTCTGATGAGCCAGTCGTCTAGGTACGGAAAGACATAGAGGCCGTGAAGCCGTAGATAAGCTGCCACCACTGCGAGACATTTTGTGAAGACTCGCGGTGCGGAGGATAGGCCAAAGGGCAGTACTCTGTACTGGTAATGATTTCCTGCCACCACAAACCTTAGGTATTGGCGGTGGCTTGGGTGGATGAGGATGTGCGTGTAGGCATCTTTTAGATCCAAGGCACATAGCCAATCTCCCTGCTGGAGGTAGGGCAGAAGGATTCCAAGGGTAAGCATCTTGAACTTCTCCCTCACGAGGAACTTGTTGAGGTTGCGCAAGTCCAGGATGGGTCTGAGGCCTCCTGTTCTTTTTGGTATCAGGAAATACCTGGAATAAAAACCCTGACCTCTCAGGTGGTGGGGCACCGGTTCCACCGCCTGTTCCTGGAGAAGACTTGCCAACTCCTGAAGGAGTAAGTCTCTGTGCAGAGGGAGTCGTGGAGGTTCTCCCGGGAAATAGGAGGGAGGGACCTGGTGGAAGTGGAGAAGATAGCCTTCTCTTACGACTTGAAGCACCCAGGCATCTGAAGTGATGTTGGACCACCTGTGGGCGAAGTGAACCAGCCGGCCTCCGGTGCTGGGAGGAACCAGCTGAGGGGGAGAGGCTATGCTGATGAAGTCAAAAACCCCCACCCTGCTGAGCAGGGGCCGGTGGTGCAGGCTTGGGGGCTTGCTGCCTACGGGACCCGTTACCCCCGTCCCTTGGCCTGCTGACCCTGTTGGGGAGCTGCGGAGGCCTGATATTGAGGGTAGTGTTTATAGGCAGCCGCCTTTCTCGGGTAAAAGGACTTCTTTCCTGAGCCCTTCTTTTTCTGGGAAGGGGCGGAGGTCTTCCTAGAAAGCCTAGTTTTGTGCGCCACATAATGACACTCGGAGTTATATACTTTAAAATTTGACTACACAGCAGAATACAGTATGTACACCACATTGATTTTAATCAAATTAAATGAAAATAGACGATTACTAAATGAAGCGGAAAATTTCTAGTAATTACGATCACAACTTTTAAATTTTAAGATGTCTGTGTTGTTTTCTATCAGAATCAGAACCGTAATTTTTGTGCGCTCTATTGTAAAGTATGTGCGCGCGCACACGCGCACAGCTTAGAGGGAACAGTGCTGATGAGCCACTTGTCCAGATATGGAAAAACAAAGAGGCCCTGAACCCTGAGGTAGGCCGCCACCAGCACCAGGCACTTGGTGAATACCCTCGGGGCGGATGTAAGGCCAAAAGGCGGTACTCTGTACTGATAATGGTTTCCTCCCACTACAAATCTGAGATATTGTCTGTGGTCTGGATGAATAAGGATGTGAGTATAAGCATCCTTTAGATCTAAGGAGCATAGCCAATCTCCCTGCTGGAGGTAGGGCAGCAGGATTCCAAGGGTAAGCATCTTGAACTTTTCCCTCTCCAGGAACTTGTTCAGGTTTCGCAAGTCTAGGATGGGTCTGAGGCCTCCTGTTCTCTTTGGTACCAGGAAGTACCTGGAATAGAAGCCGTGACCTTTCAGGTGATGGGGCACCGGTTCCACTGCCTGATCCTTTAGAAGACCTGCCAACTCCTGCAGGAGTAAGTCCCTGTGCAGAGGGAGTCTGGGAGGCTCCCCTGGAAAATAGGAGGGCGGTACCTGGTGGAAGCGGAGGAGATAACCCTTCTGGACTATACTTAGAACCCAGGTATCCCTTGTGACGGCTGACCACCTGTGGGCGAACAGGGCCAGCCGGCCTCCAGTGCTGATGGGAGCCAGGTGAGGAGGAGAGGCTATGCCAATGCAGGCAAAATCCCCCTCCCTGCTGAGCAGGAGCCGGAGTAGGAGGCTTGGGGGCCTTCTGCCTATGGGGCCCATGATCCTGCCCCTTGGCCTGCGGACCCTGTTGGGGAGCTACAGAGGCCTGATAATGAGGGTACTGTTTATAGGCAGATGACTTCCTCGGGTAAAAGGTCTTTTTCCCCGAGCCCTTCTTCTTCTGAGAAGGGGCAGAGGTTTTTCTGGACAGCCTTGTCCGGGTAAGAGTCTCGGTCTCGAGTTCGGCAGCCTTGTCAGCCATGGGCTTGCTAAAGAGGTTTTCACCTCGGCAGGGGACATCGACCAACTTGTCCTGCACCCATGGCTCGAGGTCCGATGACTGTAGCCAAGCCTGACGGCGTGCACCGATGCTGGCCGCGGCTACTCGGGCCGAAGCCTCGAAGCCATCATAGGCTGCTCGAGATATAAACTTCGAGCACTCACGAATACCCGAGGACAGAGCATTGAACCTCTGCAAAGGTTCCTCGGAGAGACCAGCAGAGAACCCGGCAATCTCCTTTGCCAGGTCTCGAAGGTACATGCCCATGTACAGCTGGTAGGTCTGGACACGGCAAGCAAGCATAGAGCCCTGGAAGCACTTCTTACCGAGGGCATCCAGGTTCCGGGCCTCCTGGCCGGGAGGCACCGAGGAGTGCATCTTCTGACTCTTCAGACGATGCATGGCCGATTCCACAACCATGGAGTGGTGCGGTAATTGTGCCTTTTGGAACCCGGTGCTCTTGCGGACTCGATAAATGGAATCGACCCGCTTGCTCAAAACTGGCATCGAGGATGGCGCCTCCCACATGCGGAAGAGCAACCGTTCCAGCATCGGAGGAACCGGAACAGTAAAGGCCTCCTTCGGAGGAGAGTCATACTGTAGGGCCTCGAGCTCCTCGGCTCGAGGCTCCTCCTCAGGATCCGCGGGGAATGCCAAAGCCGTGGCCATGTCCCACACGAAATCTGAGAACCGGGTATCCTCCGGGGGGACCTTCTCTGAGGCTCAGACTCGGGCGAGTCCGAAGGAACGCACCGAGTCCGAAAGGTGTCGGGCGACTCCTCATCCTCCGTCTCCCAGCCGGACTCCTCGGAGGAGGAATCGAGTGGCTCCCGTCGGGCAGGCATCGATGCCATTCGCCCTGACGCCGAGGGTACCGGCGTCGACGACCTCGGTCCCGAACGGGAGGCTGAAGGGGACCTTGGCCGAGGATCGACTCGAGCTCGCATGGACGCGAGGATCGGCTCGGCCTCCGGGGTCGACTTGGACGTCGATGTCCCGGTGGTCGGGGCAGATGCACCGGTGAGACCGGCAATCTGTGCCCGCTGCTGTTCCATGAAAGCAGCCACGCTGCTCTCCAAGGCCGTCAACCTGAATCCGAGCTCAGGAGACTCAGCAGTCCCCGACTCGGGCCCCGGCGGCGGCTCCCCTGGAGGTGAGTCCACGAGGACTACAGTACTCACGTGATCCAGGGACTCCATCTCCACATGAGGTTGTTTTGCAGGCCTCTCCGACTCCGAAGACCCGGGACGGCGTCGGGGCTATGTGACTTGGCCCTCGAGGAGCCAAGTGCGTCCACCGACGCCACCCTCGTGGGTTTTTTCTTTTTACGATGCTCCCGCGAGGGAGACCCCTTTTCAGGGGAACCTCGACACTGCTCGGGGCCGGAGTCCCGAGATGTCGAGGCCTCTGACGAGGTCCGGGCCCGACAGGATGCGGAGTCAGAGAAGATTCTTTCCTTTTGGTGCTGCCGACTCCTTAACGCCTTCGAGGACATCTTGCCACACGGACCACAGATCATCGGGTCATGATTGGGTCCGAGGCACCGGAGGCAGCAGTCATGTGTGTCGGTGAGAGACATAAGTTTCTTGCACCGATCACACTTTTTAAACCCGCTGGCAGCCATCGGGGGAAAAAGGGCCCCTGCAAGGTCAAAAGACAGGGCTGCCAGTGAAAAAAGAAAAAATGGTGCGAATGCTAGTCACTAAGGACAAAAACCGAAAAAGAGATCTGGGCTCGATACTGACGTATCGGGCCCAGGCGGGAAAGGGAAACCGGCGTCGAACCGAAGAAAAGCAGGTTAACGCAGAGAAAATCAACTTCTTCCTCGGGTGAAACGAATACACATCCGTCGGGCTCCGCGGAAAAAAGAAGACTGAGCAAGATGGCACCCTTGGGCGGGAAGGGGACCGCGCATGCGCGCTGCATTCCCAAAGGCTTTCTATGAAAGCTGGGGAAATGCTCCGCATGGGGGCTCCGTCGGCACCGACGTCACCCATATGTGAGGACTGACTTCCTGCTTGGTCCTGGAGAATAAGCATTTTTCTCTGGCGGCTGGCATCACGTCTCTTCAATGGAGCTGCAGTGCCATGGCAACATGACGCCGTGGCGCCTCGGCTCCATTGAAGAACCTTGACTGAGTTAGCCGGGTAGAGTCCTGTATGTGCAGGCCGGACTGAATCAGAGTCCCAGCCTATATGTACAGGACTGTTTGCGATTGTTTATTGTTACATTTGATATACCGCTCAGGCCAAAGCAACAGAGCGGTGTACAATACAATATTAATGTTACAGAAAATATGAAAAGAATGCCATTTATAAGATAGGACAGAATAAGAGACACAGTGATAGACAAAGGAATAGAGGAGGCAAGGTGAAGGAAACGGCAGATTACAACTCACCCACAGGATCAGAATCGCGATCCCCTCTATACATCCGGTTCAGACCGGACATACAGAGGGGCTCTGTGTCCGAAATGGAAGGAGCTCTTTAGCTTTTTCTGTCTTATTCTTTGGATCTCAGTCACCCTGGACAAATGACTGTACAAGTTCCCATACTTAAGCAAACGCCCAGTTCTCTCTCTCTTCTCTCACATCTGCCATATCACCATGCTTTGTAATAATCTAAACTGCTACTAAAACTAGCAATACTGTTCCCTAATGGGGTTATTTTAGAAGCCCTATTCTCTTTTAAACTTGAATGCTGCTGTGACCTTGGGTAAGTCACTTAACACTCCATTGCCTTGAAAGAAAGGCTTGGCAATCTACTTCCAGTCACACAGCCAAGAAATCCCAGGAGCTACTGGGTTGCCAGGAGTCAGCACTGACTTGAAGGCACACATTCCATTTTTGCAGCATCAGAAAAATGTGGAATCCGCATTCATGTTGAAAACACCATTTCAGAAAGGTCACGAGATGTATACTTCCATGCCCAGCATGGAGATCACTGCACATTTCCACCGGGAGTGTAAGGGGACATTTCTGGATATGGCCTTGGTGGCATGTGTGCCTGCATGTCCATGATGTATTTCACATAGGCCAGAGTCATGCAGGGAAAATTTTCTACACATCACAATCTATACCTGCTATAAATCAAGAATAAGGATGGGACGCTGTCTGTTGGGACTGCATGTAACATTGGTATTTATGGTATTTGATCTACCATTTGTTCCCCTGCAGTGCATCCTGTGCCCTTTTCCAATCTATCCTCCTACCTCTTTGCAAGATCCCATCAGTCCCATCCCCTCCCCTCTATTTGTGCCAATACCAAACACTCCCCTCCTGTGACACAGTCCCTGATATGTGGGTGTATCTGTCTCTCCTCTATCCTGTTCCCTGCTGCCTATCTGTGCACCAGTGTTCCCTGTGTCCTCTGCCCCCTCTGTGTGGTACCCTGCTGTGTACGTGTGTGTGTGTGTGTAGGTGCATGTGCATGTTCAGCACTATGGGTGCTGGTGAAGGCAGTCACTGGGTAATGGTGGCAGAAGGTACTGGGAGTGGGAATCACTGGTGATGGGTGCCATAGGGTTGATGATGGAGGGAGCCAGGATGCATGGAAGAAATCAACACATTGGTTGTGTTGGCACTGCTGCATGAGGTCCACAGGGAGCACAAGAAAGCCATTAGGAGGCACTCTATATCAGAGGGTCTATATGCCAGGATCCAATTCCTGGAACTTACGGATGAGCAGTACCTCATCAGATTTCATTTTGACAAGGCAGTCATCCGCCATCTATGCCACTAGCTATAGCCATTCCTCCACTCCTCCATACAGAGGGATTTGCCCATTCCTGTCCATCTCAAGGTCATTATAGCCCTTGCCTTCCAAGCCACTGGCAGTTTCCAGTCTGTATTGGCTGCCACTGAGCATCTCAGCCATTAAGTTATCTCAAAGTATGTATGTCCCCACAAAGGGCGGTATATCAAGAATGAATAAATGATAAACGATAAAGTGCATTACACAGTTCCCGAAGGATTTTCTAATCTACACTGCATAATATGTAGCCTTCCTACAAACCATGCAGCAAAGGGAGTAAACTATGATCCAATTCCATGAGGTGGCCCCCTGCCCAGCGGTACTGGGGTTCATCGATTGTACTCATGTGTCCCTCAGGCCCCCTCTCTGGACCCAAAATCAACATGGGTTCAAACCAAACCACAATGTAGAAACACTAATAATCTCACTTCTCAACACAATCCTTAGGGGTATTGACATCAAAACTGGTTTCATACTCATATTGGCTGCCTTCAATACAGTATCCCACAATATCATGCTGTAATGCCTCCAGGAAACTGGCATTTATGGCACTACATTAAAGTGGTTTCAATCATATTTCTTGTAGCGTATCTGCAGTAGAATTTTAAAGATTGTGATAGTGTCTTGAACTTAGTCCAGGAAAGAGGTAGATGATTTCTTTTTTTTTGTGCCATTGAGTCAGTGTTGACTCATTGCAACCCAGCTACCTCTGGGTTTTCTTGGCAATGTATCACTGGAAGTAGATTGCCAGCCTTTTCTTTTGAGGCAATGGAGGGTAAAGTGACTTACCCAAAGTCACAAGGAGTGCCAGTGGGAATTGAACCCTTGATCTTCTGGGTACTAGGCAGTTGCTCTAACCACTAGGCTACTCCTCCACTCCAGTCCAAGATAGAGGTAGATGATAGAAGTCTATAAATTAATGAATGGAGTGGAAAGGGTAAATGTAAATCGGTTGTTTAGACCATCAAAATATAGAAAGACCAGGAGACATGCAATGAAGCTACAGGGTAACCTATTTAATACTAATAAGAGAAAATATTTTTTCACTCAACATGTCATCAAACTCTGGAATTCATTACAGGAGGATGTAGTAAAAGCTGTTAGTGTAGCCGGGTTTAAAAAAGATTTGGACAAGTTCCTGGAGGAAAGGACCATAAACCATTATTAAAGGGGACTAGGTATATCCATTGCTTGCCCCAATACAAGCATTGTGGAACCTGTGTCTTTTAGGGAAATTGCTAGGTACTTGTGACCTATGTTGGCCACTGTTGGAAATAGGATACTGGGCTTGATGGATCTCTGTCTGACCCAGTATGGCATATCTTACTTTCTGATATTTCAATAACAGGCAATTGCAAGTAAAATGCGGCAAACTGAAATCCACGCTTTTCAGCATAATGCAGGACATACCACAAGGATCATCTATCTTTTCAATGTTATTCAACATCTACATACAGCCCATCTGCAATATCATCAAACATCGCAAATTACAATTACAGGTGCTCCTTGTGGTCTTGGGCAAGCCACTTAACCCTCCATAGCCCATGTTCCCTGTAAAATAGTCCTCTGTGTGCTGTGCTTTCCTGTCTAATCAATGTGTTTATACCTCAAAATGTTTCCTGTCATGATTTGACAATTTCCAATCTGTAATCAAAAAAAAAAAAAAAACCGCTGCTGATCGCTGGAAGTAGCGGTATACAAATGTATACTAAATTTAAAAAAATAAAATAAACAATATCGGCTATACGCCAAAGACATCATGGTTTTCGCTCCAATTGAAATCCACAACCCTGATCTCTTGCCCATAACCAAATGCATCGAAGACATGATCAGCTGGCTCGACAGCAACAATCTAGCAGTGAATTACAATAAAACAGAAGCGCTCTTCATTACTCCTCATTTAACCCTCCTCAAGAAATCTGCCTCTCACACAAAACAATAAAGGTGCAGAAAGAAAGCGTAGTTACTCACTTGTAACAGGTGTTCTCCAGGGACAGCAGGAATCAGTCCTCACATATGGGTGACGTTGGCACCGACAGAGCCCTCGTGCAGAGCAATTCCCCAGCCTTCAAAGAAAGCCTTTGAGATTGCATCGCGCATGCGCGGTCCCCTTTCCGCCCAAGGGTGCCATCTTGCTCAGTCAGATGACATAGCTAAAAAGACGGGAAAATGAGACAAAATTAATCAAAGGACTGCAACTCCAGGGGAGGAGGGAGGGTCATGAGGACTGATTCCTGCTGTCCCTGGAGAACACCTGTTACAGGTGAGTAACAACACTTTCTCCAGGAACAAGCAGGACGTCAGTCCTCACATATGGGACTCCCTAGCTATAGGCTACCGAGAACCCTTAGCTGAAAATGGCTCCCTCTAGAAGGGCCGCAGCAGCAGTGCTCGGATTTTTCTCTGAGAACACAACCCCCATGGTAGCCTGACACTAAAGGGTCGGAGGGTAGGAGTTGCCTAAACCTCGAATAGGTTACGGAGTACCGCCTGACCGAAAACACTGTCCCGCCGGGACTCTCTCTCCAGGCAGTAGTGGGCTGCAAAAGTCTGGCTTGAAGACCAAATTGCGGCCCGGCAGATGTCTGCCAATGGAACAGAGCGGTGATTAGCCACTGATGCGGCCTTAGCCCTGACAGAGTGGGCCGTGATTCGGCCCTGCAGCTGGAGGTCAGCTGCCCTGTACACCCAGGCGATGCAGTCTGCCACCCAGGTGGATAACGTGCGCTTCGAGACAGGTAGACCCAGTTTACTAGGGTCATAAGAGACGAAGAGCTGGGAAGCTCTCCAATGTCCCCGCGTACGCTCCAGGTAGAAGGCGAGCGCCCTCTTACAGTCCAGGGTATGCAGAACTGCTTCTGCCCTGCTGGTATGTGGCCTGGGGAAGAAGGTTGGAACAACCACCTCTTGGTTGAGGTGAACCGAGGAAACCACTTTTGGAAGGAACTTCGGGTGAGTACGTATGGCCACCCTGTTTTTATAAAACCGTGTGTACAGCCTATCCGATACTAAAGCCTGCAGCTCGCTCACCCGTCAAGCAGACATGAGCGCCACCAGAAAGAGTGCTTTCCAGGAAATGAACCATAGGTGACAGGTGGCCATTGGTTCAAAAGGTGGGCAAGTAAGCCACTGCAAGACCACATTTAAGTCCCACTCCGTAGCCGGTGGGCAGATTGGAGGCTTCAAGAGGAGGAGGCCTCTGAGGAATCGGGATACCAACAGGTGAGCTGAAAGAGGTTGTCCTCCACTGGAGAGTGGTGAGCTCTCAGCTGGACCCTGACAGAGTTAGACTTGAGGCCAACTCCGAGAGGTGGAGCAGGTACTGTAATATCTGAGGTACCTGACAAGTGAATGGGTCCTCTTTATTCTGGGTACACCACCCTTCAAACCTACGCCACTTGAACGCGTAGGATTTTCTAGTGGATTGCCTCCTAGAGGCCAGCAACACTTCCTCAACCTCTTTAGGAAGGAGTAGAGGAGCAAGTACTACCCTCTCAGCAGCCAGGCCATTAAGTTGAGGGATCTGAGATTGGGGTGTAGCAAGGAACCCTGTTCCTGGGTCAAGAGGTCAGGCTGCACCCCCAGAGGGAGTGGAGTTTCGACCGCCAGTTGAAGGAGAAGAGGGAACCAAGTTTGTCTGGGCCACCTGGGTGCTACCAGGATGACTGAGGACTTGTCCCGAAGAATCTTGAACAAAGTGCGTGCCACCAGGGGCGTGGGTGGGAACGCATAGAGAAGGCCCTGTGCCCACGAGATCAGGAAAGCAACCGCTGCCATGCTCAGCGGATGCAGCTGCCTCGAGCAGAACCGGGGCAACTGATGGTTTTGCAGGCTGGCAAAGAGATCCATGGATGGGAGATCCCAATGGTTGAAGATCAGCTGGGCTACATCCTGGTTCAGTTGCCACTCGTGAGACTGAAGAATCCTACTCAACTTGTCGGCCAGGAGGTACTCCTGACCGGGCAGATAAACTGCCCTTAGAGACATGTGATGTGCCACTGCAAAAGAGCAGAGATCCAGGGTTTCCTGGCATAGGATGCGAGATCCTGTGCCCCTCTGTTTGTTGATGTAGAACATCGCTACCTGATTGTCTGTATCAGCACCGACTGATGTGCCAGAAGATGACAAAAGGCTTGAAGAGTTAGGCGGATGGCTGGAACCTCTAGAAGACTGATCTGAAGTGCGGTCTCTTGCGAGGACCACAGACCCTGAGTGCATGAACCCTGGCAATGGGCACCCCAGCCCAGCAAGGAGGCATCTGTCATCAGCACTGTGGTGTGAGAGGGAGGTTGGAATGGTACTCCCTGAAGCAAGTTGGGAGGGTGAAGCCACCATTGCAAGGCTGTTACCAGTAGCTTGGAAATCACTACTCTGTCTCTGAGGTGGCCAGTGGCTTGCGTCCACTGGTCTCTGAGGCTCCATTGAGCTGTGCGCATGTGGAATCAGTCATATGGAGTCACATGCACCATGGAGGCCATGTGGCCCAGGAGGCAGAGGAAGACCCTTGCGGAGACTTGAGGTTTGTGCTGGACCTGCTGCACCAAGTCCAGCAACCACCTCGCCCTGTCCAGCAGTAGGCATGCCCATGCCTGAAGTGTGTCCAGTCTTGCCCCTATGAACTCCAAGTTCTGAGTGGGGAGTAAAGTAGACTTTTCATGATTTATAACAAACCCTAGGTGCTGGAGCAGGGTGACTGTGTGAGCAGTGGCCTGCTGTGCCTCCTGTGCCGACTGGCCCCTGATGAGCCAGTCGTCCAGGTATGGAAAGACGAAGACTCCCTGGCTTCTGAGGAAGGCCGCCACCACTGCTAGGCATTTGGTAAATACTCTGGGAGCGGAAGCTAGGTCAAAGGGAAGCACTTTGTACTGGAAGTGGTTTCCTCCGACCACAAACCTGAGGTATTGTCTGTGATCTGGGTGTATGAGGATGTGAGTATAAGCATCCTTTAAATCTAAGGAGCATAGCCAGTCTCCCTGGTAGAGGTAAGGCAGTAGGATCCCAAGGGAAAGCATCTTGAACTTTTCCCTCACCAGGAACTTGTTTAGATTTCACACGTCCAGGATGGGGGCGAAGGCCTCCTTTTCTTTTTGGTATGAGGAAATACCTGGAGTAGAAGCCTTGCCCCTGCAGGTGGTGGGGCACAGGTTCCACCATCTGATCCTTTAGCAGACCTGCCAACTCCTGCAGGAGGAGGTTCCTGTGGAGAGGGGACCTGAGAGGCTCTCCTGGGAAAAAGGAGGTGGACACCTGGTGGAAGTGAAGTAAGTAGCCCTGCTGGACTACTTGCCGAACCCAGGCGTCGGTAGTAATGGCTGGCCACCTGTGAGCGTACAGGGCCAGCCTTCCTCCTGTGCAGGGCCAAACCACTGATGGGAGAGGAGCTATGTACTGGGAGTCAAAAACCCCCTCCCGGCTGGGTAGGAACCAGAGCTGGAGGCTTGGGGGTCTTTGGCTTACGTGGGCCATGCCCCTGTCCCCTGGCCTGCTGCTCCATGCTGGGGAGCTGGGGCGGCCTGGTAAGTGGGGTAGTTTCCGTAAGCCGCACCCTTCCTCGGGAAAAAGGGCTTTTCCCCGAGACCTTCTTCTTGTGAGAAGGTGCAGATGTCTTCTTCGACAACCTTGTCCGGGTCAAGTACTCGGACTCGAGTTCTGCAGCTTTCTCAGTCAAGGGTTTGCTGAAGAGGTTGTCTCCTCGGCACGGGACATCAACCAACTTGTCCTGAACCCATAGCTCTAGGTCCGACGACATAAGCCAGGCCTGACGGTGTGCACCGATGCCGGCCGTGGCTACTCGGGCCAAAGCCTCGAAGCCGTCGTAAGCTGCTCGAGACATGAACTTCGAGCACTCTCTGATCCCCGTGGACAAGGCCTTGAAGCACTGCAAGGGTTCCTCAGACAGGCCAGCCGAGAACCCGGCAATCTCCTTTGCCAGGTCTCGCAAGTACATGCCCATGTACAGCTGGTAAGTTTGGACACGGCATGACAGTATCGAGCCCTGGTAGCACTTTCTGCCGAGGGCGTCCAGGTTCCGGGCCTCCTGGCCGGGAGGCACCGAGGAGTGCATTTTTTGGCTTTTCAGCCGGTGCATGGCCAATTCCACAACCAGTTGTGCGGCAGCAGCGCTTTCTGGAACCCAGGACTTTTGCGGACTCGATAGATGGGATCGACCCGCTTGCTGAGTACCAGCATCGAGGCCGGAGACTCCCACATGTGGAGCATCAGCCGTTCCAACATCGGAGGCACTGGTACAGTAAGGGCCTCCTTCGGGGGCGAGTCATACTGGAGGGCATCGAGCTCTTCAGCTCGAGGCTCTTCCTCGGCATCCGCAGGGAATGCCAAAGCCTTGGCCATGTCCCTGATGAAGTCCGAGAACTGAGTGTCCTCCGGGGGGGGGACCTAGTCCGAGGCTCTGAACCCAGCGAGTCCGATGGGATACACCGAGTCCAGAAGGTGTCTGGGGAGTCTTCCTCTCGAGGATCGGCTCAGCTTCCGGTGTCGACTTAGACATCGACGTCCCGGTGGTCGGGGCAGATGGACCGGCGAGACCGGCCATCAATGCCCGCTGCTGCTCCATGAAGGCAGCCATGCTGCTCTCCAGGGCCGCCAACCTGAGACCGAGCTCAGAAGGCTCTGCAGCTCCCGGCTCAGGCCCCGACATAGTCGGTCCCGACGCCGGCTCTCCCGGAGGACAGTCCACGAGGACAACAGAAGTTACCTTGTCTGATGCCTCCGGCTCCCTGCGAGGTTGTTTAGCCGGCCGCTCCGAGGACCCAGTGCAGCGGTCCGGGCTCCACGGCCTGGAACCTGAGGGCCCAAGCCGATCAGAGGTGTCCAGCGACACCACACTCACGAGTTTCTTTTTCCTCCGGTGTTCCCTGGAGGGAGACCCCCGCTCAGAGGACCCACGATGGTGCTTGGGCTCTGATTCCCGAGATGTTGAGGCCTCTGATGATGTCCGGGCCCGGCCAGAGGCGGACTCGGAAAAAATCCTGTCACAATGCTGCTGCCTGCTCCTCAAATACTTCAAAGACATCTTACCACACGGCCCACAGACCACCGGTTCATGGTCAGGGCCGAGGCAACGGAGCCAGCAGTCGTGTGTGTTGGTGAGAGACATCAACTTCTTACACCGATCACATTTCTTAAACCCACTGGCAGCCTCGGGGGAAAAAGGGCCCCTACAAGGTCAAACAACTGGGCTGCCAGTGCAAAGTAAAAAGAGCGCTAACGCCAGTCACTAAGGACAAAAATTAAAAATAGGACCGACTTGATGCCGGTGTACCGAGCTGAGGGCGGGAAGGGGAACCGGTGTTGAACCAGGAAGCTGAAAAATCTAATCAACTTTTCTACTTTTTCCACGGTGGAAACAGGACCACGTCCATTGGGCTCCGCGGAAAAAAGAAGACTGAGCAAGATGGCACCCTTGGGCGGGAAGGGGACCGCGCATGCGTGATTCAATCCCAAAGGTTTTCTTTGAAAGCTGGGGAATTGCTCCGCACAAGGGCTCCGTCGGTGCTGACATCACCGGTATGTGAGGACTGACTTCCTGCTTGTTCCTGGAGAAGTCAAGTATCTGGGTGTCAACCTAGATCAAAACCTCAACTTTCAGTCTCTCATAAATAAAACCACTGCAAGCGCTTACTACAAAATGAAGCTCCTCAAGAATATAAAACCAGTACTTCGCCAGGATCACTTCCGCACAGTACTTCAGTCATAACACCAATATTTGACTACTATAATTCAATTTACCAGGGCCTACCAATCAGTTCCATATACACCCTCCAAATGGCACAAAATACAGCCGTCTGAATCATCATTGGAAGTTCCAAACAAGATCACATAACCCCCCCATACTTAACCAAGTCCACTGGTTGCCTATACTCTCCCGGACTAAGTTCAAGACGCTACTCACAATCTTTAAAATCCTACATTATTCTACTGCAGATACATTACAAAAACTAATTTCTCGAGAAACTAGCCCGTGCCCAGGAGAATTAACAATAAAAACATGATTGTCTTCCCAGCCACGTACCAGAAATCCAATCAAACCACTTTGAAAAGGGCATTTTCCCTCTCTGCCACGGTGTTATGAACACCCTGCCGGAAAATATCAGAAACACAAAAGATATCAAGGACTTCCGCAAAAAGATAAAGATGTACCTATATATGGAACAGAGTGGAGGAGTAGCCTAGTGGTTAGAACACTGGCTTGGTAACCAAGCAACCAGAGTTCAATTCCCAAGAGCACTCCTTGTGGCCTTGGGCAAGTCACTTAACCCTCCATTGCCTCGGAAGAAAGGTCTGACAATCTACTTCCGGTGACACTGCCAAGAAAACTCAGGAGCTTCTGGGTCACCAGGAGTCAGGACTGACTCAAAGGCACGCATTGCATTGCATTGCATACATGGAACATTTTGGACATATTACTTAAGCACTTATTTCCTTGGACACAGCATTTGGAGAAATTTCACTTACCGTTAATTTCCTTTCCTGGAATACTGCTAGACCAGTCCAGACAAGCGGGTTATGTCCCCCTGCCAGCAGATGTTGGAGACAGAGAAAAAACTCCAGAGCTGTGATTGGTCAGGCTCTGGGTGGCATAGGTGTACCCCTAGTGGTCCTAGTCAGTATTCTTTGACAAGCAATAACTTAGGGAGAAACCCTGACTAACAAAATCAACAATGTACAGGTAACCACTAATTTAATAAATCCCTCAACTCTAACTATGAACGGAGGAGGAGGATCAATCATCATCCCCAGGAGAATAATTCTGAATCCACTGCTTGTGGAATATCTCCGGGATATTTCAGTTGGTTGTTTTGAATTAAAAGAAACGTCGGCTCCTCTGCACCAGCAATACTGCCACTGACAATCGGGTGGGTTCTGGACTAGTCTAGCAGTATTCCAGGAAAGGAAATTAACGGTAAGTGAAATTTCTCCTTGCAGTTCATACTGCTAGACCAGTCCAGACAAGCGGGAAGTACCCAAGCTAACGACCCTCAGGGTGGGCAGAGAAAGCCGCTGACAGCACACCAACTCAAAAACGACTGTCCTCCCATGCCTGAACGTCCAGGCGATAATGTCGGACAAAAGTAGACAAAGAGGACCAAGTTGCCACTCGACAAATATCAAGGGGAACCACCTGAGAACTTTCGGCCTAAGACGTGGCTTGAGCCCGAGTAGAATGTACTCGAAGACCCGTCGGAACCGGCTTGCCATGAACTATATAGGCAGATTCTATGGCCTGACGTAGCCATCTGGCAATAGTCAACTTGGAAGCCACCAGACCTTAGCGTGGTCCCGAAAAAAGAACAGAAAGATGGTCGGACTTGCGAAAAAAATTGGTTACTTTTTAAATATCGTAGGAGAATCCTTTTGAGATCAACTGCTCGGAGACTTTTGTGTTGACCCGAACATTGCTCCTTTGAGAAGGCAGGCAACAACAGAGGCTGATTGACATGAAAAGGAGTAATCACCTTAGGTAAAAATGAGGGAACAGTGCGAATAGAAACCCCTTCCGCTGAGAAAGACAGATAGGGATCTCTGCAAGAGAGAGCCTGCAGTTCGGAGATCCTACGAGCCGAGGTTATCGCTACTAAGAACACTGTTTTAAGTGTCAAATCTCGCAACGACGCCTCTTTTAGAGGCTCAAAGGGCTGAGCCATCAGCGCCCTGAGGACCAATCCAAGGTCCCAAGGAGGGACGATTGGACGGATAGGTGGATGTAGGAATTTAACTCCTTTGAGAAAACGCGACACATCGGAGTGGGACGCAAATGATCGACCGCGAACCGGTCCTCTATAACACGTCAAGGCAGAAATCTGTACACGTAGCGTTACGAGAGCTAACCCTTTGTCAAGGCCATCTTGAAGAAAGGCGAGAACGTCCGGGATTTCTGTTTTCCATGGAGAAAGACTATGTTGCTCACACCATGTTTCAAACACACGCCACACCCTAGAAGTGTGGCCACTACCTTGGCAGAATACCCCTTACGGTCTAACCTATGCCGTTCAAGAGCCAGGCCGTAAGCAAGTAGGGAGACGGATCGTCCATAGAGATGGGACCTTGTTTGAGGAGTCTGAAGGACGCTTCTAGTCACAGAGGAGACTGTCGAGATAACCTGATGAGATCGGCATACCAAGGCCTTCGGGGCCAATCCGGGGACACTCGGATCACCGGCCTCTGGTGTCCCCTGATCCGTTGAAGGACTCTTCCGATCATTGCCCAAGGCAGAAACACATAAAGCAACCTGTGTTTTGGCCATGGCTGCGCCAAGGCATTTATGCCGTGAGATCCTCGTTCTCTCCAGCGACTGAAGAATAATGGTACTTTGGCATTCGTCGCTGACGCCATGAGATCCATTTCTGGCCGTCTCCATTTCTGAACTATCCTTTGGAAGGCTTCCTGGGCCAGTTCCCATTCACCGGGATCGATAGTATGCCGGCTGAGAAAGTCCGCTTTCATGTTGCTGGTCCCCGCAATATGCTGCGCTGAGAGAGCTTGGAGGTGTCTCTCCGCCCAAGGGAAGAGAAGGGACATCTCCTCTGATACCCCTGCACATTTGGTGCCGCCTTGGCGGTTGAGGTAGGACACTGTAGTGGCATTGTTGCACAAGATTCGAACCGCTTGATTCTGGAGGAAATACCGAAACTTTAGTAAGACGAGGCGGGTTGCTCTTGCCTCAAGTTGGTTGATCGTCCATCGTGACTCGTGCAACGTCCACGTCCCTTGCGTTGAATGGGTATGACAGTGCGCTCCCCATCCAGTCAGGCTGGCGTCTGTAGTCAGCAAGATCCAGCGTGGCCTCTCCAAGAGCACTCCCTTGAGGAGATTGCGTGATGGCAGACACCATTGTAGACTGTGGCGGACCGTCAGCTGTACTGGAAGTCAGATCTGATAGTCCTCCGCTACTGGCGACCATCTTGACAGGACAGCGTGCTGTAGACAGCACATGTGTGCTCTGGCCCAAGGCACGAGCTTGATGGTGGTGGCCATGGACCCCAGGACTTGGAGATAATCCCATGCCCGGGGAGCTCTTTGAGCCAGAAACCTTCGGATCTGAAAAGCCAGCTTGTGGAATCTTTCCCGAGTCAGGAATACACGCCCCTGATAGGTATCGAAGCGCGCCCCCATAAAGTCTATCTGCTGAGATGGGAGAAGGCAGCTCTTGGGGTGATTGATCACCCAGCCGAGCTCTTGCAGGAATGCCACCACTGTCGAGACAGTGTTGCAGGCTTCCGGGAGGGAGTCTGCGAGAATGAGCCAATCGTCCAAGTAAGGATGAACTCTGATGCCCTGCTTGCGTAAGGCAGCTGCTATGACTACCATCACCTTTGAGAAGGTCTGAGGCGCTGAGGCGAGGCCGAAAGGCATTGCCCAAAATTGATAATGTTGCCCGTGGACTGCGAAGCGCAGGAAGCACTGGTGGTCTTCTCAAATGGGAATATGAAAATATGCTTCTGCTAGATCTAAGGAAGCCAGAAACTCCCCTCTACATACTGCTTGAATGACAGACTGCAGAGTCTCCATTCGGAAGTGCGGAACTCGAAGGCTGCGATTTACGCCTTTGAGGTCCAGAATTGGACAGAAGGAACCATCTTTCTTGGGCACCACGAAATAGATAGAATAACGGCCTCGTCCTCTTTCCGGGCAGGGGACCGGACGAATGGCTCTTAACAAAAAGGAGTCTCTGCACCATAGCTGGAATGGCTAATCGTCTGTCCGATGAGCATCCTGGTGAGACCAGGAAGGCGTCGTGAATGGGTCGGCAACATTCGCGAGCATAGCCGTGAGAAACTATGTTGAGGACCCATTGATAGGAAGTTATGCGCGTCCACTGCTGAGAAAAAAGGGCCAACCGCCGCCCAACAGGCGGAGGAGTCTCGAGTGGGCGTCTCGTCCCATCAGCGGGAAGGACGGGAGGTTCCAGTAAACTTCCCTGGTCTTGAATAGGAATCAGTTCCATTGCGGGCTTCTCGAAAGGACTGAGACCTTTGTCCGAAGCGATTGGCAGGAGCAGATGAAGTACTTGGCTTAAAGCAGGGGTCTCAAACACGCGGCCCGCGGGCCGCATGCGGCCCGCGAGAGAACATTGTGCGGCCCGCGACGGCTTCTGCTGCTGCTGCCGTTGCCGCCGTGGCAACGGCAGAATCGACGGTCAATTTAAAAAAAAAAAAAACTGGCTTCTGCTGCTCAAGCAGCAAAATCAGCTGTCCTGCGGCCCCTTCCTCTCTGCCCGGAGATCCCCGAGAGTGCTCCATCAGCGGGTGCTTTTCAAGCCGCGAAGAGAGTATTTCCCTCTCGCGAGGCTTGAAAAGTGACTAGGTTTAAGCCGCGCGAGAGGGAAATACTCTCTTCGCGGCTTAAAAAGTACGCCGCAGATGAAGCACACTCAGGGCTCTCCGCGCAGAGGGGAAGGGGCCGCGGGACAGCTGATTTTCTGCTGCAGCAGCAGAAGCCAGGTTTTTTTTTAATTTACCTGGGGGGGGGTGTAGGACTGGAAATGGGCTATTGGCAGGGGGGGGGTATGACTGGAAATGGGCTATTGGCAGGGGGGGGTTATGACTGGAGATGGGCTATTGGCAGGGGGGTTATGACTGGAGATAGGCTATTGGCAGGGGGGGTTATGACTGGAGATGGGCTATTGGCAGGGGGGGGTTATGACTGGAGATGGGCTATTGGCAGGGGGGGGTTATGACTGGAGATGGGCTATTGGCAGGGGGGTTATGACTGGAAATGGGCTATTGGCAGGGGGGGGTATGACTGGAAATGGGCTATTGGAAGGGGGGGGTTATGACGAGATGGGCTATTGGCAGGGGGGGGGTTATGACTGGAGATGGGCTATTGGCAGGGGGGTTATGACTGGTAATGGGCTATGGTGGGGGCTAGGACTGGAAATGGGCAGGTGGGGGTTAGGAAGGACTGGAGGAGGCCTGATGGGGGGAGTTAGGACTGGTAATGAGCTATGGAGGGGCTGACTGAAATGGGGTAATGGGGGTTAGGGCTGGAAGTGGGCTATTGGCAGGGGGGGTTATGACTGGTAATGGGCTATGGGGGGGGGTAAGACTGAAAATGGGGTGATGGGGGGTAAAACTGGAAGTGCGCTATGGGGAGGTTAGGACTGGTAATGGGCTATGGGGGGTCTAGGACTGGTAATGGGCTGGGGGGGGGTTGCTAGGACTGGAAATGGGCTGAGTGGAAGGGGGGCTTGAACTGCAAATGGCTGATGGGGAGGGGGGCTTGGAATGGAAATGGGCTGTGAGGGGAGGGAGCTAGGATTGGAAATGGGCTGATGGGGGGCTAGGATTGGAAATGGGCTGATGGTGAGGCTAGGATAGGACTGGAAATGGACTAATGGGGGGACTAGAAGGGAGCGGATGCTGGGTGGGGCTGGAACTAGAAGGGAGCTGATGTTGGGGGAGGATTAGAATGGGATGGAGCTGGGAAAGTGAAATGGAGAGGGGAAAAATATTTTGTCTGGGAGAGAAGACAAATCTACAATTGGCCAGGTATTGGGAGAGTAAGTGGGGATTGAGGATGGAGGGGTAAAATTTGAGTGGATGAAATAGGAATGAGGAAAGAGAAAAAGGAGAAAGATTAGTATGTTAAAGCAGATGTAGAGAGAGAATGGAAAAAAAACTAGGAGAGAAGAAAGGGCAAATGGACAGCAGACGATGGAGAGTTAGCAGAAGACATGAAGAAACCAGAAGAAAGTGGCTGGAACAATTGCAACTGAAAAAAATGCACAAAAGGTAGAAAAATATCTCTTTATTTTGAATTTATTAACTGGAATATGTCAGCTCTGGGAAATGTGCATCATTAATGTTTGCGCTTTGTTTAGTACAAGAGGAAATTAATTTATAGTTTTATTTCTACAGTGTTGTTGTACATTCCAAGTTTGGCTTTTGGGGTTCCCAGTTTAATTATTGTCTTCTTGTTTCTAAATCTTTTAGTCTTTCTTTATCCATACTCATTAAAGAGGCATGTTTACTAAAAGTTAGTGTATGGTAACATTATGCAAATATTTATGCAAATGAGGCCCCTTATGCAAATGAGGCCCGCATCTTATGCGGCCCCCGGGTTACTTTACAAGTCCTCATTTGGCCCTCAAAGCAATTTGAGTTTGAGACCCCTGGCTTAAAGGATCTGTATCTCCGAGAGTTTCGGGTTCTAGAAAATCGTCGAAAGCCTTGGGACCAAGAACAGCGGTGGGAGGAAACCCTTGGCTTGTCTTCCGGCAAGCGCTGTGGTTTCACCTCCCCCAGATCTTTTACCAGCTTATTGAGATCCTCGCCAAAGAGGAGTCGCCCTTTAAAACATCCGCTGCCCATTGACGCAGTCAGAGCCATCTCCAAGCCACTGTCACCGCTGCTACGGAGCGAGCTGACAGGCGCAAGAGATCATAGAAAGCATCCGCCAGGAATGCAGCGATGGATTCTAAATGAACCAACTCAGAATCGTCTGGAAGCTGCTGAATCCAGCAAAGAGAGGCCCGCACCGCCAGACCTCCGCACACCGCTGCCTGAAGCGAAAGAGCGGATGACAAAAAAGCCGTCTTTAGCAGACTCTCGACTTTCCGGTCTTGCTGGTCTCGGAGTGCCGCTCTGCCCTCAAACGGAATAGTGGTATGCTTGGTGACCTGCCAGAAATTGCAGAGACACAGACCCGCTGATCTCCGTGCCGTGAAAACCAGAAGTAGGAGGATTGCAGCGAGGGAATCCAAGTCATAGTAACATAGTAAATGATGGCAGATAAAGCATAGTTACTCACCTGTAACAGGTGATCTCCGGGAACAGCAGGAATTAAGTCTTCACATATGGGTATCGTCAGTACCGACGGAGCCTGCACAGGAACACTCCCCAGCATCCAATTAGAAAGCTTTTGGGAGCATCCCACAGCGCTTGCGTGCTGCCTTCCCGCCTTTCCCAACTGCCTCTCTCCAGTTGAGTTTAAAGCTGAGATAAAGAGAGAGAGAGAGGGAAAGAGAAAGAGATAGATAGAGAGATACAACTCCTAGGGGAGGTGGGTGGGTTGTTCCTTGCTGTTCCCGGAGGTCACCTGTTACAGGTGAGTAACTATGCTATCTCCAGGAACAAGCAGGAATGTAGTCTTTACATATGGGGACTCCCTAGCTTTAGATGCCAGGGAGAGACCCCAGAAGTTCTGTGTCCCTGTGAAAGGGCTCCACGTCCCACCATGGATCTCTGGCATCCAACCAGGGATGGTGGGTAGGAGTTGATTAGGTATGGAACAGGTGTTGGAGAACAGCCTGACCAAACAAGGCATCCCGGCGGGAGTCCTTGTCCAAGCAGTAATGGGCTGTGAAGGTATGAACCGAGGCCCAAGTGGCTGCTCGACAGATGTCGTCGATAGACACAGAGTGCAGATGAGCTATTGAAGTTGCCATGGGTCTCACATTGTGAGCTGTGACATGGCCCTCCAGAGGAAGATTCTTACTCTGATAGGCAGAGGAAATACAGTGAGCAATCCAGTTGGACAGTGTTCTCTTGGAGACTGGAAGTCCCAGATGAGAAGGATCAAAAGCAACAAAGATTTGAGAGGACTTTCTATGTTGCTGTGTTCTTTGTAAATAAAAGGCTAAAGCTCTTTTACAGTCCAAAGTATGAAGATTCTTTTCTGCATTTGATGCATGAGGCCTTGGAAAAAACACAGGCAGGTAGACCGCTTGGTTTAGATGAAAAGGCGAGACCACCTTTGGCATAAAGTGTGGATGAGTCCTAAGGACTACCTTGTCATGATGGAACCTTGTATAAGATGGTCAGCTACTAGTGCCTGCAACTGCGGCGTGCTGATGTGATTGCAATGAGAAAGATAACTTTCCAAGAAAGGAATTTCAATGAGGTAGTAGCTAAGGGTTCGAAAGGTGGCTTCATGAGCTGACCAAGAACCAGGTTTAAGTCCCATGCCACCGGTGGTGGCCTAATGGGAGGCTTAGTTAGAAGAAGGCCTCTCATAAATCTTGCTATAAGAGGATAGGAGGAAATAGGTTGTCCATTTAGAGGCTTGAAAGAAGCTGCAATAGCACTCAAATGGACTCTTACTGAGTTAGTCTTAAGTCCTGCATTGGATAAATGAAGGAGATACTCCAGTAATGATTCCAGAGGTATCGCAAGGGGGCTAAGACCCTTCTGCGAGCACCATATGGTAATCCTTTTCCACTTGAAAGCATAAGAGCTTCTCGTGGAAGGTTTTCTGGAAACATAAAGGATATCCTTTACTTGCTGAGAAAGATTAAGATCATGAAGATCTAGGCCTTCAGCAACCAAGCCCTGAGATGCAGAGACTGGGGATTGGGATGCCATAACATTCCGTCCTCTTGAGACAGGAGATCTGGAGCAGACCCTAACTCCAGAGAGGGAGCTTGAGAGAGATATAGAAGCAGAGGGTACCACACTTGCCATGGCCAATGTGGAGCTATGAGAATCATATGGCCTCTGTCTCTCTGAAGCTTGAACAGGGTTTTGGGAATTAGGGGAATGGGTGGAAAGGCATAAAGGAAGTCTTGACCCCAATGAAGGAGGAAAGCATCCCTGGCCTGAGAGCCCTGAGCCGGAATTCTGGAACAGAAGCGGGGAAGTTTGGCATTCAACGGACTTGCAAAGAGGTCTATGTCCGGGGTTCCCCAAATTTGAAAAATCTTGGCCACCTGGTCTGCATGTAGAGACCATTCGTGTGGAAGCAGAACTCGACTGAGTCTGTCTGCCCAAGAGTTTTGTATGCCTGGAAGATACACTGCCAGGAGGTGAATTTGATGCTCTCTGGCGAGGGCCCATAGTCGCAAAGCTTTGTTGCAAAGCAACAGAGAGCCTGTTCCTCCCTGCTTGTTCACACAGAACATGGCTACTTGATTGTTCGTATGAATGAGGACTGTCTTGTAGCTGAGCAGGGTGTGGAACACTCGAAGAGCAAGGAAGATTGCTCTGAGCTCTAAGAGATTGATGTGTAGATGAGTTTCCTGTGGAGTTCAAGTGCCTTGGGTGGAGAGGTCTTGCAGATGAGCTCCCCAACCCATTGGTGAAGCATCTGTTGTGAGAGTTGCCTGGGGTAAGAGTTGTTGAAATAGGGACCCCAACAACAGGTTCTGAGTGGACTGCCACCATTGGAGAGACAATTAAGGCAATTTGTGTTTGCTATTTTGTCTGACAGACACCCTGATGCCTGGGTCCATTGAGTGGATAAAGTCCACTGGGCTGCTCTCATGTGGAGGCGAGCATAAGGAACCACATGCACGTGGATGCCATGTGGCCTAGTAGTTGCAACATTTCTCGAGCCGTGAGATGAGGCTTTAGCACTGCTTGAGAAGCTAAGTGCACCATGCGAAGGCAACAGGTCTGGGGGAGATAGGCCCTTGCTTTCCTGGTATCCAGCAAAGCTCCTATAAACTCTAGAGACTGAGTGGGAGTTAGGCTGGATTTTGGGATGTTTATGACCAGACCCAAATACTGAAGGATACGCATTGTACAAGATAGAGAAATCCTGGCCTCTGACTCTGATGGGGCTTGAATGAGCCAGTCGTCTAAGTAGGGGAAGACGAATATTCCTAGGGTGCGAAGAAATGCTGCTACCACAGCCATGCATTTCGTAAACACCCTTGGTGCTGAGGCCAGGTCAAAAGGAAGCACCCTGTATTGGTAGTGCTTTCCTTGAAAAAGGAAGCGAAGGAACTTTCTGTGAGTTGGATGGATGAGAACATGAATGTACGCATCCTTGAGATCTAGAGAACAAAGCCAATCCTGAGTCTGAAGGTATGGCAGCAGAGTTTGCAGAGAAATTATTTTGAATTTCTCTTTGAACAGGAATTTGTTCAATTCTCTGAGGTCTAAAATAGGTCTGTGTCCCCCTGTTTTCTTTGAGATAAGGAAATAGGGGGAGTAAAACCCTGTACCCTGTTGAGGAATGGGTACCTCTTCTATTGCCCCTTGGGCAAGAAACATAGTGACCTCTTGATCTAACAGGTTGATGAGAGAGGTCTGAGAATTTAATTGTCTTACCATTGTGGAAGGGGGCATGCACAGAAAGTGAAGCTTGTATCCCTCTTTTATAATGGAGAGAGTCCAATGTTCTGCTGTTATCTGCCCCCATCTGGGGGCAAAGTGACACAACCTTCCTGGAATGGTGGAAGGCTCTGGTCCATTGAGAGCCAGGAAGGCTAAGTTCACTATATGGAAGTCAAAGGCCTTGTGGAGGCTGAGACTGCTGAGATGGTTGAGGCTTAGCAGTCTTTGGTTTCCTTTGTTTAGGTGGTTGCTGACTCTTTCGGGCAGGTTGACCTTCAGAACATCCCTGCTGGGAATAAGAGGGATAAAACCTCTTCTTTTTGGAGACGAATGGTTTCTTGAAAGATTTCTTCCTTGCAGGATCAGATGTGGCTTTGGATAATCTATCCAAAGTGGAGTTGTCAGCATCCAGTTCATTGGCTTTGTCTTGCCAATTCTTGCCAAATAGATTCTCACCTGTACAAGGGATATTGCCCAGTTTGTCCTACACCCAGAGCTCCAAATTGGATGCCTGGAGCCAGGCAATTCTACGTGCACCTATGGCAATGGCAGAGGTTCTGCTTATGCACTCAAAACAGTCAAAAGCTGCAGGGTTGAAACTTAGAAACATCCTGGGCATGTTTAACCAGTGTGAGAAAATCCTGCCTCTTATCATCAGGAAGAAGAGGGCTGAAAACCTCTAAATCTCCTGTGACTTCCTTAAGGAACATTTCCATATATAAAATATAGGAACTGATCCTGGCAGAAAGCATGGAAGCCTGGAAAGTATGACGCTCAAAGGCATCCAAAGTTCTTCACTCACATCCTGGAGGATTAGAGGCATGCCTCTTTGCACTCCTGATCCTTCTCATAGCTGATTCCACTACAATGGAGTGGTGAGGAAGCTGAGTCTTCTGGAAGCCAGGACAAGGAGGGATTCGATACATGGTATCCAGTCTACGAGAGTGAGGAGAGGTGGTAAGAGGTGTTTCCCACATCCTTAGCATGAGATCATGTAAGATCTCATGGATAGGCAAAGTAGCTGCCTCCTTAGGAGCCTTGGGATATTGCACAATCTCCAACTCCTTTGCTCTGGGCTCTGTTTCAGGAGCCACAGTAATGGAAAGACCTCGAGCCACCTCCCTGATAAAGTCCTGAAAGGAGATATCTTCTGGAGGGGACATCCTGAGTTTAGGAGAGGAAGGTTCCTCCGGGAGAAGTAGTCCGGTACCGACGGAGCTGTCAGAATCCTCAGACTCCTCCGAGGATTCAAAGTAGCGTCTGTCCGGATGCTCTTGTAGAGCACAATACCCGTACTGACTGAAGTCGGTGCCGGGGGGAATCAGTACCGGTGTATCAGTACCGGAAGGCATAGCATGACTGGGTGCCGGCAATGTCGATGCCGATGCTGTCGGTACCGGTACCAATTGAACTGTCTGATGCGGTTCCGAGGGTGTCGATGCCACAAGGAGAGCCGCCAGACTGCGTTCAATAGCCAGGAGCCTCTGGTCTATCGATGCTGCCGATGCCTGGGTATCAGTACCGGAGAAAGCAGCCGGTACCCCAGAGCATGGCACCAGTAGTTCTGCCGAGGTCGAGGCCTCAAGAACGTCCTGGAGCCCCGATAATGCTTTGGAAGCTGAAGCCTCCCGCCGGGGCAATTTTGCCGGTACGGAACCCTCAAGGGCAACGCCAGAGGCATCTCGATGCTTGGAAGGATATCTACCCTTTGAGGACCGGCCAGACTTATGTTTAGTTACCTGAGATCCATGGGAAGAAGACGAAGCCCTGGAAGACGTCGATGCTACAGAGGTTGCATCGGAGGGAAAAAGGGTGCTGAGCTTAGCAGCTCGGTTTTGTCGATCCCTCTTGGACCACTCCCGAAATGGACTGGTCAGGACCTAAACATTTAAGACACCACTCATGGGTGTCGGTGACGGAGATGGTACCACCACACTTGGTGCACGTCTTGAAACCCGAAGCGGGTTTTTCCATGGTAAAGGAAATTTTGGGCCTAAGGCCCAAAATGGCGCGTGCACCTGAGGAAGAAGAGTTTGAAGAAAAGAGAAATATATCTATATATATATTTATATATATATATATATATATATATATTTTTTTTTTTTTTTTTTTTTAAAGAAAGAAAGAAAGAACCGGCGGTACCGGTATAACATCGAGGAAGGCAGACGCGACCACAAAAATGAAGGAGAATGGGAAAGTTTTTCTGCGGTGACAGGAACAACGACCTGCTGGCTCAGCGGAAAACGAAGAACTGGAGAGAGGCAGATGGGATGCTCCCAAAAGCTTTCTAATTGGACGCTGGGGAGCGTTCCCGCGCAGGCTCCAAAGAAACCCATATGTGAAGACAATATTCCTGCTTGTTCCTGGAGATAGACCAGCATGGTCCATCTAGTCTGCCCAGCACGATGGCAAGAGTAGGTGCACCTGCCGCTCCGTGCAGGCCACTCCTCCCCATGTCCCTGTTTAGGGGTGAAACCACCACTCCATGCAGGACACCCTTATTTGTTGAGAAATTAGATGGTTCAGTTTATTTTGATTTTATCCGGTTGCTGTAAAGGGATCCACTGTGTCTGTCCCATGCCATTTTGAATTCCGTCACCGTGTTTGCCCCACCACTTCCATCGGGAGGGCATTCCAAGCATCCAACCACCCTTTCCGTGAAAAAGTATTTCCTGACATTGCCTTTCAATCTACCACCTTGCAGCTTCCTGTCGTGCCCTCTAGTTGTACAGCTTCCCCGTCTTTTGAAGAGGTTTATTTGTTCATTATATCCCTTTAAGTATTTAAAGGTCTGAATCATATCTCCCCTGTCCCTCCTCTCCTCCAAGTGTACATGTTTAGGTCTTCAAGTCTCTTCTCATAAGGCTTCTGATGCAGGCTCCAAATCATTTTGGTTGCCTTCCTCTGAACAGCTTCCAGTCTTTTTACATCCTTTGCAAGATACGGTCTCCAAAACTGAGCACAGTATTCCAAGTGAGGTCTCACCAGTGACTTGTACAGTGGCATAAGTACCTCTTCCTTTCTGCTGGTGATTCCTCTTTGTATGCAGCCCAACATCCTCCTGGCTTTTGCCACCGCCTTGTCACACTGTTTTGCCACTTTTTTTTTTTAATTGTTTAGATTTTCTCAAATGCAAGAAAATATACAAAGAATACATTCCACTCAATAAATAATACATTCAAGAACAAATACCATGTCCATATACAATACACATCAAGGAGAGAAAACTACCGTTACTCCCACAAAGGGACAAACATATAATGAAAGAAAATAAGAGTTAATTAAAACTCCAAATCAGGGAGCAAAATACACTAAGCCATCCCACCTAAATCCCTCCTGTCTACCGACGCCCTCCTTATCAACAAGAAACTGACTAAGCGAAGCCACATCAATATAAACGTAATCATGACCTTCATAAGTTACCAAGCAACGACAAGGGAACTTCAAAAAAAAGGAAGCCCCCAAGGCGATCACTCGGGCTCTAAGCCACTTTTGCCACTTTAAGATCTTCAGAAATAATCACACCAAGGTCTTTCTCCTGATCTGTGCTCATCACCCTCTCGCCCCCTATTGCGTACATTTCCCTTGGATTTCTGCTACACAAGTGCATGACTCTGCACTTCTTCACATTAAATCTTAATTGCCAAGCATTTGACCATTCTTCCAGCTTTTGTTACTCACTGTGCTGCAGAGATGCTGAGGCTCAAGGAGATGCAGGGAATTGCTTTAAAGACACTGTAAGAATTATAACAGTGACTGCATGGGAGAAATTTGGCAGATTGATCCACCCCCAGCTACATAGACTCTCTGGCAGAGGCTAGGAGCTGTTTAGTATGGGGAGCTCCACTGATCTAGAGATCAGGAGCTCAGACCCTGCTCTATTGACACTAATTAGATTTTAAAACTAAATACAGCTATAACAGAGGGGACCTGGGAAACCCAGTGAAACACCTCTTGTGTGCTCTGGGTACATCCAGGTAAGAAACAAGCTTGTTTAACACCTTCATCTAATGGAGAAAGGGAAAATACTGACTAGGACCACTAGGGGTACCCCATACCACCCAGAGCCTGACCAATCACAGCTCTGGAGATTTTTTTCTGTCTCCAACATCTGCTGGCAGCGGGACATAACCCGCTTGGTCTAGCAGCTTGAACAGGAAAGAGTAGTTACTCACCTGTAACAGGTGTTCTCCAGGAGCAGCAGGAATCAGTCCTCACATATGTGTGACGTCGGCGCCGACGGAGCCCTCGTGCGGAGCATTTCCCCAGCTTTCAAAGAAAGCCTTTGGGAATGCAGCACGCATGCATGGTCCCCTTCCCGCCCAAGGGTGCCATCTTGCTCAATCTGATGACATAGCTAAAAGACAGCAAAACAACAAAATGAATCATATGACTGCAACTCCAAGGGGAGGAGGGTAGGTCGTGAGGACTGATTCCTGCTGCTCCTGGAGAACACATGTTACAGATGAGCAACTACTCTTTCTCCAGGACTAAGCAGGAAGTCGGTCCTCACATATGGACCTAGCTTCAGGCTACCGGGAACCCAAACTGAAAAATTAGAGCGTCAGTATACGTGAAAGAATCCTTCCTGAGAACGCCCCCATACGGTAGCCCAGCACAAGGGCCGGAGGGTAGGAGTTGCCTAAACCTCAAAGAGATTTCGGAGTACCGCCTGTCCAAAAGCACTGTCCCTGCGGGACTCTTTCTCGAGGCAGTAATGGGCTGCAAAAGTCTGGCTTGAAGACCAGTTAGCGGTTCAGCAGATGTCTGCCAATGGAACAGAGCAGAGGTGGGCTACTGATGTGACCTTCGCCCTGACACGGTGGGCCGTGACTCGACTCTGCAAGGAGAGGCCGGCCGCCCTGTACGCCCAGGCGATACAATCCGCTACTCAAAGGGACAATGTACGCTTGGAGACAGGCAACCCCACTTTATTAGGGTCAAAAGATACGAAGAGCTGAGCAGCCCTTCGATGCCCCTGCATATGGTCTATGTAAAAGGACAACGCCCTTCTACAGTCCAGGGTATGCAGGACTGTTTCAGCCCGGCTGGCATGCGGCCTGGGGAAGATTGTTGGAAGAATCACCTCCTGATTGAGGTGGAAGGAGGAGACAACCTTCGGAAGGAACTTAGGGTGAGTCCGCAAGACCACCCTGTTCTTATAGAACCGTGTGTACGGTCTATCAGAAACCAGAGCTTGTAGTTCACTCACACGCTTAGCCGAGGTAAGAGCCACCAAGAACAAGGCCTTCCAGGAAAGGAAGCGTAAAGGACAGGTAGCCATCGGCTAAAACGGTGGGCAAGTAAGTTGTTGCAAGACCACATTTAAATCCCACTCAGGGGCTGGTGGACGGATCGGAGGCTTGAGCAGAAGCAGGCCTCTGAGGAAACGGGACACCAAGGGGTGGCCCGACAGAGATTGGCCCTCTACCTATGAGTGGTGTGCCGATAGAGCACTGAGGTGGATCCGAACAGAGTTGGATTTAAGGCCTAGGTCCGAGAGGTGGAGCAGATACTGCAGCACCCCTGGAACCAGGCACGAAAAGGGATCCTCCCGGCGCTGAGCACACCAGGTGGAGAAACTACGCCACTTGAGGGCATAAGATTTCCGGGTGGATTGCCTCCTAGAGGCCAAAACCACCTCTTCCACTTCCTCAGGAAGAAGTAAAGGGGCTAGAACTATCCTTTCAGCAGCCAGGCCATCAGATTGAGGGATTTGAGGTTGGGGTGCAGGAGAGACCCCTGATCCTGAGACAGGAGATCGGGTTGCACCCCCAGAGGGAGTGGAGTGTCCACCGCCAACTGCAGAAGGAGTGGACACCATGGCTGCCTCGGCCATCTAATCACAGAGGCCTTGTCCTGAAGAACCTTGAACAAGGTTCGGGCCACTAGAGGCGTTAGAGGAAACGCATACAGTAGGCCCATAGACCAAGAGATTAGAAACGCATCTGCTGCTATTCGCAGAGGATGCGGTTGTCTGGAACAGAACCTGGGTAGCTGACAGTTCAGTGGACTCGCAAAGAGATCGATGGTTGGAAGACCCCATCTTAGAAAGATCCCTTGGACCACCAGAGGATTCAACTGCCATTCGTGAGGCTGGAGAATCCTGCTCAATCTGTCTGCCAGGCAATTTTCCTGGCCAGGCAGGTAAACTGCCTTGAAAAACATATTGTGTTTGATTGCCAAGGAGCACAGGGCCTGTGCCTCCCGACACAGAAGCTTGGAGCCTGTGCCCCCTTGCTTGCTCATGTAGAACATTGCCACTTGATTGTCTGTCTGAACTAAGACAGACTGGTGAGAGAGGACATGAGAGAAAGTCTGTAGAGCTAAGCGGATAGCTCGCAACTCCAATAGATTGATCTGCTGTGTGGACTCCCCAGGAGACCAGAGGCCCTGAGTGCAAGCCCCCTGGCAATGTGCACCCCAGCCCTGAAGGGAAGCATCGGTTGTCAGCACCTGTGTGTGGGGAGGCACCTGAAAAGGCACCCCCTGTACCAGGTTTGGGAGATGCAGCCACCACCGTAGGGAGGATGTCAGCAGTTTGGACACCCTTATCTTGTCTTTCAAGTCACCTGTGGCTTGCACCCACTGAGCTCTGAGGCACCACTGAGCAGGTCGCATGTGCAGGCGGGCATTCGGAGTTACATGGACCGTGGATGCCATGTGGCCCAACAGCCTTAGGATGTTTCTGGCGGAGACCAATGAACCGCTCTGGAACTGATTGGCCAACGCTATCAGTCTGTGGGCCCTGTCCTCGGGCAAATAAGCCTTTGCCTGAAGGGTATCTAGTCTTGCCCCTATGAACTCTTTGTTCTGTGCGGGGACCAAAGTGGACTTTGCGAAGTTTATGACAAAGCCTAGGCGCTGGAGAAGAGATACAGTGTGAAGGGTGGCTTGTCTGGTCTCCTGTGGAGACTGACCCCTGATGAGCCAGTTGTCCAGGTATGGGAAGATAAAGATGTCCTGGTTTCTGAGGTAGGCCGCCACCACTGCCAGGCACTTGGTGAAAACCCTGGGAGCGGAGGTTAGGCCAAAGGGAAGTACTCTGTACTGAAAATGATTTCCTCCCACTACAAATCTGAGATATTGTCTGTGGTCTGGATGAAAGAAGATGTGAGTATAAGCATTCTTTAGGTCTAAGGAGCATAGCCAATCTCCTTACTGGAGGTAGGGCGGCAGTATCCCAAGGGTAAGCATCTTGAACTTTTCCCTCTCCAGGAACTTGTTGAGATTTCAAAAGTCTAGGATGGGCCTGAGGCCTCCTGTCCTTTTCGGTACCAGAAAGTACCTTGAATAGAAGACTTGGCCTCTCAGGTGGTGAGGCACCGGTTCCAACTGCCTGCTCCTTTAGAAGACATGCCAACTCCTGAAGGAGGAGGTTCCTGTGAAGAGGGAGTCTTGGAGGCTCCCCTGGAAAATAGGAGGGGGTAACTGGTTGAAGTGGAGCAAATAGCCATTTTGGACTATGCTCAGCACCCAGGTATCCCCTGTTATGGTTGACCACCTGTGGGCATACAGTGTCAGCCGGCCTCCTGTGCTGAGAGGAGCCAGCTGAGGAGGAGAGGCTATGCAATGGAAGTCAAAACCATGCTCCCTGCTGTGCAGGAGCCGGAGCTGAGGGCTTAGGGTTTTCTGCCTACGGGGCCCATGTCCCTGCCCCTTGGCCTGTTGATCCTGATGGGGAGCTGCAGAGGCCTGAAAATGAGTGTAGGATGTGTAGGCAGTAGCCTTTCTTGGGCAAAAGGGCTTTTTCCCCGAGCCCTTCTTCTTCTGAGAAGGGGCAAAAGTTTTCCTGGACAGCCTTGTCCTGGTGAGAGTATCAGACTTGAGTTCTGCAGCCTTTTCAGCCATGGGTTTGCCAAAAAGGCTCTCACCTCGGCAGGGGACATCGACCAACTTGTCCTGTACCCATGGCTCGAGGTCCGATGACTGTAACTAGGCCTGACAGCGTGTACCGATGCCAGCTGCGGCTACGCGGGCCGAAGCCTCGAAGCCATCATAGGCTGCTTGAGAGATAAACTATGAGCACTCTTGAATCCCAGATGACAAAGACTTAAACCTCTGCAAAGGTTCCTCAGAGATGCCAGCTGAGAACCCGGCAATCTCCTTTGCCAGGTCCCGAAGGTACATGCCCATGTACAGCTGGTAAGTCTGTACACAGCACGCCAGCATAGAGCCCAGGAAGCACTTTCTACCGAGGGCATAGAGGTTCCGGGCCTCCCGTCCGTGGGGCACTGAGGACTGCATCTTCTGACTCTTCAGACGATGCATGGCCGATTTCACAACCATGGAGTGGTGCGGTAGCTGTGCCTTCTGGAACCCAGGGCTCTTACGGACTCGATAAATGGAATCGACCCGTCTGCTGAGAACCGGTGCCGAGGCTGGTGCCTCCCACATGCAGAAGAGTAGCCATTCCAGCATCGGAGGAACCGGTACAGTAAAGGCCTCCTTAGGCGGAGAGTCATACTGGAGGGTCTCGAGCTCTTCAGCTCGAGGCTCCTCCTTGGGATCCGCGGGGAAGGCCAAGGCTTTGGCCATGTCCCGCAAGAAGTCCGAGAACTGGGTATCCTCTGGTGGGGACCGTCTCCGAGGCTCGGACTCTGGTGAGTCCGATGGGACGCACCGGGTCCGGAAAGTATCCGGGGACTCCTCCCACTCGGACCCCTCCGAGGAAGAATTGAGCGGCTCCAGCCAGGCGTGCACCGGCATTGACGACCTCGGCCCCGAGCGGGAGGCCGAGTGGGAGCTTGGCCGAGGATTGACTCGCGACTGCATCGACTCGAGGATCGGCTCGGCCTCCGGGGTCGACTTGGACGTCGAGGTCCCTGTGGTTGGGGCAGATGCACCGGTCAAACCGGCGATCAATACCCACTGCTGCTCCATGAAGGCAGCCAAGCTGCTCTCCAGGGCCGTCAACCTGAGACTCAGCTCAGAAGACTCAGCAGCCCCCGACATCGGCTCCCCCGGAGGGGAGTCTACGAGGACAACAGCACTCACGTGACTCAGGGACTCTGGCTCCACTTGAGGCAACTTGACAGACCTCTCTGACTCCGAAGACCCTGGACGGCGGTCGGGGCTATGCGACCTGGCCCTCGAGGAGCCTCGACGGTGCTCGGGGTCGGACTCCTGAGATGTCGAGGCCTCTGACGAAGTCTGGGGCCGGCCGGACGTAGAGTCAGAAAAAAATCTTTCACGCTGATGTTGACGGCTCCTCAGCATCTTAGAGGACATTTTGCTGCATGGGACACAGACCACCGGGTCATGGTCGGGCCCGAGGCACCGGAGGCAGCAGTCATGTGTGTCAGTGAGAGACATCAGCTTCTTACACCGATCACAGTTCTTGAACCCGCTGGCAGCCATCGGGGGAAAAAGGACCCCTGTGCAAGGTCAAAAGACCGGACTGCCAGTGAAAGAGAGAAAAAAAGCGGGAACGCTAGTCACGAAGGACAAAAACCGAAAAACGTAGCTCCGGGCTCGATCCCGGTGTACCGGGCCCAGGTGGGAAGGGGAGCCGGCGTCGAACCGGGCAAAACCAGAAATCCACGCAGGAAAATCAACTTTTTACCAGGTGACAATGACACACGTCCGTCGAGCTCTGCAGAAAAAAGAAGACTGAACAAGATGGCACCCTTGGGCGGGAAGGGGACCACGCATGTGTGCTGCATTCCCAAAGGCTTTCTTTGAAAGCTGGGGAAATGCTCCGCACGAGGGCTCCATCGGCGTCGACGTCACCCATATGTGAGGACTGACTTCCTGCTTGGTCCTGGAGAAAAGCAAATACCATATCCTAAACCCCTGCAAATCTAGCCCTTTCCCATACCAGGCCACCTCTAAATCTAGTATTATGGACCCATCGTACCTGTCCCTCTTACTGTACATAAGTTTTACGTTGTTGTTGTTCTAATGATGTTAATATAATTCTGGTTTACTGTAAATTTGACTTATAGTTAATGGAGCTAGTTATTAAAGTTTCAATATAAACCGCTTTGATTAAAGGATAAGACGGTATAAAAAACAACTGTTAAATAAATACATGGCATCAGAAAGCAAAGCCCCAGCCGACTCAAAAATAAAAAGGGGTAGTATCATCAGGCAGAAGAGAGTGAATCCACTGGAGCAGGGCTTGAGATGTCAGGCTGGTGCATACTGCCACGGCGAACTGGCTCCTCAGCAAGAAATCGACCTTGCGGTCCAGAAATTCCATTAAGGCTGATCCATCTTCCATAGAAATGGAGGTCTGTTTGGTAACTGCTGTGACCTGTGCATCCATCCAGGTAATGTAAAACCACTCAATGAGCTCCTCTTCCGGGAGAGCGGAGATCTTCATATACACTCTTAACCCTTTAGGCAGGGGGGTCAGGGGAGTCCCACTCCAACTGGATCATATCCTTGATCCTCTCTGGGAACAGGAAGATAGTAGTGAAGTTCTGCACCCCTTTAAGGAATGAGTGTACCTTCAGCTCCTGCTCCGTGCCGGAAACATCCGTCAAGTTCAAAGGCAGATGAGACCCTAATAATCAATGTCGCCAGCTCCTCCTTCTGGAATAGACAGATCATGCTAGTTTCTGCATAATCTTCACTTCCTCATCCACATCAGAGCTCACCAGCATCCAAGGCATAGTCAACAACTTGGATAGTTCTCAGCTGCTCTCCATTTCCTGAGAGCACCTCTCACCAGGGACATTGAGCCAAAGGTAAGTGCACAAAGCTACTACTTTAAGCCTGACCGGCACGAAACTGTGTCCAGGGACACCCAGAAGCCACAGGGTCAGAATTTCCATGCCAGAAATAGTAGTTACTCACCTGTAACAGGTGTTCTCCAGGAACAGCAGGAATCAGTCCTCACATATGGGTGACGTCGGCGCCGACGGAGCCCTCGTGCGGAGCATTTCCCCAGCTTTCAAGGAAAGCCTTTGGAAATGCAGCACGCATACGTGGTCCCCTTCCCGCCCAAGGGTGCCATCTTGCTCAGTCTGATGACATAGCTAAAAGACAGCAAAAATCAAAATGAATGATATGACTGCAACTCCAGAGGAGGAGGGAGGGTCGTGAGGACTGATTCCTGCTGCTCCTGGAGAAAGAGTAGTTACTCACCTGTAACAGGTGTTCTCCAGGAGCAGCAGGAATCAGTCCTCACATATGGGTGACGTCGGCGCCGACGGAGCCCTCGCGGAGCAATTTCCCCAGCTATCAAAGAAAGCCTTTGGAAATTGCAGCGCGCATGCGCGGTCCCCTTCCCGCCCAAGGGTGCCATCTTGCTCAGTCTGATGACATAGCTAAAAGACAGCAAAAAAATTAGCAAAAACGAAAGGATAGGACTGCAACTCCAAGGAGAGGAGGGAGGGTTGTGAGGACTGATTCCTGCTGCTCCTGGAGAACACCTGTTACAGGTGAGTAACTACTCTTTCTCCAGGACCAAGCAGGAAGTCAGTCCTCACATATGGGACTCCCTAGCTTAAGGCTACCGGAGACCTAAAGCGGAAAAATGAGCTCCCTCCAGCTCAGTAGCACAGAAGGAAGGAATCTTCTCTGAAAACGCCCCCGACCGGTAGCCCAACACCAGGGCCGGAGGGTAGGAGTTGCCTAAACCTCGAAGAGATTATGGAGGACTGCCTGACCGAAAGCACTGTCCCTGACTCCCTCTCCAGGCAGTAATGGGCCACAAAAGTCTGGCTTGAAGACCAAGTAGCGGCCCGGCAGATGTCTGCCAACGGAACAGAGTGGAGATGAGCCACTGACGCAGCCTTCGCCCTGACACGATGAGCCGGGACTCGACCCTCCAACGAGAGGCCGGCTGCCCCATAAGCCCAGGCGATACAGTCAGCGACCCATATGGACAACGTACGCTTGGAGACAGGTAGCCCCAATTTATTGGGGTCAAAAGAAACGAAGAGTTGAACAGCCCTCCTATGCTCCCACGTATGGTCAAGGTAGAAGGACAAGGCCCTCCTACAGTCCAGGGTATGCAGGACCATTTCAGCCCGGCTGGTGTGCGGCCTGGGAAAGAAGGTCGGAAGAACCACCTCCTGGTTGAGATGAAAAGGAGAAACCACTTTCGGAAGAAACTCGGAGTGAGTCCGTATGACTACCCTATTCCTGTAGAACCTAGTGTAAGGGGGATCAGACACTAGGGCCTGCAGTTCACTAACGCGTCTAGCAGAGGTAAGGGCTACCAAAAACAAGGTTTTCCAGGAAAGAAAACGAAGAGGGCAGGTAGCCATAGGTTCAAAGGGCAGACAAGTAATCCGCTGTAAGACCACATTCAGATCCCACTCAGGGGCTGGTGGACGCAAAGGAGACTTAAGCAGAAGGAGGCCTCGGAGAAAACGAGCCACCAAAGGGTGGTTGGAAAGAGGCCTGCCATCCACCGGTGCGTGATGCGCAGAGAGAGGACTGAGGTGGACCCTGACAGAGTTGGACTTAAGGCCCAGATTGGAGTGGTAAAGCAAATATTGCAAGACCACTGCCACTAAGCAGGAGAAGGGATTCTCAGACTGCTGAGCACACCACACGGAGAACCGACGCCACTTAAGAGCGTAGGACTTCCGGGTGGAGGGCCGCCTGGAGGCCAAGACGACCTCCTCCACCTTCCGAGGCAGCAGGAGGGGAGCAAGGACTACCCTTTCAGCAGCCAGGCCATCAGATGAAGGGATCGGAGGTTGGGGTGTAGGAGAGTCCCCTGATCCTGTGACAGGAGATCGGGTTGAAACCCCAGTGGAAGAGGAGTGTCCACTGCCAGCTGCATCAGAATCGGGAACCAGGGTTGCCTCGGCCACCGGGGAGCCACCAGGATCATCGAGGCTTTGTCTCTGAGAACCTTGAAGAGCGTCCGAGACACCAGTGGCATGGGAGGAAAGGCATACAAGAGGCCTGTGGACCATGGAATCAGAAAAGCATCCGCCGCTACTCTGAGAGGATGCGGTTGTCGAGAGCAGAATCTGGGAACTTGCCGGTTCAGAGGACTGAAATTACTCAATTTGCATGAAATGATCATCCAAACAGGTCACATTAATACATGTTACCCTCGGATAAGTTATACTAATTCATAACAGTGAAAAGGGAAAATGCTTTTTATCTTTTTATCGGGTCTCAGACTCATGGGGAGCTACAGCTATAACATTAGCCAGCATCTGCTCCGTGTTGCATCAACGACCCTTTTTTTTCCTTTTTTTCTCCTTTTACAAAAATTTCCAAATGTTATGTATGTACTATTTCAAATAATTTAAAAGCAGTGGTTCAAATGGTAGAGGGAACTATAAATGAGTCAGGCTTATCTTAATAAGATCTTCCCAACGCCAAACTCAGCGCTGCTGCGTTTCACGAACGCTTCGTTTCTTCCGGGGCTCACAAGCCGACTTCAAATGTTAAAGTTCTGCTGAAAGGATAAAAAATATCATGCTTGAAAACTTCAATTGGTAAGAACTATATTTACAAGATTAACATACCATTCGAATCTATCTATTGAAAGATAGAAAATCCTCACCAAATGCTTTGGCCTCAGACATGCCACCCTGCTAGTACCAAAAAACGCCACGCATGCGGCTTGCACTGCTCAGGGCGCTATTAAATAACAAATCCCATCAGAATGATCAATGGACTGATTAAATGGGCTAATTAGGTGCACAGGTGCCAGTCTATTTGCGTGTTGAGTCCTTCTGGTGTGACTGTTTGCAAAACAAAAATCCATCGTTGTTCTTTACATAGTAGGGTCTGATCTAGAGATTTTCCACCTATCCCGCAGTTGACCCGCTCAACACAAAAACAGCGTAGATCTGAAAAAAGATGATGATAAGTAAGACAATGGGCTACAATGGGAGCCGTTAAAATCTTATGTTTCAATCTGCTGCGGTGTTCAGCTAGCCTAGTCTTGAAGGACCGTAAAGTCTTGCCGATGTAAATTAACTGACAAGGACATAAAATAGCATAGACTACCTGCGTGGTTTGACAATCAGTGGAGTGGCGAAGACCATATCTTTTCCCATGGTATTCAAAAAATGAAATTTCAAGATTAATTTCACACAACGGGCATTCACCGCATCGGGAGTGACTCGTCGGTTTTACTGAGCCAGATGTTGATGGGACGCGTGAGATGGTAGGGCACAAGAGTTCTTTTAAATTTCTATTGCGGGTCCAGACACATCTTATGTGTTTCTCTTTAAGTTCTGGGATACTATTGATTACATTCATGTGTTTCTTGAGAATTTTCTGTATATCCCGACTATATGGTGAGTACTGGGTCACTAGATTGATTGATGCATCCTCAACACTAGGGGGCTTCGGAACCAATAAAAGATCCCTATGATTGTGAAGAGCACGTTTATAGGCTTTTTCAATAGTTTTGACTGGGTATCCACGACATCGGAACTTTTCTTTTAAACTGCAAGCTTGAGATTTAAATTCTTGGATGTCGGAACAGTTCCTCCGATAACGGAGGAACTGTGAAAACGGGAGACTGTCTTTCAATTTATGGGGATGTAAGCTATCACGGTGTAACAGGGCATTACGATCCGTAGGTTTGCAAAAGACTTTGGTCTGCCATCCAGAATCACTTTTCTTAACTTCCACATCTAAAAACGCGATGTGGGTTTGACTACATGTACTGGTAAATTGAATTGATGTTTCTCTGGTGTTTAGCCATCCAACGAAGCTATGCAGTGATTCCAAAGAGCCCGTCCAAATGACAAAAATGTCGTCAATGTATCGACACCAAAGCCGGACCTGGCCTGAGAAATCCGATCGTTTCAACCATTCAGACTCAAAGGCTCCCATGTAAATATTGGCAATAGATGGGGCGCACGTAGCGCCCATGGCAACTCCTGTTTTTTGATGGTAAATTTTATCTTCAAACTGAAAATGGTTGTTGAACAGTACCAATTTGGTAACCTGATCCAAAAACGTCAGCTGCTCAGTTACAAGTTCGGGTCGAGTGGATAACACCGTCATCACTTCTACATATGCTCTCTCTTGCGGTATGTTCGTGTATAGGGCATTGACGTCTAACGTGACGAGCCATAAATCCGGCTCTGTAGTCAACTGGGCATGCATCTCCAGCAACTGTAGAAAATGCATCGTGTCCCTGACATAAGAAGGGATCTTCACCATAACCTCATCGGACCCGGAAGAACTAGTCACCGCATGGAACCTCAACCTCAAGGCTATCTCACAACGTACACAAAGCAATAACACATCCAAGAGAATAAGAAATGCGGCCCCTTGGTTCTCCCAAGAATTGAAATCTTCTCTAACACAACTACGTAGACTAGAGAAAAAATGGCGCCGATCACTCTCCACACAAGATTTGACAGCCTACCAACTCCACCTAACAAGGCACAGGGAAGCGATCTCAATAAAAATGAAACAGCACCACACTGACACTTTGAAAAGATCTCTGAACAAACCACGGGATCTTTTCAACTTGGTGCAAGCCCTTTCTAAAGAACCAACTCCTGAACAACACGTGGATATCCATCCACAAAAATTCGCTGACTATCTCCAGTCAAAGATCATACAGACCGACAAAATATCAACAGCCTCACTCCAAGACCATACCGGCATAACCCCTTTAAATAAGTTTTCCGCACCATCTAGAAAAAGCATTGAAGATACAATAGCTTCCCTCAATACCTCCACTGCACAAACAGACCCTTGTCCGGCTTTTTGGATCAAGGAGCTACGCAAGGAATTTAGTCCATTCATCGCAAAACTGACAAAACATTCCTTTACTACTGGTTCCTTCCCTACAACACTCAAACAAACTTCTATCAGGCCGTTACTGAAGAACACTAAACTTGATCCACAACAAGCCGAATCGTACAGACCAATAGCTAGTATTCCTATACTAGCAAAGATATTGGAGAAAGAGGTCCAAAGGCAAATCCAGGATCATATAGACTCCACAGCGCCCTTGGATCATTGCCAACACGGGTTTAGAGAGTACCATGGAGTAGAGACACTTCTCACCTTCTTATTCAATAACATCTTCACAGGCATTGACAACATCCGACAAGGCTTTGTGCTCATCTTTTTAGACATCGCTGCAGCCTTTGACTCGGTTCATCATGAGATTCTCCTCGGACGATTGAAAGAAAAGGGAATTTGTAATACCGCACTCAATTGGTGCAGTTCCTATCTAAATGGCCGATGTCAATATGTTAAATCTGGAGCAGAAGAATCGAAACAATTCCATCAAACACAAGGTGTGCCGCAAGGATCCTCATTGTCATCTTTACTATTCAACATTTACATGCAGCCCATCTGCAACATCATTAGATCATTTAACGTGAGCTGTCTGATATATGCAGATGACATCCTACTATATATGCCTTTTTCAACCGTGCAAATGGACCTTACACCTCTTATAGAATGCCTCAATACCATATCGGATTGGCTACAAGCACAAAACCTCCGCATCCAGCACAAGAAAACGGAGGTATTATTCATCGCTAGAGACCCAGACTTCACCCCACCGACACATATAAAGGTAAAGGAAGCGGAATCACAAACCAAAGAAACAATAAAATACCTGGGGATCACTTTAGACCAACATCTGGACATGAAATGTCATATAAGCAACATTGTCAAAGCGGTCTATTTTAAAATCCGTTCACTCAGACATCTGCGCTCCCTACTGGAGCCAGATGATTTCCGGACCATATACCAAGCACTGATCCTGCCGCACTTTGACTTTGCCAATTCCATCCTACAAGGTCTCCCGCAATCCACACTAAACCCGCTACAACTGGCCATGAATGCTGCAGCAAGGATTCTTCATGGAGCCTCCAGAAGAGACCACGTGACTCCGATATTAAAACAGCTTCATTGGTTACCTATACACGGAAGGATTATTTTCAAAACATTAATCCTCTCATTCAAGGCAATCAAGCACCTTTCCTCCACAGCACTTACGGATCTCATCCATACAGTGCCCCCCAACAGAGCTAGGAGGTCAACAGCCCTAAATTTATTAGCAACCCCGAAGACCTTGACAAAATGCAATAATACAACAGCAAATAGGGCCTTCAGCCTTTACGTCCCCAAATGTTGGAATGCACTCCCACCAGACATTCGAGCTATAGCAGACCTGACCCAATTCAGGAAGGCAATCAAATATCACCTCTTCCTCCAATACTACCCAACCAGCGATGAATTTAGTTAGCACCACCTAAGAATCACCGCCCTTTTGCAGCACATACTCACAAGGTATCAAGTATTCAAAACGGATTCATCATTTATTGAGCAATTCAACAATGTTATAGGAATGTTATAGGAATTTTTTACCTCATGTATAGGAATTTTTTACCTCATGTATATAGCATATTTCATGTAAATAGTTCATGTATATAGTTCAGCCCCTGTTATCCAAGTTTATATTCCTGTTAGATGTAAAACCAAACAGAATGTGTGTATTGGTCACTTTGTTATACTGTAAACCGTGCTGATGCCGAATAGTGCGGTATATAAGCAACTGTAATAAATAAATAAATAAATAAATCTGTGATACTAATGGCCTCAAAAACGAATCTAAATATATCGAAAGTGGTTCTAACACAGAACCTTTGGTGGACACTATAGGTCTACCCGGAGGAATACTAAGGTTCTTGTGGATCTTAGGCACTAAATAAAAACGTGCCAAAACTGGGTCAATAGGATTCAAGAACCGCCATTCCTTACTGGTTATAAATTTCATCTTCAATGCTTCAGACGTGATGGACTTAATCTGTTTTGACAACTTGTCTGTTGGATTCTCAAGTAAAATTTCATACGTATTAGTGTCCGTCAATTGCTTGTAAGCTTCATCGACATATTTATGTGTGGCCATGATCACAATCGCTCCGCCTTTGTCTGCGCGTCGAATGGTGAGATCCTTACGGGATTGTATGTCCCTCATAATGTTCTTTTCAGCTCTAGTAAAAGCGTGCCACTTCAATGGTTTTTTGTGTACTAGTGAGTTAATGTCTTGCATTACCATCGTGCGGAAAAGAATCAACGCTGCTGGTAGAGGTCCTGGCGGGGACCAATTTGATTTCAATGGCAATCTGACCCGATCTGTGGGAATACTATCTATGTTGTTCCTCGTAGAGTCTTGCGCCCCCAAAAAAACTTTTAAATGTAGTTTCCTAATTAAATGTTCTAAACTGACTCTAAAATTGAACAGATCGAAACTTGCCTGTGGCATGAAGGATAATCATTTTTCCAATAAATGAATATATGTATCTGGTACTGACTGATCAGAAATATTGATGACAACAGAACTATTATTAACTATTGACGGCGTCTGTTGGACGTTGTCAGACGGCTGCCTGGGTGAGAATCTTCACAGTCTTTGCAAGTGCATATCTCTATATGATTTGCAAGGTATTGTGGGCAATGTAGTTCATTCACACCAGACACAGCTGCTGACAATAATTTAGTTGTGCTCTTGGGTAAAGCCAATAAGATTATTTATTTATGGGGTTATTTCTCCCAACACAGATATGCTTGGTAGCACATAAATTAGGTTACTTGCTTTCAGTGTTAACTTGGAAAAACAAGGCTGTGATACCGCCTTGATTATCAAGATAAGGCGGTTTAGAAATACTGTTAAATAAATAAATAAATAAAAAGTCAAAATCAGGAAAACAACAAATGAAAAGCCACAAAGCAAGAAACAAACTGTTTTTTTCAGGTTAACTTCTGATTACTTCCCACATAGATACAGAAGTGATTCTCTCCTAGCTCACAAGCAATTAGGTAAGGCTTAATTGCTAGCAGTTACCAGCTGAAACCCCTTAGCTGGCTTGCCTTCCACTGTGTGGGTCAAATCCTGCTTCAGGAGCTTTTCTGAGTAGATTAAAGAACAAATTTGTATTTCTTTGTGATGGTTGCTGTACTTTATAACAGAAAGTTACCAACGGAGTTTAGATAGAGAGCAGTCCATATAAATAGGATCTTCATCTGCTATTATTCCCCTTTGTTCAACAAGCATGGGTTCAATATCATGGACTGGCACAGATGAATCTCTCAATGGAGCATTTTCAGGAGAATACTTGTTTCCCTGCTGTCTTTCAAGGTTATAGCTAGGGCATAGATCAGTGTTCATACCTGAGCTTCCATTGCTGCTAGAGTTCCTCTCTATATAGCCTGGCCAGTATGTAGTCCAGTTCTTATGTCCAGCCTTCCAATCCAGATCCCTGGACACTGGATCTCTCTTCACATACCTTCTGGCACGGGTCTTAGGGTCCCTTGCACGTGCAGCCGTCTCCCTCACAGGTAGCGTCTGGAGATTCCTAGCTTTGCAGCACCATTCCTCTGGCTTTCCCCAGTCCAATGGTGTATGCTGGCCCTTGGAATACCTCCCAGTATACGTACGTACTGCTTTGGACTCTTCTAGACCTCTCAAAGGCTTTTCTCCTCTTTCTTCCAGAGGGTCTCTTTCCCTCTCTGTCCGTCCGATTTGGCTTCTGCTTCTGATAATCCTTCAGATGAAACTGATGATCCTTCTCTGGATATCCAAGGTGATCATGAAGATAGTCATCTGTAGAATAAACTCTACTCTTATTCTGCTTAGATGAGTGCTCCTCCCTAACACAGCGCAGCTGTGCTGAATCAGGCCCTGCCCTTTGAGATGAGTGCTTAGGGATTACCTCATAGCCCTCCTGATTGAA